>BSBM01001752.1:685805-1371610 GCA_027924585.1 Larix kaempferi
TTCAAAGAGTGGTATGAGATATTTAAAGTCTTGCATTTGTACCAGGGGTTGAATTAGTGATAACTGATTTGAAGAATAATAATGTTATGACGAAGGGGAAGGTGGATCCTCAGAAACTATGTAAGACGAGAAGAAAATAGATCAGAAGAGTTCAGATGATAAGAGAACCGACGACAACAAACAACAGGAAAATACAAATTGAAAAGAAGGTATGTTTGTTGTTTCATTTGGAAGATTGTAGTTTTCCTTTTGACACTGGATGAAGCAGCTAAGGGAAACATAAACAAAAAGGATGAGAAAATCTCAGATAATCGCTGAGAACTGAGAGAAACTCATTAAGAGGATGAGAAAGATATCAATTCAAAGATACATTCAATTAAAAACAGAATTCAGAACTTGAAAGGGGTCTTTGTTAAGATCTGTTCATGAGATTGAGCAACAAAACCAGATTTTTTAATTTCTTAAGATTATGAACAAAATGGTATTATATATCTTTAGTTAGATAGATAATTATTAAAGAAGATGGGTTATACTCATGCAATTTTGTTTCAGAGATCAATATGTTTTGCAATTGATCAGAGCTCACTGTGATTAATATGTTTTGTAATTGGGAACAATGTTTGACAACAAAGTTTTATATTTCTAATTATTTTATCCAATTTTGAATGAATTTCAGCACAGATCTATTAATTTTAATCCTATCAAATTCTTAGAAGTAACAATTGTTTGTCGTTTTTTTAGATTTGATATTTTTGTTCTACATTGATACCTGCATACATGTTTTATCAGTCGTGTTTTTGGGATGCGCCCAATGAAAATTCTCAAAATAATTTCCTATTGAAGGGTCTCACATTTGTTTAGTAGGGATTTTTTAGCCTGTTGTAAATGTCGATGGCTCTGGGAAAGTCAGAATATGGATATAAGAACTGACAAACAATGAATTTTTTATTCTTTGCTACCAAACACAGTATGAAAGGTGCGACAGATATGGGGAAAGTATGAGGGACCAGATTTTGGTATGATAATTATGGAAAGTTTTGCTAATTTATTGAAATAATATATATTCGTAGAGAAATAGAGAAGATAGTGAAGATGATTTGCAAACAAATGAACACAAAACATGCAGAGAATAAACCCTGCAATGGCATTCTTTCTTGACCTATGGACCTGCAATCGTTTTATTAGCGGTATATTCTTCACAGAATGTCAAAAAATACTCCAACAAATGAGCTTTACTATGGCCGAAGTGGGTATATTCATATGTTCCTAGCCTTCCACAAAATGGTGAAACACCCATGAATAGTTCATTTTTTGCACAGGTTGAAGTGGAGTATGTAGAGATGTCCCTTGTTGTCCACAATATAACAAAAAAATATCAACCATTGATGATCCAGGTGGATATTGGTGGCCACCCACCTTTCCAACTGGCTCAAAACAGTTTTATGGCAATTTTGGTATTGTACTATTTTTAGCAGTTTTTCGGGTCCTGAACTTCCGGGGCCATTTTGAGGCCCTAAACGACCTTTTTTGGCAATTTGGGGGGCCGAATGGTTGACTTTGGCATCCATTTGGCCCCATTCGAAAGTTGTAAATCTCGGATAGACCTTTCCAACGGGCTACCGAGCGCCCCAAACGGAGATCGTATGCAAAAGTTACGACCCCGGGAAGTTGATGTACTAACTTACCCAAACGGGGCCCACATGACTTTTGGCGCTTCATCTCCTAGGGTTAGGTTTTTGGATGTCTAGGGTTTTTAACATTCCTGTTTATTGTAAAAGGCCTTGAGAGCCTCATTGTAACCATCTTCTTGCGAAATGAGAGCAGCCGACACATCTCTTCTCAGAGATAAGCCGCCACCATTCCAGCAAGCTTGTTTTCCGCTGCATTTTTACAGTTCTAGCTTATTTCCTTATTGAATAGAAAACCAGTTTTACTGTATCTCTGTTATTTTGTGTTAAGCATCTGATAATAATATGTATTCATTTCGTTCTGCTCATAAAATCCGGATCAGTGGTATCAGAGTGGTCTGCTCCTTGTCGTCTTAATGCATGTCCCCAACGAGGTCAGGGTACAAAGAATTGGGTCTCGAGCTTGTTTCTCTTGAGGACAAAAGCTCTCGCACACCCAAGCGACCTCTCATGGCAAGAGAAAAGAAAGATGACGGGAGAGGAGATCCTATCAAAATGTTGCTTGAGGAAGCCCTCACGCAGCAGAGGAACGAGATGATGGATAATTTCGCTCAAATCCTTCGGCGACTACCAACAAGCGACGCATCTTCCTCGAGCGGAGGCGCCGCCCCCTTCAAGGTACAAATCAACTTTGATATCCCTATATTTGAAGGACAGATAGACGCAGATGCTGTAGATAAGTGGTTGAATCTACTAGAAGGGTATTTTTCTGTCCATAACTTTTCGAATAAAGAAAAGATTACTTTTGCGCTCCTCAAAGCCGTTCCCCGTGTCAAAGATTGGTGGGAAACATTCTGCGAGCAAAAGGACACAGAAGAAGACTCATTATTTTCAGTCACGGCCACCTGGGAATCCTTCAGGGATGCTATTAAGGAACAATACTACCCTGTTGGAAGTTATGACGATTTGTATACCAAATGGACCACACTGCGACAAGAAAGAGACCAAGCAGTGCCAGAGTTCACAAATATCTTCCATACCTTGCGCACCAAGCTGGGTATCAAAGATTCAGAGCGACATCTGGTGCTCAAGTATCGCGGTGGTTTGCACAGATACATCCAGACCGAAATGGAATTTCTGGACATCTCTTCCTTGTGCGCGGCCTACCGATATGCTGTCAAAATCGAGCAGAAGCTCAAACAAAAGACACGGCAATTTGGGCCTGGGAACCCTTCACAGCAAAAGACAGGAAAGGGCAGCCCCAACCCACAGAATAAAGGACAGAGCAAAGATGGACAGCATCAGGACAACCAGTCCAAGCCGCAAGCAAAGAAGGACACCGAAAAAACAAAGAAAGATACCGGGAAGTGGTGTGACTTCCATAAGAGCCCTTGGCATAACACTGCTGATTGTCGCTCAAAGCAGTCGCTAGTGGCCGAAGTGAAAGCATCTGAATCAGATGCGGGTTCTGACTCTAAGTCCGAACCAGAAATGGGAAGATGGATCATTGACGCGGAACCCAATGCCACCGTTGCCACCACCAAGCTCCAGCCTGATGAACCAAACGAGCCAGAAGAAGGAGAACGCCTCTTCCATTCACAGATGTGGGTAAAAGGCACCCTGCTGCATTTCATCGTTGATAGCGATAGCCAGAAGAATCTCATCTCAGCAGAGGTCGTCAAGCGCCTGGCCCTACCGACAACACCGCACCCACAACCCTACACCATTGGATGGCTCCGCAAAGGAAGCGATCTCTGCGTCAGCCAACAGTGCCGACTGCCATACGGCATCAAGCCCTTCAAGGACGAGGTATTGTGTGATGTTGCTCCTCTCGAAGTTTCAGATGTTCTTTTGGGCCAACCTTATTTATGGAAACGTCATGCTGTATATGAGTCTAGGCCTCGTAGTGTTATTATTTCTTTGAACAGGAAATTGTACAGGATACCCGAGGCAGTCCCTCCTAGTGCTATTTCCTTGATCTCTGCCAAGCAATGCAGCAAGGTCATCTCTCAGACCGGGAAATTTGTCTTCTTCGTGATTCGCTCTCAGAGAGAAAGAAAGATCGCAGCCACATCCCGGGCCTCCGGGACCGATCTATCCATACAACAGAAGCAAGTGGATAAGGTGGTGGAAGGATACTCATATATCTTCTCCTCTCCGATCGGGGTACCTCTGCACTGCCAGGTCAAGCATCCCATCGATCTGACCCCAGGTGCACCGCTACCCAATGGGCCAGTCTATCGCTGCTCTCTGTTGGAAAACGAGGAGATCAAGAGGCAGATCAAAGAATTGCTCCACAAGGGGCACATCCATCCCAGTTCATCACCTTGTGGGAGACCAATCGTGCTGGTGCAGAAGAAAGATGGGACCTGGCGACTCTGCATTGATTACCGGGCCCTGAATAAAATCACAGTCCGTAACTGGTACCCGATTCCCCGAATCTATGACCTCCTTGATCAGCTCACAGGGGCCAAATACTTCAGTAAGATTGATCTGAAGTCGGGCTACCACTAGGTCCCAATAGAACAGACAGATGTATGGAAGACTGCCTTCAAGTCAAAAGAAGGTCTTTTTGAATGGATGGTCATGCCTTTTGGTTTGACAAATGCTCCAGCAACTTTTATGAGGATGATGGACGATATCCTACGACCTTTCACAACCAATTTTGTAGTGGTGTATCTGGATGACATCCTCATCTACAGCAAGACTTGGGAGGAACACTTGCAGCATATTCAGCAGGTTCTGCACACCCTGCGGAAGCACAAACTATATGCAAACTTGGAAAAATGCTCCTTCGGCATGGACAGGGTCCATTACTTAGGCTACATCGTTGATCGACATGGTGTGCATGTGGATCCAGCCAAGATCCAGGTCATCCGTGATTGGCCAGCCCCAACCACACTCACTGAACTTCGGAGCTTCTTGGACCTCGCCAATTTCTATCGCCGGTTCGTGCTGGGATTCTCTCATATCGCATGGGCCCTCAGCCAAGTGACCAGGGGTGGTGGTAAGGAATAATTTGTGTGAGGCCTGTCCCAACAACAAGCCTTCGATGACTTGAAGAAGCGTTTGTGCTCATCACCGGTACTCTCATTACCGAACCTACAACATCCCTTTGAGATCGAGACAGATGCTTCAGATTATGCTGTGGGTGCCGTTCTCACTCAACATGGCCACCCCGTGGCATATCATAGTGAGACACTATCAGATGTTGTTCGCAAGTACCCTACCTATGACAAAGAAATGTACTCCATTGTACAAGCCGTCCGCCAGTGGAGACATTACATTCTTGGGAAGGAGACAGTCATCCACACTGATCACAAGCCCCTACAGTTCATGCAGACCCAAGGAAAGTTGCAGAATGACCGCCATCAGAAGTGGTCAACATATTTACAGCAGTTCCACCTCAACATCAAATATAAAATAGGGAGTACCAACCGAGTTGCTGACTGCCTCAGTCGACATCCAGTCGCGGCACTTACCATGGTGCTAGACTCTTGTGGCCACGAGACCTCTGGATGGCCTCACCTCTACGAGACAGACCCTGAATTATCCGCCACCTATCAAATGTTGGGCACCAACTCAGTGGTTGCTAATTTCCATCTTCAGGACGGGTTGTTGTGTCATCTGGGCCATCTCTGCGTTCCATCAAGCGAGCGTGCGAAGCTGATTTGGGAAGCTCACTATAGTCGGGTGGCAGGACACTTTGGCGTCGAAAAGACAGTGGCAGTGTTGCAGAAACATTTCTACTGGCCGAAACTTCGACAGGATGTCGGGAAGTATATCAGGTCCTGCACCGCTTGCGCTATTGCCAAACCGACCACTAAGAAACAGGGCCTATACACCCCTCTGCCTACTCCTGACAGGCCATGGGAATCCATCTCAATGGACTACATGTCGGGCCTCCCGTCCACCAAGAGGGGAAACGATTGTGTTTTCGTGGTTGTTGATCGCTTTTCCAAGATGGCGATTCTAGCCGCTTGCAAGAAGAACATCACAACAGAAGCCACTGCCAAGCTCTTCTTTGAACGAGTATGGGTACATTTTGGGATCCCACAGACCATTATCTCAGACTGCGACAGTCGGTTCCTCAGCTCATTCTGGTCAAGCCTCTGGTCACTGTTGGATACCAAGCTCACCAAATCCACTGCCTTCCACCCCCAGACCGATGGACAAACGGAGGTCGTCAACCGGATGGTCGTACATATCCTGCGCATGTACAATTCAACACACCCCCGCACATGGGATGAGAGTCTCCCCTATGTCCAACATAGCTACAACCGAGCCTTGCATAGCTCAACTGGCCACAGCCCCTTTCAGGTGGGGTTGGGATTCCAACCATTGGGCCCCATGGATGTTGCACTTCCCTTTGCGACCACCTCGGCCGACTCGTCCCCAGAAGCTGACAAAGCCGCCCGATTCATTGAACGGATCCAGCATATCCGCCAACAGGTTCAGGATATTCTACAGAAGTCTAATGCCAAGTACAAGCAGCGCCATTATCAACATCGGGTGCCACATAAGTTTCAGGTGGGCGACAAAGTTTGGTTTCATTTGCAGAAAGAACGCCTTACAGGGCCCCATCGAAAGCTTCGCCCACTCCATTATGGGCCGTACACCATCACCAAGGCGGTGGGTGACAATGCTTTTGAGCTCAACATTCCCCCCTTCCTGGGTCTGCATCCAGTCTTCAACGTGGCTCTCCTTCGGCCATATTTCCCACCACTATTAGACACCTCAGAGATAGCAGAGAAGTTGACACCAACAGAGCTCAACCCTGACTGCCTACAACAAGCATCCAGTGATCATATTGCAGACACACAGATCAAGGGCACTCGACATCAAAGGATCCAGCTTTATCGAGTTGTCAAAGCAGGGCAGCTCCTGCACCAAGGCAAGTGGCTCACCCAAGGCGAAATTCAGCAGAAATTTCCTCATCTGATGGGGGAACTCAACGCAATGGAGACCATTGCTTCCTAAGGAGGGAGTATTGATCCAGGTGGATATTGGTGGCCACCCACCTTTCCAACTGGCTCAAAACAGTTTTATGGCAATTTTGGTATTTTTGTACTATTTTTAGCAGTTTTTCGGGTCCTCAACTTCCGGGGCCATTTTGAGGCCCTAAACGACCTTGTTTGGCAATTTGGGGGGCCCAATGGATGCCAAAGGCATCCATTTGGCCGTAGTCGAAAGATGTAAATCTCGGATAGACCTTTCCAACGGGCTACCGAGCGCCCCAAACGGAGAACGTATCCAAAAGTTACGACCCCGGGAAGTTGATGTACTAACTTACCCAAACGGCGCCCACATGACTTTTCGCGCTTCATCTCCTAGGGTTAGGTTTTTGGATGTTTAGGGTTTTTGACATTCCTGTTTATTGTAAAAGGCCTTGAGAGCCTCATTGTAACCATCTTCTTGTGAAATGAGAGCAGCCGTCACATCTCTTCTCAGAGATAAGCCGCCACCATTCCAGCAAGCTTGTATTCCGCTGCATTTTTACAGTTCTAGCTTATTTCCTTATTGAATAGAAAACCAGTTTTACTGTATCTCTGTTATTTTGTGTTAAGCATCTGATAATAATCTGTATTCATTTCGTTCTGCTCATAAAATCCGGATCAGTGGTATCAGAGCGGTCTTCTCCTTGTCGTCTTAATGCATGTCCCCAACGAGGTCAGGGTACAAAGAATTGGGTCTCGAGCTTGTTTCTCTTGAGGACAAAAGCTCTCGCACGCCCAAGCGACCTCTCATGGCGGGAGAAAAGAAAGATGACAGGACAGGAGATCCTATCAAAATGTTGCTTGAGGAAGCCCTCACGCAGCAGAGGAACGAGATGATGGATAATTTCGATCAAATCCTTCGGCGACTACCAATAAGCGACGCATCTTCCTCGAGCGGAGGCGCCGCCCCCTTCAAGGTACAAATCAACTTTGATATCCCAATATTTGAAGGACAGATAGACGTAGATGTTGTAGATAAGTCGTTGAATCTACTAGAAGGGTATTTTTCTGTCCATAACATTTCGAATAAAGAAAAGATTACTTTTGCGCTCCTCAAAGTCGTTCCCCATGTCAAAGATTGGTGGGAAGCATTCTGCGAGCAAAAGGACACAGAAGAAGGCTCATTATTTTTAGTCACGGCCAACTGGGAATACTTCAGGGATGTTATTAAGGAACAATACAACCCTGTTGGAAGTTATGACGATTTGTATACCAAATGGACCACACTGCGACAAGAAAGAGACCAAGCAGTGCCAGAGTTCACAAATATCTTCCATACCTTGCGCACCAAGCTGGGTATCAAAGATTCAGAGCGACATCTGGTGCTCAAGTATCGCGGTGGTTTGCACAGATACATCCAGACTGAAATGGAATTTCTGGACATCTCTTCCTTGGGCGCGGCCTACCGATATGCTGTCAAAATCGAGCAGAAGTTCAAACAAAAGACACAGCAATTTGGGCCTGGGAACCCTTCACAGCAAAAGACAGGAAAGGGCAGCCCCAACCCACAGAATAAAGGACAGAGCAAAGATGGACAGCATCAGGACAACCAGTCCAAACCGCAAGCAAAGAAGGACACCGGAAAAACAAAGAAAGATACCGGGAAGTGGTGCGACTTCCATAAGAGCCCTTGGCATAACACTGCTGATTGCCGCTCAAAGCAGTCGCTGGTGGCCGAAGTGAAAGCATCTGAATCAGATGCGAGTTTTGACTCTGAGTCCGAACCAGAAAGGGGAAGATGGACCATTGACGCGGAACCCAATGCCACCGTTGCCACCACCAAGCTCCAGCCTGATGAACCAGACGAGCCAAAAGAAGGAGAACGCCTCTTCCATTCACAAATGTGGGTAAAAGGCACCCCGCTGCATTTCATCGTTGATAGCGGTAGCCAGAAGAATCTCATCTCAGCAGAGGAAATCAAGTGCCTGGCCCTACCGACAACGCCGCACCCACAACCCTACACCATTGGATGGCTCCGCAAAGGAAGCGATCTCCGCGTCAGCCAACAGTGCCGACTGCCATACGGCATCAAGCCCTTCAAGGACGAGGTATTGTGTGATGTTGCTCCTCTCGAAGTTTCAGATGTTCTTTTGGTCCAACCTTATTTATGGAAACGTCATGCTGTATATGAGTCTAGGCCTCGTAGTGTTATTATTTCTTTGAACAGGAAATTGTACAGGATACCCGAGGCAGTCCCTCCTAGTGCTATTTCCTTGATCTCTGCCAAGCAATGCAGCAAAGGTCATCTCTCAGACCGGGAAATTTGTCTTCTTCGTGATTCGCTCTCAGAGTGAAAGAAAGATCGCTGCCACATCCCGGGCCTCCGCGACCGATCTATCCACACAATAGAAGCAAGTGGATAAGGTGGTGGAAGGATACTCAGATATCTTCTCCTCTCCAACCGGGGTACCTCTGCACTGCCAGGTCAAGCATCCCATCGATCTGACCCTAGGTGCACCGCTACCCAATGGGCCAGTCTATCGCCGCTCTCTGTTGGAAAACGAGGAGATCAAGAGGCAGATCCAAGAATTGCTCCACAAGGGGCACATCCGTCCCAGTTCATCACCTTGTGGGAGCCCAATCGTGCTGGTGCAGAAGAAATATGGGACCTGGCGACTCTGCATTGATTACCGGGCCCTGAATAAAATCACAGTCCGTAACTGGTACCCGATTCCCCGAATCGACGACCTCCTTGATCAGCTCACAGGGGCCAAATACTTCAGTAAGATTGATCTGAAGTCGGGCTACCACCAGGTCCCAATAGAACAGACAGATGTATGGAAAATTGCCTTCAAGTCAAAAGAAGGTCTTTTTGAATGGCTGGTCATGCCTTTTGGTTTGACAAATGCTCCAGCAACTTTTATGAGGATGATGGACGATATCCTACGACCTTTCACAAAAAATTTTGTAGTGGTGTATCTGGATGACATCCTCATCTACAGCAAGACTTGGGAGGAACACTTGCAGCATATTAAGCAGGTTCTGCACACCCTGCGGAAGCACAAACTATATGCAAACTTGGAAAAATGCTCCTTCGGCATGGACAGGGTCCATTACTTAGGCTACATCGTTGATCGACATGGTGTGCATGTGGATCCAGCCAAGATCCAGGTCATCCGTGACTGGCCAGCCCCAACCACACTTACTGAACTTCGGAGCTTCTTGGGCCTCACCAATTTCTATCTCCGGTTCGTGCTGGGATTCTCTCATATCGCATGGGCCCTCAGCCAAGTGACCAGGGGTGGTGGTAAGGTAAAATTTGTGTGGGGCCTGTCCCAACAACATGCCTTCGATGACATGAAGAAGCGTTTGTGCTCATCGCCGGTACTCTCATTACCGAACCTGCAACATCCCTTTGAGATCGAGACAGATGCTTCAGATTATGATGTGGGTGCCGTTCTCACTCAACACGGCCACCCCGTGGCATATCATAGTGAGACACTATCAGATGCTGTTCGCAAGTACCCTACCTATGACAAAGAAATGTACTCCATTGTACAAGCCTGCCGCCAGTGGAGACATTACATTCTTGGGAAGGAGACAGTCATCCACACTGATCACAAGCCCCTACAGTTCATGCAGACCCAAGGAAAGTTGCAGAATGACCGCCATCAGAAGTGGTCAACATATTTATAGCAGTTCCACCTCAACATCAAATATAAAACAGGGAGTACCAACCGAGTTGCTGACTGCCTCAGTCGACCTCCAGTCGCGGCACTTACCACGGTGCTAGACTCTTGTGGCCACGAGACCTCCGGATGGCCTCACCTCTACGAGACAGACCTTGACTTCTCCGCCACCTATCAAATGTTGGGCACCAACTCAGTGGTTGCTAATTTCCGTCTTCAGGACGGGTTGTTGTGTCATCTGGGCCATCTCTGCGTTCCATCAAGCGAGCGTGCGAAGCTGATTTGGGAAGCTCACTATAGTCAGGTGGCAGGACAATTTGGCGTTGAAAAGATAGTGGCAGTGTTGCAGAAAGATTTCTACTGGCCGAAACTTCGACAAGATGTCGGAAAGTATATCAGGTCCTGCACCGCTTGCGCTATTGCCAAACCGACCACTAAGAAACAGGGCCTATACACCCCTCTTCCTACTCCTGACAGGCCGTGGGAATCCATCTCAATGGACTACATGTCGGGCCTCCATTCCACCAAGAGGGGAAACGGCTGTGTTTTCGTGGTTGTTGATCACTTTTCCAAGATGGCGATTCTAGCCGCTTGCAAGAAGAACATCACAGCAGAAGCCACTGCCAAGCTCTTCTTTGAACGAGTATGGGTACATTTTGGGATCCCACAGACCATTATCTCAAACGGCGACAGTCGGTTCCTCAGCTCATTCTGGTCAAGCCTCTGGTCATTGCTGGATACCAAGCTCACCAAATCCACTGCCTTCCACCCCCAAACCGATGGACAAACGGAGGTCGTCAACCGGATGGTCGTACATATCCTGCGCATGTACAATTCAACACACCCCCGCACATGGGATGAGAGTCTCCCCTATGTCCAACATAGCTACAACTGAGCCTTGCATAGCTCAACTAGCCACAGCCCCTTTCAGGTGGGGTTGGGATTCCAACCATTGGGCCCCATGGATGTTGCACTTCCCCTTGCGACCACCTCGGCCGACTCGTCCCCAGAAGCTGACAAAGCCGCCCGATTCATTGAACGGATCCAGCATATCCGCCAACAGGTTCAGGATATTCTACAGAAGTCTAATGCCAAGTACAAGCAGCGCCATGATCAACATCGGGTGCCACATAAGTTTCAGGTGGGCGACAAAGTTTGGTTGCATTTGCAGAAAGAACGCCTTACAGGGCCCCATCGAAAGCTTCGCCCACTCCGTTATGGGCCGTACACCATCACCAAGGCGGTGGGTGACAATGCTTTTGAGCTCAACATTCCCCCCTTCCTGGGTCTGCATCCAGTCTTCAACGTGGCTCTCCTTTGGCCATATTTCCCACCACTATTAGACACCTCAGAGATAGAAAAGAGGTTGACACCAACAGAGCTCAACCCTGACTGCCTACAACAAGCATCCAGTGATCATATTGCAGACACACAGATCAAGGGCATTCGACATCAAAGGATCCAGCTTTATCGAGTTGTCAAAGCAGGGCGGCTCCTACACCAAGGCAAGTGGCTCACCCAAGGCCAAATTCAGCAGAAATTTCCTCATCTGATGGGGGAACTCAACGCAATGGAGACAATTGCTTCCTAAGGAGGGAGGATTGATCCAGGTGGATATTGGTGGCCACCCACCTTTCCAACTGGCTGAAAACAGTTTTATGGCAATTTTGGTATTGTACTATTTTTAGCAGTTTTTCGGGTCCTGAACTTCCGGGGCCATTTTGAGGCCCTAAACGACCTTTTTTGGCAATTTGGGGGGGCATATGGATGCCTCCGGCATCCATATCGCCCCATTCGAAAATTGTAAATCTTGGATAGACCTTTCCAATGGGCTACCGAGCGCCCCAAACGGAGATCGTATACAAAAGTTACGACCCCGAGAAGTTGATGTACTAACTTACCTAAACGGGGCCCACATGACTTTTCGCGCTTCATCTCCTAGGGTTAGGTTTTTGGATGTCTAGGGTTTTTGACATTCCTGTTTATTGTAAAAGGCCTTGAGAGCCTCATTGTAACCATCTTCTTGAGAAATGAGATCAGCCGTCACATCTCTTCTCAGAGATAAGCCGCCACCATTCCAGCAAGCTTGTTTTCCGCTGCATTTTTACGGTTCTAGCTTATTTCCTTATTGAATAGAAAACCAGTTTTACTGTATCTCTGTTATTTCGTGTTAAGCATCTGATAATAATCTGTATTCATTTCGTTCTGCTCATAAAATCCGGATCAGTGGTATCAGAGCGGTCTGCTCCTTGTCGTCTTAATGCATGTCTCCAACGAGGTCAGGGTACAAAGAATTGGGTCTCGAGCTTGTTTCTCTTGAGGACAAAAGCTCTCGCACGCCCAAGCGACCTCTCATGGCAGGAGAAAAGAAAGATGACGGGACAGGAGATCCTATCAAAATGTTGCTTGAGGAAGCCCTCACGCAGCAGAGGAACGAGATGATGGATAATTTCGCGCAAATCCTTCGGCGACTACCAACAAGCGACGCATCTTCCTCGAGCAGAGGCGCCGCCCCCTTCAAGGTACAAATCAACTTTGATATCCCTATATTTGAAGGACAGATAGACACAGATGCTGTAGATAAGTGGTTGAATCTACTAGAAGGGTTTTTTTCTGTCCATAACTTTTCGAATAAAGAAAAGATTACTTTTGCGCTCCTCAAAGCCGTTCCCCATGTCAAAGATTGGTGGGAAACAGTCTGCAAGCAAAAGGACACAGAAGAAGGCTCATTATTTTCATTCACGGCCACCTGGGAATCCTTCAGGGATGCTATTAGGGAACAATACTACCCTGTTGGAAGTTATGACGATTTGTATACCAAATGGACCACACTGCGACAAGAAAGAGACCAAGCAGTGCCAGAGTTCACAAATATCTTCCATACCTTGCGCACCAAGCTGGGTATCAAAGATTCAGAGCGACATCTGGTGCTCAAGTATCGCGGTGGTTTGCACAGATACATCCAGACCGAAATGGAATTTCTGGACATCTCTTCCTTGTGCGCGGCCTACCGATATGTTGTCAAAATCGAGCAGAAGCTCAAACAAAAGACACGGCAATTTGGGCCTGGGAACCCTTCACAGCAAAAGACAGGAAAGGGCAGCCCCAACCCACAGAATAAAGGACAGAGCAAATATGGATAGCATCAGGACAACCAGTCCAAGCCGCAAGCAAAGAAGGACACCGGAAAAACAAAGAAAGATACCGGGAAGTGGTGCGACTTCCATAAGAGCCCTTGGCATAACACTGTTGATTTCCGCTCAAAGCAGTCGCTGGTGGCCGAAGTGAAAGCATCTGAATCAGATGCGGGTTCTGACTCTGAGTCCGAACCAGAAAGGGGAAGACGGATCATTGACGCGGAACCCAATTCCACCGTTGCCACCACCAAGCTCCAGCCTGATGAACCAGACGAGCCAGAAGAAGGAGAACGCCTCTTCCATTCACAGATGTGGGTAAAAGGCACCCCGCTGCATTTCATCGTTGATAGCGGTAGCCAGAAGAATCTCATCTCAGCAGAGGTCGTCAAGCGCCTGGCCCTACCGACAACGCCGCACCCACAACCCTACACCATTGGATGGCTCCGCAAAGGAAGCGATCTCCGCGTCAGCCAACAGTGCCGACTGCCATACGGCATCAAGCCCTTCAAGGACGAGGTATTGTGTGATGTTGCTCCTCTCGAAGTTTCAGATGTTCTTTTGGGCCAACCGTATTTATGGAAACGTCATGCTGTATATGAGTCTAGGCCTCGTAGTGTTATTATTTCTTTGAACAGGAAATTGTACAGGATACCCGAGGCAGTCCCTCCTAGTGCTATTTCCTTGATCTCTGCCAAGCAATGCAGGAAGGACATCTCTCAGACCGAGAAATTTGTCTTTTTCGTGATTCGCTCTCCGAGGTAAATAAAGATCACAGCCACATCCTGGGCCTCCGTGACCGATCTATCCACACAACAGAAGCAAGTGGATAAGGTGGTGGAAGGATACTCAGATATCTTCTCCTCTCCGACCAAGGTACCTCTGCACTGCCAGGTCAAGCATCCCATCGATCTGACCCCAGGTGCACCACTACCAAATGGGCCAGTCTATCACCGCTCTCTGTTGGAAAACGAGGAGATCAAGAGGTAGATCCAAGAATTGCTCCACAAGGGGCACATCCGTCCCAGTTCATCACCTTGTGGGAGCCCAATCGTGCTGGTGCAGAAGAAAGATGGGACCTGGCGACTCTGCATTGATTACCGGGCCCTAAATAAAATCACAGTCCGTAACCGGTACCCGATTCCCCGAATCGACGACCTCCTTGATCAGCTCACAGGGGCCAAATACTTCAGTAAGATTGATCTGAATTCGGGCTACTACCAGGTCCCAATAGAACAGACAGATGTATGGAAGACTGCCTTCAAGTCAAAAGAAGGTCTTTTTGAATGGTTGGTCATGCCTTTTGGTTTGACAAATGTTCCAGCAACTTTTATGAGGATGATGGACGATATCCTACGACCTTTCACCAACAATTTTGTAGTGGTGTATCTGGATGACATCCTCATCTACAACAAGACTTGGGAGGAACACTTGCAGCATATTCAGCAGGTTCTGCACACCCTGCAGAAGCACAAACTATATGCAAACTTGGAAAAATGCTCCTTCGGCATGGACAGGGTCCATTACTGAGGCTACGTCGTTGATCGACATGGTGTGCATGTGGATCCAGCCAAGATCCAGGTCATCCGTGACTGGCCAGCCCCAACCACACTCACTGAACTTCGGAGCTTCTTGGGCCTCGCCAATTTCTATCGCCGGTTCGTGCTGGGATTCTCTCATATCGCATGGGCCCTCAGCCAAGTGACCAGGGGTGGTGGTAAGGCAAAATTTGTGTGGGGCTTGTCCCAACAACAAGCCTTCGATGACTTGAAGAAGCGTTTGTGCTCATCACCGGTACTCTCATTACCGAACCTGCAACATCCCTTTGAGATCGAGACAGATGCTTCAGATTATGCTGTGGGTGCCGTTCTCACTCAACACGGCCACCCCGTGGCATATCATAGTGAGACACTATCAGATGCTGTTCACAAGTACTCTACCTATGACAAAGAAATGTACTCCATTGTACAAGTCTGCCGCCAGTGGAGACATTACATTCTTGGGAAGGAGACAGTCATCTACACTGATCACAAGCCCCTACAGTTCATGCAGACCCAAGGAAAGTTGCAGAATGACCGCCATCAGAAGTGGTCAACATATTTACAGCAGTTCCACCTCAACATCAAATATAAAACAGGGAGTACCAACCGAGTTGCTGACTGCCTCAGTCGACCTCCAGTCGCGGCACTTACCACGGTGCTAGACTCTTGTGGCCACGAGACCTCTGGATGGCCTCACCTCTACGAGACAGACCCTGACTTCTCCGCCACCTATCAAATGTTGGGCACCAACTCAGTGGTTGCTAATTTCCATCTTCAGGACGGGTTGTTGTGTCATCTGGGCCATCTATGCGTTCCATCAAGCGAGCGTGCGAAACTAATTTGGGAAGCTCACTATAGTCGGGTGGCAGGACACTTTGGCATCGAAAAGACAGTGGCAGTGTTGCAGAAACATTTCTACTGGCCGAAACTTCGACAGGATGTCGGGAAGTATATCAGGTCCTGCACCGCTTGCGCTATTGCCAAACCGACCACTAAGAAACAGGGCCTATACACCCCTCTTCCTACTCCTGACAGGCCGTGGGAATCCATCTCAATGGACTACATTTCGGGCCTCCCGTCCACCAAGAGGGGAAACGACTGTGTTTTCGTGGTTGTTGATCGCTTTTCCAAGATGGCGATTCTAGCCGCTTGCAAGAAGAACATCACAGCAGAAGCCACTGCCAAGCTCTTCTTTGAACGAGTATGGGTACATTTTGGGATCCCACAGACCATTATCTCAAACCGCGACAGTCGGTTCCTCAGCTCATTCTGGTCAAGCCTCTGGTCACTGCTGGATACCAAGCTCACCAAATCCACTGCCTTCCACCCCCAGACCGATGGACAAACGGAGGTCGTCAATCGGATGGTCGTACATATCCTGCGCATGTACAATTCAACACACCCCCGCACATGGGATGAGAGTCTCCCCTATGTCCAACATAGCTACAACCGAGCCTTGCATAGCTCATCTGGCCACAGCCCCTTTCAGGTGGGGTTGGGATTCCAACCATTGGTCCCCATGGATGTTGCACTTCCCCTTGCGACCACCTCGGCCGACTCGTCCCCAGAAGCTAACAAAGCCGCCCGGTTCATTGAACGGATCCAGCATATCCGCCAACAGGTTCAGGATATTCTACAGAAGTCTAATGCCAAGTACAAGCAGCGCCATGATCAACATCGGGTGCCACATAAGTTTCAGGTGGGCGACAAAGTTTGGTTGCATTTGCAGAAAGAACGCCTTACAGGGCCCCATCGAAAGCTTCGCCCACTCCGTTATGGGCCGTACACCATCACCAAGGCGGTGGGTGACAATGCTTTTGAGCTCAACATTCCCCCCTTCCTGGGTCTGCATCCAGTCTTCAACGTGGCTCTCCTTTGGCCATATTTCCCACCACTATTAGACACCTCAGAGATAGAAAAGAGGTTGACACCAACAGAGCTCAACCCTGACTGCCTACAACAAGCATCCAGTGATCATATTGCAGACACACAGATCAAGGGCATTCGACATCAAAGGATCCAGCTTTATCGAGTTGTCAAAGCAGGGCGGCTCCTGCACCAAGGCAAGTGGCTCACCCAAGGCGAAATTCAGCAGAAATTTCCTCATCTGATGGGGGAACTCAACGCAATGGAGACCATTGCTTCCTAAGGAGGGAGGATTGATCCAGGTGGATATTGGTGGCCACCCACCTTTCCAACTGGCTCAAAACAATTTTATGGCAATTTTGGTATTGTACTATTTTTAGTAGTTTTTCGGGTTCTGAACTTTCGGGGCCATTTTGAGGCCCTAAATGACCTTTTTTGGCAATTTTGGGGGCCAAATGGTTGCCTTTGGCATCCATTTGGCCTCATTCAAAAGTTGTAAATCTCGGATAGACCTTTCCAACGGGCTACCGAGTGCCCCAAACGGAGATCGTATGCAAAAGTTACGACCTCGGGAAGTTGATGTACTAACTTACCCAAATGGGGCCCACATGACTTTTGGCGCTTCATCTCCTAGGGTTAGGTTTTTGGATGTCTAGGGTTTTTGACATTCCTGTTTATTGTAAAAGGCTTTGAGAGCCTCATTGTAACCATATTCTTGCGAAATGAGAGCAGCCGTCACATCTCTTCTCAGAGATAAGCCGCCACCATTCCAGCAAGCTTGTTTTCCGCTGCATTTTTACAGTTCTAGCTTATTTCCTTATTGAATAGAAAACCAGTTTTACTGTATCTCTGTTATTTTGTGTTAAGCATCTGATAATAATCTGTATTCATTTCGTTCTGCTCATAAAATCCGGATCAATTGAATGAATGAAATCCACTTCCAGCGATCTCTCTGCAAATATCCTCCCTTGGTTGAGCGCTTGACTAATTCTATCTAGGAAATTATAGGATATAGTCAATTTGAGGTTTTTATATTTTTTAATCACTACCATGTAACCATGCACAGGAAACCCTTGGAGACTTCAAGCCGTCGACAGGTGTTAACTAGAGTAAACCTTCACATAGACTATAGTCTTTAGTATGCCTATCCCAACATGTCCATAGAGTATGGACATATAACATATAACCATCCAAGTGCCTTGTCCCTGATACCTCTTATCTCAATTCACAGTGCTTAACCACTCGAGCTAACTCACCCAGCTTCAATTTCAGTTTATTAATGTGTAATGTTTAATTGCCATTTTCTACTATTACAAATTATGTGCAAGTCAACATTCTTTTACTTTCAGCAGATGAGTGCCCTCCAGGTGAGAATATTTCTGTAGAAAAGGGAAAAGAAAACTATTTGCTTGAAACTATGAGATGAAAATTATTTGGATAAGCTGGCTTGACTTCTATTTGTGTCTTGGGATAATATGGGCTAATAATATCTCTTTGGCATAACCCTATCCCATTATTCCCTCTACCCTTTTCCCGTAACTTGGGGGAGAGAGTTGACCCAACCTACTCTTACCACCTAGAGATACTAGTTATGCCATTTATTCCCATTATAATTGTTACGCCTTCGATAGTTCCGATGGGTTCTCTCTATGAATGAAGAAGGGGGAGAGGTTTCATTTAGAAAAACGAGCTTGATTACACAAATGAGGATAATCCATTGTAGTACTCAATTAGGGAGGAGGAAGTACCACTACCACTTGATACCCGGGAGCGTGTCGGGAGCAAGCCATGGCAGAGCCAAGATACTTGTTCTGATATACGACTGGTTTTCAGATAGATAGAATCCCCTGGTAGATAGAGATAAATAAATAATCACAATTCTTATTAATGGTACATAAAACTAAAATAAAATTAGTCCATACTCATAATTGGTAGCTTTACAGGGTCAGAAATAATTAATTATCGTTTGTATATTTAAAAAATAATTGAAAACATGCATGCTGAAAACACTTTATTTTAGTTATCTTTTGCTAATATATATATATATACAAGTGAGGCAAATTAATTAATTATTTGCTTGTATAAATGCAAAATTATTGTAATACAAGTATTATGAGTCCTTAGTAGTACACGTGTATTAACATGTAATCAACAACAGTAGTGTAAATTAAACAAATTTATAACATTAGTAAAGTATCTAATGAACAAGTCTGATAACTTACCTGGGATGAAGACTTTCCCTTTTACTCAGAAAAATAACTTTCAGACCAAAGTGTGCCTCTTAGAGGCAAGTCAATCAATAGGAACAATCTAATTCTTGGAAACGAGGCTTCTAATTACTATCATCTTAGTTTAGCTGAAGGGTTTCTGTACTATTATTCAACTTATGAAGATATTAATAATGTGAGATAATGGGAGGGTGCAGATATTGATATGTATAGAAGCAGTAATGTGGTGTTTTTATTATAATTATAATTTTATTATCTTTTAAACTAACATGAGGTATTTTTCATGGTACATGATACGGGTGTAAGAAGCTGTCCACAATACGCAAGCAAATTCTCATATTTCAAGCTCCTATGTTCTATTTAAGGGTGCTAGCTCAATGGTAGAGCACCTACCTTATAGGCAGGAGGTTGGTGGTTCGATTCCACCGTACCCTATTTATATTCTGAAACCAATAAAAAGAGAAATATGACTAAAATAAATGGCCAAAATTTGCATATAAACGACCACCATTACAACATGTGAGATAAGTGACCAAAAAATTACCAAAATATGCATATAAATGACCACTTTTGAGTTGGCGATTGCTGGTAGCAAATTAGTGGTCATTTATCACGTGACAGAAAATGTGGTCATTAATTGTGGCAATTAATGACCAAATATATGGCCACAAGAAAAGCTATAAATGACCAAGCTAAATAAGACCACATTTTTGGTCGCATGATATATGACCACTAATTTGCTACCAGTGGTCACCAACTCAAAAGTGGTCATTTATATGCGGATTTTGGTCACTTATCTCTCATTTTGTACTAGTGAAAGCCACTAGGAAGGCTAAGCATGAGCATGAAAATGACTCTTGTAATGAATCAGATGATGAGGATTCAAGCTTTGTAAGAAAGATGAAAAGATGACGAGGTAAGTATAAAAACGATTTGCCTTTCAAATGTTTCAAATGTGGAGGAGTAGGACATTTTGCATCTAAGTGTCCTTATAGGGAAGATGGAGATAGTGACAGTGAAGAAGAACCCAATTTTCATGAACGAATATCAGCACGCACTCAGAATAGACCAAAGATCAAAAAGAAATTTCCAAAGCAAAAGAAGAGTCTATATATTGAAGAAGACAACAATGTGTCTGAAGAAAGTGACTGCGAAGAAAATCCAAAATAAGTACTATTCATGGCTTTTATGTAAGAAGAATAAATCAATGATGAGATAAAGAAGAACAATTCATCAATCAAGAAGAATACTCTAGTTGCGCAAAGCAAGATGGGATCACTAGATAAATACTTTTTCAGTGGGTCCTTCAATACTCCTTCAAAGCCTATCGTATATATTAAAACTATCAGTCAAACCGAAGAAGAAGAGGATGAAGAAGTTGTTTTGGAAGGTGAATTGATGAGCATATTAGATGAATTGAAAAATTCAAGGAAGAAGAGTAAACTCTTGCAGGAACAACTATCTAAGTATAAAGAAGAGGTCATGCAGGAAAAAGAAGTTAAAGAATCTCATGACAAACAATTAAATAAAAGAATGATGGATTACAAAGAACAACTGAACTGCGTAGATGACAAGATCAAGATACTTGAAGAAGAAAGATCTATGTTGAAGAATTCCTTGGAAGAATTAGCGTAGAAAAATAGGATGCTGACAAGTCATCTTGAGGAGAAGGACAAAGACATGTCTCATTTAAAAGAAAAATTGATTGAGATAAAAGGAAAGAGACGAGTGTATATCATAAGTGATACTCCTATTTGTGCACAGTATGGAAGTTAGAAGGAGTCGTCTGAAGAAGAAGAAATGTTGAACAAATTCAAGGGAAACACATATATTCTAAATTAAATTTGAATGATCAGAGGACACTAGAAGACAAGTCTGGACTTGGTTATTAGAAAACACCAAGGAAGGTCTACGACAATGTACATCGTCCAATTCAAGTAAACTCCTTTAGGTACGACAATTCCTTCAATGATTACAACTCTTCCCATTATACTAATCAAATAAAGATCAACATGATGAAGTGGGCAAGATGCAATTGCATGGGTCATAT
This sequence comes from Larix kaempferi, assembly GCA_027924585.1. Classification (NCBI taxonomy): domain Eukaryota; kingdom Viridiplantae; phylum Streptophyta; class Pinopsida; order Pinales; family Pinaceae; genus Larix; species Larix kaempferi. Next base: position 706,879 of record BSBM01001752.1, read on the forward strand.
TGCAAAGTATTTCCAAACCATGAGATGTTATGCATGTGATGATTTCGGACATAAGGCCTGGTATTGTCAATAGTAGTAAACTATCCTGATGAAATTATATTGTGCAAAATAATTCACAGTGAAAGAATACACAGGGAATACAGTCGAGCACAAAACAAGAATGATATAGCGCACATGAAAACATGGATAAGGAAATATCCTAAAAAATGCGCAGAAGAAGATAATCTAGGTACATCTAAAGGAACAAGCAATTGCTTCCCCTCTTGCTGATCTCGAGAATATTAAGTGAGACACTTGAATTAAACACGATGCATCTTAGGATTTCAAGGGGTATGTTAGTGAATTTTTTGGTTAGAAGGTCTTTGTTGCAGTATTTATCAAAGTTGCAAAAAGATAAGTGAAAAGGATTTTCAGAAACATGCATGAATTCAGTTTGTACTAAGTTATGATTAATGCATAAAGAACTCTTGCATATGATAGAATGAAGAACAGTTAGTTGTTGAGTTAAGTATAATGGCGCAAAAGGGAAAACTATTGCATATATCTGAATGAAGGAAAAGTACAAACATTGTTGAATGATAGACATGAGTCTGCGCAAAAGTATAATTTGTATAAATTCAAAATCATTTTTTTAACAAAAATGCATGAGTCTTCTACAAAGTGAATATCAAGGGACTCCATGCTAAGACCCAAAAGGTGCATGTACAAAAAAACAATTGAAGATGGAAAAATTGAGAATTGAAGAATAATCTCTCACAACAGTTTGAGGTCCAAATACGAGTCTGACTGGTGTGCGATTCGAAACTCCAAGTCCACTAGAACTAGTGCAGTACATTTAGAGGTTGGGCGTACATGAAGAAGCTATAATGTTGTAGATGATGGATGTCTAGAATGCTTGGGCTGAACTGATGACAAGTCATCCGGAATACGTTGTTGTTGCAACTCCAGTTTGTCGACCCGATGGCTCAAGTGATTCAATTGTTCAGCATGCCCATAATTCACCTGCGACTTAGCATACTAGTGTTGGAATTCCCTTCCTCCATTCGTCTCTACTAGGATCTCATGTTAACTCTTAGACGAGTAAATTCATACTACCATGACCTAAAAGCAAGGTGCACACTCTCAAGGGAATTATTCGTTCTCTGCTAAAAGGAGGTCATTAGCAAGAAAAGTGAAGAATCAAGAAGCAATGTGACGCCGAAGGGAGGAATGCAAAAGGTGATGAACCAGGAATCTTTGTAGAGCTCTTATAGAATTGAATGGATGTTGTTTGCATGCATGAAATTAAATTGAAAATATGTGCATTCAATACCGTGTGAGTCAAAGAAGGTGATGGATTTTCCAAAAATAAATGTTGGAGTTAATAGGTTTTGGGAAGGAGTACAAAAAGTGGAAGTCCAATTCATTGCTCCATGCGATGAATGATGTTTCCCCAAAAGATCAAGTACAATCATGACACGTCATTGTTTCCACACGAACTGAGAGTCATATCCTCTTTAATGTCGAGCTGGTGTATACGTGAAAAATAGTGCCAAATATTTTGTATTCGTGGAAAGAAATGTGATGCTAATAAATGCAACAAGGTGTGGTGACAGTGCAATAAATGTGACGGGTGGAATAGTCATACGCAGTAGGAATCGATGGGATTCAGTGTTGAGCAGCTCACGCAAATAGAAGATTTCTTGTAGATCAGTGCAAGGAATGATGGAGTATTGTGACCGGAACAGGAGATCAAGATACAAAAGTAAGATAGCACCTGTACAAGGGAAGCATATCAAATATGGTTACAAAACAGTGTTCAGACTACTGGTTATCAGCGTAGAAAATTCAACAAAATAAATGAAGCATGAAGACAGGGGGATTCATACCTAAAAGCAGATGAGAGAAGGCCAACGTAGAACAAAAGAAAGAAGAACATATATTTGCGCAAGTAGTGTTACCTCTTTTCCATTGATGTCAAAGGGGGAGAAAACGCATGAAGCTAAAAAACAAGAGCATGCAACATCAAAGACGTGAAAGAGTGTGAAGTAGATCATTGGAGAAATGGCATGAAGATGATAAAAAAAGTCAATGAAGATGAAGAACATGAAGTTAAAACATCACAGTAGTGCAGTAAGAGTGACCTTGATGTATGCGATCTGCGTAGGAGTAACATAAGTATTGATAGAAGATTATGCATATATTAAAGGCTCAACTGGGAAATTACACAGGGGGAGCATATACAAAGGGGGAGCTTTGCAACCAACACAGATGAAGCATACAATCTTAAGGAGATGATTATGCACAACTCCATAAGGTGTTGAAATTAATGCCAAAGGGAGAGATTGTTGAACTTTGGTTGTGATTGATGTAAACTAATTAAAAAAAGAATGAAAAAGGATTTCAAAGAAGATTCATAATTCCTATGGCAATTTGAAGAAGTATATGGAAGCCACTTTAAAGTGGTATATGAACACATAAGATATGGATGCCAATATGAAAAGTATATTCAGAAGTACATAAGGAAGATACATCATGCATATCAAGGTTGAAGAAGTACATAAGGAATGCATGAGGTACATGCACAGACACCAATCCACCAAGTCATACTCCTTCAAGGTAGCAAGCCAAAGAGTTTGTTGAACAAAGGTACAAGTGCACAAGAAAGTCAAGAGAAGATTCTAGAGTGCACAATCAAGTCAAACATTGAATCGAAAATGTTTAAGAGTGAGTAAGCAGAATGAAGCAAGTTGATGGTTGAATAGTCCTGAAAGCGCGCAAGTCCCATCAATCAAAATAAGCTTTTAGTTGTTGAAGCATGCACAAGTTCCAAGAAGGGAGTAGTGGTTGAAGTTTATATATGCAAAAATTCCAGAGTTGAAGCTACATTGTGTGCGCAAGACTCACAAGTGAAGGTACCACAAAGTTTAAAGTCCAACTAAGTTGTGGACCATGTATGTGGAAGATACACAAGAGATGACACCTCAAGTGGCACAGAAGATGACAAGTGGCACAAGCATAATCCATGAATTAAGTAAGAAGGAATTCCACAACCAACTTGGGGACATATAATCCATGCAGGACATGTATAAATTAGAAACAAGTTGGAGATTTGAAGTAAGCTAGATAGCAAGGATGAAGAGCTTGTAAGTGGAAGATACAGATTTTATATTTAGGGCATCAAGGGCTTGTGGAATAAGAACAACATGATCTAGATGATGAGCCAAATGTGCACATGCAGATAAATGTGATAGCTGATGGTGCATATAATGATGTTGTGAATCTGTGATGTTTGCGCAAGTACATAAAAGCAAAATTATAGAAGTATGCGCAAGTGCGTGAGGATCGAATGATAGCTTGTTGGAAGGCTATATTATAGAGTTTGTTGTGGACACTTTGAATTCCTAAAACGTAGCTGAAAGATACATTTTCAAGGGATTTAGAGGTAAGTACTTGAAAAAATTGAGTTTATGCATTAAAATGCTATTAGGTGAAAAGGGTGTGTTAAGAATGCAGTCAGATTCCTAGGGTTTGAGTCCATAATGTTAAAAAAAACAGACAGTGACGCAAATGAAGACACTGGCATTTTGCGTAGTGGAAAAAGATATAAACTTAGAACTAGAAAGAGGTCTCGTGAAGTTGAACCTCGCAAATTCCTAGAAACTGAGTTAGAGAGGGATAGAAACTCGTCTCAAGCTGAGTATGATAGTGAGACAGAACTTAGACATATTGGCTATCAGCCTATCATTCCACAGAAACCTATAGTTGTTGAAAGAAATATTACTAGTTCTTAGAACAATAATAGCTGTAATACTGTAGGAACAAGTACAAAGAATCAGCCGAGTGGTGGTGTACCTCCACCATTTCACTCCACGGTTAGTAGTGTAGTGTTTTAGAACCCTACACCTCCTAGAAGAAGGGTGGAAGATGATATATAACTACTTGTTTTTAAAGGAACCATTCTAGAAGATCTAGAGCAACATTGGTTTCTCTACAATGCTGTATGGAATGTTAAACAAGTACAAGACGATGATATAAAGCAAACCCAACTAGTCACTACATTCAGAGATAGAGATTTAACATGGTTCATGAAATATTCTGTTGGACAGAACAGAACATTAGCTGATATCAGAGTTGCATTGACTAGAGAATTTAAGAAGCTTAAATCAGAGTTTCAATGCATCACAGAGTTAAAAGAGATAAAACAGAAACCTAATGAGACTGTGTGGGAATTTGATCATAAGTTTAAAGCCTTGTTGGATCAAGTTAGCTTTGACATCGCAATGCAACAACACCAAGAGTGGTTTATAGCTGTGTTGTTTCCCCACATTAGATTACCATTGATGAAACAAAAGGTTGCTTCGCAAACATAAGCATTGGAAATTGCGATGAAGCTAGTTAAGCTTTGCTCGTAGGAGAAACTAGCATATGTATGGTACAAATACAGACACAACTAGCAAACCTGACATTACAACTATAGGATATACAAAAAGGAAAGGAAGTAAGAGAAGAGGTTTGGTGTACTAAATGTAAAGGAGAAGGACATTCCAAGGAACATTGTCCTATATTTAGAGATTACCTCGCCAGTGGGGCACCAATCCCATTAAATCAACCTCAATGACCATGGTGCGATATTTTTCAATCTAGAGGACACTGACAAGAGGACTGTTACCTACTCCAGAAGTATGTACAGACACTAAATAACCTGTACTATACATTTTGTAAGTTAGTTGGCCATGATGAAACCAACTATAAAGCATACGACCTCAAGAAAGAAAGAAAGCATGATGTCTACAAAGTCCAAGGAGAAATGCAGAACAACAATGAGAATGCACAGTATGATCGAGGTACATACAGAGGACGTGGTGGATTTAGAGGAAGAGGACATAATAATGGACAAGGACGAGGTATAGGTTTTATTGTCTGTTATAACTGTGCTCAACCTAGACATTTGGCAAGAGATTGTTAGAACTCTTGCAATACTTGTAAGTATTGTAAATATTACGACCATATCGTTGAAGCATGTCCCATTTTTCTAGGAAAAATGCAAGAAAATGGACCAGAAGGACAGAACCAGAATAGTCAGATGATCGCAGCTCAGAAAAGAAATGAAGATCGCAACATCCATGTTGTGATGCGAAGTGGAGCTTTGAGAGGAGATGATAGGACAAATGAAGCTTCGAATTCTAATAATCATATAAATAGACCAAATCCTACTGATGGAACTTGGGTGAGGAAAACAGTTGGAAAATACCTGCATTCGACCCTAACAGAGAAAAAGAAGTATTCATGGAAGCAAGAAAATAATTTCAGGACTTGGGAGCTTCTACCAAAAGGATCCCTTTACGAAGTGATCAGAAACCTCTACTAGATATGCAATTCTTGTATGATGGGTCGAGAGCTTCGCCAGAACAAACAAGTCCCGTAACACAGTTTCTGTAGAGTTGCATAAAGATGCTAAGGCATGAGCATGTCTTAGGGGAATTATAGAATGTGTTGGGATATTACGAGTAGCGTAGTCCAATAAATGATTCACATAGAGCAGTCCATCACATTAAGAACCATAAAAGGACAGGAAGAGAAATGAGGTTAAGCGCGCAAATTGGAGACTTTGAAATGAACCAGGTCATTCTTGATCTGGGTTTAGAGATGAACGTGCTGACAAAACATACATGGGAGAATATCGGGAAACAAAAAGTATCTTGGTCCCCTATATAGTTGAGATTAGCTAGCCAGTAGAAGGTTATACCTTTTGGGAGGCTATCAGGTGTTCCTGTTAACATTGATGGAGTGAAAAGTAAATAATACTTTGATGTGATTGAGATCATAAACGATGTTAATCCTTATCCCGCACTATTAGGTATTGATTGGGCAATTGATAACCTTGCAATTATCAACTTGAAGAAAAAACAAATGATATTTGAAGGACGGGATATTAGGGTTATTGCACCCTTGGATCCTTCACAAGGAATGAGGTATGTTGATCCAATAAGAGAAGAATGCAAAGCTCAAGAACTAGATAACATCTACACGATGACAGTTAATCAAGGAGATTACATTAATCCTACAGAATATGGAACGTTGAACTGGATATGTGACATCTCCTGCGTATTAGAGTCAGACACGGGACTGAAGAATTGGTAGATTAGAATGCATGAAGTATCTGCTAGATGATGTGTGAGGATGACAAAGTCACGTCGTTGGATTGGAACAGAGGTAAGTCCAATTCCTATTTATGATGGTTTGAGTAGTATCCATGCATTCTTTCATGAATATCTAGCATCAGTTTCAAATGAGCATAGGCTATTAGCTCTAGATATATGTAATATCCATAGTTGGATATTCTCAATTAGTTAGGGTTGAACCCATAATTTCTGAAATAACCCACATATCCGTAGATATAAAAATGATATATAAATTGATAAGATAAGATGATGAATTACAATTGAGGGCCCGTTATTTATACTTTGGCGGAATACCCTTTCACTAATAGTCATGTCTTTTCGGAAAGACATTATTAATTATCATTACTATTATTATTCATTATTATTATATATATATGTTGATGTTTATTATTATTATTATTTTATTCATAACAATATAACATTGCGAGCTACACCTACTAGGTGGTGGGATGCACACAAAGACAAGTTGAGCACATGGGAAGAATGTAAGCACTTAATGGAAGTTAGATTTGTTGAACAAGATGAGAATGTACAAGCTAAGTACAATGGACAGACTGATCCTAGAGATCATATAGAATATTTCTTGAAAGCATGGAGGCATATACCAAAGATAGAGTGGGTCCATATGTTTATGCACACATTAGATCCAATAACAAAGAACTAATATATAGAAACAAAACTTAGACATGGTACAACAGATTGGCACATGATGATAAAGAGCTTCTAGCTAACTTTCAGTTTTGAGGATGGTTGTTCGAGCATTAATGAGGCTCTGCAGATCATTAAAAGAAAATATTTGAGGATGTCCCATTGCCTGTGTATAATCAACCAAATTGGGAAATGCAGTTGGAACATGCCCTCGAATGTTATAATTTTACACTGGATGAAGATGAAAATGAAGACCCTCGTGATGTGAATATACTTGAATCTGAAGGAAAACATGATGTATAAGGACCCGAATTGGAAATTCCAGATATGAGTAACCCCATTAAGACTAAAAAGATCAATATTAGCACAGATGAAGAACCAAAGTTCGCCTCTATTGGATATTACTAGGATGAAGAAACAGTGGGACAGATTGCAAACCTACTGCGTGAATATCAGGACTTGTTTCCTACCAAGTTTTCTGACATGAAACGAATTTCAGGTGACTTGGGAGTTATGAAAATACCTCTCAAGAATGATGTGAATCCTATCAAACAAAGACCTTATAGATTGAAACCCCGATATAATGAAATAGTGAAAGAATAAATTGATAAAACGCTGGAGGCAGGGATCATTGAACCAGTAGAAGAGTCGAAATGGATAAGTCTCATGTTGATTCAAGACAAGAAAGCTAGAGAAAAGGAATGGCATGATAGACACATCAAGCACAAGTTAAACAAAACATTTGAAATTTCCTGGAAAATTTAGAATGCATTGGTTAGGGCCATACACTGTTAAACATGTTACGAACTGTGGAGCGGTGCAGTTAGCCACATTACTTGGAAAAAAATTACAAGGACTTGTCAATGGGAGTAGGTTAAATCCTTACAGGGATGGCCCTATTCCTACAACCAGAAATTAAACAGTGCAATGATGTTTAAGTGTCAAGTGCAGTTGAAATTGGACACTAAACAGAGAGTAGAGTCTGTACACAACAGTTTTTCCAGAATGCAATTTCACAAGATTTGAAGAAGTGTTGTGGAGCACACATAGCAAGTCAAGTTGCAAAGTAAAGAAGGGGGTAGTGTTGCAAAGTTCTATCAAGAGAATGGGAATGCAAAGTGAGCCTCACCACTCACCTAACCTTTGACGAAGCTAGAAAAAACTAGTCGTTATAGTTTTGTTTGGAAACTAGCCGTTATATAGTATTTTCAGGAAATCAGATTTTTCCACTTTAAGGATTACTTGTCCATTGAAGATATATTTAATGCAAGGATAGGACCAGGATCTAAGCTAGATTTGGAAAAGGGACATAGCATTTAATGTTAACTTAGTCATTTTTGGGCACGTCTCATTTGGGTTATGGATATAAATAGCACAGAAACGCATGGTTACCTATTTTACTATGATTGTTATTTTTATCATGCGTAAATTCTGAACTTTTACCAGTGAAGAATAGAACATTCCGACAGTACATGTATGAGAAAGAAGAACTACAAGAGGTATCAAATAAATTCCAATAGTTCGGTCTAGAGGTAGTTATGAAAACTCCCATGAGGAAAGCAACTCAAGATAAGGGTGGGACCTAATTGGTGGATGGAATAATATGAGAGGAATAGGAATTTTGTCTAAGGAGCGAAGCTAGGGTTTTCGGTGCTCTATGAAGGTGTGAGGATTGACGGTGAATCATGGCTGCTTCTGTGGGGGGGGTCTATCAACCCCCCAAGGCTCTTCTATTTCGGATTTTCAGGTAGGCGGGATACCGATCTCTGTGGATGGATTGGGTGGTGTTGGAAAAAATGCGCAGGAGGCTCAATCTACAACTCCATTGGCGGGAATAAAGTTGGGTCAGTGCATACCTAATGCTGCGACTATTCCATCGATGGTAATCAGATCCAATACATTGAGAGATAAGATTCAGCACATGCAAGACCATGCCATTATTGGGAAGTTTGTTGGGGTTTTACCCTCTGAGAAATCTTTGATCTGGTGGATTAATTCCACCTGGAAACCTAAAGGCCATTATGATCCTCAACTAGGGTCTAAGGGTTTCTTCATGGTATCATTTCTGAACTTGGATGATAGAAACAGGGTTTTTCGTGGTGGCCCTTATTTAGTTTATTCTACGGGTTTATTCCTCAGGCCATGGAAGGAAAAGTTCTGCCTAGAAAAAGAAGACATGAAGAGCACCCCTGTCTGGATACGACTCTATTCTCTTCCAACGAAGTATTGGGAAGCTGAAATCTTGGAAGACACTGGGAACAATCTGGGCACTTTCGTTAAATCCTCATAATAGAAAAAAGATTAGCGTTACACGGCCTATGCCAGGATCTCTGTTTACATGGATCTATTGCGGGAGATTTCGAAAGCTATCAAGTTGATGTGGGAAGATGAGGAATGGGTCCAAACCCTAGATTATGAACAAATCTCGTTTCGATGCCGCAGATGCCATGAGCATGGCCATTTATTCAAGGACTACCCAATGAATAATCCTAAACCCTCCCCCAAAAATGTTGATGTGACTATGGATCAGGGTTTTACAAAGGTTCAATCCCGAAAACGAGGTGGGAGAAAGCAAGAAGTTACGGAAGGAGCTAAGAAGATCATGACATCTAACCCTTTCGAAGCCCTAACAGAGCAGGATGAGGACAACAAATCTGTCCCTGCTGAGGGAAAATCTGAATGTCAATTCCAAGAGATCGAGGTCGAGCACCCCCCCCCCCCCCTCGATCTCACTCGCATCCATTGGAGGAGACAATAATGAAGGTCATTGGGGGTGTTGCTGGTGAAGAAACCAAAGAGATGTACATTGGGGAGTTGGACCTTGATGGGATTGAACAGGCATGTGAAGATTTTGCAAAAGGATATGTCCCTCAAGAACAAGTGATCCTTCTGAAGGAAGCCATCCTTAAAGCTACAGATCCCAAATGGTTGGGGATCATCCCTAGGTCTCAAAAGGAATGTAAGAGAAAGCATGAAGAAAGCACCAAGAAGCTGGGTCAGAAGTCTAATAGGAAAAGAATCGCAGCCGCAGGTTTGAAACTGGTGGAATCAAGTCAGTACCCACTATCAGGGTGGCCTTAGGTTTGTAATTTGCCTTCTTTTATTGAATATTGTTTCCTGGAATATAAGGGGTCTTAACAGCCAACAAAAATCTAAATCCCTTAGGAAGAAAATAAAGAAGACGAATCCTGCAATCTTGTTTCTTTAAGAAACAAAATGCTTGATTCTTCAGCTTCAGGAGAAGTGCAAAAAGATCTAGAGAAACTATGAAGTAATGGGGATTGATGCTAAAATCTTTGTAGGAGGGCTTGGTATTCTCTAGGATCTAGACAAAGTCATCCTTTCGGGTTTGTAAGGGAATCATTGCTTCCTTTCAGCTGAGTTCCAGGTTGTTGGGTTCCGGGTCTCTGGTATCCTTACTAATGTCTATGGCCTACATTCCCTGGGAGAGAAAACCTCATTCGTAGACTCTCGCTGGATGGGGGAGCTGGCATTGGGAAAGCATTGGATTATAGGAGGAGACTTCAACCTTACTTCTTCACTAGAAGAAAAGAAAGGGGGAAGAAGACGTCTGGATGAGGAATGTTCTTGCTTCAGGGACATGTTGGCCAGGAAAACTGTCCGAGGCCAAGTAACGGAAAGACAGTCCACACACTCGACTTAGTACAATCTTGTATGTGTTTGGAATGACCGTCTTTCACAGGATCAAGGCCCTGCTGCCTTTAAGATGTGCTCTCTAAGTAGAGAGTCTCTCGAGGTGAATACGTTTCAAGTAAAGTCAATCAAACTAAGGAACTTTAAGCTAATGATAATCTAATTCTAAGGACTATCTAATACTAAATATCAAAGATTAGTAGCTCCTAATGTTATCCTATGATAAAGTAAATGTTAATGATCTATTTAACATGTTAGCTTCCTATCTAGGCCAAGAGCGTGGATTGATTTATTTGACCTGAAGTTTAAAACAAAGAAAGTATTTACTAGCTGCATATTGGTAGAGAAATCTCCAACCATAGAAGTATATTTAAATCATCTCACAATGGATAAAAATCTATTGTAACACAATTATACAAGAATTCCAAACTAAAGTCAAAATTCCTAACTAAATATACTGTTCTGAAAATGCAGAAATATAATAATTATTTGCTAACTTGAAAGTGAAACACGGTCAACAGACAAGTCAGAAAATACTAAGATTTGGTTTATAAAAAATGAAAACAATGAAACAGTCTATTGATCCCAATTTTAAAGTAAACCAGTCACATTTCAGATCGGCATATACATTCGAATTCCACAAAGATCTTTCATATACAAAAGCAAAGTATATATATATGAAAAACAAGAAAAGATGAGAAACAGTTCCCATCTTTCTTTACAGATCTTCCCCCAAGCAATGTCTTCTCCACTCTGCAAATAGAAATTTTACAAAATAGAAAACAGAACAATGAAAACAAGGTTTCACTTATTCTGTCAAGACCCCCTATTCACGGCAGTCGACTTGCTACTACTTATATAGACCATCCAAGAAAATACTGGAACTTCCCTCGCCTTCTCAAACAGTTCGATCACCCTTATCCTCTCCAACTGCACAAAAAATTCTCCGTTCTTGTTAATTGGTTGAGCTGATGCGTTTATCCTGGCATCTCTCTTTCAATGACACGATCTGTGATGATGCGAAATCCTCCATGGCTTGTTGGATAACTTGCTCAGTAAACAAGTGATAGAGTTAACAAAAGTAAAGGGATTATTTAAATTTGATCCAAACCTTTGGTACAAGGAGAAATAGATATCTTGAAAGATGTGCAAGACATAAATATTATAGGATGAAACCAACGTTTATTAACTTAAATTAGCCTTTTAATATGGTAAATGTTAAAGAAAACCAACTTTTGTTACTATACATGATGCAATTTATTTTTTCAAGAAGTTTCTTTGTATATATATTTATTCATAATTTTAAAAGAAACTTTAGAGGTATATTAAATATGCATAATAAGATAAAGTAGCCAAGACGGAATCTTTTTACTAATATTAAGAATAGATATTGGTATTTTGGAATTTGTAAAATGATATATATATAGAAAGGGGAAAAATAATAATTATAATTCAGCAAAAGGTAAATAATAAAATTAATATTTATAAAACAAAATTTATTGTAAAATTAATACTTTGCTCAAAAATTAAAATCATTAGCTTATCCCCAATCTTATACATATTTTTCCAAGATGTAAAATAGAATTGAAAGCACAAAGATCACCCAAATCATACCATCATCAAGAAATAAAAACCAAGCCAATAAGCAAGCCATGTAAAGAGTGAAAGATCCAAAAGGAGACCATCAAACAACTAACTAAGTCAAGAAAAATAAAACTAAGTATTTACAAAATTTTAATGGGGCCACTTTAATTTTTCCGCAAAATAAAGGGGAGTTGTTGGGGTGCCAACGGGACATCATTGAGCAACTGAAACTAGTTGATGTTATCCCGGGAGATGGCCAATTCACATGAAACAATAAGAGACAGGGGGCCCGACATATTGCTTCTAGGATGGACCGTTTCCTCGTCTCTAAATTGGTGATGATTTCTGGCAGTGAAATTGCTTCCTCCATTCTCCCAGCCCGAGGCTCTGATCATTGGACCATTGAATTCTAGAGGAGTGGGCTAGGATCGCAGTTCAAAAAACCCTTTCGCTTTGAGAAATTCTGGTTGAGCCATCCGAATTTTAAAGAGAAAGTCTCTCAATGGTGGATGGAGCTAGATACATATGAGGGTCACATCATGTACAAGTTCCAATAGAAATTGAAAGCACTCAAAGCTAAACTCAAAAGGTGGAATAAAGAGGAATTTGGGAACATTTTTTAGGATAAACAAGCCCTTGAGTCTCAGTTGGAGGAGATCCAAAAGATGCGCATGCTTTCGGGTTATACTCCTGAATTGCAGAGGGAGGAAAAATCTGTGCATAATAAGATTCTTGAATGGGAGAAACAAGAGGAAGTTTTGTGGCGCCAGAATTTGAGAGTGAATTGGCTTCAAGAGGGCAAACAAAACACAAAATTCTTCCATCGATCTGCAATTCAGCATCGTCAGCAAAATCGAATTCTTAAGCTAAAAAAAAGGGAGGGGGTTAGACTGGAGACTAGGGAAGAAATTGAAGGCGAATTGCATAATTTCTTCCAGGACATCATGACCAAAAACGTCATGGAGAGACGAAGACACATTGAGTTAATAAACCACAATATCCCATCCCTGGTATCTCAGGAACAAAATGATCTCCTTCTAAAACCTATTTCTTTGATAGAAGTCGAGGAAGTTGTTCTTAAAATGGTAGATGGAAAAGCCCCTAGCCGTAACGGCTTCATCGCCAATTTTTTTCATTGCTTCTGGGATCTGGTGAAGTTGGAAGTTTGGCAGATTGTGGAATCCTCTAAGTGCTCTAGAAAAATCCTCCCAGCCTTTAATGGTACCTTCCTTACCCTCATTCCCAAAACTAATGGTGTTGACACCCCCGACAAGTTCAAACCAATAGCCTTATGCAATGTGATTTACAAGATTGTCACGAAAGTTAATGCTAATCTCCTTAAGCCTATCCTCCCCTTTATTATTTCCCCTGTACAGTCGATGTTCATGGAAGGGCGGCAGATCTTGGATGGTATCATTCTGGTTCGTGAAGTCCTGCATTCCCTCAAGAAAGATTAAATTTCAGGGATGATGTTGATGTTGGACATAGCCAAGGCTTACCATAAACTAAACTGGCAGTTCATGAAGGAAATGTTGTAGGCTTTTGATTTTTTTGATATTTGGATCAAGTGGGTTATGAATTTGGTCTCGTCCTCCTTCTCCTCCATTTTACTAAATAGTGTCCCTATGGGTCTCTTAAAACCCTCCAGAGGGATTCTTCAGGGGGATCCCCTTTCCCCTTTCCTTTTTGTTATCATGGCTAAGGGAATGGGGAGAACTATTAAATCCATGCAGGGTAGTCATGAGCTTCAAGGTCTCAATATTCATCCCAGAGCGGATTTCCAGACCCATCACCAATTCGTGGATGATGAAATGATCATGGTCATCCTTTTGTCCATGAAGCAAGAGCCATTCGTCTTTGTATGGACAATTTTGGTAAAGCCTTTGGTCTTGAGGTTAATTGTCAGAAATCTCATATTTTTTTCTTCAATACTCCTAAAATTACCAGAAGAAACATCTGTAGAATCTTGGGTTTTATGGAGAGCTCCCTTCCATCCAAATATTTGGGGGGCCCTCTTGTGGATTCCAAAGTTCGGCATGGGTTGTGGCGGGAGCTGATGGACAGAATGAGGAAGAGACTTTCAAATTGGACCTGCCACCCCCTGAATTTTGCTAGCCAATTAGTTCTTCTTAAAGATATGTTACAGGCTATCGCACGTATCTATTCTCGGCAATGTTGGCCCCCAAATCCATTCTTAAAGAGCTCGGGAAACTCCAACGAAATTTTCTTTGGAGTGGCCCCGGCGATCATAGGAAATGGGCCTTGGTCAAATGGGATGAGATTTTCTCTCCTAAGAATCTTGGTGGTCTCAATCTTCGGGACCTAGAACAAATAAATATTGTCTCTGGTGCAAAGACTTGGTGGCATCGGGTGACCTACAGGGAGGAGCCATGGGTTAGACTGTGGCACTCCAAATACGCGGAAGGTTGGGAAAAAGCTGACTTAATCCGTTTCTTAGATAGTATCTCAGGATCTCAGATTTGGAAGTCGACCTCCCTTGAAATGAGCCTAGTTTCTGGGAAGTTAGAGATGCGAGCTGAGCAATGGCTTGGGATGATTTGTGGCAACAGTTACCCCCCATATCCAATTCAATTGAATCCCCCCATGTAATTCAAAGCTGTATTAATAACAACATCACTCAGGTGAAGGACCTGTGGGACTTGGTTACTCCTGATGGGGATTTAAGGGTTTGGAAGGCTCTTGACTGGTGGGCTCCTTTTAGCCAAGATGAAGAAGTGAATCAAGTCGAGGAGACGTTGAACACGCCCAAAATAAAAATGCAAAATGGGGAGGATACGATTCGATGGGGCTATAAGCTGAGAGACAGTTTTTCCATTAAAGAAGCGTATGATATTTGGATGGGTTTCTGCCATCAAGATTCAATCCCTAAATGGAAAAATCTCTGGTCGGCTAACATTTGGCCTAAAGTCTCAATTTTTATCTGGCTAACTTTGATAAAAAGAGTTTTGACAAGAGAGAACTTGCAGAAGAGAGGTCTATTGGGCCCATACCTGTGTGTCATGTGCAAAGGAGTAGATGAAACCATGCCGCATCTCCTAGATTCTTGCTCATTTGGGTCGAGCCTATGGGACCGCAGTACGATGATCTTCAGACGGTCAGATAGAAGGAATAATGACCTCGTGCTCTCCATCATCGACTGGTCTAAGGATCCCTTCCAAAACAAGGTGATGAACCGATTGTGGCAAATTTTCCCATTCTTTCTGCTGTGGGGAATTTGGACAGAATGAAAATCCAGAATTTTTAGGGACAAAGCAAATTCCTTGGAAACAACTTGGACTGCAGTCCAGAATAAGACGCTGGAGACTATCAAACTACAGAGATGGGAGAATTTGTACTGGGAAACTAGTGGGGCTGAAACTAGAATCCTCCATGAATGGGGTATTATGAGCTCTCCCCTTCTGTGCGAAACTTAATCGCTCTCCTCATCCTGAGCTGATCCTGGAAATTTGGTCTCCCCACCTTGTGGATTTCTTCAACTTGAACTTCGATGGTGCCTCTAAGGGAAACACGGGCCCGATTGGGTTTGGTTGCGTCTTTAGGGACTCTGTTGGTGCTCTGCTGGGCTTCAAAGCTGATTTTTTGGGGATGAATCTAATAATACACCCGAACTAGAAGGCCTCCTACAGGGCATTATGTTTACTTGTCAGAAGATATGGACCCCTCTAATCATGGAAGGTGACTCCAAGTGTTAGTTTTTCAAAATTTCAATCTAATCTAGGATCTTAACTGAGAGAATAACATGTACAACATATCTACAACATATCAATCATGGACACAATAATGCAAGCACGCAAGAGACACAGAGTTTCACCGAGGAAAACCAAGAAGGTGAAAAACCATGCAACTTCCTCAGAGATAGATAGAGCAATGATACAACCCAAGTACAAGAGAAAGTCCTCCTAGGAGCAGCTTCTCCTCCTCCACAAGTGCGCCACTCTCCAATGTGTGTGTGAGTGAGAAATAGAATGATGAAATAGAGTGCCTCCCGCACTCTATTTATAGTTGAATTGATTTTCCTAATAACCTTTACTAGGTTGGCCTTAACTTAACCACATAACATAATGCTGATAGGGCTGACCCCCAATAGGGTGGTCTAATAACCCTTTAACCCACATGACTTATACAGGGCCGACCCCATCAAGGTGGTCTAATAACCCATCAAGTATAAGTTACGACACTTACAATATAAGTGACGACACTTCCATACAGAGGAATAATAACCTCTCTATAGGGATACAATATACATATATGCAATACATTCTAAAGTTATAAATACATCAACACTCCCTCTTAACCAGGAAGGTATTTCTCGACACAGATCTACTAGCACAAGTCTTCTTCTTTGGATCATCGTCACTGGATAATCGTCATCGAATCATCGTCATCGTCATGGCTACTGCTATCTCAATCAATCTCTGAATCTTCTCGTCATAGGAAGTTCTATAGAGCCAGTCCTTTTTCATACTAGATGTAGGCCCACCACCTGCAGGTCTTCATCATCACTGGCCATACTATGGAATCCTCGGGACTTATTACGTGCATCACAAAACCTCACAAGGCCATCCCAGGATTGATTACGGGAACACATCCCAACCTATCGGATCTCCTAGGGAGCTATTATATGTGACCACCACAAAACCTCACAAGAGCATCCTAGGACTTATTATGGGAACACATCCCAACCTATCGGATCTCCCAGGGAGCTATTATATGCCATAAGACAAAACCTCAAAAGAGCATCTCAGGACTTATTACGGGAACACATCCCAACCTATCGGATCTCCTAGGGCACTATTATATGTCCTCCTAGAGCAATGCCTCGAAAGAGTATCCCAGGACTTATTACGGGAACACATCCCAACCTATTGGATCTCCCAAGTCAACTTACATGCTCATCTACACAACCTGTCCACGGCCACAGAGTATCAACCTGATACTCACCATACATCATCCTGATGTACATCATCTCTACATTGTCCTGATGCAAGTCATCCAGAGCATCATTCTGATACTCATCACACATGATCATCCTGATCATACAATGTATACACCTGATACATGATCCAACTGATCATACAATGCATCCAACTGATACATATACAAATACATGATCCAACTAACCATATCCATCATCCAACATGATGCATATACATATGCATGATCCAACTAATCATATCCAACATCCAACATTATGCATACACAGATCAGTAACTGGAGCATCGTTCTAATGCTCATCATCCGGCACTTACATCCACAGCCATGGAAGGATCCTCCTCTCACCATGCTTGGAATGGCTCCTACAAATGTGTCCATCAATTCTTCCTCGAAGTGTCATCAATCTGAAGAACACCAAGCCTCTCTCTGAAGTACTCGAACTTCACTCTGGCCAGTGGCTTCGTCAGCACATCTGCAACCTGCTCATCTATCACAACATACAAGAGCTTCACTACTACTCCTCTCTGCACCATATCCCTAATATAGTGGTATTTGATCTCAATGTGTTTCGTCCTATCGTGGAACACCGGGTTCTCAAACAGCTTCACACAACTCTGGTTGTCACAAAATATACCAGTAGCATCCAACAGGAGATCAAATAACTCAGACAGTAGCTTCCTCAGCCGTATTGCCTCACAACTAGCCGAACAAGCTGCAACATACTCTGCTTCGGTTGTACTCAATGCTACACAGGACTGTTTCCTGCTAAACCAAGAGATCACACCTGATCCCATACTGAAGCAGCACCCAGACGTGCTCTTCCTATCTGCAGCACTGCCTGCCCAGTCCGAATCAACATAACCCTGCAGGTTAAACTTTTGATTTTCATCATACTTGATCCCATAGTCAGCTGTACCCTTCAAGTACCTTAGAATATGCTTTGCAGCTATTAGGTGAACATGTCTCGTATCTGTTAGGCACTGGCTCAAGGTGTTCACCGCAAAGCAAATGTCTGGTCTCGTATTCGTCAGGTACATCAAGGACCCAATCATTTGACGATACATCGTAGCATCAACTGGTTCAGATGAAGCATCACACAGAAGCTTCAGATTCGATGCCATAGGTGTGGCCATGTCCTTGTAGTCCATCATCCCAAACCTCTTCAGGATCTCTACTGCATACTTCCATTTTCCAAGGAAGATTCCATCTACACTCTTCCACACCTCCATGCCTAGAAAGTAATGCATCATACCCAAGTCCTTCATCTCAAACTCGGCAGCAAGCTTCCTCTTCGTATCGGCAATCAATATATCCTCACCTATCACGAATAGGTCATCCACATACAATAATAATATCATTGGATTGCCTTCCTCAAACTTGTAGTAAAGGTTGGAATCTGCTTTACTCTTAGTAAAGCCCAAACTGGATACGAAGCTATCTATCCTGCCATACAAGGTCCTGGGTGCCTGTTTCAGGCCATACAGGGCTTTCTTCAGTTTGCATACATGATTTCCTCTATCATGTGTCTCAAACCCGAGTGGCTGATCCACATACACTTCCTGCTCGACTACACCATTCAAGAAACCTGTCTTGACATCCATCTGGTGTACCTTCCATTTCATCACTGCAGGCAGAGCAAGTACTGATCTAATGGAAGTGTATCTGGCCATAGGAGCAAAAGTCTCTTCATAATCAATCCCTTCTTTCTGGGAGAAGCCATGAGCTACAAACCTAGCTTTGTATTTCTCTATGATACCATCTGCAGCATGCTTGATCTTATAGATCCACTTGGAAGTCACGACAGACTTCCCTTCTAGTCTGGGACCACATCCCAAACATCATTCTTCATGATCTACAAATCATGGCATTCTTCCATTACTTCATCCCGGATCCTATGAAAATACTCACATCAAATCTAAGAGATGATGTATACCTCACAAGATTAATTATGATTAAGCAAGAAAATAGAAGAAGAGTGGTCAATACAGTATAATGAGCAATAGAATAATATGGTACAGTAGAACTTGGATAGAAGCAATAATACTTCACACACACTAATTCATTAATCACAAATGGACAAATAAATAATACAATGCATGAGGAATTCGAATGCCTAAGGTGGCAATTCGAATTAGCCTTCATTGAGTGATCAAAGGATCACTGGAGTGTCATCGGAGCACAACTAGTATCATCGAAGCACAACTGGAAGTCTTCATCATCATCAGTGGAGTCATCAATGCTCAAGTAACTGTCAACCATCAGTCAAACTGAGTCTAGTAGTGTAACTGAGTGTAACTAAGTGTAACTGAGCGTAACTGATTGTAATTGACTGTAACTAAGTGTAACTGAGTGTAATTGACTGTAACTGAGTGTAACTGACTGTAACTAAGTGTAACTGAGTGTAACTGAGTGTAATTGAGTGTAACTGAGTGTAAACTGAAGACAATTGGACTGGTATGTGAAGAAGGGCGAGTTGCTTCCTAAAATCAATGAAGAAGGGCACATTAAGCAATTGGAGGGCTAAAACCGAATAGTGAGAAGCTCCTGGGGGCTGGCTAACTGAGGGCTAGGTGCTGGACTGATGACTGGGATGCATGCAAAATGCATGCAAACCCTAGAATGCATGCAAACCCTAAAAGTGCATGCATGACTGAAAATGTAAATGATCAAAATACTAGTGGGGCTAGGATGGAGTATAGGAATATCCTAACACCCCCCCTTAATCCATCTTGGGCCCTGGTAACTAAGACCAAAGGTCACCCAATACAATGAATAATAATAGTCAATAAACCAAGGAAGTGGGAAAATTTCATGGGAAACATACCCCCATCCTCAAAAACAGACTGTAAGGCACACACAAAAATAAATGCTCCAAACTCAAGCAGGTGTGATGCTTGGTCATATGTCTAGAGGTATCTTCATCTTGGGAAGAAGTGGATCATGCTCAAAAAACATGTGCTTGTACTTTCTCTTCAAATCGAATGTGATGAAAACAAATTCAAAAGTATGAGGATGATCCTTGAACTTGTGATTCGAATCAGCTGACATAGGATCAAAATCATGAATATGCAGATAGTTTTTTGTCTTCTCCTTCGAACCATCATGGGTGAGATTATGCCAAAAAGAACCATCAAATAATAATTGCTTGAAATCCAAATCAGATTTAAGACTTGAAGAATAGTTTCTTGATCTCCTTTGAACCAGCAGGGGTGAGATCAAAACTATCATACGCATGAGAAATTATCCCAAGCGAATGGCAATGGTTTCTTGAGATCTCCTTTGATCCATAAGAGGTGAGATCAAAACCAATAGATGCATGAGAAATTATCTCAAGCGGGTGGCAATGGCCATATTCTTCAATAACCTTCTAAAATCATGAATTAATGATCATATAGTAGTAAATAAGAGATGATTGATTGAGAGGAGCAAATGCATTACCTCCAATAGCTGATTTTACCTTCGAAATAATCATGTGATCATGATGCAAACCAACAAACTCTCATGCAAGAGAGGATTTAGGACCTTCAGCAATATCTAGAGTGTGAGCTGGCACAGAAAGAGAAGAAAGTTGGAGCATGAGTGGAGAATCTGCAAGTTCTTTGTCAACAACTTCAATATGATATGATACTGGTTCATGATCTGAGAGACCATCAAGGGGAGCTAATGCATCACTTTGCTTGCTTTCGAATGGGTTTGGACCAATCCCTTCATTCTTTCTGCCAAAGTTTTCATCCAGGTGAGCCCATAACTTTTTTGGAGTCCATAACTCTATTGGAGTTTCAACACCATCACGGTATTGGAAATGAAATCTCAAGTATTTAGGAAAAGAAAGCATCATTCTTCCAAAGGCCATGTCACCTTTATTCAACCAGTCAATATTCTCTTAAGAGGATTCGAACTCTCTTTCAAAATAACAATCAAAGAGATCATGGCTCTTCAAATATGCTATCATTCTTGGTTTCCATTCATCATAGTTGAATGGAGAAAGATGAGTAATTCCTGATGGATACATAGAAGCTGTAGAAGACCTACAAAAACAATATAGAATAACTACAACTGCTACTGTTGCAAAAATGCAGAAACTGCTACAACTGCTGCACTCAAAATCTTGGTAATAACCTGCAAAAAACTCTCAAGAATGGAGATAAACAATACTCTCAACATGCTCTGATACCATGTGAAAATACTCACAGTATATCTAAGAGATGATGTATACCTCACAAAAGTAATTATGATTAAGCAAGAAAATAGAAGAAGAGTGGTCAATACAGTATAATGAGCAACAGAATAATATGGTACAGTAGAACTCGGATAGAAGCAATAATACTTCACACACACTAATTCATTAATCACAAATGGACAAATAAATAATACAATGCATGAGGAATTCGAATGCCTAAGGTGGCAATTCGAATTAACCTTCATGGAGTGATCAAAGGATCACTGGAGTGTCATCGGAGCACAACTAGTATCATCGAAGCACAACTGGAAGTCTTCATCATCATCAGTGGAGTCATCAATGCTCAAGTAACTGTCAACCTTCAGTCAAACTGAGTCTGGTAGGTGTAACTGAGTGTAACTGAGTGTCACTAAGTGTAACTGAGTGTAACTGATTGTAACTAAGTGTAACTGAGTGTAACTAAGTATAAACTGAAAACAACTGGACTAGTAGGTGAAGAAGGGAGAGTTGCTTCCTAAAATCAAGGAAGAAGGGCACATTAAGCAACTGGAGGGCTAAAACTGAATAGTGAGAAGCTCCTGGGGGCTGTCTAACTGAGGGCTAGGTGTTGGATTGATGACTGGGATGCATGCAAACCCTAAAAGTGTATGCATGACTGAAAATGTAAATGATCAAAATATTGGTGGGACTAGGATGGAGTATAGGAATATCCTAACAGATCCTAGGAACTTCAATATCTTCAATATCTTCAATAGATAGCTTTGTTGTTGGAACAAATGTTGTAGTCCTCCTTTTGTAGGTGATGGTATATGATCTTTCCTACAAGACAAGTTAAATTGCATGACTAGAAACATCTCATGGTTTTCAGAACAAGTTCTTATACATAAAGAAATATGTCATATAGTCATGCAATTATTTTAGACAATGCTTCAATACAACATTTATCCATATCCCGTAACTTTCTAGATACCTTCCAATCTCTACCGGAACATTGTTAAGAGTGTGCACAACTCCCAACATGTCAGCAAAGAGGTTTCATTCTAGATAAGTAGCAATGGAATGTTGTACAGTGCCATAGGCCACTTACCTATCACATGCATATTAGTAGTATACTGTTCATTAATGCAATTTTTCTAATATGCATAATACACACCCTAAGTCTAGGAACATAAGCATATACATCATTGAACAATATTATTTAAACAAACAAATATGCAAGACATGACAATTAAAATACTTATCTTTGTTTAGTTGTAGGGTTGACTCCCTCTCAGTCTTTGCTTCCTTTCTACAACTCCATTCTGATGTGGATTGTGAGAAGTGGTCAACTCCCTCTGAATATCTGCATCCTTGTAGAAACTACTGGAGTGTGCTCCCTCTTGATCTTTGCTTCCTAGATTACCTGTCCTTGAACTTATATCCATCCTCGATCATTATGCATACTCATTAGTATCATCATTGTGCTATCCTCGAGATCTCATACATAATCATACATTCATTAGTAAATACTATCAAAACACAATAATCTTAAACATGTATAGTCATGATCATTTTACACACAGATAATATATCAAAATTCTTTTACTCATGCATATTCCTATTTGACCATAGTACTTTTCTGGTTAGTCAAAGTAAGAAGCATAATATGCCTAAACCCATGATTACTTCAACCTATAACTTCCTGAATAATCATAATCAACCATGCCAAGTATACTTATATAAGAGATCGTAACACAAGGTAGGATTCTAACTTGATATAGGAAAAACATACCTGGATTAGCATGTTAGCTAGTTATGGCTAACATACCCACATGATGTCTTCTTGTTCTCTTTAATGACTTGTGCTAGTAACCGGCATATCTCATAAGTTAACCATTATAGAACCAAGTTATACATACCTCGTAAGTAGATCTTCTATGTGATCCATGACAATGGATGAATCTTTGTCTTCACGTCACCATGGTCATATGTTCTTGAACTAGAACATGAATGGTCTTTCTTGATGTATCTTTCATGTTAGTGGACAACATCAACCTCATACAACATCGCAATGCATTAGTACAATCATAAGTCTCAAAACCCTAATCAATGAATATCTACTATCATGCATTCCTAATTTTATTAAGGTGATACGACAAGTCTAAAATTAATCAAGATTGTACTAACCTTAATGAAGACAAACATACCATAAACTTAATCATGAACATATTTCAAAACATACCTATAAGTCATACCTGTCGAGATTGCTTGTAATCTTCTTATGTAAGGCCTTAGCCTCATCTTCCTCTGAAACATGAACTTCTTCACTTATGCAGGTGACCAATCCATTCTCTTGTAGGATTAACCCAATCCACTTGTATTTGAATAAACTGGATCTGGAGCTGGATTAGGGTTTGTCAGGAAAACCCTAAAAATTCAAACTTTGAATTTCAAAATTTTGAAGGGATAGAAAGATGTGCCTTGATGACCTGATCAACCTGGTATACTCAAAATTTGAAAAATGCAAAGTTTCACTCCTCAAATTTGTTTTTCAATCTTCTGGATTCACTAGGGAGGACCCTAAATTAGGGTTTGGGTTTCCCAGAGCTTCACTCAACCAAATAGTTTGATCCAAGGCTCTAAACTTCGATTTTTCCAAGGGGCTTACAACTATGGTCACAGATTTCAAAAAATTCTCATTTTTGCAGAAGCCCTAATTTTCCACCTTCCAATCAAAGTTCCCAACTAGGGTTTGATCAAGACCGGCCTTATGCCCAACCAAAAAATTTGATCTTGGTCTCTAAATTTCGATTTTGACGAGGAGCATCCAGCCATGGTCTCCGATTACAAAAATTCCAACTTTCTCCGAAGCACTAAATTCCCGCAGCAGTGATAAGTCAAGAATGAAGGTGCTCGGAATCCAATTCTGTTTTGACAGAAATATTCACCTGATTGTTTCTAGTGTAACTCAGAATTACGAATCCACAGGGTCTGAAACTTTAGCCTATGGTCTCCTGACCTGTCATCTTTCCAACCCCACAGGTCTAACCTCAATTGGATTCTCTGAGAGAGATTTATTCAAAGTGTCGCAACATGACCTGTTTATGGGATAAAACAGGAGAACAAAATTGTACGGCGTGCCACGTGTCATTGGTTCAACTTCGGCCTTTGAAAAAACTTACCTACGAAACTACAGTCCGTACTATTACTGTCACTTTTTATGAAATTTCATTTGGAGATTCCTAGCCCAATTTGTGATCTTTTTTCCTAGGTCACCTTTTTATGACTGAGATCTGGAAGAGGCAGAAACCCTAGATTGTACGGACCATAAAACAAAAAGTACAACGAATTAGATGTTGTTATTTGGACACAAGGTACATTGGGATCTTATCTTCGACCTATAAAACTTTTAGATCCAAAACCTTCGCCAAAATGGATTTATAGAGAAAGTGCTACAATGACGGGTTTTTTCTATATCAAGCCCTAGCTTCACAAGTGTAGCAAATGCCATACCATGCCTTCTTTCAGGCGAGCTCTGATCCCATGTTAGTTTTTCAAAATTTCAATCTAATCTAGGATCTTAACTGAAAGAATAACATGTACAGCATATCTACAGCATATCAATCATGGACACAATAATGCAAGCACACAAGAGACATAGAGTTTCACTTAGGAAAACCAAGAAGGTGAAAAACCCCACAACTTCCTCAGAGATAGATAGAGCAATGATACAACCCAAGTACAAGAGAAAGTCCTCCTAGGAGAAGCTTCTCCTCCTCCACAAGTGCACCACTCTCCACTGAGTGTGTGAGTGAGAAATAGAATGATGAAATAAAGTGCCTCCCTCACTCTATTTATACTTGACTTGACTTGCATAATAACCTTTACTAGGTCGGCCTTAACTTAACCACATAACATAATGCTGACAGGGCCGACCCCATCAAGGTGGTCTAATAACCCATCAAGTATAAGTTATGACACTTACAATATAAGTGACGACACTTCTGTATAGATAATAAATAACCTCTCTGTAGGGATACAATATACATATATGCAATACATTCCGAAGTTACAAATACATCAACACTAAGATCATCCTCCACATGGCTTCGAAAATGCACCACGGCAAATCCAGCTCCAAGGTGGCGTCGTCGTGGAGGTTGGAAGGAAGACTGGAGGCTCTGTCATCTTTGTTCTCGTAGGGACTAGCACTCTCTTTCTCCCATGTCAAACGTAATGGCAATAAATTATCCGATCTGCTGGCCAAAAATGGGAGTAGTGTTCACATGGCCACTTGTGCTACTACGTGGGATGATCTGACAGACATGGTTGTTCGAGACAGCTCCAGAGCCATCCAAAACCTGGACATGATGATTTTCCATGTTGATCATGCGAGAAGACATCGGGTTGATGATCACCAAGCACATAACCCTCATCTTTTGTTGTGGATTGACATGGACTTTAAAAGTTGGGAGATGGATTGTCTTTTCACTCATGTGTGTAGATCTCGTTCAGTCCTTTCTGAGCTTAGTGATGAGCATCTGGCTGAGAAGATGATGAAAGAAAATTTAATTGTAGCTAGTGGGAATCAGTGCCTGCGTCACTTGCTGTACCCTCTTTAGTTATTAGGATGTACTTGACTCATCATCATAACGGGTGGCGAGTGAGTTTATATGGAAGAGTGGGGTGGCATTCGGGATCGTCACCATTGTTTTTCTGCATGCATGCAAGTGTTGGTTGTCTGGTCAATTATGGAGCAAGCCTCTAGTAAGAAGATGGAAGATTCAGCAGATACCAAATGTCATGCTGAGGATGATGCAAATACTAGTAGCTATAGGAAAAGAGGTCGCGGTGATTCTCTAGGGGAGCATGGTGGTGGTTTGTCTTGTGCTTATCAACATGCACGCAGGGAGGAAAAATCCTACGTTATCAACATCCCCTTAGAGATACATAGGGATATCCACGATTTTGAGAAACAATGGTGGATGAGACTGAGCAGGGAGACTCTGTTGGGGGAGTGTAAACAGTTGGAGAATTGGATCATGGATCCGGGAAATATAGCTAGGCATGTTAGTCTTTACAAACGCACGGTCGCCCTGTATCGGATGATGAAGAACCTGGTCGACTATGCCATTCGCGATAGACAATCCCTCAACCATGGTAGTGCACAGCTGATTATGGAGCAATGAATCCTAGACGAGTCTCGTGCGTTGAACTGGAAGCTGGATTATCTTCTGCAGGCCATGGAGCTTCGGCCTCCCCCATGTCCTTCCTCTTCTGTCATCTTTTCCCACTCGGGGGGCTCTCCTGATGCCCCCTATATTATTCATTGATGTTTGGGATGGCTCCTATATTTTCTATCTCGGGGCTTGGTAATTTGGGAAGGTCGAGGGTTAGTCCAGTTAGCCTTTATCTTATGTTTTCTATGTATGTCTAGTTTAGAGGTATTAAGTTGTTTATTTTGAAATGTGGCCTACGTGCCTATGGGAAGAAAATCTCAAGGTCTGCTGATTTTTGGTCGGGTAGTAGTTCCTCCAGTTTTCATGTTTATAAGGATAGGATTGATCGGATAAACAGTAGGATCTTCTTTGTTATATGGGCAGTGCTCTGCAGAATTGATAGGAGGGTTTGTTTCTCTAGGTTAAAGGCACGTTGGTCTATTTTGATGTACAAGTATGAGCCTTGGCCAGAGTGTTCCTTTTTTGTAACTACTCTTTTTCTATAATGCAAATATTGTTACCTACAAAAAAAAAAGATAAGGGTTGGACCTCTAGAGCCTCACCTTGGCATGCACCAAAATCCAACCAGAAGGATAAGAATAAATCCAAGGAACAACAGAAGCCATAGGCTGCAGAAACACCACGAGAACACCAGGAAGAGTGACCTCGTGAGAGGTCGATTCTGTTGATACCTGAGTACATTCCACCGAGAAAAGTTGATGCACTGGTTGTAGCATTGAAGAAGAACCCACAGCATGACATCCCTCTACCGCCGATGTCAAGCCATGTTCGGGAAAAAGATAACTTGCTGGGAAAGACACCGAATGTTAAGTTCGCAGATTATGATCCACTGAATGCAAACAAGTATCCGCAGTTCCAACCAAACAGATACATGTGTAGAAATTTTGATGAAGCCACTAAGCAGACGACCATACAAGCATAGGACTAGATTGCACCATTACAGTCTTTAGGACTGCTAAACCTCTTGAGAATTTCACACTTCAGTCGAAGTCCAAAGCTAACAACCGTCGTGCATGCGCTGCTATCATGCACACACCAATGATACGTGTGGTTAGACTGCAAGATAGACATAAACATTGATCTGATCTATAGGATCACGCATCTCAGCAGACGAGTTGCTGAACCCGCAATGGAATTCATGGGTAAGAATAAAGATAAAGACCTCACCAAGTAGATGAAGAGCGAATTTGGATTGGTTAAAGGAAATCGGGGCTATCAGGAAGAGCAGATTCAAGATGACGCCACGAGGTGCACAATACAGTTGTTCGCAGGAATAGTACTAAGAAAATGCATATTGACAGAAGTGTCAGCTGCTGCGATCTCCCTAGCTGCTAAGGCTAAGGATGGGCTACCATTCAACTGGGTAGGATACCTGTTGAATGAATTTCTGGATGATGTAGCAAATGCATAGGACAATGGCTATCAATTTCACTATAGCTGGATGATAGTCCTCATCGAATTTGTGGGCTGGAGAGAGCCAAAGTACCAATAGAATATATCGCGTTCCCTAGCGATTTCCACAAACCTCCATATGCAAATATGTGGAGTAACACAAGGCCAGAGAGACAAAGTTTGAACAATGTGTAGCTACGCACATTTTAGGAGCAGTTATGCGAGGTGATTATGCGCACTTCACGTATCATGAAAGAGTTGACAACGGTGTACATTTGGAAGATCGGATTCAGGTATGATATCCATTCTATGTTCATACATCCCATAGATCCAACAAAGCTGGATTTGTATGAGGGTCAATCTCAGTTGGATGCATAGAATATTGAACCCATTATTGAGGATTAGCCGTCGGAATGGAGAGTTGATGCACCAGAGGCACTGCTTACGACATCTGATGATAGCGCCAATGATAGTGACAAGCAAGAGAAATATGGTGTTGAAGAAGGTGATGATCAACATGAAGAAGAGAAAGAACAAGAACAACAACAGATTGGTGATCCACTAGTAGGAGAAAAGTGAAAGAACCCCACCACAGCTATGCCAGTGTAATGTCCCCATTTTGACCCCATTATATTAAAATGTAAATGATGTAATATTGTTATAAAATCGTGGCGAGGAGATTAAGGACAAGGCCCCACCATCGATTTTATTGGTGCATATGGTTTACATGCTAGCCATGCACAATGGAATTGTGAATATCATGTAAATATGCATTTTAATAAAATACCCACAACTAGCTATGCAATGCAACAAGAGATGGGGGCATGATTTTACAAGGAATTGGGAGGGAAAGCATTCAAATCCTTGAGCCAATCAATTCAATCCAAGTGTCAATGAGAGAACCCATCAAAACCTCAACTACCCATGTTGACTTTTGTACCCAATCATTCATTTCTCCCAAGAGTTGGTTGAGGTAGTTAATGCCTTGGGAATGGAGAGGTATGGCTATCCAAATTCGAGTAAGGGCAAGCCACCCTTCATGAAAAATCGTGTTTTGCTTCTTGGGCAAGAAAAGAGCCATGAATTGCTCCCCAAGAAATTACCCATCAAGCAACTTCGCTCTCCCCCGATTTTGGAGCTACCTGGGCGTTTTTCTCTATGGATTTCCTGTGTTTTCCTTCATTTGTCAAGCTAGGAAGGGTGTTTTTGTTTTGGTTACCAATGGGGAAGAGAACATATCGATTACTTCATAAACTCTCAAAACTCTTAAAACACAATACATTTATCATATATATATATATATATATATATATATATATATATATATTCAATGGTGGTTCATCCTAGCCAACATCTGCTATTCCCGAGAATCAAGGTATGACCATAATTACATTGCTATTCCGGAGAATCAAGGTATGACCATAATTACGTAATCCACTGAATTATTTCATAGTGTTAGGATATTTAGACACTTAGGAGTTAGTTAAGATCAACTTGTGTAATATATCCGTTAGGGATAGTGTGTTTCTTTAGTATGCATTTGTAAATACTTAATCCGACGGTCACGATATGTTCCCGACATAGAGTGATCCGACCGCTCAACTTCTCTTAAATCAAACCTAACCTTGATCCGTGGCTTAACACCTGATTGGTCCATGATCTCTATTTAAAGAGCATGGAGGGTCATTGTTTAGTTGATCGATTATGAGAGGCTCATTTGTAACTTTCTTTCTTTGCATAATAAATTGTCCCGTAGAAGCTATTTGGCCGGGGCCGTGGAGTGTTTCCCTCAAGAGGGTTTAAACCACGTCAAAACATCAGTGTGTTGATCTGTGATCTGTTTGTGTGAAGTGGTTGCTCTTGGTGTTCGGTCCTTTGGTAGTACCCTATGTACCCGAACATGGTATCAGATCTTTTATGAAGTGCCGCTTCCGGTTATGATCTAGATCTTGAACTGCTGTTGCTGAAACTCGAAAGGGTTTCTAGTTCTGGTATTCCTGTGCATTTTTGGGTTGTGGGAGGTGTTCCATTGCGTCCAGAGCATCGTTTCCATTGGGAAATAGTTTTTGTTTGATCGAAAACGGTTCCCGGTTGCTCCAGAAACGCATATTTCATCAGATCTAAAGGTATAATGTTACAGTGATGCATTTTTTTTATTTTCGGTTTTAAAAGAAAAAAAAATCTCATATTTTATCATTTTTTACTGTTAGATTTTTTTTTGGGTTCGGATTGTTGTTTTCCCGTCTGCGTATGCTCTTTGCCGTGCACCTTGAGCGATCTCGGCAAATCAGAAACAGAAAGGGAAAGGGTTTTTCTCGGCTGCGTATGCTCTTTGCCGTGCACCTTACGCGATCTCGGCAAATCAAAAACAGAGAGAAAACGTAGAATTTCCGGGCAAGCTAACAAGATCTAACTCCACAAGTGTGGAAATTTTTTTTTGTTTCGATTTGTGGTGTGTTTTGCAGGAAAAAAGACAAGCACGCAAACCGAGCAAGAAGAGTAAAAAAAAAAGGCCCCCTTCCTCATTCCCATATTTTACATACCTTTTAATCTAGCTCACTTGGTTCAAAGTTGCTTTATTCATTAATAGGTCTTGAATTCAAGTCTTAGGAAGTTACTTTTAAAAGAAAAGTGCATGTAATTTATATTTTCAAGTTATTCTATTGTAAAAGTGCATTTCACTTAAATAATAAAAAATAAAAATACGAGTCACTTAAGTTTTTTTTATTGTTGCACTATTTAAAAGTAATATCATTGTAAAAGTGAAATCACTTATTTTACAAAAGTGGTTCACTTAAAGCAACTTTCTTGTAAAGTGATTAATTTACAAATATGGCCGCCCCTTGTGATATTCTACTTAACAGTTCCAACTATTTCTCATGGAAATCTCGTATGGAGGATGTTCTACGAAGTAGGGGACTTTTCAGAATTACCTCAAGGAAAGAAAAAGAACCTACTGATGATGATAAGAAAATAAAATGAGAAAATAGATGTGATGAAACTCATGGATTGATTGGGATGTCAATCTCTACTGATTTGCGATTCCACATATCTGGAATTGATGAACCTAATGCTGCTTGGGACAAGTTGGAATCTGTGTTTGGTAAACACAATGAAATTCGAGGTCACCAACTCAAAAATGAGTTGATTTCTTTAAATCCAAGTGACTTTTCATGCATTCAAGATTATTTATCTAAGTACAAAACTCTTAAACTCTTATGTGCGGAATGTAAGATTGAGAGGGAAGACAAACAATGCATTTATCATATTCTTTCCAAACTTAGACCTGCATATTCTATTTTTGTATCTACATTTTACTCCATGAAAGCATCCTTGAATGCAGCTAGCTATCAAGAGCCTAGTCTTGAATCCTTTTGTGATTCCTTGATTAGAGAACAAGATAAACGCATTCATCTTGGAATAATCAACAATGCAGATACATCTGGGAAAGCCTTATTGTCCCAACAGAAAGAAAAATCCAAGCCTCCCAAGAAACAAAATTTTTGCAATAATAAGTCAAACAAGGGTCCTAAACCCTCTCAGTCAGCTCCTTCTTTAAAAAATGACAAAGGATCCAAGCCAAAAGGTAAGAAGACTGAGCATCATTGCAACTATTGCGGAAAAGATAATCATGATGAATCTAAGTGTTTCAAGAAGATGGCAGCCTTGGAAGCAGCAACGAAGAAGCACCACATTAACCTAGATTCGCCTTCAGAATCTACCTCTCATGGACATGCATTTTGTGCTTCTGGTTATTCTTATAATGCATCTTCTTCTTCTACTTCAAATGAATGGCTCATTGATTCTGGAGCATCTTATCATATGGCTAAGGATCAAGCCATCTTTTCTACTATGCATGAATGTAACACCAAACAAATATTTGTTGGTGATGATAGATCTCTAAGTGTTGTAGGAGCTGAAACAGTTCCAGTAGATAATGGTCATTTTAGTGATGTACTATGTGTTCCAAGAATTTCTTGCAATTTGTTATCAGTCTATCAGATCACTCATTCTGGTGAAGGTAAAACTGTGACCTTTACACCTCACCAAGTTGTAATCAAGGATTTTAAAGATCCTCAACAGGTCCTAGCTACCGGAATTGTTGATGATATTACCAGGTTGTACAAGTTTAACAACTTTGGGTCATCACCTTTCCCCTCATTTTTTGTCGCTCATAGTGATAACTTGAGCAAACTATGGCATGAGTGATTTGGTCACTTAAATTATCGCTCATTGCAACAACTATGTAAAGAAAATATGGTGACAGGTCTTCCGATGGTATCTTGCAGAGATGGTGTTTGTTCCGGTTGTGTACTCGGAAAACATCATCGGGACAGTTTTGACAAACGTGCCTCTTGACACGCCTCGATTCCCTTGGAGCTTGTGCATAGTGACTTGTGTGGTCCTCTTCCATCTGCTTCCTTTTCTAGTTTCAAATATTTCTTAACTTTTATTGATGATTACACCAGACGCACTTGGGTTTATTTCCTAAAAATTAAGAGCGAAGTATTTAACATGTTCTTGGCCTACACGGCCCTTGTTGAAAAACAATATGGTCATCAAATTATTAAGTTAAGATCTGACAATGGAGGAGAATATGTTAACAAAAAGTTCACTACTTTCTGCACTGAACAAGGCATCCAACAACAGCACACTATTCCATATACACCACAACAAAATGGTGTAGCTGAGCAGAAGAACCACACTTTAAAAGAAATGGATAATTGTATGATCCAATCTAAGGGACTAAGTCTTCAATTTTGGGCTGAAGCCATTAATTGTGCAAATTACATAGTAAATCGCACCCCCACTAAAGAATTACAAGGTATACCACCGGAAGAAGCATGGAGTAAAACTAAACCTGATGTAAGTCACTTCCGTGTGTTTGGTAGTGAAGCATGGGCTCACATTCCGGATGAAAAACGGAAAGCATTGCAGCCTAAAAGTGAAAAGTGCATATTTGTTGGATATTATAAAGATGTAAAAGGTTATAGACTTGTTCAACCACATTCTCATGATATAATCATTATAAGAGATGTTAAATTTGATGAAAATCTCTTGGCCTGCGAGCCTAACTCGACGATTGTGCCATCTGTGGCCTGCGAGCCTGATTCGGCGTTTGTGCCTTCTTCTTCTTCTTCCAACTTCCTTGACAGGTTTCCAACTCCAGTTTCTGATAATGACAGTGAGGATGAAAATCCACCTCTGCCTGCTCATGTTCCTCCGGTTGCACCAGCACAAGTGCTTCCTCGATGGGTCCGTTCAACATGTGAAGCAGCTGGTGATCTTGCCGGCGATCCTAGAGATCAACGTCGAACACGTTCTCAGTTTCGGCAAGCCTCTTCTCTTTTGGCTCAAGTTTCTGAGAATCATGATCCAGAAACTTTTGCAGAAGCTTCAGGGAATCCAGATTGGGATGCAGCCATGGATGAAGAATCTCATTCCTTAATGGCGAATGATACTTGGGATCTTGTACCTCTTCCAAAAGGAAGAAAACTTGTCAGATGTAAATGGGTCTACAGAACTAAGTATGCATCAGATGGAAGTGTTGAAAGACTTAAGGCAAGGTTAGTTGCCAAAGGTTTTTCCCAAGTTGAAGGGATTGACTACAATGAAACCTTTGCTCCCGTCGCAAAAATGAACTCCATCCGCCTTGTTCTTTCCCTTGCAACCTTACACAACTGGGATGTCCATCAAATGGATGTCAAGTCTGCCTTCTTACATGGTGATTTACAGGAGGAAATTTACATGGAACAACCTCCTGGCTATGTTCAGAATAACTCTAGCCTTGTCTGCCGCCTTAAGAAATACTTATATGGCCTTAAGCAAGCTCCTAGAGCTTGGTATGCCAAAATGGATAACTTTTTCTTGACACTGGTTTTTCTAGATGCCATTCTGACCCCAATGTCTATACCAAGAACGTAGGAAACCATCTCATCATACTTGTTCTATATGTTGATGACCTTATTCTTACTGGTAGTGACCCTAAGCTTATAACCCATGTGAAATCCAGTCTTAAACAAAATTTTGAAATGTCAGACTTAGGACATTTGCATTATTTTCTTGGTCTCCAAGTCCTGCAAACCAAAGAAGGAATCTTTCTTTCTCAGTCTAAGTATGCTTGTGACCTTCTTCGTCGCTTTCACATGGAAGATTGTACACCAGCCCCTTCTCCCTTCCAGTTTGGAGTCAAACTTTCTGCCACTTGTACTTCACCTAAAGTTGATGCCACCTTATATCGTCAGCTTGTTGGTAGTCTCTTATACTTGACTCATTCCCGTCCTGACCTTTCCTTTGCCGTTGGTCGTGTTTCCCATTATATGCAGACACCCCATGAAAGTCAGAAAGCAGCTAAAAGAATACTTCGATATATTCGAGGTACAGTTCAGTTTGGGATTCATTACAGTACAGGGGGGGAACCTTTGTTGGTTGGTTTCACTGATTCAGATTGGGCCGGTAATCCTGATGATCGAAAGTCTACTGCAGGTTATGTTTTTAGTCTGGGATCTGGACCTATTACTTGGGCTTGTAAGAAACAACAAGCTCTTGCTCTTTCTTCAGCAGAGGCAAAATATCGAGCAACAGTTAATGCCAGTCAGGAAGCTTTATGGCTTCGAAAGATCCTTTTAGAGTTTGGATTCGAGCAGCAGCAGCCTACTCCACTTTGGTGCGACAATCAAAGTGCCATCAAGCTTGCCAAAGATCCAGTTCTACATCAACGCAGCAAACACATTGAGCTACATATGCACTTCATCAGAAATCTTGTTCATGATCGTATTCTTGAAGTGCTCTTTTACCCTACAGATGATCAAGTTGCAGACATCTTCACCAAGTCTCTTACAGAAGTGAAGTTTTCTAAACTTCGATCTATGTTAGGAGTTCAGGAACTTGTCATTAAGGGGGGATATGCTCTAATGCTTCCTTCCTTCTCCTAATAGTGTCACTTTTGTAAAACCTTCAATCCTATCCCAAGTTGTTCTTAAGGAGAGATGTTAGGATATTTAGACACTTAGGAGTTCGTTAAGATCAACTTGTGTAATATATCCGTTAGGGATAGTGTGTTTATTTAGTATGCATTAGTATGCATTTGTAAATACTTAATCCGATGGTCACGATATGTTCCCGACATAGAGTGATCCGACGGCTCAACTTCTCTTAGATCAAACCTAACCTTGATCCGTGGCTTAACACCCGATTGGTCCATGATCTCTATTTAAAGAGCATGGAGGGTCATTTTTTAGTTGATCGATTATGAGAAGCTCATTTGTAACTTTTTTTCTTTGCATAATAAATTGTCCCGTAAAAACTATTTGGTCGGGGCCGTGAAATGTTTCCCTCAAGAGGGTTTAAACTACGTCAAAACATCGGTGTGTTGATCTGTGATCTGTTTGTGTGAAGTGGTTGCTCTTGGTGTTCGGTCTTTTGGTAGTACCCTATGTACCCGAACACATAGGGGCTCAACAAGAGCATCATATCTCTTACAAAAATTGAACCTAGGTGAGAAGGATAACAATCATTCATCCCAACCACCCAAGCTACATCTAATAATGTGTATAGAGAGAGAGAAAGAGAGAAAGAGAAAGTAGTATAATATATATATATACTACACTAACTTTAACCACACTAAATTTGATTAGTTCCCTAACATATGAACATTCCTATTTTTTAATTAATTAAATAAAATAATCCCACTCACATGGGGATTGGATTCGCATTTCATGTAACCACACTAAATTTGATTAGTTCCCTAACATATGAACATTCCTATTTTTTAATTAATTAAATAAACTAATCCCGCTCACATGGGGATTGGATTCGCATTTCATGTAACCACACTAAATTTGATTAGTTCCCTAACATATGAACATTCCTATTTTTTAATTAATTAAATAAAATAATCTCACTCACATGGGGTTTGGATTCGCATTTCCTGTATCTTTGATGATAATATATTAAGATTCTATATGAAATAGAACTAGAATAATATATCATAGAAATAATTAAACAACATGCAAATTTATATAACAACAAGAGGGAGTTACAAGGAAACAAGTCCCTTCCTTTTTGGGACATGGGACTTGCTCCATTGCTATAACCAGATTCGGTAGAAGCTGTTGATTAAGTTGTTTAAATAGATTCAATTGTTCCAACTCTAATTGATGATTTTCATATTATGCGATGTGATGCGATCTAATTTTCAGCAGCAAAAAAAACATAAGTTGAAGATCCAACGCAAGCAGCATAAATAACTTAAGTTACATGAAATATATGAGAAACAAACTTGTACACGATACACCTGCATCACATATAGGTTTGAAATCTACCAAAAATCATTCAAATCTCTTTTTATGATTGCGTTGTCGTTGAGCCATCGAAACTCTGCAACTGCAAAGAGTTTTCCGTGGGAGACTAGCTCTTGATTGTCAAAGTAAGACAAATCAACTCACTAAAAAGAGATTTATCTAGGGAGCGCCATTTGGGATTTATATCAATGAGAATATCATTTGGCTCTATAGTGTTCATGCAACAGTAAAATCAACAAAGTTATATAACACATGACCTCATCGTGACTATCAACCGTTACATTGAAAAGGCATTCTCTTCAAAAGCAAAACATTTTAAGCAAACATAAATTGTGTATCTAAAAGTATGTCTTGACATAAATTGTGCAATACTAATCTAGCGAGTTGAGAAGCAAATTTTATAATACCAAACTAACAAGTTGAGAAGAAAATTCTATAACCCCAATTTGGATATGGATAAGGCTACACTCAACAAAATTAAGATTTGATTTGCTGCTACAACAACAAAATACAATAATGTATTAACATACATGTGTTTTAGGTTATGGAAAAGAGTAATAATTATATTATTCACAAACTTCATCATGATCGAAAATGATCGAAAAAAAATTATTTCCCTTTATTTTTATTTTTCTGTGAATCTCTTCCATGCCACATTTAACTATGATATCAATAACAATTAGTGTAACATAATAAGCCATAAGTTGTGCTATATTGCAAGCGACTAGTTCAGTTGGCACATGTATCAGTCTCGTCTCGCGGGACTAATGTTTACAGTAGGGATTAGCTTAATTAAACGAATTTCATTCTTAAAATAAGATAAACATAATTCTGTAAAGAAGAAAAGATTTACAAAGAAAGTAATTTTTTAAAATTAATTAAGATATTGTATTGACACATAAAAATTTCACTTTTTTCAACAACCAGTTCCTCTTATGAAATAGAAAAATCATGATTCCTAAGTCACGAACACTCAATAGCCTTAGCTCGGCCAGGTCAGTAATAATAGCTTTTCCAAAAACAACAGGTCGATGTACTCTGGTCGGTGCATAAGAAAAGGCGCTCCCCATTCTTGGGATATATATCGTTAGGTACATCAACATAGTCCTATTCTCTTTTAAGAAAAGATTTTGTTGCAGTACTTTCCTACTGTACACAAGTCAAAACAAAATAAACATTTTAGGTTTACACGAGATTTCAGGAAGGATAAAAATAAGGAAGCAGCGAACAACATCATTGAAAGACATCTTAACCCTCGTGTAACAACCCCCTTCCATTCCACCAAGAAAATTTGTTAAGTGTGAAGCCTTCAACTTTAACTGCACCGCCCAAGTCCATCAAATTTATTGCACCGCCCCTACCAAACCATTTTATTGTTGGTTGGTGGCAGCTGGTTGGTTTCATTGATGATCTTGTTGAAATTGAGTTCTATATGTACTCATTGTAAAAATGTGTGGTGATAACGCCAAGTAGAGAACAGAGGAAATGGCGAGTTGAGCGAGATAGTGCTTCACTGCTGTAATTAACGATTTTATAGTGGAAATTGAGTGCAGGTGCGCTCCGTGGATGTAGGCTTTTGCTAAACCACGAAAAAAATCTTGTGTCTCTTATTTTTCTCCTTTTTTTTGCTTGTGTGTTGTGTATCCCCTGAGCCGTTGTTAAATCCCCAACAACTGGTATCAGAGCCGAGGTTTCAAGGCTTAGGGTGTATAGGTCTGATCCGTAGTGAGTTTGAGAAAACCGATACCACCAGTCTCAGCGTGGTGAAATCTTCCAGATCCGGTTCCTTTGACATTGAAACGGAAAGTTTTGGATTTCGGCCTGATTTCGTCCAGCTTGAGTCAGAGCAATGGGGTCCGAGAATGATACATACAAGATAGAGAAATTCAACGGTTCGAATTTCAGCGTTTGGAGGATGCAGATGGAGGACTATCTGTACCAGAAGGACTTGTATTTGCCGATAGTAGAAAAGCCGAAGGACATATCCGATGAAGAATGGGTGGTCGAACGTAAACCAAAAGATATGACCGACGCGCAGTGGATGGTTTTGGACCGGAAAGCGCTCGGAGCAATTCGACTTAGTTTGTCGAAATCTGTGGCCTTCAACATCAAGGGTCAAGAGACAGCGGCAGATCTCATGAAGGCCCTATCGAATTTATATGAGCAGCCCTCTGCGGCAAGGAAGGTCCATCTGATAAAGAAGCTTGTAAATCTGAAGATGTCAGAAAATCAGAGCTTCAAGGAGCACCTGAATGTGTTCAACGAGGTAACAGATGGGTTAAATTCGGTTTCTATAGTATTTGATGATGAAGTGTTGGCAGGCATAATTCTAGGCCAGATGCCAGAGAGTTGGAGTACGACGTGTCAATCGATCTCCAACTCATTCGGAAAAGAAAGGTTAGCCTTCCAACAGGTCGTAGACATGATTATGACCCAGGAAATCAGGATGCGTGAAGAGGGATCAGGGGCATCATCTTCAGCACTGAATATGGAAGGTAGAGAAAGCAGAAACAGGAATCGGAACAGAAATCAACAAGGTAGATCAAAGTCAAGAGGAAGATCCAAGTCCAGGAATCGTCAAGGAAACAATTCAGGTAATCAGCAACGAAGCAAGAAAGACATTGAGTGCTGGAAGTGTGGCAAGATGGGTCACTACTCTAGTGAGTGCAGATCTGGAAAGAAGGACGATGGCAAGAGCAGTGCAAATTGTGTCTCAGAGGAGGTAGACGATTTCCTTATTTGCGCATTGGAAAGCAAGATGGAGTCTTGGGTGTTGGACTCAGGGGCGTCATTCCATGCCACCTCACACATGGATTTGTTCGAGAACTATGCCTCCGGAAATTTCGGTAAGGTGTATCTTGGTGACGATCAAGCATGCGACATTACCGGGAAAGGAGATGTGAAGATCCAGCTGAATGGCTCAGTTTGGAAACTTAACAACGTGAGACATGTACCAGACTTGAGAAAGAATTTGATCTCCATTGGCAGTTAGCATCAGACGGCTATGTGATGACTTTCACGGGAGATAAGTGGAAGATCTCAAAAGGAGCAATGACAATCGCCCGAGGAACTAAGAACGGGACTCTTTACACAACTACCGATGGGTGTGGTTTGGCCGTAGTGGCGGAAGATAAAGAGGATCCAAATTTGTGGCACCAAAGGTTTGGGCACATGAGTAGTCAGGGATTGAAGTGTTTGCAATCGAGAGGTAAAATGCCAGGGTTGAAGTCCGTTGAGGTTGATTTCTGTGAAAGTTGCATTCTTGGGAAGCAGAAGCGAGTGAGCTTCAAGAAGACCGGAAGAGCACCAGCAAAGGAGAAGCTGGAACTAGTGCACACCGACGTATGGGGTCCAGCTTCAGTCTCATCAATCGGAGGTAAATAATATTTTGTCACTTTCATTGACGACCATTCTAGGAAGGTATGGGTTTACTTCTTACGACACAAGTCTGATGTGTTTGAGGCTTTCAAGAAATGGAAAGCTATGGTTGAAAATCAGACAGGGTTGAAGATCAAGAAATTGCGTTCAAACAATGGTGGAGAGTACGAAGACAACGAGTTCAAGAAGTTTTGCTACCAGAGCGGGATAAAGCTAATAAGGACGGTGCCAGGTACACCGCAGCAGAATGGTACAGCGGAACATATGAACAGGACATTGACTGAGAGAGCTAGAAGCATGCGCCTACAGTCAGGGTTGCCGAAGCAGTTCTGGGCAGAAGCAGTCAATACAGCTGCATACTTGATCAACAGAGGACCATCAAAACCTTTGGACCTCGCTATACCAGAAGAGATCTGGACTGGGAAAGAGGTAAAACTTTCTCATTTGAAAGTGTTTGGGTGTGTATCCTATGTACATGTAAGTGATCATGCAAGGAGCAAGTTGGACGCCAAATCACTGAAATGCACCTTGGTGGGTTATGGCGAAGACGAGTTTGGATATAAAATCTGGGACGACCAAAACCGCAAGATGATCAGAAGTAGAGATGTTGTCTTCAATGAAAGGGTCATGTACAAGGACAAAAACACAGAGAAGTCTGAGCAGAGAGAACCAGACTATTTTGGGCCAAAGGATGTATCGGGTGGTAGGATCATGGAACATGGTAGTCAGAAAGATGAAGAACAAGGTGTGCAGCCTCAGGTTGAAGAACCTATTCCACAAGATGAAATTCCAGCACCACATAGTCCGATTGGTCGGAGGGTACTGAATCCACAGTTTGGGAATGCTTTGAGAAGATCCCCAACGGCCCAGAGTACATTACGAAAATCCACTCGCCCACATGTACCAAATAGGAGGTACTTGCAATACTTGTTGTTGACAGATGCGGGAGAACCTGAATGCTACGATGAGGCATGTCAGGGAGAAGATGCGAGCAAGTGGGAGCTTGCAATGAAGGATGAGATGAAGTCGCTTGTATCCAATCAAACTTGGGAGTTAGCCAAGTTACCTGAAGGAAAGAAAGCCCTATAGAACAAATGGGTGTTTCGAATCAAAGAAGAACATGATGGTTCCAAGAGATACAAGGCGAGACTGGTGGTCAAAGGCTTTCAGCAAAAGGAAGGTATTGATTACACTGAGATTTTTTCTCCTGTTGTTAAACTAACTACGATCCGGTTAGTGTTAAGCATTGTCGCTGCAAAGGGGTTATATCTTGAGCAGTTGGATGTCAAAACTGCATTTCTTCATGGAAATTTGGAAGAAGAAATATACATGCTGCAACCAGAGGGGTTTGTGGAAAAGGGCAATGGTGAGATGGTTTGCAGATTGACGAAGAGCTTGTATGGCTTAAAACAAGCTCCCCGACAGTGGTACAAGAAGTTTGATGGGTTTATGCAAAGGAATGGGTACTTCAGATGCAATGCTGACCATTGCTGCTACTTCAAGAAAGTTAAATTGAGTTTCATAATATTGTTACTTTATGTTGATGACATGTTAGTAGCTGGTGCAAATTTGGAAGAGATTAACAATTTGAAGAAGCAATTGTCGAGTGAATTCGAAATGAAAGATTTGGGTGTAGCAAGGCAAATACTTGGAATGAGGATTAGCAGAGACGAACAGGGAGGTACTTTGTAGCTGTCTCAAGCAGAGTACATTCGTAAGGTGTTACAGAGGTTCAACATGAAGGATGCAAAGCCAGTCAGAACACCTTTAGCTAGTCACTTTAGATTGTCCAAGGAACAGTGTCCAGAGATAGACAAAGAGAAGGACTTCATGACTAGAGTACCATATGCCTCAGCCATTGGAAGCCTGATGTACGCCATGGTTTGCACGAGACCAGACATCTCCCATGCAGTGGGATTTGTGAGCCGATACATGTCTAATCCAGGCAAACAACACTGGGAAGCAGTGAAGTGGATCCTAAGGTACCTGTGGGGTACGAAGTGTCTGACCTTCAGAAAAGATGAGCTCAAGCTGGAAGGTTATGTGGATTCCGATTTTGCTGGAGAGGTGGATCATAGGAGGAGCACCACAGGATATGTGTTCACACTGGGGAGTACTGCTATTAGTTGGGTTTCTCAGTTGCAGAAGATAGTGACAATATCTACAACTGAAGCGGAATATGTGGCTGTGACTGAAGCTAGCAAGGAGCTTATATGGTTACAGGGGTTATTAGCAGAGATAGGATTCGAGCAAGAGATGAATGTGTTGCACAGTGATAGCCAGAGTGCTATACACTTGGCAAAGAATTCGGTGTTCCATTCTAGGACCAAGCACATAGACCTGCGTTACCATTTCATTCGGTCATTAATTGAGGATGGGGTATTGAAGCTTGTGAAGATCGCAGGGAGCAAGAATCCGGCTGACATGTTAACCAAACCAGTCACTACGGAAAAACTGGAGCTGTGCGCAGCTTCAATGGGTCTTCAAGGTTGAAGACAAAGAAGGATGAGCGCACCGTATCTATCCACTAATCATCGAAGGAGGAGGAAGAAGTCCACTCGAGTTTCAGTCTTCAAGTGGGAGATTGTTAAGTGTGAAGCCTTCAACTTTAACTGCACCGCCCAAGTCCATCAAATTTATTGCACCGCCCCTACCAAACCATTTTAT
This sequence comes from Larix kaempferi, assembly GCA_027924585.1. Classification (NCBI taxonomy): domain Eukaryota; kingdom Viridiplantae; phylum Streptophyta; class Pinopsida; order Pinales; family Pinaceae; genus Larix; species Larix kaempferi. Next base: position 749,024 of record BSBM01001752.1, read on the forward strand.
TGTTGGTTGGTGGCAGCTGGTTGGTTTCATTGATGATCTTGTTGAAATTAAGTTCTATATGTACTCATTGTAAAAATGTGTGGTGATAACGCCAAGTAGAGAACAGAGGAAATGGCGAGTTGAGCGAGATAGTGCTTCACTGCTGTAATTAACGATTTTATAGTGGAAATTGAGTGCAGGTGCGCTCCGTGGATGTAGGCTTTTGCTAAACCACGAAAAAAATCTTGTGTCTCTTATTTTTCTCCTTTTTTTTGCTTGTGTGTTGTGTATCCCCTGAGCCGTTGTTAAATCCCCAACAAAATTAACTGTGGAAACAACACCATAGATTAGCATGATTAATATTTATAACTAAGCAATTGAGCACCAACACATAAAATATATTTGTAGAACTACATATTAGAAGAATGGAAGCATGTTTACCTGGAAATCGGGTTACAACTCACTATAGACAGTAACAAACTGACTGCAAATGACACTCCGCAGGTCCATACGAGAGCTTTGGATAAGATCCACGAGTAAGAAACAAGTTACTCTGTAATCTAAAAGGGAAAAAATAAATTACTAAAACAGCCTAACAACTCATGACCGGGACAAGTGCTCTGGGCTATAGCAGAGCTAAGCCATCGACCAACTATATCCTTCTTTGTAACCCTGTATCTTATTAGCCTATTGAATACAAGATAAAAGTGACATGAGACGAATGGCTACATAAGTCAAAGACCAATTATAACGAAAACAAAAATAACAATCCTCTACTAGTTAATGATAAACTTACCTCTGTATATATACTGTAGAGATTTCTCGGCTCTTCTTATATAGCAAATAAATCTGCAGATTTTATGGAGGCTTAGATGTAATATGAGCGGCCTGACTTCTTCCCCAATAGCCTGAATTTTGCCACGTCCAGGTCTGGATCATTTCAGTGCATGTTGGTGGCTCGGTCTATGCAGAGGAAATCCATCCCAAGCCTGGTCATATGTCCCCAACCATGTTCTCTTTAGTGTTTCTTAAACAGTGCTTCCTTCAAATCATGCCTCACACTGAGCATGCTCGAAGGTTGGACAGGCAGGTTTTTCCATGGAAGACATACAAACAGATAGAGTCTAAGATCTAGGTACCACGTGGATGCTAGCCGTACAAAGGTACTAATTGGATACAGATGCTGTGACATGTGTAAAGCATGCAGCATGGAGCCTTAGATGCACGAGGCACGCAGGAAGCATTCCTGCATTTTCCTGCATTTCGTAGAATGTAGCATTCGTTTTGGCCAGCCTGGATATGAGGCGAAAGAAGGCCTCAAATAACTTGATTTTCTGAAACATAATTTCTCAAAAAAAAACTTGGGTAAAATGCTTTGAAAAACACGCATTACTAATAATATTATCCAAAAACGATTCCTATAGTGCCTACTGTTTAGCAAGACATAGACTAATCAGTTTATCATTATATTAATACAATTTATTATTATATTAATAAAAATATTCTTTTACCTTATTATCATAAAAATCTAACTCATATATATAAAGGTCAATATAACCCATTAATATAAAAATCACAATAATATTGGTCATCATCTTTGGTCTATTTTATGCATATGTAGTGCTCAAAAAAACATGATATCCATATAAAATTTAGTCATGTTGTTTGATCTATATGACTTTATTATTCTTGATTTTCTGCTATATTATATTTATATTTTCCTAAAAAAAACGTATAGGCCTCGCTAAAATATTAAGTACAATAATAGTTAAACTATTACTATGAAATGAAATTTTGAATATAATTTATTTTATAAAGTTCTACTTTTGAGTATGGACTAATATAAATATTTATAAAATAATATCGTATGAAATATTTTTCAAAATATTTACATGAGATATTTATAAAATATTGTTAAATAATATATAAAATATTTATAATATTAAATTATTTATTTGAGATATTTAGAAAATAATGTTATATAATATATAAAATATTTATAAAATATTAAAATATTTATGTAATTTTTTTTATAAAATATTTATATGTATAAATTAAAAAGATTATTTTTTATATATAAAGTGCATATTTAAAACCAGGCTGGTATAGATTCTCAACATTGACATGATGAATGAGACAAGCATATCAAACTTTGTCACTTTGTCATTTTGTCCTCCTCATAAGGTTCACGGCAATGTCCTATTTTCGTGTGTACCCACTTTTGTCATGTACATCGTTATTAGTCTTCACACTTTTTTGGGAAGTGTGGTCGTAAGGTTCACGGCAATGTCTTATTTTCATGTGTACCCACTTTTGTCATGTACATCGTTATAAGTCTTCACACTTTTTTGGGAAGTGTGGTCGTAACTGAAATTTTGTCAAGCTTTCAGATTGTGTCGTTTCTTGATACACACATCATCATACATTTTTGTGATTCCTACAAAGGCTATTACAACAATGCATTGTGAATTATCTATTGTTAGATGGTACATAATCCATTATAAGTTGGATAACATGTTATGAGGTAAAGTAGTGACGCTACATATCCACAAAGGTTGTTGTAGAATGTTGTTCAATAAAAGTTGCACACACAAAAACATTAAAAATTCATAATATTAATAGCCTATATTCTTAATTGTTTATAATTTACACATCTAAATTTATTATATCGGCCAAAGGCAAAGTATATAGAATATATAGCAATTGTTTCATTTTCAAACTAATATTACTTTATATAAATTTTGTCATAAATTTTTTTTATATATCTAATGTTTTGTAATGTTTTTGCAATTATTTTATATTAAATCTATTTTTTTTAATTAAAAAATGTTTTTCAAAATTTTATAGTTGAATATTTCTATTTTTTTATTGGTTAAAATTATTGAAATGACTATTTTTCTTGATATGCAATATAATTGTCAGAAAAAAAAAAAATTAATTTAAAAATATAAATGATCAAAAAATAAATTAAAACGTCACCTAGCTATTTGAAGATTGCGTGCATTTATTGTGAGTTTAATGTTGTGATTGTTGATATGACAATATGTGCGTTATTGAATAATATTTCCCCATCTCTGGTTAAACTATTGAGGATTAGCTAGTCACTTTTAAATATAAAAGTCTTTTCTTTATTCAAGAACAGTAAGGCATCAGCAAGATGCATACATAGCTTTGTTTAATCGCTAATAATGGCATTTGTTTCAGCATGAATGGCATTGATGTGATCATCTTCTATTTTTGGAATATGTGCTGTCTTCATCCCTGGATAATATGACAAAATAGTTGACTATTATAACAAGCTGGCGAATATTCTATGTTTTCTAATAAATGGCTAGGTGACTACTTGCGTAACACATGAAAACAAAAACTAAATAATACAATACATCTTTGAATATTTGAATAAATGCAAGGCAAGAGAAGACGTGGGACTCCAGAAGGCAAGAGATGACTGGGAATCGAGGGTGGTTGAGTTTTCGCTATGAAATCCTTCAATTTGATGACTGCACGTGGTATTTGATGAGTCAACAACTTTTATGTATTCTTTCTATTTTATTTTGTGGTACTCCACGAGTCAACAACTTTTTTATATTTCCTTTGTTTTTAATTTTGTTTTTTAAATGATGGAGAGATAATATTTGAATGATTGGAACTAAAATTTCGCCTCTTTTATTCAAAGTCAAGTCAATTCTCGTTAAAGCATTGATTAATCCACAAATCAGAAGTTGGAATAAGCATTTTACAAAAATTATCTCGTAAATATTTCCATGTTAACATCCATATTAACATCTACTAATATAGTCCAAAAACCTTTGTCTTTTTCATAATTACATTTAGACTTAAAAAAGAATGTTTGTAGATTCTCGAAAGCGAGTGTTTCTTCATATTTTGTTTTAAAAATATTAAGAATGGTTTTTAAATTTTTATTGTTTTATTTAATCTAAAATATAAATATTTGTTTATGTAATAAAAATTTATTTAATTAAAAAATTTAGGATATTTTGATTTGTTAAATTAATTAAGTTATTATTAATGCATACAATTGAAAGTATTTCATTAAAAATATAGCATTTCACTTATATTAATTTTTTCTTTGTTTTTTATATTTTTTTTGATATAAGCTTTATATAAATCTTTAAATTATCATTAAATAATTTTTTTTGGCATAAACTTTGTGATATGTAAAATGTTTAAACCATATATATATTGAGCATAATTTTAATACTAAATATAACTAACACACCTTAACCCTTAATCCACTAACCCAATAATGCCCAACACCTAATTTTTAATTGTTAATCCATTATTTCAGTGGCCTCTAACCTTTAACTCGCTAACCCTCTAATTCATTCATCATATTTAACCACTAAGCGATAAAATCCCTAACACATTAATCCTCTAAATTTAAGTTAAACATGAACCACTAACCCAACTCATTACCATGAAGGTGTACCATGAAGGTGCTAATACCTAACCCATTATCTCTTAAATCATTAATCCAACCTAACCTCAACCACTCCATACTATAATCATTGCTACAATACAAACCTTCCTAACCTCCTAACCTGCCAAAACTATAGTGAGCTAGGAAAGCAACGGGCTCTTTGCCCAAATACAAACTAAACTGATGGTAGTTGAATTGTTTTAAAACTCTTGTATTAGTAGTTCTATATTCCTTTGGATATTTTTGTTGTGAATCTTTCTGATTTGATTCCCTTTGCATCACCAATACAGAAGTCAATATACAATATTATTATGTTTTTAATTGTTCAATTTTTTAATTAGTTATTAACATAATTAAATTAAAATAATTTTAATTATATTTTTTTATATAATTTATTACAATTATTTTAACTTAGGTAGGAAGGAGAATTCCTACGGACTCGGGTTTTAGCAGTGAAAATGTCAAAGGAACTGTTCTAGACTGGATTAGAAATCCTTTAAATAATTTTAGAGGTGTCTCCACGTTATGGGTTGGCTTCATGAACATCTACAACTAGTTGGCAAAAGATTTAACGTAGAAGGTCGGTAATGGGAAATAAATTCTGGTCGGTATAGACTCGATTTATGGAATGGAGGATGAATACATCCTATCTAGCGAGATCATCAATACCCTTACTGGTTTGATCATGCTACCCTCAGTAAAATCAAGAGATACAAGGCAGATTCAAATCAAACATATTGGCTCAGCGCAATGGAAATGGGATCGAGGGACAGTACTGCTTCAGAATGGAATAATTATATAAAGAAATTAAATTCCACAGGGTGCCAATTATCTTCCGACAGAGATAAATTAATTTGGTGTAAAAATAAATCTTCAGGAATGGTTACAACAAACTTGGCTTATAAGGGTATTATCAGTTACAAGTGTAATTACCCAGCAGATTGGTGGTACAAAGTTCTTTGGAAATGGAAGATTCCGCTCAAAATCAAGTGTTTCATGTGGTTTTCCTTGCATGGTGAATTGAAAACCTGGGATAATCTCACAAAAAGGGGGTGGGAGGGCCCAAGTATTTGTCATATTTGTTTAAACAGTCCTGAATCTACTACTCATATCTTTGTGGAGTGTAGTTTTTCCAAAATTATATGGATGAAAATTATTGAACACTACAATATCAATATACAGTGGGGATCTGGTTCCTTTGATCCATGTGCACTGGATTGGCACAAACTTTGTGATGGACTCCCCTTTCTACCTGCAGTGATCTCTTGGGCAATTTGGCGCACTAGGAACACTGTTATATTTGAAAATCAGGTACCAAATATTATTAATACACTCAATGGGGTCATCCTGGTGATCTCATAACAGTGCAATGATTGCAGTAAGTCAAGATGTAATAGAACAAGCGATTTCTGCCCTCCTTAGCATAGACCAATTGTTTTCTTTGATGGGGCAGCATGTGATGGCTTTTGTGTAGTAGGTGGAGTCATCTATCTCAATGAGAATCATTTTTTTACTTTGAAGTTGAATTGTGGACAAGGTACAAACATGAAATTAGAAATTCTTTCTCTCTGATGTGTGATTACTGTTGCTCATAACTTTGGTCTTCCTGATTTGGCTGTATTTGGCGATTCAAGGGTAACAATAAAATGGGCCAGGGGAGTGTATAATTTAAATATTTTAGCTCTCTATCAGTGGTGCGGGCGAATCAAATAAAAAATCCAACTCTTTGATAATACCTCATTTGATCACATCTATTGTCAACATAACTCTATGGCCAATGCGCTCTCCAAAGCTGCTTACTTAGGAGAAGAAGGGAAAATATTATGGGAGGAAATTCAAGATTCCAGTTGACCGATTTTGGTTCGGTTCAGATCTTTGACATTTAACTGTTGAAGTATTTATGTTTTTTGACAATTTTGAAGATCTGTGAAGACATATACTTGTTTGGGATTGGGATTTTTTAGTATTTTAAGTTATTGGATGTATTGGATAACATTTACAACAATTTATAAGTCTCTTTCTGACTTATACATTTTTGTACTATTTGATTCACTCTATAAATAGCAATAGTATAGTTTTTTTTCGCTGAAAACAAAACTTAGGTAGGAAGGAAAATGTTCAGTCTCACAATCAAAATTTATGAAGTAAAAATATTAAGAAAATATAATGATGAAATGAAAAAATCCAATACAAATATCGAGATTAATAAACCTAATATTAATTTTTATTCATAATAAAAAATCAGTGGATTAATTTGAGTAAATAAATTTAAGTTATTATTATTTTAAAATTTTTGAATTTTATATTATGATTTCAAAGACCCGGTAGCTGTGCTCTTCGATTTTATCCGATTGATCTGATTAATTTAGAGACCAGAGAATGGCATCTTCGTTTGCTCCAAAATCAACTACATGAATTGAATATCATTCAAACATACGAATGGGTGCATGGATTCCAGGGGCGAGGAATACGCAAAGAAGTATCCCCATACTTTCCTCAGAGTTGTCCCTTTCGATATCTACGCGGTTTCTTCTTAGTGATTATGACGCTATGGTCTAACGTTAACCACTCGGACAAGTCATAAGTAATTCTCAATTTCTAGTTGCGTGTGGGAGAATGCTCAATGCCCCTAGGATCACAAACATAAATTCCTACGGGCTAAATTCACTGAAAAGAGATAAAACTAACCATATAATCAATTTTGACTTCTTTTACCACATAAATATAAAACAGAAAAGTTTGACTAAGATGATAAAAGTCTAACCGGTGGAAAAGAATCCACGTAGGATTGTAAATTTTGTTTTTGTAAAAAATAAAATGCAAATCCTTCAAAATAATATATCTACATGTATTTGAATACACAAACTATATACATCTTATTTGATCAAAACTTATAAATTTATTGTGTGGAACAAAGTATGTGAGGGTATGGAACTAGGGTGTTGTAGGGATGAAATGTATGATTATGCATACCTTGTAGATGGATGAAGAGTTATTATAATATTAAGAAGATTCCCTCGAAGGGTGATCTATCTTCACCAAGGAGCTAGTTATCCCTACGAACCTAGCCCCTATGGAAGATAAAAGCTTTGAAACTTTTTGTTTGGAAATATCCAATCCCATAATTGTATATTCATGGTGAATAGGATAAATTGTGCATATGAATCTATTGGCACTCACAACTTTCATATGACTTCATTAAAGTCATAGATAGGAACACCACTTAACAAAATCTTTGATAGGATGAGTGCTAACTCATCCTCAAGCTTGGGAAAGCCTCCTTTGCCTTCCACAATTGATTATGGTGAAGCTTGTCTTACAGTTGTCTTTGGATCGACGAAGGATGTTTGGTTGCTAAAATTAGTTAATCAATTATTTCAAGTGCCCAAAGTTTTTGGGTTGATCTTGTTTAGTTAAGTGAGTACGAAGGGTGTAGTGGTATGGGGAAGGATTTTCTAGGATTCAATGGAAAATGTTGGAATCTATTTAATACTAAGAGGGGGGGGTGAATTAGTATTAGAGCAGTTATGAACAAATTTCAACTTCTTAATTGATTTAAACTTGAACTTAAATTATGCGTCCACCATAAATAAATCATTCAACATCACATGAGCGCAACACACAGAACACAAATAATTTTTACGTGCAAACCCAAATGGGAGAAAAACGCGGAATGCTCTCTTATAATAAAACATTTCATTTGAGGAAGCACCGAATTCCTAAGCTCTCCAGCACCAACTGGAAGGAGGCACTGATCCCGTGCTTTTACATGCACTGGCCTGAAGGAAGCATCAAATCCCTGATTTACTAGCTTCAACTGGAAGGAGGCACCGACCCCCTGCTCCTTGCCCAGTCCTATTGCCCTGATATATAAGAAAAAGATATTGCTTTAATTTTCTTATGATCTATGCACTCTTTTGATTTACTGTTGCACGTTCTATTGTATGCACCTTCTATATGCTGTAATATTGTTGTCACAGTATTGCATACTTCACTTGACTTCACAAGTTACATTTCACAAATTGTGTGTTGCTTCATCATATTCTGTAGTCTGCACTCTGGTTCAATATGCCATTCTATCACTACGCTTCTGCAACTTCAACTGATACTGTGCATCTTCTATAGTACTCATGTTCTGACTCTACGCTACAGTATTGTTACATCGTAATTTTCCACCCTGTGAGCATCAATATTATTTGGTCTTTAGGATCCATTCTATTGACTCAGACCCATTATTTTTCCTCCAGGAACACACAATTCCCTATTTTTGTTCCTGTATCCTAGATGTTCCACTATAGCCAGCGTACACGTAGGTTGTTCCACTATAGCCCGTGTACACCAAGTTAAATGGTAAAAACCAATAAATAATTACTTTTTACTCCCAAAAAGCGGTCTTAGGGTGACCTTTGGACCTCCATATGCCCCAAAATGACTCGATCCAACCTTTCACTTACCTTTGGAAGGATATACATTGAGCTCTTATGGTGTATGGAAGGAAGGAGAAAGAGAAAGCAAGATAACTCTAGTGGATTTTTGTCGTGACTTGAGTCTACACTCATTGATCCTTGTTGTTGTGAACTCCTTATGTTCACCTACAAAACTCCTTTCATAGTTTGAGTTTTCCATTACATGGGGGATTGAAGTGGTGGAGGCACAAGTGGAGAGACCCAGTTCTTGGTTCAGATTGGTTTCCGAAAAGAGGTTGTATGATGTACTTCTTGTTATCATTAATGGAAATACTCATTTTCTCGTCCATTTGATGTTGTGATTGTTGTTAAATTACATTGGTTTACATTTGTTTATGATATCAAGGATCATGCTATTGATTAATGTAATGTATTTCACATATTATATGCACTTGCTTTCACTTGTTGTTGAGACTAATCTGCAGGTTCAAGTGTAGAGGTTGAAATCTCAACGGGGATCCACTTCGAACATCCGGTTGACGGTTGGCCTTTTTTCCATTATCTTAGCATTGTCATTTATATAGCATTGCAGTGGGAATTGAGTTTATTTCTGGTTGTCAGCTATCTGTTGTTGTCTACCCCAAGCCTTAGGAAGTTTTTCCCGTAGCAAGTATCATATTGATTTGCGCACCTTTGGTAATATGTTTGTTCTGTCTTGGTGCAATGGCCTTTAGATTATCTGTAACTTTATGTGCATGATTCAACCTTTTTGTTTAACGCATTTGTATCAGATCATCCTCATCATAATGCACATCCTTTATCAACTCTATCTTAGTACATCAGATAACTTATTTACTTTGCACACCTTAATATATACTTCAATGCAGCCTTCGAGCATTTGTCTGAGTTCATCTGTGACTGTATGTGTGATGTCTGTGAAACTACCATTATGTTCTCATGAAATTGTACATCATCTATAGTTCTGCATTTTTGTCTTCGCATAACTATCATAGATAGACTTTACATCACTTTGTGCACCATCAATAATTCCATTCCTCTGCTTGTGAACACTTGGCTCTATTGATAGATCACATGTTCTAGTTCCACGAGCCCTTAATGCCCCGAGAATTAGAATCTTGATAAATATGTATCCTCCAGCTTTCCACTCACAAATTTACTATCAATTCTCCAGTTCGGTTTCTTATTTATACTTGTTCTATGCAGATGGTGATGTTCACAAGTTGGTTGTAGCATCCCTTCTTCCTTACTTCACGGTTCCGATTACTTCACACTTTCACCACTTGTCATCTTCGACACCATTGATGTGACATCTCTTGTGGGTCTTGCGCATACTTGGTCCTTTGGCTAGTGAGACTTGCTCCCTTACGGTTTGGTCTTGCATTGTTGATGTACCATCACTTGTGGGACTTCTGCACTTGTGGTTTGGTATTGCATTGTTGATGTACCATCGCTTGTGGGACTTGTGCAATTCACTTCTTCGACCTCGAATTTCTTCGTGGTACTTTTGCATGTTTCAAGAGCTTTATACGCTTCTTATGATTGGTGTATCTTGCACACTTCCGGGGCTTGCATAACTAATTGACTGCTTCTTGTTCTCAATCCTCTTGTGCACTCCTGGCTTTGTCTAGCCAATTCTTTTGACTTAGCCTTGAGGTAGCATGGCTAGGTGGACTTGGGACTTGCACATGTACTGGATGTATTGCTTATGTACTTCTTCAAACTGGATATGCTTGATGTACTTCTGGATATACTTCTTTAAATTTCCTTCCATATATTTCTTCAAACTGGCACAGGGAATACTGGATCCTCTTTGACATCAATTGGCATTAATGAAAACCAAATTTCAACAATCTCCCCCTTTTGCATTGATGTCAACACCTCATGAAGCTATGCATAATCATCTCGTGAAGTAGTGCACTTCATTTATGTTGGTTGCAGTAATCCCCCGGTGTATACTCCCCATGTGTTCTTTTCTAGTTTGAGCCTTTTCTCATCTGTGCATCCTATTCTTAATACTCTTCTATGTGTCTTCTACTTTTGTGCGGATCACATGCTTCATGATATTTCTCAGTTGCTTTTCATCTCTGCGTTGATCGTATGCTTCATGATATTCCCCCCCTTTGACATCAATGGCAAAGAGGTGTCATCACCGCACATTTATAGGTTCTTATTTCTTCCATTTTGCATGAGCCTCATACTTCTTCTTGCTGGGATTACTCCCCTTGTATTCATGCTTCATTATTTTGTTGGGACATTTACGCAAATCTAAGTTACCTTGCAATCTATACATTATTTTTGCGGCTGACTTGGATATGATCCCCTTGTACAATTGTTGTCTTCCTTTTATCTTGATATTTTGTTCTTGTCATATCAATCATAAATATTTCATCAATAATTGTGCAAACTTTCATATCATCATCCCTTCCACATCCATTGCGTAGTGCCGAATTCCATCTGCTTCTGGTTTTTGCACTATCTTTTTTGTTGATTTCTACTTACGTCTAACTGTTCCTTTCGTCTACACTGTGACCAACTTTATGCTTTTATGTCCTCTTTTCGCATCTCTCATCATGTTATGGATTTTGGACCACACCTAATTTATGCCTGAGATATTCAAAGGTGTTTCTTGGGAGCGGTTTTGTGAATATATCTGCAATATGTTCTTTGGTGTCAACATATTCCAACTTGATAATGTTTTCAGAAACCCGTTCTCTCATGAAATGATATTTAATAGGGATATGTTTAGTTTTGCAGTGCATGAATGGAGTCTTTGAGAGACTGATCGCGCTTGTATTGTCGCATAATATTTGTATGGGATAATTAATATTTACTTGCAAATCCTTCACGGTTTGTTTCATCCACAATACCTGCACACAATAGGAAGATGTTGCAATATATTCAGCTTCTATAGTAGATAGTGCAATCGATGGTTTATTTTTGCTAATCCAGGATACAAGACAATTTCCTAGGAAAAATGGAGCTCCACTAGTACTTCTTCTATCATCAACAAGTCCTACCCAATCTGCGCCAATATAAGATACTAAATTCAAATCATTCCTCTATGGATACCACAACCTAAATTTCATGGTCCCTTTCAAAAATATAAAAATTCTCTTTACCACTTGGACATGCATTTCCCTTGGTACTGATTGAAATATTGCACCGAGTCCAATTGCTTGCATTATGTTAGGTTTGGAAGCATTTACATATAATAGAGTACCAATCGTTGATCTATATAGTCTTTTGTCTACTTCCTCTGATTCATCTTCTTTACTCATTTTTCATCGAGTGACCAAGGGTGTACATACTGATTTGAAATGTTCCATATTAAATTTCTTTAAGTATGTGGTTTGAGAGATGAATATTCCATTGTCTAGTTGAGATATCTGGAGTCCAAGGAAAAAGTACAATTCTCCAAGCATAGAAATTTTGAATTCTTTCTGCATGTCCTTACCAAATTGTTGACTTATCTTGTCATCATTGCTCCCAAAAATGATATCATCAACTATAATTTTTTCATGCTCAATCTTTATATAGAGATTATTGTATACACTACCCCTTTTAAAACCTTATTGTTGCAGATATTTGTCCAATCTTTAATACTAAGCTCGGGGAGCCTACTTGAGTCGATACATAACTTTCTTTAATTTGCAGGGAATCTAGCCCAAGTGTCTCAAGATCTCTCAAATGCCTCTTTTTCTTCCATGGGAGTTAATCTTCCACTCCAATTCGACCTTAATTGAGTCATGCCAAGTATATTGACCTTCCAACTCCTCAATATCATTAGACTCCACCTTGGATTTGAATGGGTGAGAATAGAATGCCACGTGGCATGAGGAATCTAGATTTGTGTGGGTCCCACACCACCAATGTGTCTCCATGACCAAGTTCCACCTTATTTTCCTATCATGAATATTTATTTAAACCCTTTTAATATATTTATTTCAATCTAATGTCCATTTAAGGTTTTATAGTCTCCTTATTCCAAATCTAATGTTTCCACCCCAACCTAGGAAACTAGTAGATTGGTGGAATTTCCTCTTTTGAGATTTATTTGAATGGGGACATTATAGTCCTCCCCACCCAAGATTGTTTGTCCTCAAGCAATTTCAATTTAGGATGCTGCAAAATTGTTCCTCCTCTATCAGGTTGCCTTCCAGTAGGAAGGTGTCCCAAAAACTTTTCATTATTGTGTTTCATACTGTGGGTGGACACTACTTGATTTAGATAGGTGTGCATTCCTCTCAATACCCTTTGTTTTCCTTCTGAATCTTTGAATCTCATTTCAGGGATTTGACAGTTCACTGTGTGTTCCCCTATAGAGTACATCCATTGCACTCCCAAGACCACATTAGTATCAGCAACATCAACCACATAAAATCTATCAAAAAATGTGTAATTACCTATGGTGAGTTGTAGCTTTGGAATCCATGTTTTGCACTCTATAGTATGGTGACTTGGAATGATGAATGTGAAGCCATCGAATGGTTCAGCAGGTATCTTTCTTCTCTCCACCATGTCTGCATCAATGAAGTTATGTGTGGCTCCTCCATAAACCAATACCAAAACCCTTTGCTCTTGTACAGCTCCTTGGCATCGAATAGTGTGGAAACGAGGCACTCCTGAAAACACTGCTAGTCTCCCTTTGTCAGGTAATGGATGATATTATTATTGTTTCTCTTATTCTATTGTGTCATATCCCTCTTATTGGGATGAAATATTTCCTCCATACCCCCTTCATACTCATCATCAGAAAATACTTCAATGAATTGTGCCTTTCCCTTAGCACATTTATGCCCTGGTACCCATGGTTGGAAGCATGTGTAACATAGTTTCTTCCTTCTAAGTTCTTCCCTGCTTGGTCCCTCTTTCTTATCCTTTCCAAATCCATCTTCTTGCCATGGCTTCTTTTAAAATCTGAATTGGTAAGGAAATTTGGGCTTGGGAGTATACCTTGTCTTGGGTAGCACATTTTGCAGATCTCTTGCCAAGTTCATGGCATCTTTCAATGAAGTAGGTTTGTGGGGCTTAACCAAATTCTTCAAAGGTTCATCCAAACCTTCAGTAAAGAGAAATACCAATATGACCATAGATATATCAGCCACCTTAACTCATAATTTTTTAAATTCTAACATGTATTCATCCGGTGTTCCATTTTGCTTCAACTGTGCTAGTTCTTTGAAAGTCATTTCTGGGTCTTTTTGCTCAAATCTTTCCAATACCTTGTTAACAAATTCTTCACATGTTGTAACCTGATCATGTCCCAAGGTTTTAATTCCATGGAACCACCAATAATTGGCATCTCCCTCAAGATTCAAAATAGCCATTTTTAGAGCATCCCCTTCAACCATTGGATTCAGCTGAAAATACACATCTAGTTTTTGTATCCAAGTATTTGCAGAACTTTGAGATGGGCCATCAAAAGTAGGAAGTTGAATTTTACTTATTGCATAATTCAATTATTTATTTTGAAAGGGATTCCTATTACCTCCCCTCATTTTGATCTTGTTTGCAACAGTAAAGTGTTGATCAAATGGTAGGGTTCTTCTACAATCTTCACTCAACTGCTGCCATTTTGTTATAACTTCCTGCATATCATATTGGGTGTTAGGATCTTCTTTGGAATCAAGAAATTTAGGTGTATTAGGTCTTTCTTAGCTCTGAAATTCATTAGGTCTATTATGAGGTCCTATCTTTTAGAAAATACTTTCACCCATTGCCTTATTTTCCTTGAAAGAAGAACTACTAGTGCCTCATATTGCCCCTTTGCTTCCAATTTGACTAGCCAACAATTCGAACCTTTTCATAATCTATTTTGTCATGTCATCAAATAATTGTTTCATGAATTTACTAAATTCCTCCTTCTCCTCCATATCATAATTTCCTTTTCCATCCTTAGCCATAGTCTCAATAGAATACACCTCTTCTCTTTCTTCTTCCACTTCACTAAAAGCACTTTTAGTTTCAGTTTCTAAGGGTGGGGGATGATTTATTTGTATTATTGTATTCATAAATTTCCATCCACATCAGGTGCAAGTACCATGATTTGATACCACTTGTAGTGTCCCTTTTAATGAATTTGTAAAAACTAGAAAAAATTGCAAAATTTGGCCAATTCGACCCTTAGACTAGTATTGACCCAAATGCCTCCAAATGCTTCCGAATTGGTTCTGAATGTGTTTGGAAGGTATTAATACATAAAAATTAGGCTTATGTATTCTTGGACACTCAAAAGACTTCTGCAACATACAATTACAATCAGGGAAGGATAGGGCAATTTACTAGTCAAATCGAGGTTCAAATCCCCCAAGGGTCGTGGTCAAAGATGGATCTCTAAATGCTATACGAACTTCCCAAATTTCAGAAAAGAGACATGGTATTGTTAAAGGAATTCAATGGGATCCCAAATACATCATCAATCAGTTTCTAAAGGCTTCTTCAACTCCCATAAATAAGAGGTTTGTGGACATGTCTTCACATAGGGGGGAAATGCTAGTAAAATTCACCACTTGCTATAAATTCGAGATTTATGTTCCAAAGGATTATGAAATGTATATGAAACTTCTTCCAGACATTAATGACTCTCCATACATTATAAAAATAACATATATGAACTGATACAAGTCGAAATAAAGAAACTTCAAGCTTTCATAAAAAGATGTAGGTAAAATGGCACCATTTATGCATTGTTTGGTATTTTTACATAGTTCCACTTGGTATTTCGACCTGAGAGTATTATGAGAATTAAAAGCAGAGTATATATATCAGAATACAAATAAATGGGTCCACAAGAGATCCCCCAAAGCTAACATCATCTCACCAAGTGCACCCTTCCTCCAAGAGCCAAAATATGAAGAGAAAAGTGAGAAAGGTGTGGAAGCAAGTTGAGGATGAGAATGTCACGAGATTTCCTATAGCTTCAACCCGCAACAAATGAATCCATTGTAGCTCCAAATTAAAGGTCTGAATTGCCTCTCCAATTTCCAATTAGGATGGTAATCTTTCACCCTCAAAATTGGTACTAAGGCAAGTAGAGTAAACATTCCACAAGCATGGACAAGCTATGCTCTCCAATATGAAAAATGATAAATGATCAAAAGACACTCTCCTTCGTTGTTATTTTCTTTTATAAACTTATCAAGTCCTCCATGGTTCGAATTCCTTCCAAAAGCATCATGCCAACTCAATTTGGGGAAGAGATTCCAATGTGTGCCACTTGTCCAACAATTCATAGTCTCCATCTTCCCTCAATTCGAATGGGTGTCTCCTTGGCTGCCCTAAATCCCTTGTGCGCCTTCTTGGAGGCTATGTTTATCCCTAACATGTCATATATGTCAGATGTCATCATTCAAGTCTGATTTGTGTCATAAGTGTCATAGCATCTTCATCAGTGTTGTCATAGAAGCTAGGGAATCTAGCCCAAGTGTCTCAATATCTCTCAAATGCCTCTTCCTCTTCCATGGGAATTACTCTTACACTCAAATTCGACCTTCATTGAGTAATTCCAAGTATATTGAACTTCCAACTCCCCAAGATCATTAGACTCCACCTTGTATTCGAATGGGTGAGAATAGAATGCCATGTGGCATGAGGAATCTAGCTTTGTGTGGGTCCCACACCACCAATGTATCTCCATGACCAAGTGCCACCTTATTTTCCTATCACACATATTTATTTAACCCCTTTTAATATATTTATTTCAATCTAATGTCCATTTGGGGTTTTATAGTCTCCTTATTCCAAATCTAATGTTTCCACCCCAACCTAGGAAACTAGTAGATTGGTGGAATTTTCTCTTTTGAGATTTATTTGAATGGGGACATTACATTGTTATGGGGAACACAACATATAAGCTCCACAAGAACCAGATATTTCTTGGATTTTAGATTTAGAAAATTCCAAATCAAATTCTTGAAGGATAACAATCTAGTGAGAGTACTTTCCCCGCAGTACTTGACGAGTAAGGATATGGTACATGGTGTTAGCATCAACAATAATATTTGTCTTATGAATCAAATATAATGGAAAAACCTTTCAACAGATAAAACTACTACCAAAGATAACTTCTCAACATGTGAATATCAGAGCTTGGGGCCCGAAAGGCTCTTGCTCAAATAATAAACAACATGTTCTTGGTTTTCATTGGATTATTGAACGAACACCATACCAATGGTGGAAGTAGATGTGGTAAGGTAGAGGGTATAATATCTAGCATAATTAGGGAGATGCAATACTGGTGCATGTATTAATGCATGTTTGAGATTATCAAACGAACGTTGAGCTTCGCCATCCCATATGAAAGGGACGTATTTCTTCAATAATCGCATGTAGCCTTGTGTGATGTTGCAAAATTACAAACGAAACGACTCAAAAATTTTTCCTTCCATTGCAAACTTTGAAGTTGGGGGATATCTGTGGGTGGGGGTAAAACTACAATGGATTAAAACTTTAAAGGATGAACCTTGATCCTATCTTTGGAGACTATGAATCCAAAGAGGCGTCATGTTTCAACACAAAAAATGCACTTATGAGGATTCAAGCAGATATTGTAGTGGCAACATCTAAGAAAGATATCTCTAAGATGTTCACTATGATCATCTCGAAGAGATGAATGAGCAGGTAGGTCATTGAGGTAAGGAATCACTATGTGCTTCATATCGTACAAAGCATACGTATAGCCCACTGGAAATTGGATCCAATATTTTTAAGGTCGGAGGGTAGCTTATGATAAGAGAATGTTCCCCAAGGGTGAACGAAATCAATTTTGTGCTGGTCAGATGGGAGTATCTCTATTTTATTAGAGCCATAAAAACAATCTGTAAATGAAAAGATGACGCTTCCACCGCAGTTATCGATAATTTGGTCAGTGAAGGGAGTAGGGTAATTATATTTTGGACAAGCCTTATTCAAGTCCCTATAATAATAAAAAAATCGAATAGTTCCTTTTTTTTCCAATAGGAAGAATGTTAGACACCCATTCTGTCAAAGATACAGGATAGATAAAAACAAATTTTAAAAGATTTTCAACTTCTTCCTTAATAGTCGTAGTTTTTCGAGCGTGCATAGGTCAGAGTTTTTTCGAATAGTTTTTACACCAGGATAAGCTTTGATCTCATGAACTACTATAGAAGGATCAATACCTAGAATTTCCTCATAGCTCCAAGCAAATACATCGCATAACTCTTTGAACAAGGCGATATATGTTTCAATCTCTTCATGAGATTAGTATATGCCTAATTGAATGTATTCCACGACACCTAGTTTCACTTATATGTGGATGGAAATAGTTTGAGTAATATTTCCTAATTTTCCCTCTGAGAAAACATTTTTAGTAAGGATGGGGGATTGAGTATTTCTTACAATGTCAGGTGGAATGAGGGATTTTATGTCATGTTCTACCTTTTGGAGGTTAGGGAGGAAATACAATCGATGATGACAATATTCCCAAGGGGACTCATATAATCTCATGAATTCCATAATAGACTCATTAGATGGAAAATACTGTAGGAGATAGTCTAAATATGGGTAAGAAGAGTGTATCCAAGACAATAGAGTATAAGGGTATCATGCCATAAGATGATGGTCATCAAAGTCTGAATTTCCTAAAACAGATTGGATTGCATGGTAAGTTGCCTCATTCAAATTGAAAGGCATTCGATCACCAATGGTTCACACTCTGATGGACTAGGTACTACCCAAGGATCATTTGATTCGAGGGATCATTGTATCAGTGATGAGATCATGTTAACTGTGGAAACTGGGAGTGGAATTTTCAGAAAAAACTCCTATGATGGGGGAATCTTTGAGGAGTCATACACCCACATAATCATGTTGAGGTTTAGAGTGTCCCAACAAAGGAACATTGTTGGAATTATTGGAATGGATATTGGGAGTGAAAAAATCAAGTTGGGCTATAGTGACAATTTTACCTTGATGAGGAAATTATACTAAGCAAAAAACTAAGGATGCAACTGCAGTCATTGCATAAAACCAGTTTCGACCAAGCAAGATGTTGTAATACAAAGGAGCATCTACTATTTCAACATGAATAGAAATAGTTTTTTCCCCCAATTCCACATCCAAGCAAGGTAATAGCCCATACGGTTGAAAACCAAGAACATTGAAGGAATTAAGTGTGGCTAGAGACTCGTTAACATTGGGAGAGTCGATAGCTCTCAAGTAAGACAAAAAAATGATCAAAGTGGAGGATCCTTCGTCTAAAACAGTCCGATGGATGTTTTTCCCACAGATCTTCATATGAATTTGAAACGCAAGTTGGTGGGAGAGCCACGGCTTAAAATATTCCACGTTGAAAATGATAGTATCTATGTTTTGATTTTACATAGATATAGATACATGTGTTATTTATATTTCTTCCAAACATGATATTTATTCTCAACATCTAACAATTTTCTTTGGGATCCTACATATAATACTTGAAATTTGATGTTGTTTAATACCATAAGTGGTATGCCAACATTGTTTAGTACCAGAGTTGGCACCTTTATTTGAATAGCTAACAAAAGAAGATGCACAATGATTAGAAACACATCAAATTTAACTCGAGGGTCAGTCAACCCTTGTGGTCTTCATTTTTGGAGAGGACCGCAAAAGGCAGAAGAAGAAAGGATCAAAGAAAGCGTTGGTTCCTGGAACATTCCAAAGGATAGAAAAATTTGTAATTATTATATTAAACGGTGGTTTAAGAATGACCATAAACCAAATAATTCTTAGGTGGAACATGGCTCTAACGTTGTCTCTGGATGCAGCTATGACTCATGTTAGGTGGCTATGGCTTAATGATACGACAACTAACACAAGGTTCTTGCTATGGATTTGGCTATGGTTCAAGCTCACTTATTCTAATTTGCTTGTTTCTGACTATCAATTATGATCCGCACGTGCCCAGGTGCACAATGGGGACAACAGTTCGATTGAATGAGTCGGTACTGTTATGACGAAAGCATAACAATAATAAGCAAAGCATAAAATACACTACACACAAAAACATATGCACAAACAATATGCAGGAATGCGAACTGATATTCTCTATTACTTGTTGACAACTTGGTCATTGATGTATATTACAATATGTTACATGCTTATATAGAATGCTAAGACACTTGGTGTCTTCCCGTTATGTCAGTTACAAGATAAGTTAGATCGATTCGAAAGTTCAACCATTACAGTCGACTAGAAGACAAAGAGATGATATTTTGTACTTAGTTAGTCATAAGTCGATGCTGAACTTGTTGAAGGTGTTGAACTTGTCCAAATCGATGACTAGTCGCAGTTGTGAACTTGTCAATGTCAATGACTTGTCGCAGTCGTGACGAAGTTGATGTTAGCATCCGACAATAATGACAAGTGATGGATGGATCATACCTCCTTCCTTAAGAAACAATGGTCCCCGTTGTTTGCTTGTATAAGTGAGGAAACTGGTCGGTCAGTTCAATAGCAGAGTACCATTTTCCTTGTGCTAGGATCTGTCTGTATTTGGACACATGAAACAAGGGAATTGTGCGCGTCCTTGTATGGCATACTCGTCGTCCCACAATGGTGTCACAAGGAAGAGGATCCTGAACATCTGGATGGATGTCTTCAGCTTTTGTTTTCCGCAAGTCGTTATGTTCCAATAGTGGTGCATGGTATGGTTAGAGTAGATCCACATTAAATACTGGATTAAGACCCAGGCATGAAGGAATGTCGAGCTGAAAATCGTTTTCTCCAATCTGTTCAAGGATACTATACGGACCATATCGCAAAGGTTTCGGCTTCTTATATGGACCGATGAAGCATTCCTTCTTGAGATGTAACCATAAATTATCCCCAATTTGAAATGAATGAGGGATACGATTCTTATCCTGTCGGGCCTTGGCTTTCGTATTAGCTCTTTGCAACATTTCCCATGCTTGCTTCTAGATGTCGCAAATTTGATCTCGAAACTTCAATGCTTTGTCAACTTCTTGTCGGTTGTAGTCAGTATCGTTCGACTGTGTCGAGGAACTGATCAATTCAATACAGGCTGAGGGTTGACATCCATAAAAGATCTCAAATGGAATCTTTCCTGTAGAGTTGTAATTAGCACAATTGTAGATGTGTTGTATGTCTGGAAGAATTTCATCCCATGTTCGTCAATGCTTGTGGTTGTACATTCGAAGCAATTGTACTAACAAGCAATTTACAACTTCCGTTTGTCCGTCTGTTTGAGGATGGAAAGTTGTCGACAATGAGAGTCTTGTGTCAAGCTACTTCCAGAGAGTCTTCCAAAAGATTCTTACGAATATGGAATCTCTGTTGGAAATAATGGTTTTTGGTAACCCGTAATGTTTCTAGACATGTTCAAAGAAGAGCTGAACTTCTGCTACGTTGTCGTAGCCTTCTTGCATGGAATGAGAATGGCCATCTTGGAAAATATGTTGACTACTAATAAGATCGCGTCATGATGATGTTTGGTAGTAGGATATCCCGTCAAGTAGTCGATAGAAATAGATTCCCATGGTCAACTAGGAACTGGAAAAGGTGTGTGCAATCCCTGTCGTCGATTAGGCAATTTAGCAATGGCACAAACCACACATGATTGAATGTACTTGTTGACATTAGTTTTAAGTGAAGGATAAAATAAATACTTTTGGAGAATAGCAAGGGTCTTTGCTACTCCAAAGTGTCCTGCAGTCTTGATGTAGTGCACGTCCCAAATGAGCTGTTGTTGATGCTCACTTGTCGGTACACAAATTTGTCCAAGCTTGTATAGCAAGGTGTCTTTCAGGAAATAGTTGGAGGTTGAAGACTTGTCAATCTGAAGTTGTCGATAGAATGATGAAAATTCGAGGTATTCCTGATACAACTGAGGCCAAGTAGTGGTTTCATATCCCTGCATACTCATCACTATTAAAAGGAGAGTAATGGGTGGTCAACTGAGGCAATCGGCGACGAAATTGGATTTAGCTTTCCGATACTTAATTACCAACTGAAATTGTTGCAGGTAATTAATCCACTTGAGTTCTCATGTTTTCTGTAACTTTGACTGGGACGGGGAAAAATGTAAAGGCTTGTGGTCAGTGAGAATGAACGTCTCCTTGCCAAGGAAATAAATTCTCCATGGCTTAAGATCTTGCACAATGGCGTACAGTTCTTTTTCATAACTTGAATATCTTCTAACAGCGTCGTTAAAAGTTTCGGAATGAAAAGTGACTGGGTGACTAGACTGAGTGATCACTGCGCCCAAGGCATAGTCCGATGCATCCGTCTCAATCTCAAAGGGCTGATGCAAATCAAGTAACACAAGTACTGGTGCAGTACAAAGATTGTGTTTGAGTTGTTCGAAAGCTTCTTGTTGTGTTGATGTCCATTTGAAGACAATTTTCCCATTTCCTTTGGTAAACTGATTCAAAGACCAAGCTATGTGACTGAAGTCGAGTATGAATCGTCGATAGAAATTCACCAAACCAAGGAAACTTCTTAGTTCATGAATGCTTTGAGGAATGGGCCAATATTTGAGGATTTGTACTTTGTATGGATCGACGTGAATGCCTGTAGAGTCAATTACATACCCCAAATATTTGATGTTGTTCATCGCAAAGGAACATTTATCCAAGTTCAAGTAGAGTCAATGTTGTTGGAGAGTGTCGAGGACTTGTCAAAGTTGTCTGACATGTTCTTCCCATGATCAACTGAAAATCAATATATCGTTGAGATAGACAATGACCCATTTGTCAATGAAAGGTCAAAGAATGTTATCCATATACCGCATGAAGGTCGCAGGTGCATTGGCTAAGCCAAAAGGCATGACTAACCATTCAAACAATCCTTCCTTGGTCTTAAAAGCATTTTTCCATACATCTTCAAGCTCGATTGGAATCTGATGATATCCCAACTTGAGTTCAAGCTTAGTAAGTAATTTAGCACCTTTCATATAGTCGATGAGCTTGTCTATCTACGGAAAAGGGTGTCTATTCTTTACCGAAATTTTGTTAAGGGTCAGTAGTCGATCCACATGCGCCAAGTCCTGTCTTTATTTGGAACAAGGACGAATGGACTTCCACAAGGAGAGGAGCTGGGTCGAATAAGACCTTTGTCGATCAAATCTTGAATTTGTCTGTGAATCTCTTCATTTTAGAGAATGGATCTTCTGTAAATAGATGCGTTAGGTAATGAAGAGCCAGGAGAAACTTCAATAGAGTGTTTTACCAAGAAATGTCGAGGTACTCCGTTTTGCTCTTGGAATATGTTCCGGTACTCATCAAGAATATTGTCGATCTGTTGCTTCTGTCGAGAGCTGCATTGGTCGGTGAGTCGAATGGTTGCTGCAATCTTCCTAGAATGTTGTGCTTAATCATACTTAATGCGAACTTTTGAGCATGGTTGATGAGATTTTTCGTCTGTTTAGCAGATATCATTGCAACTGTTAGTGTAGGTCATCGCTCTGGTATGTCATACCATTGATCCTGAATTCTAACAATCACCTGATGAGGTCGTGACTGGTAAATTCCATGGCGATTCCACAAGTAAGGTTTCCCAAACAAGGCATTGGCTACTGTTATCAGACAATCCACTCGAGCGGACGCGAGCCAGATCTCCCTAGCTCAAAGCGAGTCTAGAACAAATAGAACAGACTAATGCATTTCCTAGACCTATTTAAGGATCGAGTACTAGATGTATTACCTTTCACTTCGCAATCCTTTCTCCTGAATGCTGCTTCACGTCTCACGACCATCACATCCAAGTTGTAAGACCTGCCAAGACAAGAAACAAGAGAAAACAGTAAAAGACATCTATACAATAAGAGATCGAAGTAAACAGTTAAGTAGGTAAACTACTCAATATCATTGCACGCATAAACAACATTGGTGGAAAGCATTTTTATTACTGCAAATAGAGGAGTACATAATAGAGATATAGAACTACAACCAAGGCTTAACGTTGTAGCCCTTCTCCGACGAAGCCAATTGCCATATCCTTCCAAGGAGGTATGATTTATCCAATAGGTGAGTTGAGATGTTCTAAGAGTGATTTCACCAGCATGTAGATACCATAGCCTTCCTCCCCTTGGGATGGGAGTGAGCTTCATTTATATAGGACTAAGTGGATAGGGTATGGATAGGATAGGTTGAGAGATGGTAGGAGAGGCTTAAGGGATCTCTCCAAAGGTCTAGGAACCGAGTGCCAACTCTTCCAAGAGGTCAAGGATAGGGTCCCAAGTCAGCAAGCTTCGAGATGGACCTTGAAGAAGCTATTTTTTCCATCTAACTAACTTCTTCGCACACTATAATGGAGCAAGGTGCGACGTCACATGTTGCTAGTGTGCAGCCTGCAACGACCCTTCAAAACTTAGCACAATTGGGTACAAATCCTCCCAGGATGACTACTTAATCCAAGTATCTTTAGGGGTGTATACACTGAATCTTATGATGAGTAGATATTGGGTGTAACAAAATGCCCCCCGAAGCATGAAGCTGTTGAAGATAGATAGGTGAAGTGCTTTGATAGAAGTAATGGCAATAGACTCGTCGGATGAAGGACACTGCTGCAGTACAACTGACTCTGAACTGACAATCTCATATGAAGTACAACATGGTTGCTGACCAATACATTGCAAATCCATGGTATTAATGACTGACTGAACACAATCATGGCTAATAGACACAAGCATAGATCCATGATGAGATGATAACATAGCCATGACCAATACAAAAGTGGATCCGTGTGATATAACTCAATACAAACTCCATCGCAACCTAGGTAAAACATGACTCCCCAGGGTCTTCAAGCTGAACTCGCAATGATACGAATCTATCCATGTGATTACAAATGTCTTGACGTCAAACATGGTAGAAACGACTTGATTACCGGCCATTAATGTAAACCGTTAACAAGTGCGAGGGACATCACCATTGATGTCAATGATTCCCAAGGTATCACAGTACATATCATTAAGCATGAATAAATGAGTTGAAGTCGAACGCAAGAAGAAATATTTCAATCAAGAGTCAATGATGTAAACTCATGATGAAAGCGAGGTAACCTTCCATTGAGGCATGCAGGGCCAAGGTACTTGACTGGTTTCTAGATTCAATGCTCGGATGATGTGTTGAAGTCGACAAGGATGAATCCGTCGAAGGAGGGCCATGATGAATCCCCCATCAATTGACACGAAACACGACAAAAATGTATAGAGTAGATCGGATGGTACAGTAACATGCAAGACTGACTCGGAGTAGACCGACGTGATGGCGGGCATATTGACTACAGATGATAAATGATAGACATATTCTTGAACATGGGCATGGCATGACTTGGAAGTATTAACACGACGAGTGCGACACAAATTCTCAAAGCGACTGATGATGGAAGATTTTCTGTAAATGACTCAAAGGAGTAATAATACTTAGGAAATAAGTGGAACTCAAGGACAAACGGATGATCCAAGTGCTGTATGCAAATGCAGATGAGTGCCATGCTCAAGAACGACTACATACTGCCACTAATAACGTATGTAACACAAATGCTTTCCTTTTTCCCCATCATGAATGATGAGTACCTCATGTGTTTTTTACGAGCTTGATGAGGGTAACCAAATGCTCGGTATAGCTCATCTCATAGATGATTCCAATACCAAATGTTTCCCGAACCTGGGATAGGAGGGGTTCGTCCCATGATGGGCCCTTCAATGTGAAAATTTTAACGAGTCCATAGAAGGTAAACTTGGTCGTCATTTCATGTTTAGAGAGTCTGAAAAGAACTAAAGGAGACTCCAACGGTCATTTTTCGTAAAGTTATCCTCATTTCCCGAAAAAGGGTAAAACAACGCGAGAGAGGACTCTTCCAGTCATGATTGGCTAGAGTATACCTTTTTCATAATTAGTGCCTCCTAGTCCAAAAAAGGGGTAAACTATCACTAGGAAGACGACCATTCAAATACTTTAACAAGCGTGAACGTGACAAGTTCGCTTGGCAATCTTCTTATTTTTCGAGAGCCTGAAAAGAGCTTAATGGTAGACTTTGGGGGGTGTCCTTTTCCGTGGAATTTTAACAAGCTCGGAAAAGTGATAAATCATAACTCGGTACTTGTTCTCATAGTTCTGTGAGTACGAGAACAAACAAAGAGTAAACTCATCATCACACAATAATTACAGACTAACCATTGCAAAAATAATTACAAAACGTTCAAGGGAGTGTTCATACCTATGATGATTGTTGTGATATGAGAAACAACACAAAACACCCGATTATTGTCTTTTGATTTACCAAAATCAGCTACACAACACATGAACACTTCTAGACCTGGTCAACCATCCATTCCTGCACATGACTCTCCTAGACAGGAGACCAGTTCAGCACCCCTAACGACCCAACCTATTGAACAACAATAGTCCAACACATCTGTGGTCACCACGGTTACGTTACCTGCTCCTCCCCCACCCCAAAATTCGAGGGGAGGATACTCTTTATGCCCTGCCTACCTCACAAGTAACGTTAATCCTATGGTGAATGATCCACAACCAATGTTGGGTCAACCTTTACCTAGTGGTCAGGAAGTTGTTGCTGGGGGGCAACCCCCATCTCTCAACCATAATACTGCAGCAGGAGTTCCCATCGGGCCTTCCGTTGGAAATTCCTTACCTCCCGGACCTTCCACCATGGGACTATCCCATGTTGGGGGACCGTCCAACATAATTCAACCTCCATCGATTCAAGCGTATCCAGGTCATTCTAACCCTATGTCGGGTCAACTTAATCCCGGAAACGCACTCTACGGGGTACCCTACTTCAGAAACCCTTACACTCTATGGGGACTGCATAATGTTTTACAACATGGACCCCCACTCATAGTCCCTCAAGTCCCTCCACCCCCGTTTGGTCCACCCCCACCTCCCATTGGAGGTAGCGGGCCCCCACATAACCCTGGAGGAGGCGGACCTCTACCTTCTAGAGGAGGACTATCTCATTTCAGTCATCATGGCCCACGCCCCCTAGCAGTGATGGTGGAGGACCATCCCATCCTGGTGGTGGAGGTGGAGGACCATCCCATTCTGGTGGTGGAGGTGGAGGACCCTCCTATCCTAATGGTGGTGGTGGTGCACCACCACCCTACTATGGTGGAGGTGGCGAAGGAGGCTCTTACCCTTCTAGTGACGATGTTGGCCCACCACCTTCTCTTGGTGGAGGTCGTGGCGGCCCATCCTATCCCAGTGGTGGCGGCGGACCCCCACCATTTGGAAGTGGCCCACCCCCCGACGGCGGAGGTGGGTCCCCACCTTATGGTAATGGGCCACCTTATTATTGTAATGGACCACCTTACTATGGCAGCAGACCTGCATTCGGTCCGAGTGGCCCATACCCCTATGGCCAGTTTCCCCCTGCTACACCCTATGGTCAGTTGATACAAGGTCTCACAGGTCCTTACACACCTTATCAGTACTATTAGTACCCGCAGCCTAATCCACAATTTCCCTTTTTGGCTACTTTGGACCTGCCTGATCTGTCTCGCTTGACCAACGACCCCATTTACCATGGAACTAATTTGCCACCCATTCCGGTGAAACTACCATCAGATATCCCAAAATTTGATGGCAAGCCGGGTCAAGATCCTAAAAACCACGTGATGGCATACCACTTATGGTGTTCATCCAACTCCTTGATGGATGACTCGATCCGTCTCAGATTATTTCAACGGACTCTCACTGGTTCGGCTGCCAAGTGGTATATTGAACTACCACCCCATTCTTTTCCTGATTTCGGTTCTTTTGCTATGAACTTTTTGACTCACTTCCAGCAACCTATACGGTACGAAACTGGTACAAAGATTTTAACCTCGCTCCATCAAAATACCGCTACTCACATCTCTGATCATATACATGAGTGGCAGAGGAGACGACGTCTCATTAAGGCCCCTATTCCAGATCAACTCCTAGCTGATTGGTTTACGAAGTCTCTCATTCCTACCATAGCTTGAGATGTTTCCATGGGTTGTTCTGTCACTGAGGAACAAGCCATCGCTCGTGCCCATCTACTAGACTTAGTCTATGCTCAATATGGCACGTTGTTTGACATCCTTCCTGATGCACCCCACAACACTTACGACCCCGCAAAACCACCCAAAAGACCCCAAGCCAATGGCATCATTGGATCCATTCACACCCAGCCTTCCTCTCAAACTGTTGGTTCGTCCAACCCCCAGGGTTCTTCCCCATCACCAACACAGGTTGGTCACGGCACCACCAAATCATCCACTATTGATGTCACCAAAGAAGTGAATTAAGTTTCATCAGCTTCACCTCAAAAGTGTGGTGGTAAGAAAAATAACAAAGGGAAACCTAAGAAATATTCCACCCAACAAGACCAAAAGGGCACCCCTGATGATACCAAATAGAAAAGGAATTTGAAGTATCCTTGCCTACTGTGTGGTGATGACCACTTTTCCAAAGAGTGCCCCCATAGAGACAAAGTTCAAAAGTTTCTTAAGGAAAAACCCACACCCGTAGTTCTCAACGATCCCTTCATTTCTCAAAATTAGCAGTCGATCGCTCACACTTCTTCTTCCCAGGGAGAAGCATCCACCACCGCACATGTTCTCATGGTGCCTAATGAAACCATCAACTTGAACACCCGTTCTAATTCGTATGGATCTGTTCTGACAAAGGAACCTAGTGGAAGAAATACTGAAAAAACTTCCACCTCGATGACTGACGTCACCGTACCAACTTCTCCTCTCACCATTGAGAAGCCCTCTTTCGACTCAACGTTGCATCCACCCAAGAGCACGATTCGAAAATCAGTTTTCAATCCCAATGCTGGAGCTGCTCAAAACTACAACATTGTAGAGGACCTAGCACAAGCCCCTTTTTCTATGTCAACGCTTGAAGTCTTGTAAAACTATCCCAATCAGCGCAAGAATCTCCTCGCTTCCATCAGTGCAGTTGACCCAGATTCATCGAATACCATCATGTTCCGACTGGAGTACTTCAAACCGAGGCTCTCCCATCAATTTCCATTTCAAATTGCCACAAACATTGCTGGGAAGATAATCCATCGTACCGTCTTGGACGAAAGAGCCTCCAAATTAGTCATTCCGATCGCATGTTGGAGAGCCATTGGTTCTCTTGAGTTGAATCGTTCCCCTACCACTTTGAGGCCTTCGACGGATGTGGCTTTCAACCTCATGGGTTGTTACAAGCCTTACCAATCAAGCTGGGAGACAAGACCGCAACCATCAACGTGGAAGTATTCGCTGCCCCGTTAGATTATAACGTTCTTCTTGGTCGTAATTGGTTTTACGCCATGACCGCAGTCGCATCGTCTATCTTCCACATAGTACAATTCCCCCGTCAAGGACGAATTGTCACAGTCGACCAACTGGATTTCTGCACACCTGACACCTCTTCTCACCCTGGCGATAAAGTTTCGTCCATCAGATAATCTTCGCAATAGTATGAGAGTGTAGGGGTTGGCCTCATTAAGGACTCATCCCTTATGGGAGTTTTTCCTACTTCGGATCCCCCGAATCATGTTGTCATGGTGAATATGATCTCCTCGCATATTTCATCTATCCCCAACTCCACTGATTCATGGCTTATACCTGAAGAATCCACCACCCACCTGATTGGAAACAATATGCCTCTGTCAACCGCTGAACTCACGTACAAGGTTATCGATTCAACGCCAGAGGACCACTTAGCCATGGCCTCCACCTCCTGTTCTCTACATCGGACATCATCCGACCCCTTGTTACAGACTTTTCATTCCGACGAGTCCATCATGGAAATCATGAGCGTAGATGATCCTCCATGGGAATACTTCCATCATCGTTCATCTTTCTTTCCTCTTTTTGATAACGTGGAGAACGGTATTAGCACCATCTTTAGACCGGATGTCTACTCTGGCTCTCAGTCCTCGATATTCGCATTTCAAACGGACTCTGAAGGAAACTTAGCCAACATTGAGCCGACCACGTTTATTGACATTTTGGTTAAACCTGGTGTAATGGAACACATTCAGTTAAGCCAGAAGTGTTCCCATGAAGAAGTCATCTCCACCACGACCTTATTCAAGCGATTTTGAGACGTGTTCGCTTGGACCTACGAGGAGATGCCTGGGATAGACCCCTCCATTTTTTTGCATGAAATCCAAACCTATCCCGACATCAAACCTGTCTGCCAAAAGTTGCAACCGGTACACCCTCGAAATACTGTGGCAATCAAGGCAGAGAATGAGAAACTCTTGAAGGCCAGCTTCATTTATCCTGTCCCATTGACAGACTAGGTCTCAAACGTCGTCCCTATTAATAAAAAATAGGGCACCATTCGCGTCTATGTCGATTATTGGGATCTCAACAAAGCTTGTCCAAAAGACAACTACCCGACTCCCTTCATCAACCAGATCATCGACCATTGTGCTATAAGTGTCATTTTTTCATTCATGGATGGCTTTTCTGGGTACAACCAAATTGCGATCCACGCCGTTGACCAGCATAAGACTGCATTCATCTGTCCTTGGGGAACTTTCTCATACCACAAGCTTCCTTTTGGTCTTAAAAACACGGGTGCCACATTCCAGCAGGCCATGTTGTACGCCCTCCATGATGTGAAGGACTTTGTGGAACCTTACTTGGATGATCTCCCTACCCTTTCAAAGCAGCATGAGTTCCACTTAGATCATCTGACGGTCGTTTTCCTCAGATGAAGGTGGTACAATATCTGTCTGAATCCTCACAAGAGTATTTTTTGTGTCGAGTCTGGATGCCTCTTAGGCTTTATCGTCTCAAAATATGGGATCCGTATCGATCCCTTGAAGGTGGAAGCCATCGTCACTCTTCCACCTCCAACCAACATTACGGAACTTCAGAGCCTGCAAGGAAGAGGAACCTATCTACAACGCTTCATTTGTAATTCCACGCAAAAGACGTAGGGTTACATGAGATTGATGAAGAAGGACGTCTCATTCATCTGGGATGACCAGGCTCAGCAATATTTTGATAGTTTGAAACATGCCATCACTCATGCCCCTGTGCTCCAACCGCCGAACTACTACCGGGATTACATTTTATATCTCGCTGCTTTTGGCACCAATATTGCCATGGTTTTGGTACAGGAAGACCAGAACGCCCAAGAACATGTGATATACTATGCCAGCAAAGGTCTCATTGACGTTGAAACTCACTATTGAAATGTTGAGAAGATCGCTCTCACAGCAGTCATCGCCATGCAAAAATTCCACCACTATATTTTTCTTCGCACCACCACCATCGTCGTCGATTAAAACCCCATATACCACGTTCTGACACGTCAGGTGCTTGGGGGCAAGTATTTATGCTGGATCGTGATACTACAAGAGTTTGATCTTCTTTTTGAAAAGGCCAAGTCTAAAAAATCTTTGTTTTTTTTTCTGAGCTTATATACGGCCTCCCTCGTATCGATGTAGAATCTGAGCCCAATGACTCTTTTCCGGATGAGTCATTGTTTCTTATCAGTACGTCCGATCTGTGGTATGGAGATATCACTTTGTATCTTCAGACCCAACGTTTCAGTCCTCAATTGTCTCATGACGACCGTCGTCGTATATGCCACCACACAAAGTATTACTTAATCATCAGTGATACCTTGTATCGTTGTGGTGTAGATTCCATCCTTCGATGCTATCTGACTCATGATGAGGCTGAACACATCCTTAATGACTGTCACGCTAGGGCTTGTGGCGGTCATCTCTCTGGGATGGCTAAAGCCCAAAAAATTCTTCGTGCGGGATATTATTGGCCTTCTATCTTCAAAGATTGTATTGAGGCCGTAAAACAATGTCCTCCATGTCAACATTTTCATACCAAAAAGCACACCCATCCCGCCCTGTTACACCCGATTATTGTCGTTGGCCCCTTCGCAAAATGGGGCATCGATTTCATGCATTGTAAGCCTACCTCGGCTGGGGGGCATAGTTACGTCATTGTAGCTGTGGACTACTTTACAAAGTGGGCCAAGGCAATGCCTACATACACGAACGATGGTAAGAGCGCCGCACTCTTCATGTTCAACCATGTAATAGCGCGGTTTGGAGTTCCTCAAGCGATAGTGGCCGACCATGGTTCTCACTTTATGAACCACATTGTTGACGATTTGAGAGATAGATTGGATTTTCTCCATGAAAACTAAACACTGTACTACCCATAGTCAAACGGACAAGTAGAGGCCATTAACAAGGTCTTGAAAACCATGGTCCAACGCATGGTGGGTATGCACAAGGCCAATTGGCATAACATGCTCTTCTCTGCACTATGGGTGTATCGAACTTCCATTAAAACCGCCACTGGATTTACTCCCTTCCAACTAGTGTATGGATTGGAGGCCATCCTCCCGATTGAGTGCGAGATTCCGTCTCTCAAGATCGCCATCGAACTTCTCCCAAACACTACTGTCGAGGAAGAATGTTTCCTCTACCTAGCTAAACTCGATGAGACTCGCCGAGATGCCTCTCTTGCCAACGAGGCTCAGAAGAAACGCATCAAAGCACAATATGATAAGTCGGTAGAACCTCGCACCTACAGTGAAGGAGATTTGGTCCTCACATACGACCAAAAGCATGATAAGCTGGGGGCAGGAAAGTTTGAGTCCATGTGGCATGGACCTTACGTAGTGAAACACGTCTTAGAGAAGGGAGCTTATGAGCTTGAAGATTATGACGGGATATCTTTGGGTGAGCCTCACAATGGGATCTACCTGAAGAGGTACTATGCCTGAGTCTTTCATGCACAAGTACTTTTGTATATACTGTACATGGCATGTGTGTGTTTTTGTGTGGTGTGACGCTTTATTTTTTGCGTACTTAGGGCTTGTTTCGTTTCTTATACCGTGTTCTATCTGCGTGTGCAGATGGCAACTTATTATGGATTCGTGGACGGCGCCAGTCGGCATAACCACCACCTTGCTTTGGCAGCCTAGGTGCTCTATTCACCTATTGGAGAGCTCATCAGCTCAGGGGGAATGTGTCTAGGTTTCGCGACCAACAATGTTGCGGAATACCAAGCAATCATTGGAACCCTAACTGGCACTATTTCTTTGGGTATGGACCACGTTGTCATCCACTTGGATTCTCAACTAGCAGTCTCTAATCTTAACCGAGTCTACGCCATCCGCGACCCCACTTTACTCCGTCTCTATAGACGAATCCGTCTTTTGGAAAGGTCCTTCGATTCCATTCAATACCTGCACATTCCATGCGAAGTTAACATAGTTGCCGACTCTTTGGCCAACTTTATCTTAGATTGGTACATTGCACACACATAAGCATGAATTTTTAAAAGTAGACATAACATGTACATAACTCATTTTATAAGCAAAACACATAAACAAGATCGCATCATTCATCCATTTAAACACATAATGTATAAAGTCATTGGAATGTCTGTAAATATATATATCATCATAAAAAGTAGTGCTGGTACACAAATCTGAAGCACGATGGCTTTCAGTGAGTCTCTACAAAATCTAAAGCCTCATAGCTTTCAGTAGTACAAAATATGAGGCCTCTAAACTCTCAATACATGGAAACAACATCAGTCCTAGCACCTGGCCCGTACACCCCTGGGTCTAATAGCTCTATCCCACTAAGAATGGAAACAGTCAACTGCTCTTGCAACCCTGCAAAGCAGTGCATTGAAGAGCGCAAATTCTCTTACTGTGTACGCCTGCATAGGTCATGGTAACTCATCTACCGTTGGATCTGGTATGTCCGATGTCAACCCACTCAAGTTCACATAGATACCATCCATCTCTGCGATGGTAGCATGCACGGCTGGAGCCATGATTGCTCCCCTTCCTCTCTTTCTCCTTGCGAGAAGAGAGACCCCCACTGGTCGTATTGGGCCCACATATGCACACACATGTTGTTACTTGTCAACACTATGACAACAAAATCATAAATATACAAAATTAAAAAGTACAAGGGTTGTTGTTCTTACCTATATCTCCCCATGCTGCTCCCTCGGGCAACACCAAGTCGGGATCACCCCTGTAGTTCATACCATTGCACGGGTAATCCTCCACCATAAGTAGCTGGCCCTCCATCCATGTGAAGAACTCAGGAGGGTATCCAATGATGGGCCCCCCTCCATGGCGAGCCATCACCTCTGTCCACCTGGCCATGTGAGGATCCCTTAGATCCCTATCCTCCAGTGGTACTTGTAGGCGCAGATGGGGAACCCGCTCTAGTAAGAAGGAGATCACTATAGATCCGTAGCTAAACTGTTTGAGCTCTCCCCGCCGACAGTTGGTCAACTGAGCTTGAATGTTCATGAGGAGTCCCTCGCACCAGTTGAAGACCTTCGGAGACATGCAGTCCTCTACATAGAGCATTTGAGACCTGGTGGCTAAGTGAGGAGCTTGACTCC
This sequence comes from Larix kaempferi, assembly GCA_027924585.1. Taxonomy (NCBI): domain Eukaryota; kingdom Viridiplantae; phylum Streptophyta; class Pinopsida; order Pinales; family Pinaceae; genus Larix; species Larix kaempferi. The sequence continues at coordinate 783,246 of BSBM01001752.1, forward strand.
CTACTATCCTCGTGATGGTAAATAGAATGGCACGCAGTGGACTTTCTCCTACATCTTTAATGGGAATCTTCCCACTAGAAGCACGAGTATGAGGCATACAATACTGTAAGATCATGTCCTCTATGGTCTTATCACTCCCCCGTGATCCAGTAAGAAGCACATTGCCCCCTCTCCGGGACAATCCAGTCATAAAATAGATGTCCTCGACATCTATGGTGAGTATGTGCTCACCAACCACAAAGTATTGTTGGGCCGCATCCCAACATCTAAGCATATGTGTCAGTAGGGGGATTTGGGCCCTCATGCCCTGGATCTGGAAGAACTTGAGGAGTCCATAGTTCCTTAGTGCTTCCACACATTGTGGATCATTTTCAGCTTGTATGTCATCGGTCTCATGCTCTCGTTTGCACCACTCAAAGACCATTCTTGTTGCTACTAACCTGCCAAGGACATTTAAACACTGTTAGAACTCACTCCATTCACTGAAAGTTCATTTTTTGGGTTATTCACTTGTTTTCAGTTGGACGTTTCCGTTGTCGCACCCCGTTAATAGGTACAATGCAACGTCGTCACAGTCGGGCTTTGCAGCACTTGCAACGTCACAGTTCCCGTAAAGGCGAACTGCGACAACCCGAGGATGCAATAGCCCTAAGCAAATCCACTCAAAACCCAAAAAAATGGACCTAAAGAAAAAATGTAAACCACTATAATTATGCTGGATGAATTTTAGGGTTACCTGCTCCGAACGGTGGGTGAAATGGTTGCTTGTAGCTCCCAGAATCAACAAGTGAAGATTTGGATCAAATTGACACTTCTTCTCCCCAAATTGGCAAAATGAACAATGGTGACTATATTTGGTTTTTGTTTCTATTTATAAACAAATATTTTAATGCTCTTTGGCTTATTTGCTATAGTTTGGATTATTTTTGCAACATTTGAATACCTGGTTGACTTTTTGACCTAGTTTTCGAGTGTACAAGAGTTGTTAAGTGGTTTTGTGCGCCATCTTCATGTCATCACGGTCACTTCAGGTATGAACTATCCCTTGAATGTTTTGTCATTATTTTGTAGCCGTTAATTTGTGATTATTTTATGACGATGAGCTTACTCTTTGTTCTTTCTTGTGCTCTTGAAACCATGAGAATAAGTTACCGAGTTACAATTTATCACTTTTTTGGGCTCGTTAAACTCTCATGGAAAAGGACCCCCCCGGAGTCTATCTTTAAGCTCTTTTCAGGCTCTCGAAATATGAAATGATTGCCAAGCGAACTTGTCGTGTTCATGCTTGTTAAAGTATTTGAATGGTCATCTTCCTGATGATAGTTTACCCCTTTTCTAGAACAGGGGGCACTACTTATGAAAAAGGTATACTCCAGCCAATCATGACTGGAAGAGTCCTCTCCCACATTGTTTTACCCTTTTTCAGGCATTGAGGCTAAATTTACGAAAAAGGACCGTTGGAGTATTCTTTAGTTCTTTTCAGACTCTCTAAACATGAAATGATGACCGAGTTTACCTTCTTTGGACTTGTTAAATTTTCACATTGAAGGGCCCGTCATGGGATGAACCCTTCCTATCGCAGGTTCGAAAAATATTTGGGATTGGACTCATCTATTAGATGAGCTATACCGAGCATCTAGTTACCCTCATCAAGCTCGTAAAAAACACATGAGGCACTCATCATTCATGATGGGGAAAAAGGAAAGCTTTTATGTTACACCCTTATTAGTGGCAGTACCTAGTCGTTCTTGAACATGGCACTCATTTGCATTTGCATACTACACTTGGATCATTCCATTTGTCCTCGAGTTTGACCTTCTTCTTGAGTCTTGTTACTCCTTTGAACCATTCAAAGAAAGCTTCCATCATCAGTCGCATTAAGAGTCGGTATCATACTCGTCATGTCAATACTGCCAAGTCATGCCATGCCCATGTTCAAGACTACTTTCACTTTTTATTATCTACAGTCAACACACCTACTATCATGTCGGTCTACTCCGAGTCAATCTTGCATGTCACTGTACCATCTGATCTGCTCTACACATCCTTTGCCGTGTTTCGTGTCAATGATGGGGGATACATCATGGCCCTCCTTCGACAGATTCATCCTTGTCGACTTCAGCACATCATCCGAGGATTGAATCTAGAAACCAACCAAGTACCTTGGCCCTGCATGCCTCAATGGAAGGTTACCTTGCTTTCAACATGAGTTTACATCATTGAATTTTTATTGAAAGATTTCATCTTGCGTTCGACTTCAAATCATTTATTCACGCTTGATGATATGTACTGTGATACCTTGGGGATCATTGACATTAATGGTGTTTTCCCTCGCGCTTGTTAACGGTATACATCAATGACTGGTAATCAAGTGGTTTCTACCATGTTCGATGTCAAGACATTTGTAATCACATGGATAGATTCGTATCATTGCGGGTTCATCTTGAAGACCCTGGAAAGTCATGTTTTACCCAGGTTGCGATGGAGTTTGTATTGATTCATATTACATGGATCCACATTTGTATTGGTCATGGCTGTGTTATCATCTCATCATGGATCTACGCTTGTGTCTAGTAGCCATGATTGTGTTTCGTCGGTCATTACTACCATGGATCTGCATTGTATTGGTCGGCAGCCATGTTGTATATCATATGAGACTGTGTACTCAGAGTCAGTTGTATTGCATCAGCGTCCTTCGTCCGACGATCCATTTCCATTCCTTCTGTCAAAGCATTTCACCTGTCCAATTTTCAACAGCTTCATGCTTTGGGGGGCATTTTGTTACACCTAAAATCTTACCATCATGAGATTCAGTGTATACATCCCTGAAGTTTCCTTGGCTAAGTCATTTATCTGGAAGAGTTTTCATTGCATTTATGCAAGGTTTTGAGAGGTCGTCGCAGGTTTCACTCATGCAACCTGCGACATCGCATCTTTCTCTCTTGTAGTGTGCGACTAAGTCAGTTAATGGGAAAAAATAGCTTCTTCGAGCTCATTCTCGAAGCATGCTAACTTGGATCATGATCCCTACCTCCTAGGAGAGCTGGCACTCGGTTCCTACCCTCTTGGAAGGATCCTCTATCTCTCTCCTACCATATCTCAACTTACCCTATCCATACCCTATCCACTTAGTCCTGTATAAATGAAGCTCTACCCCTTCCCAAAGGGAGGAAGTCTATAGTGTCTACATGCTGGTGAAATCATCCTAGAGAGATCTCTACTCATCCATTGAGACACTCCCACTTCCTTGAAGAGGTTATGGCATTGGCTTGGATGGAGACGGACCACTACGTTAAGCTTCAGTGGTGATCTATTCTCTTCTATGTACTTTCCCTATTTACAGTAATATAAATGCTTTCCACCAATATCGTTGTTGTTTATGATGTTGTGTAGTTTACCTGCTTAACTGTTTACATAGATCTGTTATTGTATAGATGTATTTCACTTGTTTGCTTGGTTCTGTGCATATTAACAGGTTTTGCAACTGATATCTGAAGACCGTGGAGCGTGGAATTACATCCAGGAGAAAGGGCTACAAGTCTAAGGTAATACATATAGTACTTGATCCTTAACTAGATCTAGGAAAGTAGTTTGTAGTATGTACTATTTGTTCTAGACTCACTTTGAGCTAGGGAGATACGGCTCACGTATGCTCGAGTGGATTGTCCGATAACAAAGAGGAGCTGGGTGTGCTCACATTTTCTTGGTGAAAAACTGACATGGATGACAGTGTTTCATGGCTTCCACGCAATATTTGAATATGGTGGGACAAAAATACCCAGCACGCGGTATTTTTTGGGTTTTTCCAACCTTGAAAGATGACCCCCACAGGATCCACTATGGGCATCATTCAATACTGATTATGCTTCCTCCAAATTCAAACAACGGCATAAAATGGAATCTACTCGATGTCTATAGAGCATGTTAGAAATGATGAGGTAGTTCTTAGCATGAGCTCTAAGATTTCTTCGCTTGCCACTGGAGAAAGTGGGTGTATACTTCAAAGCCTGGAGATATATTAAAATGTCTCCATACCATGGGTCAGAGGTCGCAATGAGAAAAATGTGTTCATGAGGCAATGTTGGATTTTCCTCATTACTAATTACATCATTAGAGAACTCTGATATAAGCTCGGCGAACACCAAATATTTCTTCAACTTAGCCAATTGGAATGCTAGGTCAAATTCTTGCAAAATAAAAATCCACTTATTAAACTTCCCTCCGATGATACGTTAGGTCAATACATATTGAAAAAGATTGACATCTGCTATCACTGTGGTGGTTTGCAACAAAATGTAGTGACGTAATATCTTAACAGCATAGACGACAGCTATTACCAACTTCTCGACGTGAGAATACTTAAGTGTTGGAGTTACCAATGCGCGAGAGAGATAATAAATGACATGCTCTTGGAGCTTGTCATCCTCGTGAACTAGAACTATACCGATCGTGGAAACTGACGCTGCAAGATATAAAAGGAAGTATTTACAATAATCTGGCAGGATCAGCAAAGGGGATGATAATAGTGCCTTTTTCAAATCATCAAACGAGGTTTGTGCAGCCTCATCCCATACAAAATGGGTGTCTTGCTTGAGCAGTCACATGAATCCTTTGGTGATATTGACATAATTCATTATAAACTGTCGTAGAAAGTTAGACATGCCCTGCAGGCTTTGAAGTTGTCTAATGGTACTAGGAGGAGGCAATTTGACAATCGCCTCAAATTTCAATGGGTAGACCATAATGCCACGACTGGACACAATGAAACCTAGTAGATGTCCAGAATCGATGCATAATACACACTTATTAGGATTTAACCATATCTTTTAATATCTGCATCATTCAAATACGAGTCGTAAATGATCAGGATGATCTCATATCTTACGAGATCACGCGGGGATATCATCCAGATAGGGTTCAACTGCGTGCTTGATATCATGGAAAGCGAAGTTCATGGCTCGCTGGAAAGTAGATCTAGCATTTTTCAATCCGAATGGCATCTTCCAATATGCGAAGGTGCCCCAGGGACAAATGAAAGACGTCTTATGTTGGTCTTCGCATTTCATTTGTATTTGATTGTATCCCGAAAAACCATCCATGAAAGAGAAAATTTCATGGTTGCACACGCATCAATGATCTGATCAATGAATGGTGCGCAGTAGTTTTCCTTTCGACAGGATTTGTTAAGGTCCCTAAAGTCCGTACATAAACTTATGGTCCCTTGCTTTTTATCAACTGGGACTGGGTTAGAGACCCATTCCGTCATGTCAATCAGATATATAAAACCGGCCTTGAGGAGTTTCTCGAATTAAGCCTTGATGGCCGCAACTTTCCTAGGATTGACTGGATTGAAGTTTCCGTCGTACAGGTTTGGAATTGGGATAAGTCATGATAACTGATCCACAATGGTGGGGTCGATGCCTGGCATCGCCTCGTCAGGACAGGAAAAAATGTCACAGAATTCTTTAAATAGATTGGTATACAAAGTGATCTCATGTGGAGAAAAAATTGCTCCAATAAATATGTTTTCCACAACATTCGATTTGGTGGAAATATCAATGGGTATCGTCTTTGAAATATTTTCCATATTGCCTTCTGCAAAAATCGTCTGTTTAGTAGAAGTAGAGATGGAAAAATCAATATTCCCACCGTGTCTCATTGAAAACTCACCATTCTCAATCCTGTCTAGATCTGGAAGGAAGTACGATATGTGATGCATGTTCCCAAGGATGATCCAAACCAATCATGGCTTCCAGGATAGCCTCATCAAAAGGAAAAATGGTATCCAAACAATCAAAAGAATGAGTGGAGTCTATTGACCATGCAGGTGCATAATCGAAATCTGACTCAGTTGAGACTGACGGAGTCAATATGTGATCCATTGTAGCATTTTGTGATGCTTGGTACACCAATTTTGCAATGGATGGGGGCACATTTGGTTCTTGTTGAGTCGGAAGGATCCACAAATCAGTCGTTCGACTAATCGTAAAAATTCTCGAAATGGTGTATCGCTAGAACTCGTAGAACCAATGTAATACACAAGAGCAGGAAATGTGCCCATCAACGATGAATACATACCTACTCCTAAGCTCTCACTGGGCAGTCGAGCTTGATCAATCAAAGGGATATTAGAATCTGATGAAGTTGTGTTGTTCTTCCGAGCGAAGGATAGTTGATCAACTGTGATGATCTTATATTTGTGGGGGAACATGAGTACTCGAAAAATGAACGATGGGATAGCTTGCATTGCATACGTTAACTTCTTCCCAACAACAGGTTGTAGTCTAGAGAATCATCTAAAACTTCTACCTCCATAGACACTACCTTACATGCAAGTTGAATCTCGAACGCTGGTAAGACTCCATGTGGACGGAAAGACTTTTTGTCAAATGTGGTAAGTAGTGTAATTGAAGGAGCTAACTCAGGAGAACCCAAGGATTTCCAACAAGATATAGACATTACGCATGTCGATGCACCTTCATCAATGAATATTCGTCCAATAGTTTTTGAACCATGGAATACTTAAATCTGGAACGAAACGTGATATGGTAACCGAGGTTTGATATTGGACATATCACATCTAGATAGCATACTTGATGATTCCGTACTACCTATTGCCACTAGAAGTGCATTCCACTGTGAAGGGAAGCTTTGCAAGACTTCCAGTGCGGACATGGAACATGGCGTTTGGGCTAGGTCTTCCACAACGGAGTATTTGGGAGCATCTCACGCATTAGGGTTGTGCACAACCTGTTTGTAGACACCCTTTGGTATCTTCGAGAAATGCTCTGTTGGCCTCTCGATGTGGAGAGGAACAAATGTTTTAGGAACCTCCTTATCTTTGTGCTGCATTTTCGGGTTATAATTCCTGGCTCTCGTTTGCAGAAGAGCATGTGATTTAACCATGTTTATATATGATCGATCAGCTGTGGCACGATGAGTGACCCCAGTATTAGAGTTGACAGAAGTTGAGCCTTGTCCTTTGGGAAAAGGATCCTTTAGGAAGAATGATTTCTTCTCTTTCAACAACTTCTGGGATTCTTCGATAAGAGGGCATTGGTGAGTAAGGTGATCATCCTTACAAAGCTTGCAAGGAAACTTGACCTTGTTTTTGTCTCTCTTTCCCTCCTCTGCATTTTCAATGTTTTTGGGTTTTTGATTTCCCTCCCCTTTCTTACCCTTCTTCTTGGGTTGCCGAGGACCCTTTTGGTTTGTCTGCACACTCTGTATAGATTCAGATTGTGAAGGGGATGCCACAATTGTAGTTGATTCCGTTGTTGATTGCTTCATAGAAAGTGCATGCACTTGTTTTGTTAAGGCCTCCAACACAGATGAGTCGTTCGAACCAACAATGCCATCATCATGAGGTCCGGGTTTGGTCTTACCAAGATATATATTAGATTGTGGTGCCTTAGGTATGATCTCATAAAGGATCCTAGATTGAGCATAGACTAGGTCGAGCTGCTGGGTCCTTAGGATTTATTCCTCTTTAGATGTTACCCCATAAGTTGAAACATCTTTAGAGACATAAGGGAGCAGTGGTTTCAAATACCATTCCAAAAGAAACTCCAGGGGAATCTCATCCTTGATGAGTCTCTTCTTCCTTCGCCACTTCTGAATGTGATCAGAAAGGTGAGTGGCTTTGTTCTGTCTAAATGTATATAGAAGGTCTGTGTCGGCATCATATCGGACAGGAAGTTGGAACTGGTTCAAAAATACCGTCGCTAAGTCCCAAAAGTTATTGTATGTTGTAGCCGGAAATTCAATGTACCATTTAGATTCTACACTCGTTAAGGATCTCTGAAAGAGCCTCAATCGAATTGAGTTGTAGTTGAACGAGTTCAAGGACCACTAGAGATGAAAAGTTGTAACATGATCTCCAGAATCTTCACCATTCTTACCTTCGAACTTTGGAATGTCCGAAGGAAGCTTGGTTGGGACCGGAGACCAATTAGGGTTATGACGTACCAGATCGTTCATGAGTTTCGAAAGTTCTAGCAAGTTCAAAGTTTCCAGAAATGGAAAGCAAGGCCGTGCAGATGCAATATGATGTGGAGAGTTTCGTAAGGGGAACCACCTGAAACCTGTCTCCTATAAGGTTGATTAAGGTTGCTCCCAGCCACCCGTTGTGAGGAAGAGACATTCTGAAAGTTGATCCAGCCAAAGGCTAATGGATTACTTACTTGTGGTGTCATCCACTGCGGTTGAGTATAAGTTCCTCTGAATGGAGGGTTTGTATAACTATTACTGCCCATTCCACCAAATAGTGAAAAGTGAGTACTCCCTACAGGTACGTTAGAAGTTTGTACACACTATTTCATATTCTTACCACACTGTTTTAAGAACATTACATTACACAAATTTCTCCTTACAAACTCCCTCGATATCTCATGCTTGTACAAGCACACGGCAATAACCGCAATGCCAAAATTCACACAACTACCTTCAAACATGAAGAATTTTGCGATTTTTTTTATGAATTCGAATTAAATTGCCCAGAAAAAGAAAAAAGGTGGAAAAAAATCCTGTGTTTACACTACTCTATTGCAATGTCTGTATTATAAAAATAATAGCCAGAAGTGATGACAAATGGCCATTTTGGTATGACAAATATTTCACTAATTTGCATATGTAAAATTTAGGAAATGCAACTAGATGCAGATCTGCAATTTTTGAATTTTTTTGACAAGATGACATGTGAAGAAATGAGGTGGAAAAAAAGTCTTGTGTTTACACTACTCTATTGCAATGTATGTATTATAAAAATAATAGCCAGAAGTGATGACAAATGGCCATTTTGGTATGACAAATATTTCACTAATTTGCATATGTAAAATTTAGGGAACGCAACTAGATGCAGATCTGTTATTTTTGAATTTTTTTGACAAGATGACATGTGAAGAAATGAGGTGGAAAAAAGTTCCCATGTTTACACCACTCTATTGCAATGTATGTATTATAAAAATAACAGCCATAAGTGATGACAAATGGCCATTTTGGTATGACAAATATTTCACTAATTTGCATATGTAAAATTTAGGAAACGCAACTAGATGCAGATCTGCTATTTTTGAATTTTTTTGACAAGATGACATGTGTCATTGGTCTCTGGTTACAAGCTTCTCCGAGATTGGAGATGCTCTTTCTTATGTTGGATAGGGTAAAGGAACTGCCACGGAAAGGAGGATGGACAAGTGTATTGTCCAAATTAATTTTATGGGCATCATTCAAAATTCAAAATAAATCATTATAAAATAAATTAAGTATAAAAATAATTAGTAATTGATGAATGGATAACTAGTAGCTCATGCATAGATAATAGGTTTTACAATTTACGAATTTCGAACTCCTCGTATGGTCATCTAACAAATTTTAATATTGTGAGTCAATGAAAAGACGGTTGAAATCCGTCCAATGTGCGAAAATGTACTATACAACTCTGTGTAAACTAATATTGATACTTTACCATCATAAATAACATAACTCAATCTACAAACTGAGAAAACGAGGTTAAATCTATTTTAAAATTATACAATATATTTGTATGGATATTTATATTACAACATAAAATATTAAAGCAATTTAGATATATATTTTATTAAAATATACGATGACAATATAAAATAATTAAATGAATTTAAATCATTTTGAATATAAATTTATTATACTTATAGATGTTTATATCTTAGAATTTCGGGTGTAATATCATCTCTACTTTTTCTAGATTGAAGGAAGATGAGAAAAGTGTACTTGATTTTATGGGAGTGGTTCAAAATTCAATATAACAAATTGTAAAAAAAAAGAAATATGAAAAATAATTGCAATTGATGCATGGATAACTGGTAGCTGATGGCTATGTTAATTAATTACAAAAAAAAAATTGAATAGAACTTTATTGATTTAATGATTTTTTAATAGAGGCAGATACTACTATGTCCTATATGTAAATTAGATTCTACTAAGTTTTAAAATTTTACTATGTCTTATAGTTCTGTGAATTGGACTTTTGCCGAGTTTTAAAATTTTGGTTATAATATATTCAGATTGATTATGAACATTTTTTTGTATATGTAAATCATATGGTCAACAAAAATGTTAACCTTTCACAAGTACAAGATTTTAGTTTGAGTATTGGAAAGTTTGATCTCTCTTTTGTTTATGCTAAAAGCACTTGAAAATTGTATCTTTGTATTAGTAAGGATTCGATACTAAAAAAATAAGTAACTAAAAATTTTGTACCGGAAAAATATAGAAATAGATTGTTTATACATTAAAAACATATTTTTTAAATTTTAAAAAAATTAAAAATATAGATAAACCATTGAATATCTTCATGTAACATTGATTTTTCATTAAAACAATTTGAAACATTTTTCCAAATTTAAAACATAACATGTCATACAATGCCTATATACTATATCATCATCCTAATTTCATGATTCTATAATATTTTATAATTCATAAAACACAAAATATATATTAATATTCAAATATTTATATCATAAAATAAATCTAATATAAAATTTTATAAAATTAAACTTTAATACTTTATAAATAAATATAATATAAAAATTAAAAACTAACCTAAACTATAAAATTTAAAATCTAATAAATAAAATTAAAAACTAAACTAAATCATAAAATTTAAAATCTAATATATAAAACTAAAAACTAACTTAGAAATCAATAAAACTAAAAACTAACTTAAACTAATGCTTTAAAAAGTTAAAACTTAAGTGTAAACTATTGCTTTAAAAGTTAAAACTTAAGAGTAAACTATTGCTTTAAAAGTTAAAACCGTAAAAGTCCAAAAACTAACTTAAACTAATAAAACTAATGCCTTAAAAAGTTAAAACTTAAGTGTAAACTATTGCTTTAAAAGTTAAAACTTAAGAGTAAACTATTGCTTTAAAAGTTAAAACCGTAGAAGTCCATAGTCCATAAGCATGGTAACTTTAAGACTCACTCCAACGAAAAATAATATTGGCATTCAAGAGTAATTCAGTCCATAAAACTGTAAACTCAACGGAGTCAGCACAGTCACGAGAAAATTACAATTAAACTAAAATAAATCATACTAACTCGAGATTGAAATTTGAAATTCGAATCATGCATCATATTATTTATAACCTATGTTGCATTGGCTTTGGGGACGGGGAACGGCGGGGACGGGAACGAGCCCCGGGACAACTAGAACGCACCCTCAATATCAGCTTGGGGATGACAATTATATATATATATATATATATATAACTTTTAAAAGTTAGAATTCACCATAAACATTTGTAGTTTCTTATAAGTACAATAGTTTATAATTTATAGTATTATGCACATCCCTTACACTTGGTAGTTTTGAAAAAACTCAGGCAAATAAGGAAAGGACCGAGTGATCATTATTGGCACCTGAACGTGAACAAAATGTATTTTAGCTCTAGGAAACTTAACTTTAACTATTTTCAATCTGCATTAAGGTCCATGAAGGGTCTATGCGAAGAATGCTAGTCTCTATAATAACTCTTCTTCCTTAAATTTCGTGTTTATAATGATTAGGTTAAAAAGCATTCCCTTCACAACAGGTTCTACGGATTTTTACATCCGTGTTGAAAACCACAACAAAACACTTTGGGATATACATGCTTGCATTCTATAAAGAGATTAGATTCATAGTTTAGATTAAGAAGGCTATTCAATACGAATTATTCAAATGTTTGGTACCCAATCTAAATCTTGAATAACTCGTGGACACCTATGTACAATATTGTAAAGCCAAGATGACCCTAAAAATGAGAAGAACAAGAGCAATACCTAAAAGGACCAAACCTTTCAGTTGTTGCATTTCTTTGTTTGTTAACATGGAGGCTTTGCTACTTGTAATGATGTTGCTAAAAGGACAACAATTAAATCACCAGAAACCCAAATCAAAATCCATCATACACAACCCATATTTTGATATGCAACTTGTGCAGATTTAGATTTAGAATAATACAAAAATATGGATGGGATAAATGATCATATTGTCCAATCATCAATGTCCATTGTCAAAACTAAAGATACATGACCAAAACATCTACAAAATCTAACGGGACATCTCTACAATTTACTTGGAATGTCTCCAAAATCTTGTCGGAAGTTCCCGGAATCTGTTGGGAACGTTTTGGGTACGACCAACAAGTCCCCAAATCCCTAATGAAGTCCCCAAAAGATTAGGGATGTTTTCTAAAGGTCCCAAGTCCCTCGAAACGCGAGAACAACAGATACGGAGTTTTTTTAGCAAGGACGAGTCCCCATGCAACATAGTTTATAACATATATATAAACTGAAATTTGGATTTACAAACTGATTGTCTTTTGTTTTCCATTATATTTCTATCTTAGTGGCCCAACTCCGGTACCATATCCTGGTATCGTACTATGTGTATTTCGAATTCCTTAGAATTTCCTTATAAGAAAGCCAAATATTATTGAATTATACTACTATGATATATATAACACCTATTTGTAAAACATCTAGATATAATAAAAAAAAAAAATCTATTTTATATTGAAATAAAAATAATACGGTTATCATATCATATTACCCATTAAAATATTTCAACAAACCATGGCCACAAGGGTTCATTAGCAAAATTATGGATGCCTGGTACAAATAGCCAGTAAACGCAATCAACTCTAACGATGAGAAAGGTTATACGTCGTTACCTTTAACCGCAGCTATGGAAGTTTCAATGCTCTTCAGCTTTTCTTCACCGTGGTTTTTGACCATAGTCGGATTATTGCGGCGTAAGGGCCCACTCCCAGGTTGGCATTCGAACGTCACCGATGACGTTATTTGATGATACGCGTAGTAAACTAACCAGAGTCAACTACTTTTTTTTCGTTTGCTTAAAGCAGAGGAATATTAAATGCTAACGTCACTGATGATACGCGTAGTGTTATGTCTTTTTCCAAAATACTTTACCAATCGTTCTGTTTTTGCTTACACGAGAGGAAGTTGCCGCATCCAGCAAATGTTACAAATAGCGTTCAAATTTCAACGCTTCCCAGCCTTTCCAAAAGTTCTAGTCTTTTCAATAAGTGTAAAGTTAAAATTGCTTTAAAAAACAAATTAAAATCTAAATTTTATCTTACCAATTAAGGACATAATTTATATCAACATTTCAAAAGAAGGGTAATATTTGAAATTATCTATTCATATAAATTTAGATTTTTATGTTGAAATTTCTATGCTATGAAATTTGACTCGTCATTCAAAATATTGGAAATATCATAAATTATAATCACTCACTCATGTCACACATTCACTGTGCAGCAGTACAAGATGACAAGTGATGACTAATGACCACAAGGCACTTGCCAACGGGATTTGTCTTTGACTCCTGAGTCACTTCGGGTTGATATCTAAGGTGTGACAATGTGTCAGCAACTACGGCTGTAACAAAAGAGAACCACTACTAGTCTACTACTAGTCCCAAAACGAGGTTGAAACTTTGTGCCTCTTACCTATGTGAACCTGGCTACCAATGTCCACTAGTTTTTTGTCAAAATGAAATCCAAATGGCAGGTTTGATGAGTCCTCCTCTAGAAGACTTCATTTCTTGCATGAATGTCACGGATTCACAACAACTCTAAACAACACTCAATGACATGCAACTACAAATAATGGCATGCAACTAGGACCACAAACCATGCAGAGGTCGATTTATGCCTTGATATAGAGAGGTGGCACTGGGCACACGATATGGAGAAACAATGAATTAGAAAAAACATTTGGACCAAAGTACCATAATGGTTATTAATAAAATTTAAAGAAAACAATTTTTGGCTTAGGAATAGTCTTCAATTTGATGGGTGGCATGATCATGATGTAATCTCCCTCTGTCCTTCCAAACATATTATGTGGTTTCTCACCACATTTTTCTTCGGCGCTTGCCACCAAAACACATATAAAAATTACCTACCTTTACATCACCTTCTCTTTAAATCCTCATCTTATAGTCATAACTAAGGATTGTTATGCATGCACATCCTCACCTTATAATATCAATTGGGTCAAGGCGCAAAGACAACCATAAAATATCAAATGTGTCAAGACAAAAAGGGTAAGCAACAACTATAAGTAAGTCTTATATTAAATTTACCATATGTCTTTAATTGACACTATCAACTAAGATTTGAAACATTGGATTGTTGTGATCTTCTTACCGCTCCTTACCAATGTGATTGTAAGGCACTCTTTGAAGGTGAAGTCCATAATTTTAAGTCTTCTTCCTCATTCTCATGCCTTTTGGTAAGACAATAAGGACGGTAGTGGTCCGCATCAATAAGGAAAACGATTTTGACATAGAGGTAGATAGATTAATTATTTTCATTAAATAACTTAAATTGCATGCCAGTTACTACGAATTCGACGAATCGTGGATTAGTACAAAACACAACAAATTTTAGAGCCCCGAGCTCTTAATTACTCACATCTAGAATTTTCTCAAATCGATCCATTAACAAACTTCTTTTGGTGTTCTGGTTCAAGTTAAAAGGCATATTGTCGAGACTCAAACATGCAGCAAGTTGAAAGGCTCCAGTTGACTCAGGCTTGATTCCATTTCCCCTCAATCCCATACTTGTATGTTCTCATGACAAGTGTTGAACATCAAAATTTGATGCTCCAGCCCCTATGATGCTAGCGTTGCTAACTTGGTATGGAGTATTTTTTTAAATATTTTATGAGCTATATATTAATTTTTCTTAGGCACCTAATGCCCATCATTCTTACATCTCTCGGTCTTGGATGGATGCCCTCTCTCCAATTTGAATTAAGTTTTTGGTTGGTTTTATATATGTATTTTTTGGTTGTAGGTTTATTATAGCCTCATTTTCTTAGTGGCTTCCTTTTCTACATAGTTAACAGTAAGTAATTTTCTCATGGTTCTAGTTTTATTTTAAGACTATATCTAGTTACAACGTCCTGCACTATGCATACGATCATGCGGATGCCCCAATATGGTTATTGCATAGTCTAAGTAGTTTTTTTGTATAATGAAGTGTGCGCTAACCTATAAAAACACAATAGAATAGTCGTTATTTTATTGAATTGTAAAATTAATGTTACATATCTGTCAAATTAATGTGTTCAAATTATATGTTATTGAAAATATATCATTTTATCATGTAGATATTAAGGAGTGCTCAATTGTTTAAGATTGCAAATATTGGGATAAGACAATATTTGTTTTTGCATTTTTAGGGGGGAAAGGTTTAGTTAATTTATACTTGTCAATTAAGTACAATTATTTATATTGTCCTTCATCTCTTAAGGGATCCAAAAACAAATTCCCTTCCAATTGAAATTAAGACCCACCCTTCGAATTTGATCACTGGTTATAATGTAAATTTGAGGGTTTCTTATTGGTTCTTTATCAAGTTGATTTTGATATTACATATATTGTTTTATATTTATTTTTCACTTCAAAATTTTAATAATCATTACTTGTCTAAAAAACTCATCTTATGACATGCACTTGTTAGGATATTTAGACACTTAAGAGTTAGTTGAGATTAATTTGGTCTAATTTGCCCTTTGGTAAAATTTGTATATTATGTATTCATTTGTACTTCACATGAGTGGCTTAATACCTAATTGGTTAATGATCCTTTTGCATTAATATATTGAGTAAAGTAGCTATTTGACTCATTCATGGAGTGTTTGATTTATCGCGAGCAGTTCCTTAAGGTGGTGTTTGAACTATGTGGAAATAACATATTTTAGTCAAATAATATGTATACCACCCTATACTATATGGATTTAGTTGGCTTCCAATATTGTACATCTAATTTTTTTCCAAAAAAATTATTAAAAAACAAAATTTTAAACAATCTTTAACCTCCACTAACTTAACCACAAACCTCTATCATCAATCATCCAAGCAATAATCTTGATTTAGTGGATTCCTACTCTTAAATTAATGCAGATAAAATAAGCCCACTTCTATGGAAATTGATTCACATTTCATTTATTTGTTGAACATCATTTGTCAAAATTTTATGTTATGGCATGCCATGTACATAGAATATTGAACGTTTGATTTTCCTTTATACTCAAATCTATCAAGGATTTGAATTTGTCCATATTGATGTGTGTTGGTGTTATCACACGTTTAACTAGAACTATAGCATTGAAAAAAGATTAAATTTAGATGGTGGAATGCATATTATTGTTGATGTATATGTAACTTCGGAATGTATTTCATTTATATATTATTGTACTCCTATAGAGATGTGTCATTCCTCTATACGGAAGTGTCGTCATGTGTATTGACAAGTGTCGCAAGTATCTTAACTTGCCGATGGGTTATTAGACCACCATGTGTGGGGTCAGCCCTGATTTATATATTATATGGTTGATGTACCCAGCTAGACAAGTCGGCCCCATAAGGTTATTGGGCAAACAGAACAAGTATAAATAGAGATTGGGAGATCTCTATTTGGATCATTCAGAAACTCATTCTTCCTTCACTCAAAAAGTGGCGCACTAGTGAGGAGGAGGATCATCTGCTACTAGGAGACTATCTCTATGTATTTTGGTTGTACTTTGGTTGAGCCATTGCTCTCTCTATCTTTGAGGAAGTTGTGGGGTTTTTCACCTTAGGGTTTTCCCCACGGAAACTCTGTGCCTCTTGTCTCTCATGCTTTTGCTTCTTGTGATGATTGACATGCTTGTTATGATTTATATGCATTGATATACTGTACATGCTATTCTCTCAGTAAAGATCCTAGAGTATTGTGAATTAATGCTCAAAATTTAACATGGTATCAGAGCTAACTTGAGAAGAAGACACTGTGCAGTGACGAAAACCAGGGTTTCTTGTTTATTGGGTTTCTCTCCATAGATTTTGGGAAAGCCGTATAGTAGATTGACTCTACTCATCAAGGAGAATCTATCTGTCCAATCAGAATTCAATTCTGAGCATTTTCATATTTGGCCCTAAAAATTAGGGTTTCCATAAAAATAGGAATTTCTGGAATCTGAGAACATAGCTAGAAGCTCCTTACAAAAATCAAACTTTAGAGCTTTGGATCGAGATTTTTGGCTGGGTAGATCTCCAGGAAACTCAAACCCTAATTCAGGGTCCTCCTCAGTGAACCCGGGAAACAAAAAGGAATTTTTGAAGGGTGTAGCTTTGCAAATCTCAAATTCTGAATACACCAGGTTCATCAGTTCATCAAGGCACATCTTTCTATCCTTTTAGAAAGTTGAATTTCACATTTTGAATTTTTAGGGTTTCTCTGACAAACCCTAATCCGGGACCAGATCCAGTTTTCAACAATTCAAGTGGTAAGATCTAAATATTTTCTATTTCCATTTGAAGTACTCTTTAAAGATGTCTCACCACACCAAGCTTGAGGATAAGATTGAAGGGGCTGATAACTTCTAAGCCTGGAAGTATAGGATTGGGTTAATCCTAGAAGAGAATGAGTTGGACTCATATGTAAAAGAAGACATCCCTATCCCAGAGGATGAAGAAGCTAAGATATTGCATAAGAAAAACTTGGTCAAGGCAAAGAGAATCATTGCTGATTCTATCAAGGACCATCTCATCCCCCATGTGTCATCTCTGAAGACACCTAAAGAGATGTTTGATTCACTATCCAAGCTATTTGAAGGGAAGAACATAAATAGGAAGACGACTCTGCGGAACCAATTGAAAAGGGTAAAACTTCAGAATGGAGAATCCATTCAATCTTATTTTTCTAGGGTCTCCCAGATCAAAGAACAACTAGAAGTAGTGGATGAAATGGTGGAGAATGGTGAAGTTGTCATCACCACTCTAAATGGCCTACCTAGGTCATGGGACTCCTTTATTCAAGGAATCTGTGCAAGAAAGAAGTTGGTATCCTTCAGCAGACTACAGGAAGAATGCTCACAAGAAGAAGAAAGGCTTGTGGCACAAGAAGAAAAGATGGGGAATGAAGATCATACTCTCACAACTCACACCAAGAAAGGGAAGTCCAAGAGAGAGCCATCTCACTCCATGAAATCTTCACATCACTATAAAGAAAGAAGAATATGCTTCACCTGTAATGAAAAAGGACATATTGCCATAAATTGTCCCAAGAAAAAGAAGGACAACAACAAATTCAAAAAGAAGAAGAAGGGTAGCAAAAGAAGGTATCATGCTCATGCTGCCGAGGATGATGAACCTCCCAAGAAGAAGGCTAGAGCAGAAAGTGATGATAACTCATCAAGCGAAGAACAGTATGTTATAATCTCTGCTCTCACAAGTACTATCTCCCATGGTTGTAATGATTGGCTTATTGACAGTGCGGCTTCAAAACACATGACTCAGTTTAAAGAATCCTTTGCTAATCTATCTGAACATGAGTCACCCCATAAGGTGAAACTTGGGGATGACTACCAATACCCTATCAAAGAAAGTGGTGAGGCCTCCTACAATCTAGAATCTGGGAAGTATTTGAAGATGAAAGATGTTTTGTATGTACCTAGGCTCAAGAAGAATCTACTCTCCATATCCGCATTAGATGCAAAAGGTATGAGGGTTGCATTTGTGGATGGCCAAGTCCTAATGTGGCCAAAAGGTAAAACTATTGATGATGCAGTAGTGATTGGAGAGCAAGAGGGAGGATTGTATAAATTAAAGGGACAACCTGAACATGCCATGGTGCATGAATCCATAGAGCCAAGTGAACTTTGGCATAGAAGACTTGCTCATATGCACTATAGGGCACTTCCAATTGCAAGCAAGGCTATAGAGGGTCTTCCTGAAATCAAGACCAAACATGAAGGTGTTTGCAAAGGATGTGCAAAAGGTAAGAACATTAAGAAGACTTTCCCAAGCAGTGAAAGCAAGGAAAAATGTATCTTGGAAATCATCCACTCCGATGTATGCAGTCCGATGTCATCTAGTTCTCTGAGTGGGTATGTTTACTATGTCTCTTTCATTGATGACTTCTCCAGGAAGACTTGGGTTTACTTCTTGAAGAAAAACGATGAAGTATTTGATAAGCTCAAGGAATTCAAAACCTTCATGGAGAACCAAACTGATAAGAAGATCAAAACATTCAAATCTGACAATGGTGGAGAATTCACCTCAGGTGACTTCAAGAAACTATGCAGTGATTCAGGGATTAAGAGGGAGTTGACTGCTCCTTACAATCCAAAACAAAATGGAGTTACAGAAAGAAAGAACAGAACAATCATGGAAGCAGCAAGGGTGATGATGCATGACTAGGATCCACCTATGCATCTATGGGCAGAAGCAGCTAGGACAGCTGTATATGTGCAGAACATAACACCCCACAAGATATTGGACAACAAGACACCAGAAGAGGTCTTTTCTGGTAAGAAACCTGAAGTCAGCCATCTCAGAATATTTGGTTGTCCAGTATACACACATGTCCCAAAGGAAAAGAGGACCAAGCTAGATCCTTCAGGAAAGAAGGGTATCTTTGTGGGTTACAGTGAAAGCTCGAAAGCTTACAGAATATACTTTCCAGGGTTCAAGAAGATTGATGTCAGCAGGGATGTGACATTTGATGAAAACTCAGCATTCGTCAAATCAAGAAAGACACTACCATGTCTGAAGCAATTCCAGATATTGATCGTGAAGTTGAAGATCCACAACAACCTGTAGATCCATCACATGAGGACAACTCTCACAAGAGGAAACCTGCATGGGCTAGAGAGCTCATTCAAGATGCAGAGAGATTTGGCATTCCAGAAGAAGAACACAGAGCAAAGAAGAGAGCTAGATCACATACTAGCTATGTTGCTTTACTCTGTGATATCATGAACAAAGAGCCTTCCAGTTATGAAGAAGCAGTGGAAAAGAAAGAATGGAAGGATGCCATGGTCGAGGAATACCAATCAATTATGAAAAATGATGTTTGGGATGTTGTCCCAAGACCTAAAGGGAAGTCTGTTGTGACTTCCAAATGGATCTACAAAATCAAGTATGCTGCTGTGATGAACCTGGAATAATTAATTAATGCAAATACATGAGATATCAGAAATAATAGAACTCATAATCACTTTTATATTGATCACGGGCCACTTCGAGGGGGTAACCTCCTTTGAGCAAGCTCAATACAATTAACTTCACGGTGCCTTCAATGACCTCAACACACACTTATATACTAAGTCTATTCCCAATACTATGAGTCAAAACCATGGGACATATAATATTACGGGACAACTTACAAAGCATATGCATCCAATACTATGGGTCAATACCATGGGCTAATATAAACTATGGATCAACAAATACTATGAGACGACTTACAAAGCATATGCGTCCAACAACAATATACTAACAAAGTAAAGATAAGGGTTGACACGGGTTCCTAACATCCCCTCTCCCTTAGAAAAAGCTTTGTCCTCAAAGCTTTGGTTGGGGAAATTGATGCAGAATCTGAATGAGTGGTTCCCCGGTAGCATCCTCGGGTTGCATTTCGGGCCACTGACACCTTTGGAGTTTCAGGGAGGATTGATTGGAAGGCTATAGACGAAGAAGAACCATATCAGCTACGTGAAAAGTGCACTCAGAATGGTGTTGAATGGCTTGTTGTTGCAGTTGAATTCTGTCCATGTGAAGATTGTCCTGCAGAATGAGAAGAATCTGATCGCGATTTCGAAGAACCGAGTCAATTTCCTAAACTGGGGAGCTGCTAAGGGTGTATGGAAGAGGAACTGACAGTGTCTGTCCATAGACTACTTCATATGGTGTCCTTGTAGATGTGGTATTGTACCACCAGAGTGCTTCTAATAAATCCATAGAAATAGTTGGCCAAATATATGTAGGGATGGGCAAGGGTTTGAGCCATCCTGAAAGGAGTGTCGTTTCACCCTTGTTGACCTGGAAAGTATCACAGTCAGCCACCATCTGTTGAATTGTCATTTTTAGTCCCCGCCAAAAAAAGTTACATTGTTCCCGGTCATACATTTTGAAGAACCCAGAGTGTCCTGCTGATGAAGAAGCATGGAGTTCATAGAAGAGATAGCCCTGTTGAACATATTGCAACCAATTTGGAACAAGCAGAGAAATAGCTGTAAGAGAAACTGGGTCATCAATTGTGTGAGAAGGAGCATCTGCCACCATATTGTCCTTACCTTTATTGTAAGTGATCGCATATGAATAACCCAGGAGTTGGATAACCCATTTCAGGTGTGTTGGGGAGGAGACCCATTGTTCCAGGAAATTTTCCAGACCCTGGAGATCAGTCTTGATGCATAAATAATTCCCTGATAGGTATGGTTGCCACTTCTGTACTGCATGCAAAATAGCCATCATTTCCTGCTGAGAGGTAGATGTGGCTAAATTCTTACCGGAAAGGTCTCTTGAAGGCAGCAAGCTCATTGGTTCAGCAAAGACACCTGCATATCTATCCAAGGAACTAGTGAAGACTATTGATGGGTGCATCTGAATGGAATGGAGCTGAGCAATGGCACCATGTGAATTCTTCTTAAGGATTTTTTCCAAGCTATGTGAACTGATGATGCAGAGAGACTCTGGTTGTAAGCCCATAAATTTTTGTTGTGCCCCATTGACTGAAAACTGCATCCAAAGTTTAGCAAAATCCCATAGGATGGGGCCAAGTGTGCGTAACCATTGAACGCCCAAAACCACATCACATCCACCTAAGGACAAGGAAAACATGTCAGAGCGCATGTTATAATATTCCATAGAGATACGCACATTGTGACACTTCCCCTTGCAAGGTAAGGTGCCCCCATTGGCAACCATGACTTCAAAGTGGGAGCAAGGATGGACAAAACAATCAACCTGTTTGGCAATCCGAGGGTCAATGAAGTTATGAGTGCTACCAGAATCAATGACTATGGTAAGAGGGAGCTTCTTGAAGTATCCCCTAACCCGCGTTGTTTGTGGGGTGGTGACGTCGGTTACAGTATGGAGAGAGATCTCAGGTGGGTTGTCCTGAGATGGGGTGTCAACAGACAGGTGTTGAATGTCAACCTGATCATCTACTGTATCTAGAGCTTCTTCACCAAGTTCAGAGGCAGGCGGAGAATCCACATCCAAGAGATAGAGATTTTGTTGAACACATCTATGTCCCCGAGTGAATTTCTCATCACAATTATAACAAAGCCCTTTTTCTCGGCGTGCCTGCATCTCTGTTTCAGACAAATGCTTGATAGGAGTTGGTTGAGGAGCAGGCGTGATGGGAGGTCGTTGGGAACCCATATTTCTGAAGGGAACAAAGGTGGGTTTGGAGCGTTGTTGAGCTGCGATCTTGTCCTTGGCCAGCTTAGCCAACCCTTGGACTTCCATCATTGTGTTGGGACAGAACATTTTGACCTTTGAGCGGATTTCATCCTTGAGACCACTGATAAAACAACTCCTGTAGAATTCATCAGACAATCCTTATGTGTGATTAGCTAGTTTCTCAAATTTTGTCTGATACTCTCTCACTGTGCTAGTTTGGTGAAGTTTAGTGAGTGCTCCTGTGAAGTTGTCAAAAGCACTAGGACCAAATCATGGCAAAAGGAGTTGGCAAAAATCTGTCCAGTTTGGCTCGGGATGAGCTTTGATGTAC
Source organism: Larix kaempferi (assembly GCA_027924585.1). Lineage (NCBI taxonomy): Eukaryota > Viridiplantae > Streptophyta > Pinopsida > Pinales > Pinaceae > Larix > Larix kaempferi. Next base: position 805,811 of record BSBM01001752.1, read on the forward strand.
CAACGGTACCATTGAAGGGCTTCCTGTTCCAAATGAAAGGATGCAAGTGGAACTTTCTGGACATCAAAAGTATTATGCAGACCGAAATATTGTTCTACTTGGTATATCCATCCAGTCGGATCAGTACCATTGAAGCGAGGAAAATCAAGCTTCGACCCATGAAAATTGCTGGGAGAAGAGAACCCGGTGGTTGCAAAAGATTCTGGCTGTCGGTTATTGTTCATGGCTGAATGTTGAAGATGAAGGCTGAGAAATTTTTCATCTAGATCTTGGAGTTTGGTTTGGATGGCTGCAAGTGCTTCCTCCATGGTTTTTGCTCCTGCGCGGGTGACAACCACAACCAGGAGTTTTTTTTTGGAAATGGATAGAAAACCACAAACAAAAGCTTATTTAGTAAAGGAAAATTTGGATTTGGGAAAAACTCAGATTGGTAATTGGGGTTTGACTAGGATTTGGACACTTTCTGATGGACAAGGAGGCAAAAAATGGGGATTTCAGAAGCGGGGTGAAAGAATGAGAAAATTTGGTAGAGAGGGACAAAGAAGCAAAATTAGGAAAGGAACACGATGGCAAAATTTGAAGGCATTTGGGTGAAAATTGAAGACGTTATGGCAAACCCTAAAAATAGAAAAATGTGGGATTTCTGGTCTTGGGAAGTGGAATTTGGGATCGGGTCTTCAGGAGTGAAATATGCAGAATGGGATTGCAGGGATGTCAGTGAAGTTTCAGGGAAAACAGAGTTGAAACAAGAGAGATATGGCCGAAAAACATAATTTTATACTCTGCAACGGTAACGGCAGCGATGATGGCGAGAAAGGGATCTGCAATGGCGCGGAATGGATCGAAAAAACGGCTGGATCGAAAACGACAATTGGATCTGGAAGGACTTTCATAATAGATCTGAAACGAATGGATCTAGAGCGGAAGTTATCGACAACAGTTCAGCTGAAAATAGATATGGACCCCAGGTATGTGCGGCTTCCTATCGGTTCAGGGGATTCACTCAGCCACCAATGCTGTCTGATGGCTTGCGTATTGTGGCAGTACCCCTCACTCCACGGTTCAGGTAAAACTGATAACCGCTTTGCCACAAACGACAGCTCTTGGTTTACCGCATGGGTGGGAACTAGTCAATCGGGTAGGGGTCGTTGCCCTTTTCACTGGAAGGTCCTCTCAATGGGCCAGCTACTTTGGGGTCCATGTGGTACTCCTCACAATGAGTTTTAGGGATTATGCCCAAGTACTTCCTACAGTTAAGCGGATAGGGATTATTCCCAAATCTGAACCTGCAACAGATGCAAAAAAAATTTGGCAGAAATTTCACCCAGCGAGCCCAAGAAACTGCTCTGATACCAAATGTGATGAACCTGCAATAATTAATTAATGCAAATACACGAGATATCAGAAATAATAGAACTCATAATCAATTTTATATTGATCATGGGCCACTTCGAGGGGGCAACCTCCTTTGAGCAAGCTCAATACAATTAACTTCACGGTGCCTTCAATGACCTCAACACACACTTATATACTAAGTCTATGCCCAATACTATGAGTCAAAACCATGGGACATATAATACTACGGGATGACTTACAAAGCATATGCATATAATAATATGGGTCAATACCATGGGCTAATATAAACTATGGATCAACAAATACTACGGGACGACTTACAAAGCATATGCATCCAACAACAATATACTAACAAAGTAAAGATAAGGGTTGACACGGGTTCCTAACAGCTGCAGATGGCAGCATAGAAAAGTACAAGGCAAGATTCGTAGCTCGTGGCTTCTCTCAGAAAGAGGGAATAGATTATGAGGAAACGTTTGCGCCTGTAGCCAGGTACACTTCCATCAGAATAGTACTTGCCCTAGCTACAACAATGAAATGGAAGATACACCAGATGGATGTCAAGACTGCCTTCCTGAATGGTGTAGTTGAAGAGGAAGTGTATGTGGAGTAGCCACTCGGTTTTGAAACACATGACAGGGAATCATATGTGTGTAGATTGAGGAAAGCCTTGTATGGCTTGAAGCAAGCTCCCAGAACTTGGTATGGTAGGATGGATAGTTTCCTATCTAGTTTGGGCTTTACCAAGAGTAAAGCGGATTCCAACCTTTACTATAAAGTTGAAGAAGGGAATCCTGTGATTCTACTCCTGTATGTGGATGACCTATTTATATTAGGAGATGATAGATTGATTGCCGATACAAACAGGAAGCTTGCTGCCGAGTTCGATATGAAGGACTTGGGGATGATGCACTATTTTCTAGGTATGGAGGTGTGGCAGAGTACAGATGGGATCTTCATTGGACAAGGGAAGTATACTGTAGATATCCTGAAGAGGTTCGGGATGATGGATTGCAAGGCCATGGCCACACATATGGCATCAAATCTGAAGCTTCTTTTTGATGCTTCATCTGAGCCAGTTGATGTCTCTATGTGTCATCAGATGATTGGGTCCTTGATGTACCTGACGAACACGAGACTAGATATTTGCTTTGTGGTGAACACATTGAGCGAGTTCCTAACGTATCCGACGGGTGTTCACCTGGTTGCTGTAAAGCATATTCTGAGGTACCTGAAGGGTACAGTTGATTATGGGCTCAAGTATGAAGTGAATCAAAAGTTTAACTTGTAGGGTTATGCTGATTCAAATTGGGCAGGCAGTGCTGCAGATAGGAAGAGCACATCTGGGTGCTGCTTTAGTATAGGATCAGGTGTGATCTCTTGGTTTAGTAGGAAGCAGTCCTGCGTAGCACTGAGTACAGTCGAGGCAGAGTATGTTGCAGCCTATTCGGCTAGTTGTGAGGCAGTATGGCTTCGGAAGCTACTGTCTGAGTTATTTGATCTCCTGTTGGATGCTACTGGTATCTTCTGTGATAACCAGAGTTGTGTGAAGCTATCTGAGAACCCAGTGTTTCATGACAGGTCGAAACACATAGAGATTAAATATCACTATATCAGGGATATGGTGCAGAGAGGAGCAGTGAAGCTCCTATATGTTGCGACAGATGAGCAGATTGCAGATGTGTTGACGAAGCCACTAGAAAGAGTGAAGTTCGAGTACTTTAGAGAGAGGCTTGGTGTTCTTCGGATCGACGACACTTCAAGGAAGAAGTGATGGAGACATTTTCTGTAGCCATTCCTATCATGGTGGAAGGGGGATCCTTCACATGGTTGTGGATGTAAGCGCTGGATGATGAGCATCAGGATGATGTTCTAGTTTCTGCTCTGTATGATCAATTGGATCATTTACATTTTTATGTATGTGCGCATCATGCTGGATGCTGGATATGATCAGTTGGATCATTTACATTTTTATGTATGTACGCATCATGTTGGATGCTGGATATGATCAGTTGGATCATTTATGTATGTATGCATCATGTTGGATGCTGGATATGATCAGTTGGATCATTTATGTATGTAAGCATCATGTTGGATGCTTGGACCAGGACAATCTTTAAGAAGGTGATCACCCCTGCAAAGCTTGTAAGGGAACTTGGTTCTATGAGGTGCTTGAATAGAATGAGTTCCATCATAGGCGGTTGGTTGATGCTTGGTCTCTTTCTTATCTTTCTTCTTCTTGGTATTCCTTTTCTTCTTCTTCTTATCCTCCTAATTACTAGCACTACTTCTTTTATCGGGCGAGGAAGAAGAAACGAAAGAAGATACAACCAACGAAGAAGGGGAAGGATTAGTTTGGGATTGACACTCTCGTGGTGGAGAGTTAACATTTGAAACATTGGGTACAACTGGAATAATCAGATTGAATAACCATAACGGTAATCCTATGGTTAATCCAGGAAGATTTAAAGTGGCAATAAAGGGAGGACCAATATCTCCAACTAGAGGAAAGATAAAAGGTACCCCTTGAAAAGGCCCGGCCTCTTGATTGGTAGTCCCAAAATAGGTTTCCATATCTAAACTCTCTAAGGCCTTCTAAATATCACACACAACAAATGCTACTTAAACTAAAAGCAACAAGAAAACTTATGAATAGGAGGGATGTAAAAGTTGGATCCTCACGGGTGTCTCAAGCTATCACAACTCGCGATATACTGTAGGGTCCAACAGTTATACTCGACCCAATTTTTCAGAGTACTAACCAAGGAGGATTGGGACCGTACCCTTGGCCATATAACCTGACTAGCTGACAGTACGTTCATAGTAATATCCCCGAGTGTTGTTCTCTGTCTATTGCAACAAGATGACCAATGGTTGGCTAGGATGGTTTCAGTATCCTAGAAGGGTCTCCTGATATACGCAAGGTACGTGGGAGATCCAATCTGTAGTAGTGCTGTCTAATGCACAACCATTTGACATGAGTCTTCCTATTTACCATCGAGTACATGAAGTACCTTTCTATATACCCAAAGGTATGTGAAAGACTGTTCGATATACCAACTAGTACGTGGAAGAACTGCAAGCCCCCGGGATGCAGTGCATGCAGATAACGATAGCTACTACGTTTCAAGATGTCGGAACACATCTCTAACCTATTACACAAGTTTCTAAAATTTTTAACTTAGGCTACCACTTGATTTTATCTTGTATGGTTAGGTGAATGCATGAAGTATGAACCTGGATTAATATGCATGTAAAAACTAAATGAAATGCAAATCCTTTATTTTTCGATGAAAACTATCTATAAGGGAAGGATAAATCTTTCTTTTCCGAGAGAAAATGAACATAGTACCATTTTTTACTTTCTTTTCCAATCAAACCAAAATACTAAAACACTCTTTCATTCAATCCAACAAAATCAAAACAACACACCAAACCAAAAGATTTTTCTTTTTTTCTTTCCAAAGATGCTAAATCAACAGGCAAGAATGAAAAGATGAACTTCTTTTAATTGCAATAACTCCAATCAGGGATGATTTTAAGGGCGAATTATAGCCCATGGGCGAAATTAGAGGGATTTCAACAATTTGTTGGGCGAATTTTGTATATTAAAAAAAAATTGGAAAAAAATAAAATCGCCCACTATTTATTAAGAAAATAATATTTAAAACAAAAATAGCCTTCTAGTCTAACAAGCCTCTCTCCCAAAACCTGGAAATCGCCCCCGAAATTTGCTAAAAAATCTCACAAAACCTGGAAATCGCCCCCCGAAATTTTCTAAAAATATGGCATTCGCCCTCCATTTTGGGTTAGATGGGTAAAATACATGTCATTCGCCCTCATTTTTTGTTTGATCGGTCAAAAATATGGCATTCGCCCCCAATATACACTCATTGTTGGGTTCATATGGCTATTTCGCCCCTGATAACCAGTCATAGCGGCTTGAAACAACTCTTTCGTCCCCCGATATTCAGTTGGGGTGGCTTCAAACAAGTATTTCGCCCCCCCATGTGTCTATAAAATCCCAAGAATTCCTGTAAAATGCCTTGTCCTCCTTATGCGTTATGCAATGTCCACTGGTTTTTGTTGTTTTCCCACAGTTTATGCTACCAGCGGACTCTCTGAGTCATCGTCATCAGCTCTGGATCATTGTCATGCTCACATTAAGGACGCAATAAACAAATTGTAGATGGAAATAAACCCAATTCAGATTAGGGCTTAAAATCCAAACCTAGGGTTTGTGTTGTTTGTGTGTAGATAACCGGGTGAAGCTAAAGAGCATCCAGGGTTTGGCCTAATGTACAAAGATTTGGAAGCTAAGTTCGTTGTTTGGATGCTGGCATGTTGTTCGACTGTTGGTTCATTGTTCAACTGCTGGCTTGCTGTTTCGATGTTAGTTCACTGTTCATGTTAGGTGTTCGTTGTTGGACGGCTTGGTGTTAGTTGTTCATTGGTTTGTTGGTTTGCTGTTCAGCGTTGGTTCACTGGTCGTTGTTCGATGTTCGTCATTGGTTCGTTGTCCGTCGTTGGAAGGTATGTAAACCAATTTCCCATTATCTTTGTTTATTTTGCTTCTTTAGATCTAAGAAAACATGCACAAAATCATAGTTTCTACATTAGTCAAACTCAGAAAACATGCACAAAATCATAGTTTCTACATTAGTCAAACTCGGCTTAATTTTCATGATAGATGAAGTATTGCTTGGATTGATTTCTGTAATGAATACACTCTCAGTTTGAATAACAGATAAACTCAGAACATTGTAACAATAGTTAAACTTTAGCTTGCCTTAGTTCTAGTTTGATGTCATAAATAGATTCTGATCTAGGTTGATTTGCACAATAGATAGTATTTTCTTTGAAATTGGTTTTCATAGTAGTTTAAATATTCATGCTTTGATAAGTTAGCATTGCTTTAATACTTGAATCCTATATTCATTTTTGTTGCTATCAATACTCTGTTTTTCACATTTACTGAAGTAGTTTACCAAAATAGATATCAACTGATCAGAGTTTAAAACTAATCAATTTACTTAAGTACAAAGATACTCCACTTTGAGGGAGCAAAATACTATATTCAAGCCATTTATGCAGTTAAAGCTCAAAACTAAAATTTACCTTAGACATTTTTGTTAGTTTTCATCCCCGGAAATTAGAAGTGTTACTCAAATAGTTTTCTCCCCATTGAAAGTAGTTTCCCTACAATATTCATTTTTTCTACTCATCTCAATGACCTCATCTTGTGGGAAATTCAATGTTCTAATTAGTTGTGCTAGGTTATGTCTTGTGTATAGTTTTTAGGAAACTAGTCGATCTCGGTGGATTGGACCTAAAAGCTTGGCTTTATCTGTCTTGTTTATGTATGTTGACTAAATGGGTATTCAATTTTGGTTATCTCTGGTTTGAATTCAGCTATATGAATTAAATGTAAATGAGCTCATATTGTTGTGTAAATACTCATACAGAAGACAAATTTCACTACATGGAAAGAGAGAAGCCATTTTCTGAGGAGTCACTGGGTTACTCTTCAAGGTACTAGATCCTCGGTATCCGATTCTTCCTAGGTTAACTTGCTAGGTATCCGATCCTTCCTTTATTGTGGTTATACCGTAGAAAAAACCTTCCAGAACTAGCACTCTTTGTAATCATATTTCCTGAATGGGACTTTGGAAGACAGATCTCATGATGTATCGCTTTCCTTTCTACAACCAATATATTCTATGGATAGTCATATATCCTTTAGGGATTTGCACCCTGCTTCATGTAATGTTTTGTCCTAGCACACCACTAGGCTGTAATTCTGGGAGCTCTACAAGTGATCCATGACCTAATTGAAAGAAGAAATGTCTGTTTTCTGGATCAAGACCCAAGAAATCACAATGGTGGGAAGTGGATAATTCTGATGAATAAGGCCGTCTCAGGTCGGTTTTGGGAAGATTTGGTAAGAAGCATTTATTTTTGTTTCCTTGTTGATTTTGATGTGACAATGTTTCAATCTTATGTTGATTTTAAGTTTTCTTTCCATGCTTCAAAAACATCGTAATAAGTTTTCCATAACTCTGAAGAATTGATTTAACAATGTATATTTGATTGTGGAAGGCAGGCATATCTAAGAAACAATGAGTAAGAAATAACTTCATTCAAAACAAGATTGCATCTGGGATTTCAGCATTGAATTGTTCAACTGTTTGGGAATGATTATCTCATAGTTCTGTAGAACTTTTTCATGTGTATTGTTTTCTACAAAAGAATTTCCTTTCCAAAATTACAATTTATTGTCTTTCCGAGCATGCAAAAATGAAATTAATATCTACAGAATGTGAATTAATGATTTAGAAACCTTGTTGATGGATTTATGAATTCCTGTAATGATAACTAATTCCTGTAATGATTGATGCTTGGCTCATATAAAATGCAATGAAGGAAATAATCGGTGCATTCCATGTAGTTACTAGATTTCAATGCTTTGCATCTGTAGCCTGCAAGTAAGATAAGATAATTTTATTTATGTCCAAAAACTGACAACAAGAGTAGGTCAATTGGATTAAGGAGTAACAGTGGTGTAGTATGAAGTGGGAGTGTTGTAGCATCTCCTAGATCTAATCTAGCAACAGTAAGCAAATATATGAGATGTAATGTTTCTAAGAAAAGCAACATAGGAAAAGTTGAATACATAAATGTACATAAATGAACATTTCCTTCCATGTAGTTACTAGATTTCAGTGCTTTGCATCCTCAGCCTATAGGTAAGATAAGATAATTTTATTTGTCCAAAAAATAATCACAAGAGTAGGTCAATTGGATTAAGGAGTAACATCGGTGTAGTATGAAGTGGGAGTTTGTAGCATCTCCTAGATCTAATCAAGTGACAGTAAGCAAATATATGAGATGTACTGTTTCTAAGAACAACAACATAGGAGAATCCATAAATGTACATAAATGAACATTTTCCCCCAAATACAAGGAACAAAAGCCAGATCATTAATCTACCATTCTACACCAAGGTAGTACAAAGTAACAATGTGTCATGAATGTCAGTCTTAGCAATGATGCTTCCACCTGTATTTTCTTTTCATTTAAGTAATTCATTTGCTACCAAATAAAGAAACATGGCCACTGGCTAAAGGGTTTTGGTGCCCTGGATAGGCGAAGGATGATTTTTCCTTCCTACACAGCAGAAACAATGGATTGGACAAAGCTCTGATGCCAACCGTTACATAGCTACAAATAAAATTTACTTGCACAGAGACTATACACATACATTGAAATTTACTTTAGGGATATTGCAGTCCTTGTGTTTGATGTAGTTCTGCTTTCAAAACGTTAAAAAAATTACGTCTTTAAGTCTATATTTTATTTTTTGTGATTTTCATATATTTATGTATCAGTAGTGCTATTTTGGGGAGTCACACTTGAATCCCTATTTCCCCGCATCTGGAGACTTGGTTAAGAAGCTTTTTTCTTGGCTCTTTCCCTTGTGTTTTTGTGTTCTGTGGATCTTTCTCTGTTGTACTTTCCAGTATCTCTGTATGTGTAGTCGCCAAGATTTCTCAATGCTGACATCTTTTCAGATTTAGGGACTTGGAAACTTTGTATAACCTATTGGAAATATTTGTTGCTGATATAGTCCATGAGTCCCTGTTATTGTCTTTATTAGGCTAAAATATGTTTCTTGGACCTGGACTAAAGTTGTATGGGCAGTTTTTACTTTTTGAAAACTGTTCAAATTCTGTGCTGCACACTGTGAGCCAGAATATTAATATTTAATAAAACTCACTGTTGCTAAGATATATGTATATTGGCAATTGCTGCTTCTGGTTCAATTTATTCAGTGAGTGCTGCGAAATTGGTTAAGGGTGGGTGGGTGGCTGCATGCGTACAGTGTTTTGGTGGACTCAGAGGGTTGAAGGATTGTTTCAATTTTCAAGATTGGCAAAGAAGCTAATTTGTTTTTTGCTTTGGTTTGCAAATAATCTTATACAGCAATTTGTCAGATGTGAGGTTGATAGCCTTGGATATGGGAGCCCTAGTTGCTGGTGCCAAATATAGGGGTGAATTTGAAGAGAGACTGAAATCTGTATTGAAAGAGGTGGAAGATGCAAGTGGAAAAGTTATTCTCTTTAGTGACGAAATTCATTTGGTTCTGGGTGCTGGTAAGAGAACCCTGCTTCGATTGTGTATGGTTAAACTTTTTTCTCAAGCAATAATTATATATGTTATTATCCTAAATTAAAGATCCTTTTAGATGATTGGTTTTAGGGTTTGGTTGTTGAGTGATCACGTAGGATTGAATTTTGTTTTCAGGGCGTACTGAGGGGTCAATGGATGCTGCCAATTTATTCAAACCGATGCTTGCTCAGGGTCAACTTAGGTGCATTGGAGCAACTACTCTGGAAGAATACCGGAAGTATGTGGAGAAAGATGCTGCATTTGAGCGACGATTCTAGTAGGTGAGTGCTTAATTCGGTTATTAGAAATAATCATTTAGCTATTATACACTTTTAGTGCTCTGTCTTAGTAAATTTGTTGCTATTGATATTTCGGAGCAGGTGTACGTGGCTGAACCTAGTGTGGCAGACATTATTAGTATCCTTCGTGGTTTAAAGGAAAAGTACGAAGGTCATCACGGTGTGAGAATATTGGACAGATCGCTTGTGGTTGCTGCCCAATTATCAAGTAGATACATTACAGGTAAGTTGCTCATTTGGGTAAAATAGGTGGAATGAACCATAGTACGTACGAATGATACCAAAAATGATGTTTATTACTTGATCATCATTGATGGTACAATCTGTGTATAGCTCAATTTTAACTGCTTCTTTGGGGATCTGTGAAAATTATTTGTATTATGTTTGTTTGACCAGGGCGGCATCTTCCAGACAAAGCAATTGATTTGGTAGATGAGGCATGTGCAAATGTAAGAGTGCAACTAGATAGTCAACCTGAAGAAATTGAGACCCTTGAAAGGAAAAGGATTCAACTAGAAGTTGAGTTGCATGCCCTTGAAAAGGAAAAGGATAAAGCCAGTAAAGCTCGTTTGGTCGAGGTTAGTGCTTGGAGATAACCTTGTTGCAATTTTTTTGGCTGTCTTGTTGATCAGTGTCTGTAGGAATTTTATTATGACGAGGATGCTCTAATGTAAAGATGTGTATTGAAAATTCTTATGTAGGGGTGTTCACTATTGTTTTAACAGTGAAAATTGTTGGTCAGTGAGAACCCTTAATCTGATAGTTTGAGTAGTCTGTACGAATACTCAATTGTTTTTCTCTTTTCATTCTGTCAGGTTTGCAAGGAGCTTGATGATTTGAGAGATAAGTTGCAACCGTTGAGAATGAAATACGAAAAGGGAAAACAGAGGGTGGATGAAATCCGGCGGTAGAAGCAGAAACGTGAGGAATTGTTGTTTACTCTGCAAGAAGCAAAGCACAGGATGGATTTGGCACGAGTTGCTGATCTTCGATATGGGGCCCTCCAAGAAATAGAGGTTGCAATTGCTAAACATGAAGCTGGGATGGGAGAAAATCTAATGTTAACAGAAACTGTGGGACCTGAGCAGATTGCAGAGGTATTGTTGTTCTTTTTGATGAAGTTGAGAAGGCACACAATTCGGTCTTCAACACTTTGCTTCAAATGCTTGATGATGGTAGACTTACTGATGGACAAGGTCGCACAGTTAGCTTCTCAAACACTGTCATTATCATGACATCCAACCTTGGAGCAGAGCACTTGCTTGCTGCATTGTCTGGGCACACAACGATTAAAGCTGCAAGAGAAAACGTTATGCAAGAAGTATGTCCATTCATTTTATGAACTCCGTGTGCATCTTTTTCATATAAGTATCATGAAGTTGGCTTGTGGTGCACTGAAACGCCTTTGTTTGAATGTTGTTGCAGGTTAGAAGACATTTCAGGCCAGAGCTGTTAAATATACTTGATGAGATAGTTGTATTTGATCCTCTCTCTCATGATCAGCTTAAAAAAGTTGCTAGACTACAGATGAAAGATGTAGCAGTTCGTCTTGCAGAGAGAGGTGTTGCATTAGCAGTTACAGATGCAGCTTTGGATCTTGTTCTTCAGGAAGCATATGATCCTGTAAGTAAAAAAATCACTTTGTTTGCTTTCTTTCTTATTAAAAATCTCTGTTGCCAGGGTATGTGTCCCAGACCCTAGTAAACGTGTCCATGCATCTCCTTGTCCCGGAGATGCTTCTCCCTATCCCAGGGGACATCTCCCTGGAAGCATGTCTCCACATCCCACGGAATGCATCCGATGTCTTGGTTGTGGGAAGGTGCCCTGACTAAATTTGATGTACCTCCCCTTGAAACAATCTAAAATAATGATTTATATGTTATTATGTTCTAATCCGATGCCTAGTATTATCATTTACAAGGTGTGATCTGTGTCCTTCATACACAATGATCTGTTTTAAAATATGATTGGCATTTTCCATGCCCTGTTACATATTGTGTGAATCTGCCTGGGAGGTTATTCCAAGATTCTGATTTTTTGCATATTTGTTGGTGGTGGCCAACGGTGGATATTTAAGAGCAGAAATTTTCGGTTCTTGCTTCAGTTTCTCAGATTTTCAGCTTTCTCGATTTTGACATTCAGTTTCAGATTTTGACTTTTGATGCCCTTAATTTCAATTTCCACATGATATTTTTCAGATTTTCACTTTTGATGCTCGTTTGATATGTATTTCAGTTCTTTTTTTAATTTTTTCATATATTAGAATTATATATGCCATCACACCTCTCTCATGACCCACTCGCCGGAAAAGTGGCTGCATGTATAATTTATATGTTCTAATCCGATGCCTAGTATCTTCATTTTTAAGGTCCGAGTTGTGCTCTTCATGCTGAATGATCTGATTTTCATTTTCCATGTCCTGTCATCTATTGCATGAATCTGCCTAGAGAGTAATTTGGAGAGACAGTTTTTGGCAGGGAGTTGTTAGTGGTGGACAACAGTGGATCTTTAAGAGCTGTAAACTGAATAGTTACAACGTCGGTTTCTCAGATTTTCAGCTTTCTCAATTTTCTCTCTAGTCTCAGATTTTCCCATTTTCACATAATTAGTGAATGAATCCTATGGATATAAACTTCTGTTCTGTTTCTGATTTTTTTTTCGTATATGTGAATTACCTCGATGTTCACTTACACCTGAAGTTTATATCCTATGGATATAAACTTCTGTTCTGTTTCTGATTTTTTTTTCGTATATGTGAATTACCTCGATGTTCACTTACACCTGAATTCAAAAATTGGGGCCCTTATCTCTTCGTACTCTGGCAACTTAGTTCAAAATATGTACTTAAGGGATGGTTTTAGTGTGTTTGTTGATTACTGCATTAGTTGGTTGTGAACCCTGTAAAGCTGGGAGGATTAGATTTTAGCCTTTTTGCTTCAAAATTAGTAAGTCTAATGCAAGAGCTAGTTAAGGACTCTATGTAAAACCTCTAAATGGGTGATACTTGCAGGTTTATGGAGCTCGTCCCCTACGGCGATGGCTAGAAAGAAAAGTCGTCACTCAGCTATCTCGGATGTTTATCAGTGGGGAGATTGATGAGAACAGTACTGTGTATATTGATGCAATCCCTGGGCAGCAGACATTATCTTATCGCGTGGATAGGAATGGGGGAGTCGTTAACCAAAACACTGGTGCAAAATTAGATATCTTGATAGAAATTCCTAGTTCTACTTCTGTCTATCCTAATCCGGATCCATCCCAGGCAGTAAAGAAAATGAGAATAGAAGACAGAGACAATGATGAGCCAATGGAATATTAGATGATGAATGATGGAATTTTGTAGGAACTTGCAATTATCTTATTTGGGATGATGCGAGTATGAATACAATTTGAGTGCCTTTACTGTTTTTTTGAGTGGGATTAAGCTATGGCAATGATTAGAACTTTTGACTGTAAACTTATTTCTATATACTAATGAACAATGGGTTTTCCTTTTCCACAAGTTGAGGCAACTGGCTCTCTTTTGTTGTTAAGAACAGTATTATAGTGTGTGCCTAAACCATTTGAAAGGCTATTGCATATGATGAATTTTACAAAAAAATAGACCCTGTAGAGTACTTCCATCATCTGCCACTGCTTTTTCTGTGACTTTAGTGTTATATCCAGCTTGCCAAATTTTTTATTAAGGATTTTAAGTTCTAGGGTTATTATAGTTAACGTTTGAAAGGCGTAGGTGAGTTTCTGCCTCCCTTCCAAATGGAGGTGAACTCTAATCAACGGTGGAGACTAATGGTGGCAAAATCTCTGAAGGCACGGCTTTAAGCATAGTAGGAAAATTCGGCCGTATTGGTCATATTGGCTTCTGCTAGACAGAAAAATTGGTAAGAATATGTAATTTGATGAATTTCTTACAGTATGGATATGATAAGGTAGAATAGAGGAATAGAGATGGATCTGGTTATTTTCCTCTTCTCTCGACCATTTCTTGGTCGGCCGAAATTTTGGTAGAAGGTTTATTGTAAAAGCAAAGGCAGAGGCTGCTTGGATAAAGGATAAGACGGGCTGAATAAGATGCCCGAGAGAAAAATTTATAGTAAAGACAGCCATAAAAGTGAAATATAGGATTGCACTCCCAACTTCTATGATTCAAGGGAGTTAAAAACTTTACTGGCTTCCTCCAGGAGCAGCATCAGGGTTTGACTGTGCTTTTTTTAAAGAAAAAAATGCCTGCCAGCCACTGTAAATCTGCTTAGACACAAAGCCGCCATTAAAATAAGAATACAGGAGGCAAATGTCCTTTATTCTGCTTCAACTTTATTATGCTTCATCCTTTAGAACATCTCCAGAACAAGCTTTTTCTGGATTATCTATCAAAAGTTAAACTCAACTGTACTATACACTTCAATTTGAGATTACTGGTAATAATTCTTATACACCAATAATTTAGTTGTTACTGCTCTCATGAATTGGGATATTTATTAAGAAGGTTTTAAAGTTTTAATCTCTCTCTGTTTAGCTTTACACTTTGGTTGCTGTCTCCCAACGGTTTACACTACTTTGGCAACTGCTCTTTAATTTTAACCCATAGCTTGACTCTGTTGAAACTTCAAATAAACATTTTCAAACATAATTTGGTTTTATGCGTGCCATTGAATCCTGCATAGGTAAATAGCAGCAGCCATTACATTTTCTCAAAATGTCCAGGTATGCTACTTCCATTGGCACATACTTATTCAATCCTTCAGTAGCTCTTGGTTGATCGATTTGCAACCAAATTTTCCTTCGTTTTGCTGAATTAGAAGTTAGCACCTAAGGAAAGATTCAGCCTGTCTAGTCAGCCATTACTTTTTTATTTATATTCTCGAATTTAACAAATAATTTCGTAGTGAGTTTGTAACTATAGTTTGGGGTTTCCTCTGAAATTTCCAAATAATTTCTCTATTCTTTTAAAAAATGGCAATTCAGCGGAGATGACAAAGGAGAGGAAGATGTGCGTTAAACTCAAGGATCAAGATTCACTCAATTTAAATTTAAAACGAATCATCTTACATAAGAAATATTCCTTGCAATCCAAAAGTCTTTAACATCTTTTAACATTTTTGTTTTCAAAATGCTGGAATCTGGTGCCTGTTTTTATGAAAACAAGAGGATATTGGAACTTGTAGGTGTTTTAAAATCTGACTTGAGACACCCTACGTGGAAGCCCAAAATTATATATGATTTTTTGACTCTTCTTGTTACAGTCTGTTAAGAAATTACTTAGCATTTATTCTTATTAAACTTGCTACCAGCTTGCAATTGCAATGTTATGCAACACTTTCCTCATTTACTTTGCCACCTTAACTTTAGTTGTTTATAAAAGAAGAGTGTCATCTACCAATTGGGTATGATTATGTACTGGATGGTTGAAAATTGTTTTAGTCCAGGGATTTTTCTTGTTAAAGGATTTTCACGACATTTGTGTTGTAATCGCAAACAGACTGGGAGAAAGAGGACACCCTTGCCTAGCTCCCCTATTTTATTTGAAAATTTTTGTAGATGTGTTTAAAATTATTTTAGCACATGATAACGGTCTTAGTTTGATTTCTAACCTACCTACTTAGGAAGACAGAAAAACTAAAATCTCTATCAAAACTGCAATCTTATTTTTACTAGGAACTGAAACACATCAAGATGAAGAAAGTGGCAGCAAGTGCACAGATCTGAAACTCAAATCACATCACTGTTTATTAATCTTAAAAACATGAATTACACTGAAAACTTCAAACTCTACCCACCACCCACTGCTTCCTACTTTTAAAACTGAATTAATAAACATATTCCCCTGCCTTCTCGACTGAGAAGAAGAGTAGGTACAATATATCTAGACACACATACACCAATGCCTCAACTAAATATCTGGGGCATGCAAGCATGCATCCTCCTTGAGATTTTTTCCTTAACTACTATGATGCATGCACTTCACTAAACTGAGATAGGTTGCATGCACCTTATCTGACTGATTGTGTATGCAAATTCTATTTTTTAGTCCTTAATTATTGTTAAAAAAGCATTGCAAACCTTTGTATTGAAAATCTCTTTATATGAAACCAAATACTTCCACTGACTCAAGTCCCATTCCAATGAAGAATATGGTCATGGGAAATGTTTTAAGCTGTTTATTTTAATCTACTCTCATGAAACTCAACTATTTGACTTTCTGAAGCTACCATATGAATTGATTGTTGTAGTCATTTTTGGAAGTTAAGCAATTTCCATTTAGAGTAAAAACAAAGAGTTGCCTATCTCCAGATTTCTGTGGCAAAGAAACATCTGTGTTTAACATGAACTTCATTATTTTTTATTGTCATGGATAGGGATGTTACCAGATGTGGATGCTCCTATCCATTATAATGTCAATGCCAAATATGCATTATGATTTGCTTGCAATTTCATGAGAACCAGTGTCAAAGTGTATGGGGCCCATGTGATGTTTGTGTGTCAACCTGCATTCTATAGAATATACAAGTATAATATTCCAAGATACGCTTCACACCAAGTTTTGACACCCATCTTTCAAGCTATCTTCAATGTTTTGGCAGGGAATGTAGAAATGTTTTGGCAGGGAATGTAGAGCATCATTTTTCCCTACAAAAATTCTTGAGGTCAATGTGCTCATTATATAATGTAGGATTGCTTTATTTTCTTTACATCCATATCTAACTATGAGTACCATGCCACATATTTTACCAAGAAAACATGTTCAAAATTTTAATGGCTTGCAATGTACATATTGACAACCAAAGCATACATATCGTCTTCAGAAGTGCATGGGTCATTTTTCTCGTCACTGCATGAATTTAGAAGTGCTTGGGGTTGTTATTGATCAATGTATGAATGCTTTTATAGTGTTGGGACATTTTAAAACAGTGATGGGCAAAGTTATCACCTGTCGGGGAAAATTTTTGTGGATTGAAGCATTTTTGTGATTGCCTGGGTGATTATATCATTGTCGAGTGTTTTTCTCCCTTGCCTAGGGAAATTATTGAAGTGCATAGGGCATCTTTATCATCATTGGACGAATTTTGAAGTGTTTGGGGCAAGTAATGAAGTGCCTGGAAAATCATGGAAGTGGATGGGGGAGTTTTTATCTTTGTTGGGAGAAATTTGAAGTGCCTGGGGCAAATATTGAAGTGTCTGGGTGTTTTTATCATGGTTGGGAGAATTTTGAAGTGGCAACTCGACAAGTATTGAAGTACATGGTGTGTTTCTATCATCATTGGGTCAATTTAGAAGTGCATGGGGTGAGTATTAAAGTGCCTCGGGGGAATTTTGAAGTGCTTGGGGAAAATATTGAAGTGCATGGGAAGTTTTTATCATGCTTGGGAGAATTTAGAAGTTCCTAGGAAAATATTGAAGTGCTTAGGGGATTTTTATCATCTTTGGGAGAATTTTGAAGTGCCCGAGGAAAGTATTGAAGTGTCTGGCCGTTTTTCTCATCATTGGGTGAATTTAGAAGTGTATGGGGCGTTATTTGCATCACTGGGTGAATTTAGAAGTGCATGGGGTTGTTATTTATCAATTTATGGATGCTTTTATGGTGTTGGAACATTTTAAAACAATGATGGGCGAAGTTATCACTTGCTGAGGAAAATTTGTGTGGATTGAGCCATTTTAAGTATTCACTGACAAATATGCAACTCTTCTACCATTCGACACCAAAGAGAAGAAATTTTGGTGAGAAGATTGGTTGGAAGCTTGGAATTGGTCCACTGACTATCTCTCTATATAAAGGAAGTGGCCTGCTACTAGGATATTCACTTAATTCTATTAATTTGTTGGCATGTCAAGATTCATGACCCCACATGTCCATTGGACCATTAAGGGACAAGATAACAAGTAGAGTCCCTGCTTGCCCTGAATCTAGTTAGTGGAGTCGTGTTTTGTCGACACCTTCTAGTTGTGAGTGATCAAATACTACTTGTGAAATGTATAAATAAATCCATCCTCTCCTCATTCATACACTTGTTCATTTGAGAGTCTAGGAGTCGAGAGAGTCCAGAGTTCAGCTCCGATGTATGTTCTTCTGTTGCACTACCTTAGTAATCTACATAATCAAAATTTTGAGTCTTATTGGAAAACAATTCGCCAACATTTTACTATATTTTATAAATCAGTGAAAGATTCGCCAAGTTTTTACATTTTTTTATAATTAAGTGAAATATTCGCCAAGCTTTTACAATATCTTATAATTTAGTGAAAGATTCGCCAATATTTTACAGCATTATATAATAAAATGAAAGATTCGCCAAAAAATTTATATATACATATTATATTATTGATAAAATCGCCTTCAATTTTTCCTATATATCGGGGAGATTCGCCCATTTTTTATACATATAAATTTTGGGGGGGTTCTTAAAATCATCCCTGACTCCAATTTTAAATCAAGGAACAAACGAGGTGAAAGGGAAATCCAAAAGCATAGGAGCATTCACTAACTTTTTCAGTTCTTTCAAATTTTTTCAAATGACTATCCAAAGCATAAATACTCTTTTCAACAACTTCAAGTGATGCACTAAATGTGAAGACAACAAATATTTTTATTTTCCCAATGAATGCACTCAACAACTCTGAGAATGATATCACTTCTTTAATCTTGATTCAAAATACTAGAGACTACCCACTAATGTAATATTCAAACAAAAGAAGTTCTTAAGAAATAAATCACCCAAAAAGTAATACAACTCAAAATTCACACCAAATTGCGCAAAAATCACAACAACCTAGTTTTTGGATGACTTAGAAATCAGAGCAAAACAAATCATAGATACTGAAAGAGTCACAAGACTGATTGCACTCGTAAGGGATTGAAATTCCCCACAATTAAGGAAGCAACCACTTGAATAAATAGGACTAAAACCGAGCTCTAAATTTCAAATTAAATCAAGGAAAAAACAATTTGAATCTGAGAAATACTGTGAATGAGACAAGAAAACCACAGGTCTCAAAAAACCAAACAAAATCCAATTTTTGTGGGAAATTTTTACCCTAGATGACAAGCTTTGCAGGGCGACTCACCCTGTAGGTATACACTAGGGCGTTGGAAGCTCAACGATGTTGTTTACAAACAGGGAAAGTGTGTTAGTGATGCTTTCTGAACACTGACGAAGGGCGTCAGTGTCGCAATCTTCCTTAAGGAAGGTGCGTCAGAATTACAATGATGTAGGTATAAAACTACCCAGGTGCATCGGGAGAGATCCAACTTTGAAAAAATAAAAAATCCCCCCCAAAAAAGAGGTAATTGGTCGAGCTAAAGGTCCCTAACAGAGACTGGATCACCCAGTAACTCCTAGGAGAATAGATCCAAAATAAAGAGGCAAATTTAGAGTCTTTTAGGAGGAAAAACAAGAAAATAGAAATCACAACCCAAACAAATCAAAGACTATGAGACTGTCCCCAGTATGGTTTCCAATTTTGTTTCTAGACACTTCGTCTATGTCAACAATGACAAAGCTCTCTAGTCTAAATGGTTTAGATCTAGAACAAAACACTACAGAACATACAAACTTTCATAAATTAATCAAATTACAAAGGATGAAAAGGAATTGTTTACCTTGCAACCATAGTGATGTCTCCTTGTTTGAAGTAGCCCTTGATCTTCAGTTGCAAAACATGATACAACAAAAAAGTGGAAACATACAAACGATAATAATATGCAATATTGATTAATCTAAACTAGTGGTCAAGGAAACTAATTCTAAAGATCTAAAACACAACAAATATTTATGGAAATAATGTATATTACTATATTAATGAAAATCAAGAAGAGGAGATTACAACCAAGCCTTGACGTTGCAATTTATTCCAAGTGGTATTTGCCTCAAATGGATGAAAGGGAATAAGCTCTAGCATCATTTCTCCAGCATTTAGGTGCTCTAATATTTTCCTCCTTTAGCTATGAAGAGGAAGCTTGTATATATATGCCAAAAGGGATAGAAGGGGTTGAGGATTTGATGGAGAAAACTAAGGGATCATCCCAAGGAGTTAGGAGATCGAATGCCACCTTTCCTAGTTAATAGGGATAAGCCTCCATGAATCCATTTGTTCTAGAAGGTGCTCGAAGCTTCTATTTTTCCTTTTTAACTGACAATGCCGAACTTTGTCAACTGACAACATGTATCTTTGAGGGGTGACGCACTTTGTTCAATGGAAAAAGGTGTCAGTGACGTGCTTTGTCAATGCGCAGAGTGCGTCATCAAGGGTTTGACGCACTTTGTCAACATGCAAAGTGCGTCAGTGTGCCAACATAAGGAAAAAACCAAGGCAAACCCTTCTTTCAATCAATTTGGATTAAGTGCTTTAGGAATCAAGACAAATCAAGGACACATTACTCATGATGAAGAGATTTTGGTGTAACAGGGAGTGATGAACTTAGGAGTTA
Organism: Larix kaempferi; assembly: GCA_027924585.1. Lineage (NCBI taxonomy): Eukaryota > Viridiplantae > Streptophyta > Pinopsida > Pinales > Pinaceae > Larix > Larix kaempferi. Next base: position 826,058 of record BSBM01001752.1, read on the forward strand.
GGTTTTTTCTTTCCAGTAATTAGAGAAAATTTGAGGTCTAAAATGGGCCTCCTAAGGAAAATAATAAAATAATAGTTAAAATAATAAATAATATTTATGAATTTTGGAGGAAAAGAGAAAAAAACTACTTTTTTTTTTCTTCATATTTTCAACATATCTCCCTATCATTTTACTCAAATTTCGAGTAGGATCACTTGTTGGATGTGGAATTAAATCCTGCATCCAACGAGTACCCACACTGCATACTTTTGAGGGACCCCACCTCATGAAAAACAAGAAATACATTAAAAAAAACGTTAACACATTTTTGTTTATGTATTTCTCATTTTTCGTGGGGTAGGGTCCCTCAAAATTTTGTAGTGTGGGTGCTTATTGGATGTAGAATTTAATTGTGCATCCAACGAGTGCTCCCGCTCGAAATTTAAGTAAAATGACAGAGAGATATGTTGAAAATACGAATTAAAAAAGTAGTTTTTTTAATGTCAAATATGCCAACTCAACCATTATGGTTCACTCTTTTCTTGAAATTTATTGGTTCTTGAATTCAATGGCTCGTTTTCTTATGAGGTGGTGGCTCATTTACTCATAAGGCCCATTTTAGACCCCAAATTTGCTCAAATGCTTGTGTTGTCGCAGTTAGCAGTTTTTCAATTTAGTGATTTTTTCAGTTACTATCAGTTAGTATTCACCATTGTGGTCAAGGAGGGACCCAGATTCAATTCACTTACCACCAGTGCCTCATTACAATAGTACAGTTGTCTTATCCATCAAACTATAGCTTGCTTGTGAGAATTCACAACTTCTCTAGGTCACTCGATCATGTGTCATAATTAAAAGTATTCACCATCTCAGCTTCACAACACCTTTGTCCACCTACGTGTCCCATGCATGTATTTTTCCATTCAGTTGTTCATCATTGCTTCACCCTTACACGTATGTTTCCAGCAGCTAGTATCCCAAACTGTTATGCTCAACTTGTGTGACTACCATCATTGTGATCCCACCCATTCCAGATCCATGATGCATAATTTTCCCATCAAATCCAAGAAACACAAAAATCCACTTCAATCCTTCCACGTCTATATATAGAAACGAGACCTCTCTCAGCTACCTCATCACCATCTGATCCATAGGTGTTTCTTTTTTGTTTCACCGTGTTGTAGCCATGCCAACAATTCAGTTCCTAGTCATCTTACCTCTTATTGGGAAATTTGTTCCCCCAACCCCTTTATTGATTCATTTGTTATTCTACAACCCCCCTGACCAATAGTTGTTTATTTCATAATTAGTACCTCCTCGATCACTCCCAGTCTAGTTTCATGCTAGATGAATATTTTCATGAATAAGGTCCTTCCAACACTTCTAGCTTAGCACTAGATGAACATTTCAAGGAATAAAGTTTCCCTCGTGCTGAGATTCACCACTGGTTATTTCACCATATCTCATTCTCTCATGCCCCCTACTGCCATTGATACATATTATGGAAGCTTGGGAGATGAGAATGCTAAATACTAATTTTCCCCCATAACCTCTATTGGCATTAGTGCATATGTTCCACCCTCATTTCTTCATATCCTTGATGTTATTGCTGACTAGAATATTTTCTTAAAGAATTTGATCTCTTGTTTAAGGAGTACCAGGCACTTTTGCGAGGATGATGACACTTCCAAAAAAGTCATCAGCATTGGATATTTTAAAGATGAAGCAACAATAAATCCTTCGATTTTTTAGAATGCCACAACCAAGGTGCGGTCGTCTTTCTTCAAGACATGAGATTTATTCTCAACATCTAGTAATTTTCTTCGGGCTCCTACATATAACATTTGAAATTTGATGTTGTTTAGTACCATAAGTGGTATGTCGGCGTTGTTTAGTACCAGAGTTGGAACCTTCATTTGAAGAGCCAATAGCAGAAGATGCACAAGGATAAAAAACATATCAAATGTAAGGTAACGCCTTACATATTTATCTTATCAGATAAACAAATATATTTTTATAATTGAATTGATGATTATTACATTGAAATGCTGACATTATATATGCATGGTAACTTATGAATGGTCACACTTGAAGACGATGTGACCTTTGACCACTAATAACTAATAAATCTAATTGTTAATAATTTAATAAGAGTAATATACTATTAGGTATATTACAAGTCATCTTGCTCTGAAAAGATTCGTCCATGGATCTTCCTATGAGCGCGCTGCAACTGGAATTCTTGCCATGAATAACAGTGCCACGGTTTAGAAGTTCTTGAAATATTTGGTCACATTTCCATTCAAATCTCTTCATGCATATGATTCTGTAGATAAACGCATAACAAATATATGGAGTATTCTTCTGAGCTTCTAATCTGATGGTGTTCTTTTGATATTCTAAGTTGATGTAGATTTCTGATGTTTCTACATGCTTTGATATGGCTTTCTTATCTTTAGTGGAAACTACTAATAATGCTCACTTGTTCTCAGTCACTTGTTTCTGATTGTCAATTATTCTTCCTAATAGGAACAAGGTGAGAAGTAGAAAATCTCTCAACTGCAAGATGTGTCATTACTCATGAATGAATTCTTTGGCATGACTTATATATCTTCTTGGTTGTTGATGACCATTGCGAAGAAGCAATCCACCCATAATGAATCTTCCCTCTTGTAGGTTTCTTTAGTATGAAGCATCTGTTTGAAGAATGAGTATGCTTTCCACAATATTTACAAGGATGGATTTCAAAACATCAATTCTCCATGTGACCAACTCGATGACAATGTTGGCATTTTAGAATATGATGCAAATCTGAAGCAGGTGAAGATAAAATTTCTTGAAGGAATCCAACATTCTAGAACTAGATAGGTTTGGAATAATTAGAATGTGAAAGATCACTTCCTTGCTGTATCAAAGACCAATTCTATGCTTGATGTGGATGATTTCTTACTAAGGTCTGGTGATGGGCTTGGAAAGTGCAAGCGAAACCCAGGTATGACAAAATTCATCTATATTTTCTTTTGAAGTGGCATCAGTTATTTGATTAAGTAATTCTAAAGTAGCACCATTGATTTGACTACGCACAGGATGTTGAATGTTTTGAACAAGAATAGGGTCAGAATGTTGATTCTTTTGTTGTATCTCAACGCATTGGAGCTGTGATTCAAGATTAATAAATTCATTTATGTCTTGGGAATCTTGTAAACAAGTTAGAAACAATTGGAGAGTTGCTCTATTGATTGAAATTGCATCATCCTTAGCAATAAGTATTAGAGTGCTCAATAAATCTAACAATTCTTGACTTTAAGCCATTCAAAATACTGATTGAGACCATAAAGAGCTTCTTGCAACTCCACCCTTTGACAGTAAGACTCAAAAATAGATGTTCTAGACTCGGGTGTCAGGTTCAACTGAGAATGCTGCCACCCAATTACAAATACAATTCTTGTGAACTTACAAAATGACTATTTGTAAGTTAAGCTACAATTTAAGTGTCAAAACTAGACATATAATACCAAGACTTAAACTGGAAACACTATATGTATATGTGTTACACGAAATGATGGCACACCAATCCTTTCAATTCAAACAACAGAGTTCTGTCGGCCTTGTGAAATAATTTGCAACCACCGAGTCAGTTTGAACAAGTACAGGAATCAAAGAAACATATCACTTGATCTAAATTTTAGAGTTTAAAGCTTTACCTTGATACAAAGTTTGAGTGATTGAAGGCTACAACTAAGCTTGTTTTCAACACCGTCAATTATATGTCATCGTTTGAAGATAACGAACCGCTTTAGATGCCTCACCATACCAGTAATTGTCAATATAAGAGAATGCAAGAGAGTTCATTTTATAAAATATAAGCAAATACAAAGCCAAACTCCTCTATACAAATTGGAAATCAATCGTTTTTTGCCACCAGTTACTACTTTCAATACAACTTCACCACTATCTCATCGAGACTGTAAACAGTTTTGGATTTTGGGCATGTATATTCACAAAAGACATCAACAAAGCAATCATGATAAGTGATGCCATGGAAGCTGGAATAGTTCAAATTAACTTTGCTCTTGCCCATGGGTTGGATCACTTTCCTTTCCAGGGTCTGAGAGACAACGTGATTGGTTCTAAGGAAATCACAAACAACATTCATCTCATATCAACGCAACTTGCAAGTTTTGCTTTTCATCTAGCCAAAATAAATTCCATTGCCCTATATAATACTTGGTTCTGGTGGTATTCAACGAAATGAGATAATTTCCAGTGATGTGTGATTCCAACATATTAGTGGTCACTCATGAACCATGCGTCATGATTATGGAGGTAAAATGCACCAGTCAGTCACACCCTCCTCGCAAAAAACATTCAAAGCTCCTGCAGCCTGCCTTCTCGATTGTGGGAACAATAGTGCACAATATCACACATAGATACACGCGAAGGATAGAGATAAGTTGCGAATGACTATAAGAGAATCCCTACGTGGAAGTGGAAAAGAACGTCACACATATGAAGAATTGCTTATTGCAATAACGATGGAGGAGAGTTAATAGTCTAGAAATTAGGCTTTAACAAGATGTAGTTTGGTTTCAAATCTCCTTCAATCCGTTATAGTAGTGGGTCAATTGCAGAGATAACTAACTGCAGGGAAGGAAAAATTGTTCCATAGGAGCAGAGAGAGGGAATGCTAAGCCAATGGGCATATCTTCTCGCAAGATATATTCGTCCATTACAAATGTGAACTCTCAAGGATTCAACGATTTGAGGCGATATATTTGAGTACCAAGTCTCAAGGATTTAGCGGTTCTCAGCATAAATCTCAGTCCCAAAAGATCCTAGCCCAACAACATAGCTAGAGGATGGAGCTACAAACTAAAAGACACTAGCCAATTAGAGGATGAAAAAACAATCGTAGGGAATCGAGAGTGAATCACTAATAAAAATTCTCAAAATTTGGAGTGATTTCTAAGTCATCCAAGTACATAAAAAAAAAATCACGCGTAGGGAATAATAAAAGAACACATGTCGCAAATGTAGAGGTATGCAGAGAAAAAGAGGCAGAGGCAATTACTACAGCTGGCAGAGCCCAACAAACATTAGGGTTCTAATGGTGAAGACTGGAAAAACACATGAAGAAAAATAGAGAGGACATGGGGTATATTAGTGTAGGCCAGAAACACGAGGGCTTTGATATCACTATTGGAATGTCCAGGTGGATAGACAAACAAAGATAGGGACAGACAAGCATATACAAAGGAATTGGGCATGAAAGCATGATTTTCATTAAGATGGTATACAAAGAAATATAATGATGTGACCCTTGGTTTTAGGTGTGGGCATTCAAATCACTCTTTGTCGACGACGGAAAATTTCTAGTGAGGCACAGTTCCCTCCTCCTCGTTATTTTTTGGGAATTTCGATGATTTGGGTCGTTTTAAAATGGGCCAAAACCCTTAAGGACATAGTTCCATGGCATAGTTCAGGGAACAAATCGCCAGAAAAGTGAGGCGATTTGGGTGCCACGCTTTGGTTTTATATTTCAAATGGTCTCTTGGATTCCGAATGATGCCTTCTATTCAATATGATTCTTCGTAATTTTTTCATATGAATAATACAAAATACCAAATATCTTAATGAATTAAGTTTCCAACATCAACATGACCAAATTTTATATAAAACATCATATTTCTCAATTCATTACATGTATATAATGATATTTATGTTAATACTTAATTTTCTACCTTTTATGCACTATCAAAAAATAAATCTTTAATTAAAAATATAACATACTTTATTTTAAAAAAAATACACATTACGAATTGCATGCATCTTAAAATTCTTTCTATCACATAAATACTACTCTATTTCTATTGCATATATAATTTTAAATAAATGAGGTTTATCTTACTCTAAAGAGCTAAAACATGTACACGGCTTGGCATGACATAAAATTTTGACAAATGATATTCAACAAATATATGAAATGTGAATCATACTTCCATATTTTATTTAAGAATAAGCACCTCTTTAGTCAAGTCACGTGCCTGACTAAAAATGTTCATTATTAAATTGGATTATTATAAAATATATACTTCTTAAAATTGTTTCTATAAAATTTGGGATTTCAAAACCCTTTTACGAGGGAATAAACATATTGGTTGCAAATACAAATGGGTGTATAAAGTAAAGTACATGGCAGATGGCACGCTTGATAAATATATGTCATGGTTGGTTGCAAAAGGGTTCTCTTGACGAGAGGGTATTGTTTATGACGATACCTTTACTCCTACAACAAAGATGAGCATCATCCCACTATTTCTAACGATGGAAGCACACTTTGGCTAAAATGTTCATCAAATGGACGTGACGAACACCCTACTCAATGGATATTTGGAATAAAAAGGTCTATGTATTAACCACAACGGCTTTAAGTTTAAAAGGGTTTTACGTTGAAAGGAATGAGCATTTTGTTTGCATTTTAAAGAAGATTCTATATAACGTAAAGTAGGCATGTACAAGTCTAATTCCATTGCATACTGATTCTTAAATAGATAATATTTATTTTATTACTTCAAAAAGAAATTCCACATGAAAAACACCAACAAAAATCGATATGGACAAATTCAATTTTGATATAGGTCAAAGCCAAGGCAGCTCAAGAATTCAATATCTTTACGTTAATTCAAAAAAAGGCACCCACTTTCTTGCTCAAGACTGTGATTGGTGATAGAGGTTTGTATGTTTTGGGAATGGGGCACAGCCGCACATATAGTCACGGTGTTTTTCCGAAAATATTCCATGGACACCTATTCTTCAAATCTTGCATTGACACTTCATCTTCATAAATTCCTCCGTATGGCCAATGGGGGCAAGTCTGTCGGTAAAATAAGTATTCAGTTGGTGAGAGACGGTGAACACTATTCAGCCCAGACAAAACACCAAGGATTAACTGTTCAGCTGCTTACAAAACACCAAAGAAAGCGATAGCATATCATTTGAAAGCACCAAGAAAAGCAATAGCCGATCATTTGAAACCACCAAGGAAAGCGATAGCCTGTCATTGAAAGTTGCTCATTTGAAAACACCAAGAAAAGTGATAACAAAACGCTAAGCAATGCGCTCGGCAGTGGGCCCTTCTCAAATTGGAGGCCCCTATTTCTATTTCCAGAGCTGCCTTTCTTATCCTCTTTATTTCTATTTCAGCTTTTGTTATGGTCATCTCCTACTTTGATTCATACATATACATATTTTGATGTATACTTCATACCCATACGTATTTTGATGTAAAATACTCAGCTAGAGCCGAAGGCGATGTTATTTATACATATAGATATATACAATCATTGTTGTTATCTTGCTATTTGCATACATCTAATAGATATTTTGACTAATAGATATCTTGCTATTTTGCATACAATAATAGGAATGCTTATCCTCCTAATCTTAGCATCCCTATTTTTCTAACATTATAAAATATTATTATTTTGTATTGAAATATTTTCAATTTTTGTATACATTTATTTTGGATAGAATACAAATTCAATGTCAAAGTATTTTTAAAAAGCAACTATTTCCTATTTCTTGTAATCAACCTAAACAAATCCATAGTTTTTCTCAAGCATAGATCTTGAGCATATAGCCCTTGAAACCCTATGTTGAAATATTCCAGAGCTTTCTATCCCATGTTGAAACCCTAAAATTGATACATGTATTCCTAGAAGGTCTTAGCAAATATAATGCAATACCATTTCAAAAATTAGAGCATGGTAAGCATATTTTACATTTGTTATCTATCCGAAAAACCTAGATTGCTAAGATTAAAAACATCGATTTAAATTACAATTACATGTTGTTTTAACCTACAAATAGATATTGATGATAATTATAACAACAAAAAGTCCATTTCCGTTAGCTCACTTGGTTAAGGTGTGGGTTTCATCAACAAGGCAACCTGAGTTCAATTCCCCTAGGGGTGACTTAGTTGGGAGCTACGTGGAGCTACGGTGTTCTCTAAGATAGACCTAAGATCGGGTTATCATCAAGCGAGGATTAAAGAAGAAGACATTTTCAAACCAGCTTTCAGAACAAGGTATGGACATTATGAATTTGTCGTAATGCCATTTGGGCTTACTAACGCCCCAGCCGTCTTTATGTGCCTAATGAATAACATAATGCATAAATACTTAGATAAATTTGTTGTCGTATTCATCGATGACATTTTAATTTATTCTAAGAATGAAGAGGAGCATAAAGAACACTTACGGATAGTCTTACAAGAACTACGAGAGCAGCAGCTCTTTGCGAAGTTCAGTAAGTGTGACTTCTTCAAAGATGAAATCCAGTACTTTGTTCATGTAGTCACCAAGGAAGGGATTTCAGTTGATCCTGAAAAGATCCGGGCAATCGAGGAATGGCCAGTACCAAAAGACGTAACAGATGTTAGATCCTTCATGGGAATTACTGGATACTATCGGAGGTTCATTGAAGGCTTTTCAAAAATAGCCAACCCAATCACTTCCTTGCAAAAGAAAGGCAAGAAGTTTGATTGGAACTTGAAGTGTGAGGAAAGTTTTAAGAAGTTAAAAACTTTATTAACAACTGCGCCTATTCTAAGAATAGCAGATCCTAATAAGGATTTCGTGGTTTGCACCGATGCTTGTAATGACGGTCTAGGCGGAGTATTGACTCAAGATGGACATGTCATTGCCTATGAGTCCAGGAAGCTGAAGATTCACGAAAAGAATTATGCCACTTACGATTTGGAATTAGCTGTTGTTATTCATGCCTTAAAGATGTGGCGACACCACTTAATAGGCAGAAAGTTTACCTTAATGACTGATAATAAGGGTCTAAAATACCTTTTAGACCAGCCTAACTTAAATGCAAGACAAGCCAGGTGGTTGGCCTTCTTAAGTGAATACGATTTCGAAATTCAGCACATAAAAGGAAAGGAAAATAAGGTGGCTGATGCTTTGAGCAGAAATGCAAGGCTGAATTTTATATTAGCCAGCAGCACTTATACCTCTGATTTAAATGAACAGTTGGCTGAAGGGATAAAATCAGATGAATTTTATCAAAAGTTACAAGCTACAGCTAAAGAAGAACCTACAGAAAGTTTAGTAAAGGGTTACAGCCTAAACACAGATGGATTTTTATTGTTTAAGGACAGACTATATGTGCCTAATGTATCCAAGGTCAAATTACTAATTCTGGATGAAGTGCATAAAACCCCTTACTCAGGGCATCCAGGCTACCAGAAAACTGTCACTATGTTAAGAAAGGACTATTTTTGGCCTAATATGAAATCTGAAACAGTTGAGTACATAGCTAGATGTTTAGACTGCCAACAAGTAAAAACAGAACATCAGCATCCAGCTGGGTTATTGCAACCTTTGCCTATTCCTAGTTGGAAATGGGAGATAATCAGTTTAGATTTCATTACCGGTTTACCAAGAAATCAAAATCAGAATGATTCAATTATGGTGGTAGTAGATAAGTTAAGTAAATCAGCACACTTTATTCCTGTTAAAACCACTTACAAAGCTGCAAACATAGCTGATATATTTCTGAAACAGATTTTTCGGTTACATGGTGTCCCAAAAGTTATTATTTCGGACAGGGATCCTAAATTCACAGGGAATTTTTGGAAATCTTTGTTTAAAGGATTAAACACAACTTTGAATTTCAGCACTTCTTTCCATCCTCAGACGGACGGACAAACTGAAAGAGTTAATCAGGTATTAGAAGATCTGCTAAGAATGTATGTTAAGGATCAACCAGGTAAGTGGGAGGATTATTTACATTTAGCAGAGTTTGCATACAATAACAGCTATCAATCGTCAGCTAAGTTCAGTCCTTTTGAAATTCTGTATGGACGTAAATGTAACACTCCTATCTCTTGGAGTAATCCAGTAGATAGATTAGTGTTAGGACCTGATTTGTTAAAAGAAATGGAATAGCTTGTGAAACAAGTGTAGGAAAATTTGAAGATTGCCCAGGATCGGCAAAAGAGCCAAGCAGATTTGAAGAGAACTCCTAAAGAGTTCCACGTAGGTGAACATGTGTTCATAAAGGTAAGACCAAAGAAGAGCTCCCTAAGATTGGGGAGTTGTGCAAAGTTAGCACCACGTTATTGTGGTCCGTTTGAAATTTTGTCTAGAATTGGTCAAGTTGCTTATCAGCTAGCATTACCACCTAATTTGAAAGTGCACAATGTTTTTCGTATTTCTGTTCTGAAAAAGTATGTTCATGATGCTACTCATGTTATTGATTGGAACATTGTACAGGTAGAACCAGAAGGGGAAGTTCTGGTGGAACTGGATTGTATCCTCGGGAGGAGGGAAATTACTCTGCGGAACCACACAATTGGACAGCTGAAGGTGCAATGGAAGCACCTTAGTCCTGAAGAAGCTACCTGGGAACTGGAAAGTAAGATGCGGGAAGCATACCCAGATCTATTCCAGCGGGTGGCTGAGGATGAGGAATAAGTAACATCAAGGACGGTGTTACATTTTAAGGGGGTGTGTATGTCACATACCCCAATTTTGCAAAAATAATGTAATTATTTTATTATATTCCTGAGACATTATGTTAAATTTAATGGTAAGTAGGAATTGATGACTCAGTAGAGTCACTAGAAATGGAATGTAAATCAGAATATTTTATTATTAATAAATAAATTATGGAGACAACAGCATGGGAGAGCTGTTAAAAGAGGTTACTGGTCAAACTGGTGGATGGAACTAGGTGGACAGACAAAAGACAAGTGGCAGCATCCTCAAACACTTCCTAAGTTGCAGGTGGCAACTTCCCTATATTTGGGGCCATGATTCCCCAAGAAAGTGGAGTCTGAGCAGGTGGCTCATTAATGACAGTTAACCCAACAAAGACCTAGGCAATCTTTTAAATAGTACTCAATGAACTGAGCTGGGGGTTCAATTTGTTCTGGAGGGAGAATACATTCAGGTGAATGCTATTCAGGAGTCCCATTGAGGAAGTGGGAAATAAAGTAAGGAATTTGTTTGAGAGGGATGCTGCAGGAACTTGGTTCCATTATAGCTGTTTGGGTTGAGTGAATTAGTTTGCTGCACCTAGTTCCAGCCAGGGAGACCAGAGCAAGCTCGGGGGTCCTGAGAAGTGCTGTTTGGGCACTCTCCAGGAGTTGGTAGGGAGGAACAACCTCCCATTGATGTTGTTGTCCACAGTTTGAAACAGGTTCTGCCACCTACTCCTGTTTGTTTATTTAGTATAAATAAATGTACGTTATGTTATTTTCATTATGTCTGAGTAGTAATTAATTCAGTAAAATTTAGCAATCCCTGAATATCAGTAGTAGATTTATTACGAGTTACTGTGTTTCAACATTCCTTCATAGCATTACTGTAGTACTGAAAAGGTATTTTCATGCATGTTATACAATGGTAATATCGCAAGAAATAGTTTATTATTGAAATTCTCAAGCCTAGTTTAATTGCAATAGTTAAATAGATAAGTAGGGTTTATGTTTACAGTAAGTATTCTCGGGGAGTACAATTTGTTTAAACAGTCAAGGGAAATAGTATTAAGCTGCAATTAAATATAATACAGTATCGATAGTATGATTAATCTCGTTGCAGAACTGGTGCAGCCACAGTTATATTATATATGTCAGGGTACGAACCTTAGTCAGAGTTTGACCGATTTTAATTCTAATATTTAAACTAAACAAAAACCCTAGCTAAGGTTTACTCATTCTTTATCAACAAAATGAATATGAAGAAAACCCTCACAGAATTGCATCACACAGAAGTTATTATTAGTTAAACAACTAGTTATTGTTTTAGGAATATAAAATCAACAGAATCATATCTATTCTTTATCAAGCGTAAACCTTAATGAAATGTTCTTCTTTGGACTCTCATTATCAACAGATTCTTAGTTGTAAACCTAGTTACTGTTTAAAAACCAAATGACTAAGCAGAACAGTAATTTTGCTCATCTATCGAGCTCAAATGTTGAGTAATATCGATCACTTGTTTCTCAACTGCCAACAGAAGCATATTCATAACAATAGAATAAACATCTAAATATAATCGTAGCTACAGAATCAACTTCTAAACAAAACCATCACTGTCGTTTTGGATCGAACCATCATCCCAAACTTTACAGATATTAAACATTGAAAATCAATACAACGATTCACCTTTGGCCGCAACCCTTTTTATTTTTAGAAACAGTATGTAAACATAAAAATTGTATAACGCACTCTACACCCAGCTCATTTATAAAGAATAACTGTAACAAGTCGTATTATAAAAGCTTACTTTACACAGGAAGAAACGTATAAGCAAAACCATTGCTCCTTAGTTAACATAACATTTTACCTACAGCCGAGTCACAATTCACCGAAACAATGTTTTGGAGAACTAAAGAAATACTACCACTATACAAAGCTTAGAACAAAGACAGAAATATGCATTATACAAGTCTGCGTACAGACAGAACGTATATTAAGTTAACTTCCAAAAACCCTGAGCGTTATCCCAAAACCCTGTTAAGAGTATTGTAATGAAAACATAAAAAAAAATGAGGTCGTAACCTCACTTGCAGAACAGGTTCACAAACCCTTTTTCCTTTCAAGATTTACAATACAACTCATCTGTATAAAAACAAACTAAGTGCCGAAAGGGGAACCAATAGCCACAACATCGACTGAAGCCTTACATCCAAACCAACACAGGGTTAAACCCTTATCTATTCTTTTAAATTATACAGTTACAATATTTTTGCAAGGCTGCCGTGACTTTTAAGTCAAACCAAAACCCTACTACCCAAACAACCCACAAGGAGGAATTTGCCATGGTAAGAACCAGGCTTACCCGGGAATTCCTGATGTCGCAGCATGTGCCCTCCATGTGTTAAGTGGAGATTGAGACCTGCAACAAAGGAGCAAGATTTGTAAACCTTATTCATGTTTGTTTGGACTTTAAACAAATTTATGTAACCTTTAAACAACAAAATAAAACCCTGTAGCTTACCAGAGCGACGAACACAGATGCATTTACAGGAGATAATTCGATAACCCCGAGCCAAGTAAACCCCACCTTGGTCACCAGAAGGAACGGGCTGGGAAACTTCAAGATTTACTTCCATAAAGGAAGCCGTGACAGAAAACTAGTCAGACGATACCCTTACACCATGGACAAACTTGCATTGGAAGCACGAAGATAAAACCCTAGGTCACAACCATTTCATAAGCTGCCAACAGCAAGGAATACAACGACTCCCAACGATACAGTGGATAACTACGAAGGAGGGAAGTAGTATGGGAACTATTAACAAATAGTAACAGCACCAAGGGTAACCAGAATGTTTTATAAACTTATAAGAACACCAAATAGCAGGGTATACAGACTCCCGAACGTTACAAATAGAGGAATACGAGGAGTCTGAAGCAGCATGTAAGCTGTTACTCCAGAACCACAGTGAAATTTGGACCTGGAGATGTTGCAGACAGACTCGAGCCCGAAGGCGAAGGATAATGACGAGGTAAGGTTAGATCCCATGTTATATATCGCCGAGCACATGGCTCTCATTCAACCACGTAGCAGCTTAGATAATTTGCATGAGAGTGGGTCGAGATTCTAAAGTTAACACAAAAAGTTTTCCAATGATTTGTTTTCAAACAAAACTATAATGGGAATAAACACAATCGTGGCAGAGATGATTAATTTCATGAACTCGATTTTCCACAAGGGTAGTGGCACCATGTTAAACTTGTCATTAGTTTCATGATGGAAACAATGCCTCCGAACCTTGTGATGTGAACATTACAGTTGCCCTACAATCAATGAATTTATGCATTCTTCATTAGTGTCTAAGACTTCAATGAAAGTTCCATCTTTTTCCATTTAAAACATCATAGCTTGGGTAATAGATTCATCGCATGATTTCCTATATGGAACTCAAAACCAATAGTTCATTATGTTATTCTTTTCAACAATTGAAACATTTTGATAATACATAAACCTTGCTATTTTATTTATAAGGAAGAGGATGCCTTATATTTCTTTAAAACATGCATTATTGATAACATCCAAATTCAGTCGAACGTGCTTATACGTAGAAGAAAACTGACTTGCATTATAACAATAATAAGAGTAAGGGTGTAAATATTAAACTACGAATAGTTCACATTATCTTATTACTAATTGTCCACACACCCTAGCCGTATGAAATGAAACAATAGATACAGCATCTCTTCTAAGTCGTTAAGACAAGAGTGACAATGTTGGGTGACCCACAGTTCTTAATACTTGACAGTCTTAGAAATATGAATAGTTTCTCAAGCTAAAACAAATTCTGAAAATGTAAGAGGGAGACATGTAAATTTACAGGATATCCGCAAGTGGTTGCGACAAGCAAAGCATATTTATATTGTTACCTTCAGATCTTTACAGTCTGACGATGCGTATCAAAGATTCTAATTTCAGAACTTGACTGGATACAATAATAATGGAGGAGTAAAACAAAAATTGAACGGATTATGAAATGATTGTCATACTCTACAGTTCTAGATAAAAATGTATGCATATCAATAGATATCTTTTCTCTAGAAACTCAAATCTTTAAAACAGCTAGATCAAAAGGGAGGTCATAGGATAAATGCTACCTGTAAACATTTGATAACCTGGCTAGTATGCTTAGATTCTCACTAAATGATATGGTACAGATGTTTGAAATATAATACTGTTAAAATTAAATGCAGCGACCCGTATCTTACCTGCGTATTTGCAAGAGGAAGACATTTTGATGCATTAGCTCAGAAGCTAAGTAAGCCCAGTCTGCTATGACATTTCCCCCTTGCGGTTGTAAAACAATAAAGCAATCAGTAACTGTAAATGAAACTAACATTTAAAGTTGAAGTACAAAACAGATCATTCAGACATAATTATGATCATTTAACTAAAACAAACAGATTAAGAAAAGCATTTAATATCATTAATTGCTATCTTAAAAATTTTAAATTTTTCGGAAATTCTTGGGTTTTGACAACCCCGCTTCTCCTTTATATACTAGAAAGAAGAGAGAGTGCATTCCCAACAACAATGGAACTAAGAGTATAAAACCTTTAGCCCATTGTGCCCTCTTTTCATTCATAAATGTGACAAATAAAGTGAGTCTCTACCGGAGATGATATAAGGAACGAAAACATACATCCTCCTATAGATCTTTTCCCTTAACTAGGGTTAGGATTTCACATGCATAAGTTCCTTTACTAACTTAGAAAACTATGTCCTCTATTTGTGCATACAATTTCTAAATAAAGAAAAAATTGATTTAGAATTGAACTATTAACTATGGAAAAGGCATCTAAACCTGGAGCTAGACTAAGGATGGCACAAGATTAAGGCATGCATGTGGAGCTATCCCTTTATCCTCGGTAAATGCTCATGCACCCTCCTAATTGTTGTACAAAACTACTAAGGGAGGGTGTACTATTGTATGGAAGTGTTGTATAACAATTTGTTGTCCAAAAGAGGAATTGTGTCATAGATGAACACATGCAAACTACATACAAGTAAAACTGAGACTTTTTATTGCAATAACTACTGAATTTCATTTCATTGTTGAGGATATAAGTATATTTTCACAAATTACTTGATATGCAATGATATCTCTATGGGCGTGTAACTGGTTAACAATGTCTTTAACTTGAACAAAAATTCAGCTATCTTCTCATCATCCTTCATTTAAATATTTTCAAATTATTTCCACACATTTTGCAATTCAACCAATTTGACTTTATATATGCTTTCGTAAGAACAATGCAATGTTTCCCAAACTTCCTTGAAATTTTCCATTATAATGATTATAGGAAAAATGCACACATCTAAGGCACTTTGGGTTAAAAAGTTCACTTGGGAATCCTTCTTCTTCACCACTTTCTTATCATTTCTCTCTTGTGATTTTAGTGTAGTCCAATCATAGGGCTGATAATACCTTGCTTGAATTGTATCCCATGCATATTTAAATACCATTAAGGTCTACATTTTGATTGCCTAGTATTCATAGTGTCCTCTATTAAACATAGGAATCAATAGTGAAGTGTTTATTGTTGCAATTATTCTTTTCTTAATGTTCAATATTGAAAACCTGCAATTTGTATCCAACTTTTGAATCTCCCAACTTGGCCTTGATACCGAGTGCAAATAAAACAACATTGATAGATTGTAGACAAAATAATAACACACAAAATTGGGCACTCCAAAACCATGTTACAACTCAATCTCTTCACAATCATTCCTACAACAACTACGCCAATATTTTATAATTATAAATTTTGAAAGAATAATAAACTTCAATCAATTACACAAGTTAAAAGTTGGTTTAAATGTGGATCAAAGCGTTGAATTCTCAACATACTTATTTAACTACAACATTTTTAGGAAACACAGAAATTAACTATGTATTACAACCCAACTAAAATTAAACTCACATGCATGCTTAAATTAATCATTAATTTTCTCAGCAATAACATCATCTCCATATATGCCCTCGACGTGTATGATAGATGGTGAATGGGTGTACTGTTAAGGCGCTCCTTGTGTTAGGTCACTGATTTGAAACTCTATGGGTACTATCTTACAAAAACATAAAAACAACCTCATCTTCATCTATCAACAATAAAAATGCACATGCGTATTCACCCCCCCACACACAAATCCTTATTCCAATCATGATCTAGGAAAACTACCCTTAATATGGTTGAGCTAATGTGTATCATATGTTGATTAGAGATATGGAATGTTTAATATTCATACGTAAAAGTCAACAATATCTATGGATTTGATCCTTCATATGGATATAGCCAGTCCCCAAATGAAATGGGATCTTTAAATTTTGTAATAGTTTTCATTGTTTTACTTTTATTTACATCCACGGGAAATCATGAAAGATTTATTGTATTTATGTATTTTTTTTTCATAAAGTAATAAGTGTTTCTTGTGTTATATTTGGAAAATATTGTATAAATTACTAGATAAATTAAAAAAAGGTCTCTTGTAGAAAGGATACAACTTTTGGGGGAATCATCTTAGATCTCAAAGGAAATTATGGATTTAATTTATCTTAGGGGCATGGTCATGCTACAAATAATGCGATAAAGTATTTTGTAGTTTGTCAAGGTCTAGTGTTGCTCAAGGCCCATGGAATAAAATGTGCTTTAGTGTTGGGGGATTCCACTTTTAGATTTCAAGGTTACCCTGAAATTGTTTACACCATGTTTGGGGGTTCTTCATGAGATGTGAGGTACATGATGTAAGGTTAAATATTGGTGCTCTTTGATGGAATTGAACATTGGTGGGTTCATACTCTTAGTTTTTAGGCTTTGTATGTATGATTTCATGACATTCTTACTCGGAGCATTGGATACCGATGGAGATGGATGAATTCTTCATGTTCTTAGCAGATAGAGGGAGGTTTATTGCTTAGATGATGCCTTTACTTTGAGGAGAATCATTGAGAATTTTGGAGGAGGGAATTGAGAACATGACAACATGGGTATCTTGGTTTCTTTCATGGAGGTCTACACTTGAATTGAGGACACTTAGCTTGAGAGAGTAGGCATGTAGGTGGGGTGGACCTTGACGAGAAACATGACCTTGGACATGAATTGTATATTTACAAACTTGGAGGAAAATTGGACCTGGGGGATTAATGTGTATTCCTTATAGCCTTACTTGTTGATGACATATGTCACTTGAAGTAGTGAACTTCACATATCTAGACCTACTTGTGTCTTGTGGGTTGCTTGTAGTGGACTAGTTTCACTTGTCATTTTAGACCTCCCTTACATTTCATATAAATATAGGAAGGAGAGAGAGTGATTTTAATAAATCATGTACTTGTGATTATTCTTCTTTACACCTGGGTTGGAGATATAAGAGGAGTACTAGACTTTTCTCTCTTGTTCAATCTTGTTTGTAATTTATCTTTATTTTAAGTTATTAGGGTTTCCTGGAGTATTCTTAAAGTCTAAGACTAGGGTTTGATCCCTAAGGAAGCACTGGAGTTATGGTTTGGTGTTAAACGTTGAGTTATAGTTTTTGAGGAGGAAGAGAAGAGGGGACACATTGCATGATCCAAGGATGACTTGCTAGTTGTGATTTTATCTTGTTGGAGTATCTTTAGTGGAGCTAGGGTTTTTCTTGTTTTCCCTAACTAGGGTTTTGAGAGATTGGAAGATTGTACAATATTGGAAGGTTGTAGATAAAATTTATGTCTTATCTATAGAGGTTTTCAATTGTCCAATATTTGTTTATTTGCATATCTCTCTCTCTCTCTCTCTCTCTCTCTCTCTCTCTCTCTATATATATATATATATATATATATATATATATATATATATATATATATATATATATATATATATATATATATATATATATATATATTATCTATGATGGTATTCATGGTTTGGTGATTTCTATCATTTATATGTCCTGATTTGACATAAGTTAAGGTTGAAATGATTAAAGGATTTAAAATTTATGTTGTAGGTTATAGGATAGATTTTTTCCTTGGATTGCATATCCTAGGGAAACCCACTAGGTACTTCCCCTCATTTCAAGGATGGTATCTAGGGTAAACCAAATTTCACAAAAGCTCTAGGATTCATCAACATAGAGCTCAAGTTCATTACAACTGTATTCTTATTAATATATCAACATGCCACTTATAGTATTTCAACCTAGGTGGGGAGGATAATAATCATTCCTCCCAATCACTCGATCTAGACCTAATTTACAAATAGGATAGATTTATTACTATAAATTTGCATTAATCGTAGTCATTTCATATATGGTTAATGCATGAAATGAATCCCTAAAGCAATTAAACTTGTTGGTATAGATTTGGTATCTTCTCCCTTCGATTACCTAGTGTATCAGGGTTGTATTTATGAGATTTGAACAAATAGATATAGGTGAATAAGCTAATTAGGTATATAGTAAAAATCAAATCGTACATTAATAAATTATGTAACAAATGAATAACATCGATCATTACACAATAAAATAGAAGCAGATAGGAGGAATTGAATGATATATTTCATTGAGTATGAATGAGTGGTGGAGTACAATACTTAAAGAGGATCAATTCGAATTACGGTTAGAGCCAATTCAAATTTTCGAATTTTCCATGTAGTGCATGATATGAGTTCATATTATCAAGATGCTAAAATATCTTAGTTATCCATGCTAACTATCCTAAACTGAGTTAAAATGACTTAATACTGCACACTAAGTAGTTAATTGAATGAGTGTTGAGTTAACTGAATGAATGCTTAGTTAACTAAATGAATATTTAGTTAACTAACTAAAAGGAAGTGAAAAAATACTAATTAGGTACATGAAGGTTAATTGGGGAATTAGTGGTCTCAATTAGTCATGTTAACTATCCTAAACTAAGTTATATTGACTCTAGACTTCACAACAACTCATTATTTAACCGATTGCTTAGTTAATTTATTGAATATTCAATTAACTAACTAAGAAGGAGTGCAAAACTCTTAATTAGGTCCATGAAGGTGAATTAGGGCATGAAAGTTTAGTTAGGAGAAAATTTAGCAAGGTTCTCTTAGTTACCAACTAATACTAACCACTAGCATTCCTAAAATCTTGGAATGCACCCTCAAATTGAGGAATGCGCCCTCATATTGAGGAAGCCCTTAATTTGAGGCCCTCATTTTGAGTAAGCCCTCAGTTTGAATGATGCACTTAGTTAAGTTTGATTAAGTGGAATAAATATAGGTTAGAGGACCTTAGGTCTTTATAAGAACCTCTATGGTGACTTAAGAGAGGTTTTTAGCTCTAACACCCCCTCATAAACCTAACTAGATGGAATAATTTGATCACTTTAGTGGCTTCAAATGAGTTGCAAATGGGCCCTTTGGTAGCTGAAAAAGCCTTCTTTGGTGGCTGAAAAAGCCTTATTATGGCTGCAAAATCCCTTATGAACCTGCAAAATCTAGATAACTGACAAGAAATCACTGAAAAACTAACTAGTTTAGTACCCCCTATGCTCTAATGCCATATCAGATTTGAACAAATAGATCTAGGTACATAAACTAATGAGGTATATAGTGAAAAACAAATCATCCACCAATAAATTATGTAACAAATGAATAAAAAGATCATTACACAATAAACTAGAAGCAGATAGGAACAATCGAATGATATATTTCATTGAGTATGAATGAGTGTTGGAGTACAATATTTAAAGAGTGATTCAAATTAGGGTTAGAGCCAATTCGAATTTTCCATGTAGTGCATGAGGTGCGTTAGGATTAAAAATAGGTTAAAACCTCTCAGTTAGCCATGCTAACTATCCTAAACTGAGTTAACTAACTTAATACTACACAATAACTAGTTAACTGAATGAGTGTTGAGTTAACTTAATGAATGCTTAGTTAACTAAATGAATATTTAGTTAATTAAATAAGAGGGAGTGCAAAAATACTAATTAGTTCCATCAAGGAGAATTGGGGAATGAATGGTATCAATTATCCATGTTAACTATCCTAAACTAAGTTATAATGACTCTAGAATTCACAACAACTAGTTATTTAACTAATTGCTTAGTTAACTGATTGAATATTCAGTTAACTTACTAAGAAAGAGTACAAAACTACTAATTAGGTTCATACAGGAGAATTAGGGAATAAAAGGTCATTCAGGAGAAAATTTAGAAACGTTCTCTCAGTTACCAACTGTTGACGCTTGGAAAAATCCTTCCATCGACAGTAGGGATTCTCCCCAATGAAAAGTCCCAACTAGACTATTCACTATTTGGAATGGGGAATCCATACTGTCGACACAAGGATTTTTCTAGGCGTCATCAACTTTGGAACTAGAAGGAGGGACACCAATGTATGGATGGTAGATGAGGTCCATTCCCTTGATGAAATTTCTTTGGGCCTCCAGTTGAAACATCTCAACCCAAAAGTCCTATACCGAAAACTGAACTAGAAACTAATTATCACGAAAATCCTAATTCTGAAACCGAACACGTTGAAAATTTGTATGATGTCTCCCATAAAGAAGTAAATAATTTTAGAAGACACACCAGAGCTTACATTAGAAATCTTGGAGGATTACTGATAGTTCCTCTATTTCCTAGAAGACATGCTCCTAGGAGAATCACTCTACAAAATAAGGACTTTGTTCTTGTCAAATCATTAGAGGAATTGGTTGAATTATGTTTACAAGAGATATCATAAACTATCGATCAATTGATACCATATTCTCCCGAGTTAGCTTCTTCTTTGCATGCACCATCACGTCCATGGTCACCCCCACATTCGCCTCCGTGCGCACCTCCACAATCACCTCTACGTATCGGAAATATGTCTAATCAAGCACCAACTTGGAGAGCTAGAGGGCCTTTGAATTTACTCGCTCCTTTACATGATTTGCCTAAACATCCAGAGTGGGTGTTGCCTAAGTTTGACCCCGGAAAGGGAATTTCTACAGATGATCATTTGAAGAGTCTTTATATGGATTTGAATTTATTGGATGCAGAACATGAATATGTGGTGTGTCATCTATTCCCGTATAAATTAAAACCTAAAGATTCATCTTGGTTTTATAACTGATTGGGACAGTTTTGAAAAAGTCTTCTTAAGTGAATTTGGTGAACAACGAACGTTAGCATCACTTATGAAAGAGTTGTTGTCTCTTAAGATAGATAAAAGGGAAAAGGTGCAAGATTTCAATCAAAGGTTTACTACTATTTTGAATAAGTTTAGTGCTACTATAAAACCTACTGAAGAATATTTAATTGAATACTATACTACTGCATTACATCCTTCTCTAGCCATGTTTGTTAAGTGATCAGGAAAAATACTTTGATACAAAATTTTAAAGAAGTTAAGAAGGTTGAAACAGACATGGATAGTATTGTGTAACATGTTGTAAAAACATAATCGAAGCCTTTGACTTGCAAGAAACCATTGTTATTGATGAATCCCATTGAGGAACAATCAACTGATTTAGAAAGTGTGGTAAAATTGGTTCAGAAATTATCTAATAAGATAGTGTACTTGGAGAAATAAAAGAGAACTAGCTCATCCAAAAGAAAACCTTTTAAACCTTTTTACAAGAAAAGAGAAGAAAGTCCAAATCCTCCAACAAATGAAGCATCTATTATTAATTTAAATGAAGTAGGAATGGACCACTTTTGTACGTTCCACCAATAACATCATTCCGAAAAAACTTGTCCACAATGGATTAAATCTATGAATTTAATGATGAATCAATTATTGGGCAAACATCTTCTAGATGAAGAAGATATAAATGATAAAATACAATCGAATGAAACAAGAGAAGATAATGAGGAAACTACATTGGTTTTATGGGGCTGGGAACCAAATCTTGATTTAGAAGATGAAGAAGAAATAGAAGAAATCCAAAATCTACAAATATCATCTATTGATTATGCAACTAGGAGTAAAGGACCCGTTGAAGATCAAATCATATCACTCCCAAAAGGGAAAACAAGTAATGATGCTATAAAAAATCAAAATAAGACTAATGATGTAACTCAACCACCACTAAAAATGACAGAGAAAAGACCTAACAATCCCTCAAAAGTTATAAGCGGATCATCTTTGCTGACTCATAAAGAAACAACCCCTTCATCAAACAATCATGTTGTAGGTGGAAATATTGGAATGAATCATAATATGGGGTATGATATCCATGAATATATTAAGAAAACTAAAGTTAATGTATCTTTGTTTGAAATGTGCAACTTGCCACAATAGAGGAAAATATTACTGGAATATTTTGACCTCAACGCAACCATAAGTAACTCCGATAGTAAAGATAAGCAACAAATCACCATTGAATCAGACACTGAGATCAATGAAGCCAATATTGGTGGTAAATCAAAATCTCAAACCCCACCTTTTCTTTTCACTTTTGAGATTTTTAATTATAATGTGCACAATTGTTTGGTGGATTCAAGAGCTTCATCTAACATTATGCCACTATCAATTTGTAAGAAGATTAATGGACAACCAATCCCATCTCCCTCTAGGATTATTCAACTTGATAGATCATATGTCGAGGTAGTAGGAGAGATGAAGAATGTTTAATTAGTTTGGCCGCTGACCCAAGGGTTTTTCAATTCATCGATATAGTTGTGGTTAATATACCAGAATCTTATGGTTTGATATTAAGAAAAGATTGGTCAAGTAAAATAAATGGATACTTTGCTACTGATTAGTCTCACTTGTGGCTAACTTGTTTTTTAAGTAAGAAGAGTTTGTATCATAATAAGAAAAGAGAAGTTACAATCGAGAATGAGCAGGCCGAAGCCCTGCGACTGCACTGCATGACAAGACTTACTAGCATAACAATAGGGAAATTCTACAAAACTATTCTACCCAAAAATACCTAAGCTGTGAATGAAATTATATTGCATGACCAAGCTCGCAGGCTTGTCTCAAGACTATTTGAGCCAGAAACATCAAAATATCACCGTGACAGCCAATGGAAACAAAATTCTTTATACTATTGCCATCTGAACAGGAGGCAGACAGGACCCGAAACATAATAGACCAAAATACAACCAAACAGCCAAAACCCAAGACTCGAGACATCTCGACTACCATCTACAGCAAGATGTAATGGAAATCTGGAAAACGTCCCAGAGGAGGAACGACAAGAGAAGACACCGACGTAGGAGGAGGACGCAACTCCATGGACTGAAGGAGGAAGTCCATCTTCCGATGCACAGATCTGGTTTCCTTGAGAATGCTCTGTTCATAGTTCACTTGCACACTCTCATTATTTATCTCCATCCTATCCTGGAGAGCATACCCAACAAGGTTCTTCATCACCCAATAGAGTGCAATGGTGCGTTCAGACAGACTAAACCTACTAGCCATGTTTCCTTGGTCCATGACCCAATTTTCAATCTTTCTACATTCCTCATGCAGAGTCTCCTTGTCCCGCTGTTGCCACAATTTCCACTCCACTCCTTGAATTTCTTGTTGGATGGTCAAAGGAAAGTCTAGATCGAATATCCTAGACTCCCATTGAGCTTTCTATTGAGCATGCGAAAATATCCCACCCAAATCCCCCAGAGAATATTCTCTATTAAGATAATGGCTTCAAATAGTAGTGGATTTCCACCTTTCCCCATTACCTTGATCTCCCATAATTCCCTCCCTCTTACTTTCACCTTTCTCCATTAGCGACAAAGCACCCAAATAATGCATGCAGTTGATACTCTGGCTAATACATTCATGGTTACCACCCTTCCCAACTTTATAAATAAATTCACCACCCCATATAATTATGAACTAGGTACCATCCATTAAAAGCAAATCGTACTGCGAATGGTGTTGGAAATTATTCTCATCCGCACAACCAGAAATCCTCCTTTCCGCAATCATGGTCGAAGTACTGAACCTCAGCCTGAAGAGGACTGAAGAAATCCCTCGAAATAAATGAAAAGACGTCCTTCCTCCCTTCCCTCGTGGGAAGGCGAAGTAAAAAGAAGATGTAATATTTCACGTGGCATGGCGAGCATCATCCTGATGTCGCCTCTCATAATCAACACGATAGCACATAATGTATCGGGATAGAGTATCCCTACACCTGTCCCTCACTCCCGAGGTTAGAAAGCATGTCCGCTAATTTGTTCCCATTTATTTTAACATGGGAGAAGTTTAGAGCCAAGCCCAGGTTAAAGATTATCTCCAAATTCTCGATTCTTCCTTCCAACTGCCAAGAAGACGCCACTTTGGAGATTTTCTTTCCATGGTGGATTTCAGAATCCATGTGGAGGATAACCTTGGAATTTCCTTCAACGATGAGGGGGGTCCAATTCTAGGATCTCGCCAATTGGATTCCTTGTAGAAAGCCCTCCAACTCAACGGCATTAAGATACTTAAACTCAAGATATCCAATTTTTAAATCAAGCATAATTCCTTCATCATTTTTTATTACACATCCATATCCAGCCGGGCCTGGATTGCCTTTCGATGCTCCTGTAGCTAGGGTTTTACCCCTAGCTTGTGCAAATGAGCACCTACTAAGGAGTATGGAATCCTTAGTAGCAGTTCAGTAAATGTAAATTATTATGCTAAAACAGAAATTAAAATTACTCTAAACATGTGCATGAAACATAACAAATAAGATGTAAAGAATGGCTTTTGTATTAATTTTTACCTCTAATGTGAAGGTTGGTGAAGCTCTTGCAATGTCCAAGAGGGTTGCTCCAAGCTCCAATGTGCTCCTTCTCTTTCTCCAATGGTGGGAATGGGCCAAAAGGGGCTCTCAAGGTGAAAGTAGCTCAAGGGTGAGCTAGGGTTTCGAGAGAGATTTTGGCAGAGTAAGGGTATACTTGATTGTGGATGTGAAATGAGGAATCTCCATCACCTATTTATAGTTTTTTGGTGGTGGAGTGCTGGCCCATGGTTTTGGGAACCATATGGTTTAGGGCAGCTGTATAGGGTTTTTTTCCTCCTTTTCCTCATTATTTTATATATTTTTTATTCCCTTTTTAGAGGGATTTTTCTATTTTAGAGGAATTTTGGATATTTTTGGAGGAAAAAGGGGTTTTTTTGGCCTTTTTGGGGCGTTTTTGATGGTTTTGTGGCCTTTTGGGGGCTTTTTAGTGGGATTTTTAGGGTTTTTAAGGGAAATATGGTAGGAAAATGGACAAATGAGCCATGTAAAGGGGTAGATGAGGTAGTGAACACTTTTTGGGTGTTAACAGCTCCATCAAAATTGAGTTTGAAGAAGCCGGGTTGGGGGGGCACCAGACCTTAGGACTATAATAGACCATAGACCTACCTTATAGTTTTCCAAAACAGGGAACCACCCCAGAGATGCCCCAGGATCGCAAGATTAAAGTCTCTACTTCGTTGGCCTCCCAATCAGTATTATCCCAAGCTTGTAATTTGACAATTTTGATCATCTTGTTTTGGATGGAAATCCACACTCTTTCCTCAGAATTTGAGTTATCTCTAAATATTCTGGAGTTGCATTCCCTCCATACTCCCCATGAAAGAAAATATGGAAATATTTGCCAGAGATGGTTAACCACAGGGTTTTGGAATGGAGCCTTGGTCCATTCACAGATAGTTTGGACAGAATTGTCACGAATTCTATCTGACCTTCTGAAAGTCATCGCCCCACAATCCCACAGGCATGAAGCAAACATGAACAAGTCCAAAAGGTGGTGCATGGTTTTCTCCACCATACTGCACATGATGCACTGGTAAGGGCTTCTCAATCCTCTCTTCTACAAATTATCTCCAGTTAAAATGGGTCGTTTAATTACCAACCAGATGAATATTGATATTTTAGGCCACAGGTTGGCATCCCACAATTTTTTCCATTTCAGAGCCAAGGCCTGATTATTGAAACCCATCGATATGTTGTAGGCTTCTTTGATATAAAAGTTACCTTTAGGTTCTAAGCCCCATCGAAGTTTGTCCTACCTTGTGTGAACTTTGATTATGTGGTTATTCAAAGCTTCATCCAACCTATTTAATTCCTCTTCAGGACCGAAAGGTTCCCACCAATCGCGAGCTATCCACACCCTAAATTATTGTTCTGGGGCGGTTGCACCCCAGAGATCCTGGACTAGAACTTTTTTATTAGTGATACACCCCTGAAGGACATGGGGAGCATCAACACTGCCAGTGATGGGGGGTAATTGTTGCCAGGATTCTTCCTAGGCATTAGCTAGTCATCCCTTTCTGATTTCCCAGAAGTTGTTATCCTGAACAAGGTTCCTACCTTGATTGGACATCTTCCACATATGTGAACCTGGAGTAGTTTCAGAGAAGCGAATCAGGTTACTTTTCTCCCAACCTTCCACATATTTAGAATGCTAGAGTTTAGCCCAGGGTTCCTGGTTATGAGAAATCCAATGCCACCAGATTTTAGCCCCAGAGACATAAGTGAATTGTTCGAGGTCACGGAGATTAAGACGCCTTGCTCCTTGGGAGAGAAAATCAATTCCCACTTGACCAAGGCCCATTTTTGGTGATCCCCCAGGCCGCTCCATAAGAAATTTCACTGAATGTTTCTTATTTCCCTTATAACAAATTTGGGTGCCGCCATGGCCAAAACCAGATATATAGGCATAGCTTGTAGAACTGCTTTAACCAAGACCAAGCGGCTAGCAAAATTCATGGGTCGGAGAGTCCAATTGGACATATTTTTCCTCATTTTATCAAGCAGTTCTCTCAATGATCCCTGATGAGCCATGGAGTTAACTAAGGGGGAACCCAAGTATTTGGACAGAAGGGAGCTCTCCTAGAAACCCAGAATTCAACAAATGTTTCTTCTCGTGATATTGGGAGTGTTGAAAAAAAAGACTTGATATTTTTGTTCATTAACCTCAA
Organism: Larix kaempferi; assembly: GCA_027924585.1. Lineage (NCBI taxonomy): Eukaryota > Viridiplantae > Streptophyta > Pinopsida > Pinales > Pinaceae > Larix > Larix kaempferi. The sequence goes on from BSBM01001752.1 coordinate 853,446, forward strand.
TACCAGAATCTTTACCAAAGTTTGTGAGGCAGAGACAAATTTTCCTGTTTTCCTAGATAGAGGGGTGCCCCATTAACATAGTATCATCCACAAACTGTTGATGGGTCTGACAATCCTCTCTAGGATGAATAATGAGCCCTTGAAGATCATGATTTCCTTGCATGGCCTTGATTTTTCTTTCTAACCCTTCAGCCATGATAATGAAGAGGAAGGGAGAAAGAGGTTCCCATTGACAAATCCCCATGGATGGTTTGAGTAAGCCAGTAGGAACACCATTAAGAAAAATGGAAGACAAGGTGGTTGAAATTAGGTTCATAATCCATCTGATCCAGTTAGCCGAGAAACCAAATGCATGCAGCATGGCCCTCATGAATTTCCATTTCAACTTGTCATAAATCCTTAGCAATATCGATTTTTAACATCATTCCCAAGATTTTTTCTCTTTTGAGGGAGTGAAGAACCTTGTGGACAAGGATAATAACATCTATGATTTGCCGACCTTCAACAAACCCTAAATGATTCAGTGAGATGAGAGAGGGGAGGATAGGCTTTAGGCGATTAGAGATCACTTTTGTTACAATTTTATAAATCACATTGCAAAGAGCAATAGGGAAAAACTTGTCAGGGGAGTCTTCCCCCTCACACTTAGGGATGAGGGATAGGAAGGTGGCATTGAACGCAGGAAGGATTTTCCCAGAGCATCTGGTAGATTCCACAATTTGACAAACTTCCACCTTGATGAGATCCCATAAATAGTGAAATAAATTGGTGGTGAAGCCATCAAGTCCAGGGGCTTTCCCATCCGCCATTTGTTGCACTGCTTCTCCCACTTCAGTCATAGAGATTGACCGCATTAGGAGATCATTTTTCTCTTGCGTGACTAGAGAAGGAATATTTTGGGTAATCATATCAATATGTCTCCTTCTGTCAAAAGTAGTTTCTTTCATTATATCTTGAAAGAAATTGTTGAGCTCACCCACTATCTCCTCTCTAGTTTCTAGCCTTTCTCCCTCCTTGTTCTTTAGATTTAGGATCCTGTTCTGCATTCTATTCTGGATGAATGAGCGATGGAATAATTTAGTGTTCCTTTCACCATCTTGTAGCCAGTTGACTCTAGCCTTTTGGTGCCACAGAATTTCCTCCTGACGCTCCCTTTCTAGCAATTTGTTTTAAACATTAGTTTCCTCACTCTGAAACTCAGAGATGTATCCTGAGTACATGCCCCTTTTCTGGATTTCCTCCAGTCTAGATTCTAGGGATTTTTTGTCCTCAATGATATTACCGAACTCTTCCTTGTTCCACTTCTTTATTTTTTCCTTGATCGCCTTCAGTTTCTGCTGGAACTTATACATACTCTGGCCCTCTCCTGAGCTGAGCTCGTCCCACCATTGGGTTAACTTCACCTTGAAACTAGGATGGCCCAACCAGAACTATTTGAAATGGAAAGGTTTTTTAAATTGAGATCCCAAACCACTCCACCATAGTTCTACTGGCCAATGATCTAACCCTGACGCTGGGAGAATGGAGGTTGTGACTTCACTTCCTGATTCCATAACTGACTCAAAAACTAGGAACCGATCTAGTCGATAGGAAATATGGAGGTCCCCTTTTCATTTATTGTTTCGTGTAAATCGCGCTTCCCCCGGGATAACATCAACAAGTTTGAGGGCTTCAATATTATCCCTAAAACAAACACACTCATCCTCAAGGCGTCGTCTTCCTCCCATCTTTTCCTCTAAAGATGTGATAAGGTAGAAGTCACATCACAATATCCAGTGCTAACTTCCCACTTCATCCCCAATACACCTCAGGGAGTGAATAAAGGCAGTTTTCTCCAGGGGGTTATGGGGGCCATAAACATTGGTTAATAGTCTAGAAACTTGGAAGCCAATAACCCAAAATTCAGCAGAGAGGTAATAGTGATTCCCATGGAATCCCATCAGATTAACTTTACAGGGGTCCCATAGAATACCCAACCCTCCTGCCATACCTCTCGCATCAATTCCCATTTCCTCACTTTTTTTCCATATTTTTTTACATCTCTCTTGCAGTTGTATCACCGAGCATTTTGTTTCTTGAAGAAACACAATGGCTGGATTTGTCATCCTAATATTTTTCCGAAGGACTTTAACTTTCTGCGAGCTGTTAAGACCCCTAATGTTCCAGGATACAATCTTCATTATAAACACTAAAGTTATAAGCCTAAAGAAACCCTTATCGTAGGGTACTGACTTGATTCAACCAGCTTTATTCCTGTTGCTACGATTTGTTGTCATTTGGATTTCCGTCCTGGCTTCTTGATGCTCTCTTCATGTTTCCTCTTATAGTATTTAAGATATCCTAGACTAATACCAAGGCGATTAGACTCCCGAGCTTTTATGATGGCTTCTTTCAGGAGGAAAACTTGCTCTTGTGGGACATACCCTTTCTCTACATCTTCACAGGCTTGTTCTATTCCCTCCAGGTCCAGATCTCCATTTTCCATATCTTCAATGTATTCACCAGTATCCCGTCCAAGATCTTCATTTGGGGTTTCTACTGCCACAGAATTAGATGCTCGAGGGTGTTCAATCTCCTTCTCTTGATTGCTTCTGTCTTTCTGCTCCTTGGTCGGGATAGAAGCAATTTCCTCTGATTGTTCTTTGAGGTAATCAAATTGATTAGAGGTTATAATCTTCTTGGATCCATCCATAATTTCTTGTTTTCTCCCTCCCTGCTTGTGATTCGAAACCCTAGAAAATCCTTGGTATTTTCTTTCCTCTTTAACGCTAGGAGAGGCTATAGGGTTATTCATGGGGAAATATCTGAATAAATGTTCATGGAACCATCGACATCTGAATGGGACTTGCTTGTAATCCAAGGGTTGAACCCAGTCCTCATCCTCCCATGACATCTTGATCACTTCTGGTAGCTCTTTAGAGAGATCCATGTACACACAGGTCCGAGCATAAGCCGTGTACCATTGAACTTTAGTTTGCTCCTAAATTTTAACAAAGGATCCAAGGTTGTTCCCAATGTCTTCCTCACTTGTGGCTACCTTATTAGAATAAGAAAAACCAGATTAAGGTGCTAAGATAACCACATATGAATTTCAATGTGACTGAATTGGAAGGAAAGAATGAACTAGTTAATTTCACACACTCTGTATTGGGAAATTAATTTTTATAAATGGAAACCAAATGTTACCATGTTGAAACTACTTTCCCTAACACAGATGCACAGTCCGATCTCCTTCAATTTTTGCAGACTGATGAAAACGAATGTAATATAGTAGAATTAATTACTAAATTAGATGTAAATACTAACTCAGATAGAGTAGAAGTTAAATTTTGGACTTTACATTTTGATGGCTCCAAGACATAGGAGGGAGCATGGGATGGTTTTTTTCTTGTAGATCCTCAAGGAAAAATATTATTTCTCTCTTGTAGATTAGAATTTGAATTCACTAATAACATAGTTGAATATGAGTCCTTGATTCAAGGACTTCATAAAGCTATTGACTATTAAATATTTGAATTTTTTTGGTGATTCTAAGATAATTGTTAGATAAGTAAGAACCACTATTCATTTCTTATCTCGACACTTAAAAGGGTATCAAGTTGAGGTATGGAATTTGATTTCAAACTTTGAAGCTTTTAATATAGACTCTATTCCTAGATTGCAAAATTCAGTTGTTTATTTATTAGCTACTTTTGCTTCTCATTTATTTCCTCTCAATAATAAATGTTCCATTGAATTACTTTTCAGACCATCTATTCTAGACAATATTAAAAAGCTGGAGAGTTTTCGACGATGATGAACAAATTATTGACTTCTTAACCGATGAATATGCATTCAAAGGATCAATTATGGACAAAGTTAAAAATCAGTCCAATTTGGAAAATATGGTCAGTTTGATGGAAATTTTATGCCAAAAGGAATACACACTTTAGAGAAACTATTCGATTTGCATCATAAGTTCCAAAATATAGTAAATGTCAAGACAAATAGTTCTTCCATGCAATATGAATTAGTGAATTTGGGAATGCAACAAGAACCAAAGTATGTCAATCTAGGAAAATGTTGTTCACCCAGTGAAAGGCATAAGTTTATTAGACTATTTAGACAATATAAAGATGTCTTTTCTTGGAGTTTTGACGACTTTAAGACTTATGATACTCGCATTATCCAACATGTTATTCCAATTAAACAAGGTGCTAGTCCTTTTTAACAAAACTCAAAAAAGTGCACCCTATATTAGAGCCGCTTATTCATAAAAAATTAAAGAAGCTTCTGGATGCTAAGATTATTTTCAAAGTTAGGCATTCTAAATGGGTGGCAAATCTTGTGCCCGTATGCAAAAATTCCAGAGAAATAAGATTGTGTGTGGATTTTCGGAATTTAAATAGAGCATCAAAAAAAGACAATTATCCTATACTACCTATGGAACAAATATTACAACTTGTAATAGGCTCAGAAATGTTTTCCTTGTTAGATGGATTTTCAAGACATAGCCAAGTGTTGGTGGCCAAAAAGGATTGTCTCAAGAAAACTTTCATACAAAATGGGGAACATTTTCTTACAAAAGGATCCCATTTGGCCTTATCATATGCTAGATCCACATTCCAAAGGGCCATGGACATTTATTTTCGAGGATTAATCAGCCACAGTGTAGTCGTATACTTGGATGATGTCAAAGTTTTCTCCAAGAAAAGGGAAGACCATCATTTTCACTTAAAACAAATTTTTGAATGATGCAGAAAATATGGTATCTCTCTTAATCCAAAGAAAAGTGTTTTTGTTGTTGTAGAATGAATATTACTAGGACACATCATCTCGAAAAAGGGAGTCTCAATCGATCCCGAAAGGATACAATCTATACTTCGGATTCGCATGCCCCACAATAAAAAGGCTATGCAATCATTTATGGGCAAGACAAATTTTGTTCAAAGGTTTGTACTATACTTCACACAAATTGTAAAACCTTTGCAACAATGGTTAAACAAAATGTGGAATATAAATGGGATGAAATCGAAAAGAATTATTTTAAATATATCAAAACTACAATTGCGCATGCAACATCATTAAGCAATCCAGATTTTGAAAAGGATTTTATCATCTATACATTTGTGTCTGATCATTCCCTTGCAATAGTGCTCACTCAAAAGGGAGAGCAGGGGGATGGATATCCTATAGCTTTTATGAGCACTGAGTTATAAGGGGTTGAACTAAATTACCCAGACATAGACAAGCAAGCTTATGTTGTGTTTAAAGCTGTAAAACAGTTCAGACCCTATATTCTTAAAAATAGAACCAAATTCATAGTACCTCATCCGGTTGTCCGATCGTTATTTGTACAAAAATAATTAGGATAAAGACACAGGAATTGGACAATTGCATTACGAGAGTATGATTTAGAGTTTAATCCCACCAATATCATCAAAGGTTGGACTATTCAATTGATCACTGAAAATATGATTGAAGAGACCCATGGATGGGATAATGAGGCAAAGATGAACTTGGTAGAAGTTTGTTCCATTTACACTACCCAAGATTCATGGTACCGAGATATAGTATATTATTTACAGCATGGACACACTCCAGAACATTGGAATTCCAAAAAAGACAAGCCCTCCATTTTAATTCAGCTATATATCAAATAATCAAAGGGGTACTCTTCCGAAAAAATTTGATGGAGTGTTTCTTAGACATTTGGAAAAGGAAGATGCAAAAAAAGTGGTGAAAGAATTACATGATGGTCATGTTGGGGGTCATTATTCTGGCGATACCATTGTGCAAAAAATTCTAAGAGCAGGGTACTATTGGCCCATTTTTTTCAAAGATGCACATGCATATGTCCGAAAATGTGTTGTGTGCTAAACAAGTGTTGGAATATTAGAAAATCCAACAACAACATTACAACCAGTAATCATTTATGAACCCTTTGAGCAACAGGGCTTAGGCATCGTTGGAGAAATCAACCCCAACCCCTCACTACAACATCGATATGTTCTCATAGAAACAGATTATTTTACTCGCTAGACCAAAGCTATTCCTTTTCGAAAATTTAATGAAGATGCCATCATTAAGTTTCTGTAGGAGAACATCAGCACCAGGTTTGGGGTTCCAATTTCTTTAGTTTTTGACAATGCTTCCTATTTATCTTCTTTGAAAATAAGTGAATTTGTTGTTGAAAAAGGGATCAAATTGCATTATTATGCAAATTATTATCCATAAGGGAATGGATTAGCAGATTCTACAAATAAAAATTTGATTAGTATTTTAAAGAAAACAATCATTGAAAATCAAATAAATTGGCATGTTTCTCTTCCTAATTGTTTATCGGTTGATAGGGTCACTCCAAAGAATGATCTAGGGGTTTCCCCGTATACCTTAGTTGATAGAAAAGAGGCTATACTCCCTCCAATTGTTCTTTTACCTTCACTACATTTATCCCAAGCATCCAAAGGATACAACAATAGAGTCATGCAATTAAGAATTAGTACCCTACTAAAACTTGAGGAAGAAAGAGAAAAGGCCAAAAACAAGTTTAGCCTTCATCAATGCAATGTTAAGAGATGGTTTGATATTCAAAAAGTAGGAAAAAATATTTTGAGGTAGGTGACTCATTCCTGAAATGGGACCATCCCCATGAGGATAAAGGAAAGAACACCAAGTTTCAACATCTATGGCTTGGCCCCTGCACCATCATTGAGAAACTTGGCCCAGGAACTTATAGATTACAAAATCTACAAGGGGAAGTGGAAACTCTTCCTATAAATAGCCAAGCTCTCAAGCAATATTTCTCTTAGTTTTAGGAAAATCTTTGTACATAAATAAAAATTTCTTTTTGTTTTTATTGCTTATTTTAGTGTAGTTGTTATTTCTGTAGAACCAAATGATTTTATGTTGTTTTGATTTTTGAAAATTCATCTCAACTATCAAAGTGATGAATGGGAAGCTGTGATCTAAAATTATTCATGGAATATCTCTTAGGTGAAAACACAAAATTTTAGAATGTATAAGAAACATTTCAAAATCTAAAAGCTTTTTCTTGTTGTAAGAGTCATTAATGTGATTTCAAGCGTTATTATTTTAATTTTTAACTTGTCTACCTTATCTTATCATTCTGTTTCTTGGAAAATTTGTCACATGGTCCATTCTAAACTAAAATGTGTTAAATCCTATGTAAATAGTTGGGATAAATATTTCTAGGTGACTATCTTGGGGCTACTCTCACTCAGACACATAAATAACTGTTAGGAACCCATGTCTTTACTTTGTTAGTATGTTGTTATTGGACGCATATGCTTTGTAAGTCGTCCCGTAGTATTTGTTGATCAATAGTTTGTGTTATTGTTGTTGGCGCATATGCTTTGTAAGTCGCCCGTAGTATTGTTGATCCATAGTTTGTAACGGCCCATGGTTTCGACCCATAGTAGTGGCGCCTAGAATTAGTATATAAGTGTGTGTTGAGACTTATGAAGGCACCGTGAAGTTATTTGTATTGAGCTTGCTCAAAGGAGGTTGCCCCCTCGAAGTGGCCCGTGATCAATATAAAGTGATTCTGAGTTCTGTCATTTCTGCTATTTCGCATATTTTCATTAAGTGATTGTTGCAGGTGCCTCACATCTGGTATCAGAGCACTTTCTTGGGCTCGCTGGGTGAAATTTCTGCCAAATTTTTTTTTTCGCATCTGTTGCAGGTTCGGATTTGGGAATAATCCCTATCCGCTTAACTGTGGGAAGTACTTGGGAATAAGCCCTAAAACTCATTGTGAGGAGTACCACAGGAACCCCGAAGTAGCTTGCCCATTGAGAGGACCTGCCAGCGAAAAGGGCAACGACCCCTACCTGATTGACTAGTTCCCACCCGTGAGGTAAACCAAGAGCTGTCGTTTGTGGCAAAGCGGTTATCAGTTTTACCTGAGCCGTGGAGTGAGGGGTACTGCCCCAATACGCAAGCCGTCAGACAACATTGGTGGCCGAGTGAAAACCCTGAACTGTTAGGAAGCCGCACATACCTGGGGTCCATATCTACTTTCAGTTGAACTATTGTCGATCACTGCTGCGCCGTTTCAGATCCATTTTGCAAGTCGTTCCAGATCCAGCCGGTCGGCATTGTTCCCCTTCCTACAGCCCGAAATCCCACATTTGTCTATTTTTAGGGTTTGCCATAACTACCTCAGATTTCACCCAATCACCCTCAAATTTTACCACAGAGTTCCTTTTTGAATTCTGCTTCTTTGTTCCCCTCTGCCCAATTTTCCCATTCTTTCACCCCGCTTCTGAAATCCTCATTTTTGCCTCCCTGTCCATCCAACAGTGTCCAAAACCTAGTCAAACCCCAATTACCATTCTGATTTTTTCCCAAATCCAAATTTTCCCTTACTGAAGTAGTTCCTGTTTTTGTTTTCCTACCCAATCAGAGGAAAAAAAAAAAAAATCCCGGTTATGGTTGTCACCTGTGCAGGAGCAAAAACCATGGAAGAAGCACTTGCAGCCATCCAAGCCAAACTCCAGGATCTGGATGAAAAATTTCTCGGTCTCCATCTTGAACATTCATCTATGAACAACAAACGGAAGTCCGAGTCTTCAGTAGACAATGGGTTCTCTTCTTCCAGCAATTTCCGTGGTCCGAAGCTTGATTTTCCTCGCTTCAATGGTACCGATCCAACTGGATGGATCTATCGTGCAGAACAGTATTTCAGTCTGCATAATACTTTTGATGTCAACAAAGTTCCGTTGGCATCGTTTCATTTGGAACAGGAAGCTCTTCAATGGTACCGTTGGTACATCAAGGCTCATCCAAAGCCCAACTGGCCAGACTTTTGTCAGCTCCTTTTGCAACGATTTGGTCCTAGTTCTTTTGATGACTTCACAGGAGCCCTCACTAAACTTCGCCAAACTGGCACTGTGAGAGAGTATCAAACCGAATTTGAGAATCTAGCCAACCACACCAAAGGATTGACTGATGAATTTTACCGGAGTTGTTTTATCAGTGGTCTAAAGGATGCCATTCGCTCTGAGGTCAAAATGTTCTGTCCCAACACAATGATGGAAGCACTCGGGTTGGATAAGTTGGCAGAAGACAAGATTGCAGCCCAGCAACGCTCCAAGCCCACTTTTGTTCCTTTCAGAAATATGGGTTCTCAGCGACCACCTATACCGCAGGCTCCTCGACCGACTTCTATCAAGCATTTGTCTGAAGCAGAGATGCAAGCACGCAGAGAAAAGGGGCTTTGCTATAATTGTGATGAGAAATTCACTCGGGGACATCGATGTGTTCAGCAAAAGCTCTATCTCCTGGATGTGGAGTCTCCGCCTGCCTCTGAAATGGGTGACGAAGATCCGGAAACACTGGATGCTCTGGTCGACATTCAGGAACCGCCTATTGACCCTCCGTCTCAGGATGACCAGCCAGAGATATCTCTCCATGCTTTAGCGGGAATCACCACCTCCCAAACAATGCAGGTCAAGGGTTACTTCAAGAAGCTTCCTCTTACAATCCTCATTGATTCGGGTAGCACTCATAATTTCATTGACCCTCGGATCGCCAAACAAGCTGATTGTTTTATCCATCCTTGCTCCAACTTTGAAGTCATGATTGCCAATGGGGGCACCTTACCTTGCAAAGGGAAGTGTCGAAATGTGCGTATCTCTATGGGAGATTATATCCTGCGCTCTGACATGTTTGCCTTTCCCTTAGGCGGATGTGATGTGGTTTTGGGCGCTCAATGGCTACGCACACTCGGCCCTATCTTATGGGATTTTGCCGAACTTTGGATGCAGTTTTCCCTCAATGGACACAAACACACATTGACAGGATTACAACCAGGTTCTCTCAGCATCATCAGTTCACATCGCATGGAGAAACTCCTCAAGAAGAGTTCACATGGTGTCATCGCTCAGATCAGTTCCATCCAGATGCAACCATCCGCGGTCTCCACTACTCCTTTGGATCTACAACAAATTATGAATCGATATACAGGTGTCTTTGCTGAACCAGTGGGATTACCACCTTCCAGGCCGGAAGACCATCGTATTCAGCTCCTTCTTGGCAGCGTTCCTCCCAACATCAGGCCCTATCACTACCCATTTCACCAAAAAACAGAGATTGAAATGCTCGTGCGGGATTTATTGAAGCAAGGTATTATTCGCCCAAGCACTAGTTCCTTTTCTTCTCCAGTTATTCTTGTCCGCAAAAAAGATGGGTCATGGCGCCTCTACATTGACTTCCGATCACTTAATCACCTCACCATCAAGGATAAGTTTCCAATTCCTGTTGTTGATGAGCTTCTTGATGAGCTTCATGGGGCTCACTTTTTCTCCAAGTTGGATCTTCGTTCTGGGTATCATCAAATTCGGGTTCATGAGGAGGATATTCCTAAAACAGCTTTCCGCACACATGATGGCCATTATGAGTTTTTGGTCATGCCCTTTGGCCTCACTAATGCTCCTTCCACATTCCAGGCCTTAATGAATAAAATATTTCGACCCTACTTGTGGAAATTCATTCTGGTATTCTTTGATGATATCCTCATCTACAGTAAAACATGGGATGAACATCTCCAGCATCTGGATCTTGTCATGCAACTTTTCTCTGACCATCATCTCCATGCCAAGCAGTCTAAATGTGTTTTTGGACAAAAGGAAGTTGAGTATCTCGGGCACATTATCTCAGCACAAGGGGTTCACGTGGATCCTGCCAAAATCGATGCCATGAACAATTGGCCACATCCTCAGACACTCAAGAGCCTTCGTGGTTTTTTGGGGTTGACTGGCTACTACCGCAAGTTTATCAAGGATTATGGGAAGATTGCAGCTCCATTAACTGCCCTATTGAAAAAAGATGCTTTTACATGGACACCTGCTGCTCAGTGTGCATTTGACAAACTAAAACAAGCTATGTGTACTACACCTGTGCTAGCTATGCCCGATTTTTCCAATCCCTTCACTATTGAGAGTGATGCTTGCGGCAATGGACTTGGTGCTGTTCTCCTTCAAGATGAACACCCCATTGCATTTACCAGCAAAGCCCTTTCAGGTAAGAATTTAGCTGCCTCTACCTATGAGAAGGAAATGATGGCTATTTTGCATGCAGTACAGAAGTGGCGTCCATACCTATTAGGGAATCATTTCTGCATCAAGACTGATCACCAGAGTTTGAAATATTTCTTGGACCAGCATGTCTCCTCCCCGGCACAACAGAAATGGGTTAGCAAACTCATGGGTTATGACTATGAGATCACTTACAAGAAGGGTAAAGACAATATTGTGGCAGATGCTCTTTCTCGTACATTTGATGCCCAAGGTTCTCTTTCAGCTATTTCTATGCCTGTTCCAAATTGGTTGCAATCTGTTCAACAGGGTTATGTCAATGACTCTTCCTTATCTCAGATCATCTAGCGCTTGACCAACAATCCTTCTGCGGTCCCACATTACTCTTAGGATGGTGCTTCTATGCGATACAAGGGTCGTCTGGTGCTTCCCCAGAGCACAGATCTTCAACAGGCTGTCTTCTATGAACTCCATGCTTCTCCATCAGCCGGGCACTCTGGGTTCCTCAAAACATATGAACGAGCACGACGTAACTTCTTTTGGCAGGGCATGAAAAGGACAATTCAACAGATGGTGGCCGAATGTGATACCTGCCAGCGCAATAAGGGTGAAACAACACTCCTTCCAAGATTGCTTGAACCCTTGCCCATACCTACACGGATTTGGACAGATATTTCTATGGATTTCATCGAAGGGCTCCCTAAATCTGGCGAAAAGACAGTGATTCTCGTTGTGGTTGATAGTCTCTCCAAATATAGTCATTTTTGTGCTCTCATCCATCCCTATACAGCCTCCTCCGTCGCTCAAATTTTTATGGACCAGATCTTTCGTCTTCATGGCATCCCTTCTTCCATTGTCTCGGATCGTGATGCGACTTTCACTAGTCATTTTTTGACAGAACTATTTCTCCACACTGGCACCAAACTGAAGATGAGTTCAGGGTATCACCCACAAACAGATGGTCAGACTGAAATTGTTAATAAATGCTTGGAAACTTATCTTCGTTGCTTCACCTCGGAACAACAACGTCAGTGGGCAAAGTGGCTTCCTCTCGCTGAATGGTGGTACAATACCTCTTACCACAATGCCTCCAAAATGACCCCATATGAAGCAGTCTATGGTCAGGCACCTCCCGCTCTTCTTCCATACACCCCCACCAGTTCACCAGTTCAGGAAGTTGACAGGGTCCTTCGCAACCGAGATCAGATTCTTTGCGTTTTGTGGGACAATCTTCACATGGCAAGGAATCGCATGAAGCAACAAGTTGATCAGCACCGTTCAGAGCGCACCTTTCAAGTCGGCGATATGGTTTTTCTTCGTCTCCAGCCGTACAAACAATCCTCCTTGAAACTCAAAGGACGTCATAAGCTCGCTCCAAATTTCTATGGGCCATATCGGATTCTTCAGAAGATTGGGTCCGTCGCTTATAAATTGGAACTTCCTCCTTCTTCCCGCATTCATCCAGTCTTTCATGTTTCTTGTCTGAAGAAAGTTCTTGGCACCAACATCAGCGGACAAATGATTTTACCCGAACTGGATAATGAAGGATCCATCCTTTTGGAGCCAGAGGCCATCCTCAATCGGCGCACGCGTCAGCTTCGCTCTCGCTCTATCACAGAGGTCTTAATTCAGTGGCACGACATGCAACCAGAGGATGCTACATGGGAACCACTCCTTCAGATTCAACAACAATTTCCACATCTAAAGCTTTGAGGACAAAGCTTTTTTTCAAGGGGGAGGGGATGTTAGGAACCCATGTCTTTACTTTGTTAGTATGTTGTTATTGGACGCATATGCTTTGTAAGTCGTCCCGTAGTATTTGTTGATCAATAGTTTGTGTTATTGTTGTTGGCGCATATGCTTTGTAAGTCTCCCGTAGTATTGTTGATCCATAGTTTGTAACGGCCCATGGTTTCGACCCATAGTAGTGGCGCCTAGAATTAGTATATAAGTGTGTGTTGAGACCTATGAAGGCACCGTGAAGTTATTTGTATTGAGCTTGCTCAAAGGAGGTTGCCCCCTCGAAGTGGCCCGTTATCAATATAAAGTGATTCTGAGTTCTGTCATTTCTGCTATTTCGCATATTTTCATTAAGTGATTGTTGCAGGTGCCTCACAATAACCTTCTCTCAAGTACTATAATATGGCCGAACCATGGAAAGGAAGCAAGTCTTGTAGATGTATAGCAATCAAAATGATCCTATACCAAAATATCAAATCCAAAAGGGAATAAAGAGAGTCATATGTTCCCTAATGTGAATATCCACAAAAGTTAAAGTTGGATACTTGAAGAACTAAATGAAGATATGAATGTGTAAATCAAATCAGGAGTATACTTCTAATATTACTCGCAGAAGGATTTTCTCCATCTGTGGGTATGATAAGGAAAACAAAATACTCATTTCCCACACAAAAGGACATTATGGATGGAAGAGCCTAGGATATACCTCTAAAGACAAAGGGAACTATATATTAGAGCGACTCAAGCATCAAATAATGTTAATGCATCAAAGAAATGCATATGGTATAGGAGTGAGGAACAGACGATTACATTTGCCTATTTTTTTTACTGAACTATGGTGTCTTACCTAGTTTCTTCCAAAAGACATGGTAGTTAAATTAACCTCATACTTTAGCCTCAGGAGAGTGGCTATGAAATCCTAACTAAGCTGCCATGCCCCAATACTTGCAGCAATATTTGGTCTATGTGATTCTTATTCAAATTTGAAATGGGCCTGTTTGAACTACAAGACAGATGAATAATCTATGACTCTTACAATTATAAGTCACAAATAAGTAGAGATAATTTCTTACCATCACTAAAATAGTCTTTCCTTCAAGAGTGTTCTTTTGTTTGCAAAGATCTAAGTTCCCTAACTAGTCACCAATTGTTGCAGCTACAACCCCTTCCCAAAATTTTGCAAATTTAGGACACCTCCTTTTATTTTGAACCTAACTCTTAGCTTTATTTTGTTTCCTTGTCACCAAATATTTATTGAATTTTAATTCCCCATTGAAGATTTGACACTTAGAAAAAAATTCAAGTTTGAAATTGTTTCGGTGACTTATCATAAGTTAATCAAAACATCGAACAAACATCTGATTTAGCCCCGAAACTATTGAACAAAAATTCATTTTTTCACCAAAACTATCGGTTCACTTTTTGGTTTTGCGTCAATTTGATTAAGTCCAAATCCAATTTTGCTCCTAAACGGTCGAGTCAAAACCCATTTTTTTGCACCGATACGATTGGTACGGTCAGATCCTTTCAAGGTTTACCCCATGCTTATTACAGGTCTTTCTTTTGGTTTGATTAAGGGTTTTATTCAAGACTCAAAGCTTTGAGGTGAAAGTCTGATCTCAACAACTTATAAGTTTTAGCCCGAAGCCAATCGCAACACTTAGTATTTTTCATGAGGTTTCATGTTTTGCTTCTACTTCAAGTGTAGGACCGATACACATCAAGGCCTTATTAAATTTCACTCTGAAACACACTTCAACACTTAGAATTTTCTTGAAAATAGAGCTTCGATTCTATTTTTGGTTTAAGCCTGACACATTTCAAATCTTTATCTCTTTCTGCTCCGAAAGGGCCCGCATGGTCAAAGCTTTTACCTCCGTTATTATTTCACATCAGTGTGAGTTTAGTTTTGTGATCAGGTAACTTTGGAGTCTGTATTAGTCTGAATTTGCAATGCGTCGGCGTAAAACAGATTTTTAATCCAAAACACATTGCAATGTATCGTGTTATAATTCAATTCAACACCGATATAAAAACCGATTGGTCGCAAACTGGTTATTTTAAGTTATAAATTCATTTTTCTCGTTTGCACTTGGTAATTTGAAAAGGGTTCTCAACCACATGCTACCCGTTGACCTATTTCTAAGGTTTTAGGGTTTTGAAAGCCAATATAAAGGAGATAAATCCCATTACAAGTTTATCTCTTACTTCCTAAACGTCGTTCAATTGGTTGTGCCACTTGGATGGAGGACTCTGCCAACTCAATCACCATCTCAGAAACACATTCTTCACACTTACAGGTAAGTTTTGTTTGTTTTATGTGGTAAATTTGTAACACTTGGTTGCACTTGATTTGGAATCAAAGGATTAGGAAATAAACGTTATTTATGCCCTAGTTGTTATGCTCTTACCCTATAATTTTTTCTAGCCCATATTTGTCTCATTACACATTTTGGACGCTAGTTTATCGATCTCATACACAGTTAGGGAAACAACCATGAACCCTAACAAGTTTTATGATAGTTGAGTGGCACGCTCAATGACTTGGTGAGACCATAGATGCTATGCATCCTCTCATTCACAGAACTCATTGCTTAGCTAGTTTTAGTCTAGATGCATCTTTAGGCAAGAAGCGTAGTTCATCTCAAGTTGTGTTTAACATGAATATGAACCATAATGTCTTCTGTTCATTCTTCCTACTCACATTTTGACCCTAGGTGTTTTATTTGGGGAAGACATATATAAACCCTATCTGAGGAGTTTCCCTCAACAAGTTTTGTTCAGAGTAAACGCTAGCCGACTATAAGTTTACAGTGAACCCTAAAATTGAAGTCTTTTTTCTTATGTGCAGATCGGAAGTGCATTTGTATTTATTTGAGACCCTGAGCTTGATGAGTTTGTGTAGTGGGAACAATTGAATCTTGGCACTTGACTCCAAACAATCACCCAAAGAGGCGTTGCTCGACCAATTTTATTTCCTTTTAGTATTCAACATGGTCATTTGCTTGATAAAATTGTTTTCAAAATGTTTGGATAATAGAAGAGTCTTCAAATTCACATTTTGCTTCAAGATTAGTTCTTGTTATGAATTAATTGATAGCATGGACAACTTTCTTGCATGTTAGTTTCATTTGGTGAAATTTATGTTCCATGAATAAATATCATGTTTTTTCTTGAAATCCTCATATTATCATTATTTTCATATTAAATCTATCTGGTTGTATTATAAATGGACACAATGCCACTCTTTGATGTTGTTCTTATGTCACATGATCTAGAAATGGATAAAAGGACCTCTAAACATAATCTCAAGTTGACAGAGTCAGATTTTGATGTAGAGGTGATCCCAGAAAACACTATGGAAACACAGTTTGAAGACACCAACTCCAACACAGGGATAGCTCCCGAGTACAAGTGGGGTGAAATTTATCCCTTAGTAAGAGATCAAAACATCCCTGATGCCACAATAGAGGAAAACTTGATATATCAGAATATATAGAGGTTTGGTCTCCACAAAGCCGCCACAGGAATTGAGTTATTCCCATGTTTAGAAGTGATCAGATGGATTCTTCCATGGCTAAATGTAGAATCTAGGATCATTGCAAATCCGACTGGAAATAGTTTAGCTTCATTTCAACCTACACATATAAATGGTTTAAACCCCGCAGTCTAGAGGTCACTAATGGCTTCCCAAATGTTGTACGAACTCCCAACTTTCAGATCAGATAAATGGATCAGATATATGACTTCAATGAGCACCCAAATGAATCATTAATCAATTCCTAAAGGCTTCTGCAATTTCCATAACTCGGATGTTTTTATACTAGCTTCAACATAGGGGGAAATGATAGTAAATCTTCACAAATGGTTATGAAACTTGAGAATATTGCTCCAAATGCTTGTCTAATGAATATTAAACTTCTTCATCATATTAATGGCACTCCATACAAAATTAATATATCAATATTGACTGAACCATTTAAATTTGATACCACTTCAAGTGCAAATAATAAGGTATTGGGGAAATGACACCATTTATTCATAGTTTAGCATTTTTACATCAAATCTATTGGAGTTTCGACCTGAAAGTATTAAGAGTAGTTAGGGAATCTAGCTCCAAGTGTCACAATTCCTCTAAGATGCCTCTTCCTCTTCCATGGGAGTTTCTCTTCCACTCCAATTCTACCTTACATGATTCATTCCATCAATAATACCTATTCAAACCCCCCCCATCAATAATACCTATTCAAATCCCCCAAGTATGTTACCCTTCTTCTTGAAATCGAATTGGTGAGAGAATAATTCCAAGTGTAGTGGGGAATCTTGCCACAAGTGGGTCCCACAACCTCTTATGTGCCCTCATGATCCAATTCCACCTTATTTTATTATTATTATTATTTATTTGACCCATTTAATGTGCATTTGTAATTCTAAGGTAACTTTGGTTCTTATAGCTCCTTCACTCCAACTTTTAATGCTTCCACCCCCAACCTAGGGAACTAGTAATTTTCCTTAAGGATAATTCATTTTGATGGGACTATTACAACTTTGAATTGGGAGTTTTCTCTTAATGTGAACCACCTTGTCCATTTGGATCTAATTTTAAATTATTACTAACTTGGACATCATCCTTGGCAATTATTTTACCCTTAGCATCAATTTGACAAACTAGCATGAATATGGCCAAGGGGCTTAGGCCATTGTGACCCAATGCAAAATTTGGGACATGAAAAATCCTCCCTTCCCAATATTTCTTGTCCTCAAGCAATTTAAAACATGGGTGTTGAAGAACCTGCTTTCTTTCCAAAACCTTGCTTCCAAATATTTTCTTCTAAAACTCTGAGTAGTGGCACTCATGCACTACAATTGTGTGTTTCCAAAAGCAAGGAGATTTGGGTTTTCTTTTTCATTTTGATTTACCCTGTAACATCACCACTAAACACCAAAATGTTAATTAAATCCATCAAAACCAAGTTTTCACAATTACTCTTTACCTCTTTCATATTTTGAAAACCCTTTCTGATACCACTGCATAAGTCTTTGAAGTTGCCACTGAGTTTCCCAATTTTGAGTCTTCAAGATTCCATAAAGATTTTAGAGAGGAACCACCATGCTTGTTGCTGCACTACTCTGATTAAAATCACTTTATTAAGTGGGTAATCCATCTCCCATACTTCTTGTTTACCCCCAAAATTGAAACCAATGAGACTAAAAATTATCCCAGGGTCCTATTGCTTGTATTGCACTCCAATAATTAGAAATGCTCTCCAACCCATACCATTAGAAAAGAGAATTCCTAGATCCCATTTTCTTGTATGCATTATTCCAAACATCATGAGTACAAAATATATATCATCAAAGTACATAACAACATAATAAAAATGTACATCAAGGAGGTGCCTCATCAAAGAATCATGAAAGTACTTATACCTCCAAGTAAGTAGACAACCATTTTCCAAGTGCATACAAGATTCAAGTGACCCATCAAATCTTCTCCAATGACATAGGTTAGGATCCCATGTCCTATAATTCTGCTCCAAAAGGATGTAAGATGCATCAAAATAATCAGCCACGTGTTATTTCATCCAATAAGTGAATGAAGAACCTCCACTACAATCTGAACCAAGTAGGGAACAAAGAAAACAATGAGCCTTCAAGGGGCTCACAGAAGTACCATTTGTGCATCCATGAACATGTGTATCATCAAGAAATAAAAAAGGATTTTGTTGCCAATAATAATTTCATCCAATCATATATCTCTTCACCCAAGTAGTGGATGAATTTCCTCCAATATCCATTGAACTAAGCAAGAAGCAAGGAAAATCATAAGTCTTCAAGTGACTCAAGTGAACATCATAAGTGCATCCATGTAGATGTGTTTCATCATAAGTTAACAAAGGATGCTGCTGCAAATGTAAATAAGAAATGGCTCTAATAATGTCATCATATAAAGGAGAGATAGGAGTTTCATACTCCTCACATGGTACCATAAAAAATAAACCTTTCACCCATACTTCATTAGGATGAATGCTGAAAAATATGGAAGTGTAGGATGTAGAAGAATGAACCAACTCACCCAAATGATTAGAAACTATAGAAGTGTCCTCATGTGAATTATCCATAAGGGTAGGATCATGCACCTCCCTCGAAAGTGCAAAAATTTCCTCAGTTGGTTCCAAGGTAGTGGAATCAACTTCTTCAAAAAATGTGTACCCATTTCCAAGAGGAAACTCAAGTTTCTCTTCCACCACATCAAGTGATTGGATATCATCAAGCTCATATTCAAACACATCAAGCCCCTACAAATTTCCATGTTTCTCATGATCTACCATGTCATGAAAATACTCCATGCAATCTACCATCTGAAAAATTGAAACATAGGAGGAAGAACAAGTATATTGCAACCTTTCAAGAAGTTGCTTATTTTGAATTTTGAGTTTATGAACATCCTCATCATTCTTCAAGTATGCATCATGTAACAATTCATTAAAATCAACCAAATTGTTTCTATCAAAAAGCAAAGACATGAAATTACCTGTTAGGAACCCGTGTCAACCCTTCTCTTTACTATGTTAGTATATTGTTGTTGGACGCATATGCTTTGTAAGTCGTCCCGTAGTATTTGTTGATCCATAGTTTATATTAGCCCATAGTATTGACCAATAGTATTGTAAACATATGCTTTGTAAGTCATCCTGTAGTATTATATGTCCCATGGTTTTGACCCATAGTATTGGGCATAGACTTAGTATATAAGTGTGTGTTGAGGTCATTGAAGGACCATGAAGTTAATTGCATTGAGCTTGCTCAAAGGAGGTTGCCCCCTCGAAGTGGCTCGTGATCAATATAAAAATGATTATGAGTTCTATTATTTCTGATATCTCATGTATTTGCATTAATTAATTATTGCCAGTTCATCACATCTGGTATCGGAGCACTTTCTTGGGCTCACTGGGTGAAATTTCTGCCAAATTTTTTTTCGCATCTGTTGCAGGTTCGTATTTGGGAATAATCCCTATCCGCTTAACTATGGGAAGTACTAGGGTTGGCTAAGTTGGCAGAGGACAAGATCGTATCTCAAAAACGCTCCAAACCCACCTTTGCTCCCTTCAGAAATATGGGTTCCCAATGACCTCCCATCACGCCTGCTCCTCAACCAACTCCTATCAAGCATTTGTCTGAAACAAAGATGCAGGCACGCCGAGAAAAAGGGCTTTGTTATAATTGTGACGAGAAATTCACTCGGGGACATAGATGTGTTCAACAAAAGCTCTAGATACCCAGGTCGACATTCAACACCCACTCCAGATACAGTAGATGATCAGGTCGACATTCAACACCCGCCTGTTGACACCCCATCTCAGGACAACCCACCCAGATCTCTCTCCATGCTGTAACCGGTGTAACCACCCCACAAACAATGTGAGTCAGGGGATACTTCAAGAAGCTCCCTCTTACCATACTCATTGATTCTGGTAGCACTCATAACTTCATTGACCCTCGGATTTCCAAACAGGCTGATTGTTTTGTCCATCCTTGCTCCAACTTTGAAGTCATGGTTGCCAATGGGGGCACCTTACCTTTCAAGGGGAAGTGTCACAATGTGTGTATCTCTATGGAAGATTATAACCTGTGCTCTGACATGTTTTCCTTGTCCTTAGGCGGATGTGATGTGGTTTTGGGTGTTCAATGGTTACTCACACTTGGCCCCATCTTATGGGATTTTGCAGAACTTTGGATGCAGTTTTCAATCAATGGGGCACAACACAAATTGATGGGCTTACAACCAGGGTCTCTCCGCATCATCAGTTCACATCGCCTGGAAAAATCGCTCAGCTCCATTCCATTCAGATGCACCCATCAACGGTCTCCACTACTTCCTTGGATAGATATGCAGGTGTCTTTGTTGAACCAATGAGCTTGCCGCCTTCAAGAGACCTTTCCGGTAAGAATTTAGTCGCATCTACCTTTCAGCAGGAACTGATGGCTATTTTGCATGCAGTATAGAAGTGGCAGCCATACCTATTAGGGAATTATTTCTGCATCAAGACTGATCTCCAGAGTCTGGAAAATTGTCTAGAACAATGGGTCTCCTACCCAACACACCTGAAATGGGTTATCCAACTCATGGGTTATCCCTATGCGATCACTTACAAGAAGGGTAAGGACAATATGGTGGCAGATGCTCCTTCTTGCACAATTGATGACCCAGTTTCTCTTACAGCTCTTTCTCTGCTTGTTCCAAGTGGGTTGCACTATGTTCAACAGGGCTATCTCTTCTATGAACTCCATGATTCTTCATCAATAAGGCACTCTGGGTTCTTCAAAACGTATGACCGGGAACAATGTAACTTCTTTTGGTAGGGATTGAAAATGACAATTCAACAGATGGTGGCTGACTCTGATACTTTCCAGGTCAACAAGGGTGAAACGACACTCCTTTTGGGATTTCTCAAACCCTTGCCCATCCCTACACATCTTTGGCCAACTATTTCTATGGATTTCCTAGCAGCGCTCTGGTGGTACAATACCACATCTCAAAGGACACCATATGAAGTAGTCTATGGACAAACACCACCAGTTCTTCTTCCATACACCCTTAGTAGCTCCCCAATTCAGGAAATTGACTCGGTTCTTCGCAACTGCGATCAGATTCTTCTCATTCTGCAGGACAATCTTCACATGGCCAGAATTTGCCTGAAACAACAAGCCGATCAGCGCCGTTTTGAGCGCATTTTCCACGCAGCTGATAGGGTTCTTCTTCGTCTACAGCCTTCCAAGCAATCCTCCCTAACACTCCAAAGGCGTCAGTGGCCCGAAATGCAACCCGAGGATGCTACCGGGGAACCACTCCTTCAGATTCTGCAGCAATTTCTCCAACCAAAGCTTTGAGGACAAAGCTTTTTCTAAGGGAGAGGGGATGTTAGGAACCTGTGTCAACCCTTCTCTTTATTATGTTAGTATATTGTTGTTGGACTCATATGCTTTGTAATTCGTCCCATAGTAATTGTTGATCCATAGTTTATATTAGCCCATAGTATTGGATGCATATGCTTTGTAAGTCGTCCAATAGTATTATATGTCCCATGGTTTTGACCCATAGTATTGGGTATAGACTTAGTATATAAGTGTGTGTTGAGGTCATTGAAGAACCGTGAAGTTAATTGTATTAAGCTTGCTCAAAGGAGGTTTCCCCCTCGAAGTGGCCCGTGATCAATATAAAAGTGATTCCGAGTTCTATTATTTCTGATATCTCATGTATTTGCATTAATTAATTATTGGAGGTTCATCACATTACCTTTGATGTTGCACATTGCTCTTTGAATCTTCTCCATGTCTTCAAGGAAGGATGGATCCTTCAATGAAGAAACCTTCCAACAAGAATTTGACACTAATTATTGAGTGTCATGGAGCATGCTAAGGGTCTCTTGGATCTTCTTTTCATTCATATTTAATGACCCTTCAAGAAAAAGAGGATCTTGCAAGTGAACCTCCTACCTTCTTACTTGGACCAACTTCATGAAGCTCAAGTGGTGATGGGGAAGTTGATCTTGTTTCTTATTCAAATGCTATAAAGTCTTCATTTTTATGCTTAATGGAAGTTTGGCTTGCAACAACACTTTCAAAAGTGATCTCTATGTCACCAACATAGAGGTGTGAGCACCCATCAGTAGGTACTCCTTCATAGTTCAAGCATCCATCAGTAGATGCTCTTTGAGTCATGTCCAAGGTAGAATGTGTCTCGAAATGATATTCAATATTTTCAATAGATTCTTTTTCATTTTCATGTGATGTCTCTTCATATTTGAAATATATTTTTAAGGAAAACCCAAAAAATTTCTTCAAGTAGGAAATACATGCATTCCCTGAAGCTTCAGATATTTCATTGCTCTTTTCACTCACACACATATGATTTTCTCTCCAAGGAATTTTACAAGAATGGCATAAACCTTTCTTCACTAACTCCACATCTTCATTTTTGGGCCTATTTTAAAACACCCAATCAGAAAAGTCTTCGAAAGGAGGGGCCTTTTTTGTATTTCTCTTATACAAGCCAAGATATGCCTGATATTGTTGGGGCAAGGTCTTATATGTTGCTCTCCATATTTGTAACTCATTCATAGAATTATACTTTGGTAGTGTGACACATTCATTTTTATCATACATAGTGTCATGATAATAATCTTCATTCCTCAAGAAATTGTAAGAAGAATTGCATGGTGGCACCTCTTCCTCATACCATTCACATTCTCTTTCATATTGCTCACAACCATCTGCATACTTGTCATAAGCATTGTACTCGTAGGATTCATCATAATAGTAAGAAATGGCTGAAAATTATTATTCAATGTATGATATTAATTCACAGGTGCAAGTACCATGCTTTAATACCACTGTAATGTCCCTTCTATTGAAATTTCCCAAACTACTCAAATTCACCAAATTTCAACTCTAGGTATATGGTTTACAACTGATTCCAAACACCTCCAATTGCTTTTCCGAGGAAGGTCATTAGGGTTTATAGGAAACATGAAAACATATATCAAACATATAAGCAACTAATATACCCATCCATGATCTGAAATTTGCAAGGGAAGAAGTTTCGGGACAAGACTAGTCAATTTGGGAAGTGGAAAGTCCCCCTAGGTATTGTAACAAAAGCTCTTCCAAACACTGTACCAAATTCAAAAATTCTTGGTATGAGACTTGGCTCTGTTAAAGTAAATTAAGGAGAGTATTTTTTCATAATTATATGTGGTTTTAAGTTCGAATAGATATCTAGGAGAAATTGAGGAATTTACTAGTAATTTTGAGGTTTAAACCCGCCAGGGTAGAGGTCACTAATTGATTCCCAAATGCAGTACGAGCCTCCCAAATTTCAGAAATGAGACATGGATAAGATATATGACTTCAATGGTCAGCCAAATGAATCATTAATCAGTTCCGAAAGTCTTCTTCAACTTCCATAAATAAGATGTTTGTATACTAGCTTCAACATAGGGGGAAATGATAGTAAATCTTCACAAATGGTTATGAAACTTGAGAATATTGCTCCAAATGCTTTTCTAATGAATATGAAAATTCTTCAGAATATTAATGGCACTCCATACAACATTAATATATTATATATTTACTGAACCATTCGAATTTTATACCACTTCAAGTGCAAATAACAAGGTATTGGGGAAATGACACCATTTATTCATAGTTTAGCATTTTTACATCAAATATCTTGGAGTTTAGACATGAAAGTATTCTTAGAAGTAAATAAAGAGTATATATATCATATTACAAATATATGGGGCCTCAAGAGCTATCCCAAATAGTTCATCACCTCAACAAGTGCACCTCTCCTCAAGGAGCAAAAATATGTCAAGAAATGGAAGAATGGTTGTAGAAGCAAGCTGAAAGAAATGTGACCACGAGATGCCCTGTAGATTCAACCTGTAACAAAATAATCCATTGTAGATCCAAATGAAAGTTCTGAATGGCCTCTCCAATTTCCAATTAGGATGAGAATATTTCACCCTCGAAATTGGTGCTAAGGCAAGTAGAATAGCACTCTACTAGCTCTCCTCTCCAAATGAAAAATATCAAATGATAAAAAGACACTCTCCTTATTTGTTCTTGAATTTTATAAACTTTCAAAGACCTCCTTAGCTCGAATTCCATCCATGAGATTCATGCCAACTCAAATTAGGAAGAGATTCCAATGTATGCCACTTGTCCCTCCATTCCTATCCTCCTCCTTCACTCAATTTGAATGGGTGACTCTTTGGATACCATAAATCCCTTGTGCCCCCTCTTGGAGTATAGTTTTATCCTTGACATGTCATATATGACATATGTTAGCAATCAGGTCTGAAATTTTTCATAGGTGTCATAGAATCTTCATCATTGTTGTCATAGGAGTTGGGGAATCTAGCTCCAAGTGTCACAATTATTCTAAGATGCCTCTTCCTCTTCCATAGGATTTTCTCTTCCACTCCAATTCGACCTTAGATGATTCATTCCATCAACAATACCTATTCAAATCCCCAAGTATGTTACCCTTCTTCTTGAAATCGAATTGTTGAGAGAATAATGCCAAGTGTAATGGGGAATCTTGCTACAATTGGGTCCCACAACCTCTTATGTGCCCTCATGATCCAATGCCACCTTATTTTCTTCTTATTATTATTTATTTGACCCATTTAATTTTCATTTGTAAGTCTAAGGTCACTTTGGGTCTTGTAGCTCCTTCACTCCAACTTTTAATGCTTCCACCCCCAACCTAGGGAACTAGTAATTTTCCTCCATGATAATTCATTTGAATGGGAATATTACAACTTGAATTGGGATTTTTCTCGTAATGTCAACCACCTTGCCCATTTGGATATAATTTTACATTATTACTAACTTGGACATCATCCTTGGCAATTATTTTACCCTTAGCATCAATTTAACAAACTATCATGAATATGGCCAAGGGGCTCTTAGGCCATTGTGACCCAATGAAAAATTTGGGACATGACATAATTTGACTTTCCTTGCTATGTATTGTGTTCACATCCATTCATTACAATTAATGGAATACATCAGTCTTTTCAAGTTCTTATCTACTTCTATTTTTTTTGTAATGATCTATGATATCTCATTTGCCACATGATTAGTGTTAATTTTTTAGCTTCAATTCAATATAATCTAGGATATTTACTGAGAGAATAACATGTACAACATATCAAGTATAACAATGCATATCAATCACCACAAGAAAGCATAAGCAATGGCATGAGACACTAGACACATAGGGTTTCCATGGGGAAAACCAAGAAGGTGAAAAACCCCACAACTTCCTCAGAGATAGATAGAGCAATGATACAACCAAGTACACAGAGATAGTCCTCCTGGCAGCTAAACCTCCTTCTCACTTGTGCGCCACTTTTCGAGTAGTGTAGAGTGAGATAATGAGATGATCAAATAGAGTGCCCCCCACACTCTATTTATACATGAATTGACTTGCCTAATAAACTAACTGGGCCGACTTGTCTAACTCAGTCTAATAACCCATGGTTAAACTAATCAGGGTCGACCCCACATTTGGTGGTCTAATAACCCATCACATGCAAGTTGTAATACTTGCGACACTTGTCAATACAAATGACGACACTTCCGTATAGAGGAATAATAACATCTCTATAGGAGTACAATATACTTAGGTGAAATACATTCCGAAGTTACAAATACATCAACACTCCCTCTTAACTAGGAAGGTATTTCTCAACACAGATCTGCTAGCACAAGTCTTCTTCTTTGGATCATCGTCACTGGATAATCGTCATCGAATCATCGTCATCGTCGTGGCTACTTCTATCTCAATCAATCTCTAAATCTTCTCGTTATAGGAAGTTCTACAGAGCCTGTCCTTTTTCATACTGGATGTAGGCCCACCACCTGCAGGTCTTCATCATTACTGGCCATATTGTGGAATCCTCAGGACTTATTACGTGCATCACAAAACCTCGCAAGAGCATCCCAGGACTGATTACGGGAACACATCCCAACCTATTGGATCTCCCAGGGAGCTATTATATGTGACCACCACAAAACCTCGCAAGAGCATCCCAGGACTTATTACGGGAACACATCCCAACCTATCGGATATCCCAGGGCAATATTACATGTGGTCATGGAAAAACCTCGAAAGAGCATCCCAAGATTTATTACGGGAACACATCCCAACCTATCGGATTCCCAAGAAGCTATTATATGCCATAGGAAAAAACCTCGAAAGAGCATCCCAGGACTTATTACGGGAACACATCCCAACCTATCAGATCTCCCAGGGCACTATTATATGTCCTCCCAGAGTAATGCCTTGAAAGAGTATCCCAGGACTTATTACGGGAACACATCCCAACCTATCGAATCTCCCAAGTCAACTTACATGCTCATATGCACAACCTGTCCACAGCCACAGAGTATCAACCTGATACTCACCATACATCATCCTGATGTACATCATATCTGCATCGTCCTGATGCAAGTCATCCAAAGCATCGTCCTGATACTCATCACACATGATCATCCTGATCATACCATGTATCCACCTGATACATGATCCAACTGATCATACAATGCATCCAACTGAAACATGTACAAATACATGATCCAACTGATCATATCCAACATCCAACATGATGCATATACATATGCATGATCCAATTGATCATATCCAGCATCCAACATGATGCATATACATATACATGATCCAACTGATCATATCCAGCATCCAACATGATGCATACATAGAGCAAAAACTGGAGCATTGTTCTGATGCTCATCATCCAGTGCTTACATCCACAACCATGGAAGGATCCTTCTCTCACCATGCTTGGAATGGCTCCTACAAATGTGTCCATCACTTCTTCCTCAAAGTGTCATCAATCTGAAGAACACAAAGCATCTCTCTGAAGTACTCGAACTTCACTCTGGCTAGTGGCTTCATCAGCAAATCTGCAACCTGCTCATCTGTCGCAACATACATGAGCTTCACTGCTCCTCTCTGCACCATATCTCTGATATAGTGGTATTTGATCTCAATGTGTTTCGACCTGTCGTGGAACACCGGGTGCTCAGAAAGATTCACACAACTCTGGTTTTCACAAAAGATACCAGTAGCATCCAATGGGATATCAAATAACTCAGATAGTAGCTTCCTCAGCCATACTAACTCACAACTAGTCGAACAAGTTGCAACATACTCTGATTTGGCTATACTCAGTGCTACACAGGATTGCTTCCTGCTAAACCAACATATCACACCTAATCCCATACTGAAGCAGCAGCTAGAGGTGCTCTTCCTATCTGCAGCACTGTCTGCCCAGTCTGAATCAACATAACCCTGCATGTTAAACTTTTGATTCGCATCATACTTGAGCCCATAGTCAATTGTACCCTTCAGGTACCTAAAAATATGCTTTACAACAACCAGGTGAACACCTCTCGGATAAATCAGGAACTGGCTCAATGTGTTCACCACAAAGCAGATATTTGGTCTCGTGTTCATCAGATACATCAAGGACCCAATCATCTGACAATACACAGTGACATCAACCGGATCAGATGAATCATCACACATAAGCTTCAGGTTCGATGCCATAGGTGTGGCCATGGCCTTGTAGTCCATCATCCCGAACCTCTTCAGGATCTCTACTGCATACTTCCCTTGTCCAAGGAAGATCCCATCTGCACTCTGCCACACCTCCATGCCTAGAAAATAGTGCATCATCCCCAAGTATTCATCTCGAACTTGGCAGCAAGCTTCCTCTTGGTATCAACAATCAAACTATCATCACCTGTAACAAACAGGTCATCCACATATAGGAGTAGTATCATGGGATTGCCTTCCTCAACCTTGTAATAAAGGTTGGAATCCGCTTTACTCTTGGTAAATCCCAAACTGGATAGAAAGCTATCTATCCTACCATACTAAGTCCTAGGAGCTTGCTTCAAGCCATACAAGGATTTCTTCAACTTGTACACATATGACTTCCTGTCATGTGTCTCAAAACCAAGTGGCTGCTCCACATACACTTCCCCATTGACTACACCATTCAAGAAAGCTGTCTTGACATCCATCTGGTGTATCTTCCATTTCATCACTGCAGCTAGAGCAAGTACTGATCTGATGGAAGTGTACCTGGATACAAGAGAAAAAGTTTCTTCATAGTCTATTCCCTCTCTCTGGGAGAAGCCACGAGCTACAAATCTTGCTTTGTACTTTTCTATGTTGCCATCTGCAACATGCTTGATCTTGTAGATCCATTTGGAAGTCACCACAGACTTTCCTTCAGGTCTTGGGACTACATCCCAAACATCATTCTTCATGATCGATTGGTATTCCTCGACCATGGCATCATTCCATTGTTTCTTTTCCTTTACCTCTTCATAACTGGAAGGTTCTTTGTTCATAATATCACAGAGTAAAGCAACATAGCTGGTATGTGATCTAGTTCTCTTCTTTGCTCTGTGTTCTTCTTCTGGAATTCCATATCTTTCTGCATTTTGAATGAGCTCTCTAGCCCATGTAGGTCTCCTCTTGTGAGAGTTCTTCTCACGGGGTGGATCTACAGGTTCTTGCGGATCTTCAATTTCACGATTTGCATCTGGAATTGCTTCAGTCATAGTGGTGTCTTGAAATCTGGTTTCTTTTGGTTCTTCATGATCTTCAACAGGTGTCTTCCTTGATTTGCTGAATGCTGAGTTTTCATCAAATGTTACATCCCTGCTGACATCAATCTTCTTGAACCCTGGAAAGTATATTCTCTAAGCCTTTGAGCTTTCACTATAACCCACAAAGATATCCTTCTTTCCTGAAGGATCTAGCTTAGTCCTCTTTTCCTTTGGGACATGAGTATATACTTGACAACCAAATATTCTAAGATGACTGACTTCAGGTTTCTTACCAGAGAAGACTTCTTCTGGTGTCTTGTTCTCCAATATCTTGTGAGGTATTCTAATCTACACATATACAGTTGTCCTAGCTGCTTCTTCCCATAGATGCATAGGTAGATCCTGATCATGCAGCATTTTCCGTGCTGCTTCGATGACTGTTCTATTCTTTCTTTCTGCAACTCCATTCTGTTGTGGATTGTAGGGAGCAGTCAACTCCCTCTTAATCCCTGAATCACTGCATAACTTCTTGAAATCACCTAAAGTGAATTCTCCGCCATTGTCGGATTTGAATGTCTTGATCTTCTTATCAGTTTGATTTTCCATCAAGGTTTTGAATTCCTTGAACTTATCAAATACTTCATCTTTTTTCTTCAAGAAGCAAACCCAAGTCTTCCTAGAGAAATCATCAATGAAAGAGACATAGTATACATACCCACTCAGAGAACTGGATGACATCGGACTGCATACATTGGAGTGGATGATTTCCAAGATTCCTTTGGCTTTGCTCTCACTACTTGGAAATGCCTTCTTAATGTTATTTCCTTATGCACATCCTTTGCAAACACCTTCATGCTTTGTCTTGATTTCAGGAAGACCTTCTACATCTTTACTTGCAATTGGTAGTGCTCTGTAGTGCACATGTGCAAGTCTTCTATGCCAAAGTTCACTTGGCTCCATGGATTCATGTACCATGGCATGTTTAGGTTGTCCCTTCAATTTGTACAATCCTCCCTCTTGCTCTCCAATCACTACTGCATCATCTATGGTTTTACCCTTTGGACACATTAGGACTTGGCCATCCACAAATGCAACCCTCATTCCTTTTGCATCCAATGCAGATATAGAGAGTAGGTTCTTTTTGAGCCTAGGTACAAATAAAACATCTTTCATCTTCAAAGAATTCCCAAAGTCTAGGTTGTATGAGGCTTCACCACTTCCTTCGATAGGATATTGGTAGTCATCCTCGAGTTTCACCTTATGGGGTGACTCATGTTCAGATAGATTTGTAAAAGATTCTTTAAACCCAATCATGTGTTTGGAAGCCCCACTATCAATAAGCCAATCATTACATCCATGAGAGATAGTACCTATGAGAGCAGAGATTAGAACATATTCATCTTCACTAGATGAGTCATCACTTTCTGCTCTAGCCTTCTGCTTGGGAGGTTCATCATCCTCAGCAGCATGAGCATGATATATTTTCTTGTTGTTCTTCTTGAAGTTATTGTAGTTGTGGTTGTCCCTTTTGTTCTTGGGACAATTTGTGGCAAGGTGTCCCTTCTCATTACATGTAAAACATCTTCTTTTATCTTTATGGTAATGGCGGTGTGAAGATCTCTTGTTATGAGATGGCTCTCGCTTAGGCTTGCTTCTTTTGGTGCGAGCTGCGAGAGCTTGGTCTTCACTTCCCATCTTTTCTTCTCGGGCTACAAGCCTAGCCTCTTCTTGTGAACACTCCTCCCACAATCTACTGAAGGAATCCCATGACCTAGGTAGGCCATTCAAAGTGGTCATGACAATTTCACCATTCTCCACCACTTCATCCACGGCTTCAAGTTGTTCTTTGATTTGAGAGACCTTGGAGAAGTAAGATTGAATGGTCTCTCCATTCTGAAGCTTTACCCCTTTCAATTGATTCCGCAGAGTCATCTTTCGATTTATGTTCTTCCCTTCAAATAGTTTGGTCAGGGAATCAAACATCTCCTTGGGTGTCTTGAGAGATGACACATGTGGTATGAGATGGTCTTTGATAGAATCAACAATGATTCTCTTAGACTTGACCAAGTTCTTCTTATGTAAGGCCTTAGCCTCTTCTTCTTCTGGGATAGGGACCTCAGAACTTATATAAGTATACAATTCATTTTCTTCTAGGATTAACCCAATCCTATACTTCCAGGCTTGGAAGTTATCAGCCCCTTCAAGCTTATCCTCAAGCTTGGTGTGGTGAGACATCTTAAAGAGTACTTCAAATGGAAATAGAAAAGATTTAGGTCTTACCACTTGATTTGCAGAAATCCGGATTTGGAGCTGAATTAGGGTTTGTAAGAGAAACCCTAAAATTTAAAAATGTGAATTTCAACTTTTTGAAAGGATAGAAAGATGCACCTTGATGACCTGATCATCCTGGTATACTCGGAATTTGAAAGCTGCAAAGTTTCACCCTTCAGAAATGCTTTTGAATCTCCCAAATTCACTCGGGAGGATCTTGAATTAGGGTTTGAGTTTCCCGGAGCTTCACCCAACCAAAAAATTCGATCCAAACCTATAAAATTCGATTTTTCCAAGGAGCTTCCAGCTATGATCTCAGAATTCAGAAATTCCTATTTTTGTGGAAACCCTAATTTTCAGGGCCAAAAATGAAAGTGCCCAGAATTGAATTCTGATTGGACAGAAAGATTCACCTTGTTGAGGAGAGTCAATATATCATATTGATTTCCCAAAATCCGTGGAGAGAAACCCAAAAACAAGAAGCCCTAGCTTTCGCAATTGCATAGTGTCTTCTTCTCAGGTTAGCTCTGATACCATGTTAATTTTTGAGCATCAATTCAATATACTCTAGGATCTTTACTGAGAGAATAACATGTACAACATATCAAGTATAACAATGCATATCAATCACCACAAGCAAGCATAAGCAATGACATGAGACAATAGACACACAGGGTTTCCGTGGGGAAAACCAAGAAGGTGAAAAACCCCACAACTTCCTTGGAGATAGATAGAGCAATGATACAACCAAGTACACAGAGATAGTCCTCCTAGAAGCTGAACCTCCTCCTCACTTGTGCACCACTTTCCGAGTAGTGTAGAGTGAGATAATGAGATGATCAAATAGAGTGCCTCGCGCACTCTATTTATACATGACCCGACTTGCCTAATAAACTAACTGGGCCAACTTGTCTAACTCAGTCTAATAATCCATGGTTAAACTAATCAGGGCCGACCCCACATTTGGTGGTCTAATAACCCATCACATGCAAGTTGTAATACTTGCGATACTTGTCAATACAAATGATGACACTTCTGTATAGAGGAATAATAACATCTCTATAGGAGTACAATATGCATAGGTGAAATACATTCCGAAGTTACAAATACATCAACAATTAGTTTATTTTTTATCGTATTTTCATACTAAATCTATTTAGTTTATGTTCCTAGATATATATATGATATATATTATAGTTCCATCATCATTTTATTCTAAAAATAGCTGCCATTATTACTGAAAATACCTCTAGGAATATAAAATATAGAAATGTTCTAATAGGAACAATGTTAGACACCCATTCTTTGTAGTGTCCATGATGAGTCCCAGATTAGGTACTTTATAAGCCTTTTTGCCACAGTAAAGCACAAGATATGATGAAGGAAATACACCTGTTTTGTGGGAAAATGTATTTACTTTGATGATTTAATAAGGATGTTTAGAGATTATTCATTTTATGTTAAAAGTGTTTTTCTATTTGCTAACCCTGGAATGAGCAGGCATAAACAGGGCATGAAGATCTTGAGATGTCAATGAGAGTCAAAGCTCGAGACTGCAGATAGCAGAGGGGCTCGACGCTCATATCTACCTAAGTTCTAGATAAGCCCTGATCAAGAGGACCGGCATTAATGATCATAGACTAGGTTAGAATCAAAGACATATATATATGGACCTCTCGGGTAGCAAGGGGGTCATGTTGCTATTTTGTAGAATCAATCATTTATGCATTTTTGTACTGCGAAGACAGTTTTTGTTAAGACTCGTTCTGAACCATGAAGTTACTATTTTAATAAGAAGACTGATGTTACTTTCAAGCTTGCATTTATAATTTTTCCATACTCCTGAGTACGGGTTGAGGAGGGCCCCTCCAACACGTAAGTCAGGAGCTTTACCCTGTTTTCAGGTATTTTTCATTTATGTAGTGAATCGATTTACTTCCTGTCATATATGAAATACTTTGATGGAATTTGAATAACATGGTTTTATTTTAGTTAAGAGATTATTCTGGTTCAACATATTTTCTATAGTTGATAAACGCTCATTCCGTAGTTCAGTAGAACGCATTCTGTAGTCCTGTAGCTGCATTCTACGCAAGCATATTTTGACATCTATTTTTCATGAATTCTTATATTAGTTCTAAAACAATGATTCAGATCTAGAAGCTAATGCATATTTATTTTATCAGACTTAGATCATAGAAGTTAATTACTTTCAGTTCCTTGATTTAATTAATGATTATCACTTGTAGTGTTGAAATCTGAATAGATAGGATTGGTTACTTTTCAGCATTAGATATTTACGTTCTGGATTTAGTTTTCAGTATTTAATCTTTTAGATTAGACTTTCAATATTCAACACTTGATTTCCAGTATTCAATTCATAGATTAAAATCCCATCTTTCAGCATTTCAATTCTTAGTATAGATTTACATTTTTCAAGCATTTCAATTCTTGGTATAGATTTATAGTTTTCAGCATTCAACTTCTTAGCATAGGAATTTGTCATTCATAGATTCACAATCTCTTTAGCTCACTTTCTTATTTGATTAGAGAAACCTCTAAGATACTTATACCAACACCACAAACACGATGAAAGACTATCCTATAGAGCACATATAGTGTTAGAACCTCTGAAGTTTGTACGTCCCCTGGTCGATAATTAAAGTATCCTCCTGATTTAGTTGTCCTAACTAGGCATCCATTCCTGGAGGCCACCACTTTTTGGCGCCGTTTCCGGGGAGGTGCTTAATCCACAGGAGACATCTTAGAAAAAAAAAACACAAAAATAACCAAAAAACATAAAATTTTTACCATGAATGCCTAGACAACAGAGAGACAGATTTGGACGCTTTCTGCCTGCCCGTCCTATGAGCAACAACAGTTCTGATAACTCTCAATTTGAATTCCTCAACTCAGAAGAAGAGACTAAATCTAGCTACGACCCAAACCTAACTTTCTTGCTAACTCTAGCTCAAACACCACTATGGCGGATGAAGGAGAGGAACCTAGAGAACTGTTCACCTTTCCCATCAGTATACCTCTTAGGGATGCCAGGATGAAGAATATCAACCCTAATAATCTGTCGAAATTCCATGGCCTAACCTCCGAGGATCTTGACACATTTTTGTTTGAGTTTGAGGTAGTTTGTAGATCCTTTGATTACACTACTGATGCACAAAAGCTGAGGCTTTTTCCTTCCACACTGAAAGATCTATCACTTAGGTGGTTCATGAGCCTTGAAGGAAATAGTATCTTTAGCTGGGACCAAATGAAACAGGAATTTCTAGAAAAATATAGGGACTACTACAAAGCAAAGGATACAAGAGATGAAATCTTTAGGATGCAACAAGGATAAAGAGAATCATTAGAAGATTATGCCCAAAGATTTCAACTTAGCTATAAACGAGCCAGTCATTGCACATTAGACCCTGAATCACTAAAAATTGTCCTTCTTAGAGGGATAAGAGAGGAAAATCTAGAATTTTTGAACCTGTTGGGAGATGGAGATATATTTCAGAAAAATTATGACCAAATCCTACAAATCTTCAAAAACTACTCTAGATCTAGGAAAGGTAAAAGTGGGACAAGGGATTCACACCCATTTACTGGGGGATCAACATCTTCAGGACCAAACCTTACAAAATCTGATTTAGGAAACCTGTTAGTTGACATGAGGACCGATATCCTACAATCTCTGGCCATGCAACTTGATGCACTCCAAATTAAGAAGAAACAGGACGAAATAAACCAGGCATTGGCAGTCTTTTTTCCATGCTGCAGAAAGAAGCATGAGAAGGGGCAATGCATACTAGACACCATAGAAATATGTGGCCTCTACACTGACAACCACTCCACTAATAAATTTCCTCTGTTTCCCTCATGCAAAACTGCTATTCAAGAGCCCACAATTGAAGGTGCAATAGAACAGCTCTGTTTTGTGAATCAAAGGAGAAATAATTTTGCTAGGCCTTACTAAGCCTACTATAACCAGGGAAGTAACTAGCAAAATTGGAACTCAATACTTGCCCCATGGAAAAATCAACCAACTCAAAACCAGTGGCAGCACAGCCAACCATATCAACAACCTCATTACCCACAATCTTACTCTCCATACCCCCCACCATTTGCTCATCCAACCATGAATTATGGCAATCCATATCCTTATTCATCGAATTGGAGAGCTCCATTGCAGCAGCAACAACCACTCATCATGCCGCCACCACCAAATAAACCACCCCCCAGACCTCCACCAATTCCTTCCCAACTAATTCCAAACCCTAACAACAATAGGCTAGGGAAGCAACAAGCCTGCAATATTGAAACAATGTAGTTTCCCACTTACACAGTAGATACCTTGGAAATAAACGAGATTAATCTTAGGTCTGGAAAAACATTGCAAATACATACACACAGAATAATCAAGAGGATGAGGCTCATGAACAAACAACACAACCTCATATCCAGCATCTAGATGAGCCAAGCCCTCAAGAGGAAGAAATTCGACTACTCAAACAAAATAGAAACCATCGATTCCCTGAAAAACTCATACGAAGTACAAAAGAAGAGGAAGAAAATGCAATTCTAAACGAATTGAAGCACTTAAACATCCAAATTCCGATTCTACAGGCCATAAGAGATGTGCTAATCTGTAACACGTTTATTAAAGAGAATTGTCTAAAAAAACGTGGTAGAAGGAAATGTGACCCACCAATGATAAATATAGTGGGCCAGTTAGCAGATCTAATATTGGGGATCATTGTTAACCCCAAATACCTTGATCCAGGCAACCCAATAGTCAACGTAACCATAAATAACAGACAAATAGACAGAAGCCTAATTTATTTAGAAGCTGCTATCAATGTGATGACCAAGGATACTATGATACACCTAGGACTCCAATCAATGGTCAGACCTACAACTACTGTGCTACATCTAGCCGACACATCCATAATAATCCCTAAAGGGATGCTCGAAGACATAATTATCAACATAGAATCATGGGAATACCCAGCTGAATTTATAATCATCGAACTAAAGAGAAAACTTAGTGGATACCCCATAATACTAGGGACACCCTGGCTAGCAACTGCAGATGCTTACATAGGATGTAGATCAGGCAACATAACAATCACCAGTGGCCAAGCTAGGAAGAAAATCACGATTTATTTTACGGCTAAGAAGTCTTCAGACCTAGAATACCAGAACTAGACTGACGATTATGATGACACATCCAACCAAAACTTGCATCCTGTCCTTACAGTTGAGGCTTCCCTATCACTAAAAGCCATTGATGAAGATAGTCATTTAGATAGGTTTATACAAAATGCTTCTTCTAATCAGAATATGTTTGAATATTTTCTTGGCACAGTTCAGTAGCAAGGAAAGGAAGCACTAAACCACGATCCTGAAAAAATGTGGGCAGAGGTACTCACACTTGAACAACAGCCAATTCAGAAAAAAACTGTTGAGATAATGCCTGGCAGGACAGTTAATATTAACTCCAATTTGGAGCCAGGACAAGAACAACAATTACTAAAGGTACTATCAGATAACAGCAAATCCTTTGCATGGACATATGCTAACGTGAAGGGTATCCACCCAGACATCTGTAAACACTATATGTATATAAAGGAAGGTGTTGTTCCTATCAGGAAACCACAAAGAAGAATGAACCCAACATTAAAGGACATAGTAAAGTTGGAATTACATAAACTATTAGATGCAGGGTTCATATACCCAATCTTAGATAGTGATTGGGTATCACCACTGGTCATAGTTCATAAAAAAGGAGGCAAATGGAGGATTTGTGTGGACTATAGAGAGGTCAATAAAGCAACCAATAAAGATCACTTTCCTCTCCCATTTATAGACCAAGTGCTGGACACATTAGCTGGGAACAAATGTTTCTCATTCTTGAATGGATTTAGTGGGTACAACCAAATACTCATTCACCCAGATGATCAAGAAAAAACAACATTCACATGCCCATGGGGAACTTATGCATACAGAGTGCTTCTCTTTGGGCTCTGTAATGCCCCAACAATGTTTCAAAGGGAAATCCTAAGTATCTTCTCTGATTTTATTAATGAACAAATGGAGGTCTACATGGATGACTTCACACCCTATGGCCAGAATTTCGACCAAGCAATAAAACATCTAGAATTGGTTTTAAAAAAATGTATTGAGATGAGCTTATGCCTCAGCAAAGATAAATGCAGGATTCTCATGGAAGAAGGCATTGTGCTTGGACATCATATTTAACATAGAGGAATAGAAGTTGACCAGGAAAAAGTCACAGTCATCAGCACACTGCCACCACCTATGAAACAAAGATATGTGAGAAGTTTTCTTGGAAAAACAAGATACTACAGAAGATTCATTGAGAGTTATAGCAAAATTGATGCACCAATGTTTGCCCTTCTCACAAAACAAACATAATTTATTTGGTCAAAATATTGTATTCTATCATTTGACAAACACAAGGAAAAAATAATTATAGCTCCAGTACTCCGAGGACCAGATTGGGCACTTCCATTCCACATCCACTCAGATGCATCAGATAAGGCCATTGGATATGTCCATGGACAGGAAAGAGAGAAGAAGCCCTATGCTATATATTATATCAATAAAAACTTGGTAGGGGAAAAATTAAATTATACAGTCACAGAGAAGGAGTTTTTGGTTTTCATACATGCCATTAACAAATTCAGGCACTACATAACTGGGTACCAAGTTTTTGTCCATACAGACCATTCACCAATCAGGTATCTCATGAACAAACCATATACAAGTGCCCAAATCATTAGATGGATACTCCTCCTGCAAGAGTTTGACATCACAATTTTGGATAAGCCAGGAAAACACAATGTAGTGGTTGATTGTCTGTCTAGGCTCACCCATGGAAAAGACAATGAAGTGATAAATGACAGTTTTCCTGATGAGCATCTTTTAGCAATTTCCACAAAAAGCCCATGGTTTTCCGATATAGCAAACTATTTAGTGTCTGGGAAATTTCCAGCACATTACAGCTACAAAAAAAAGAATAAAGTCATAAGACAAAGTGCCACTTACACATGGATAGAGGGAATGCTCTTCAAAAAAGGACTTGGTCAAATATTAAGAAGATGCATTAGAGAAGATGAAGTGCATGAAATAATGCATGCCACTCACAATGAGCCATGTGGAGGACACTATACTGCAAAAACGATAGCCTATAAAATTTTGCAAACAGGATATTACTAGCCAACACTCCACAAGGATTCCTATGAATATGTTTCACACTGTGATGACTGCCAACAAATGGGGAAGCCCACACAAAGGGAAGAAATGCCTCTCAATCCACAAATCTCCTTAGAAGCATTCGAGAAATGGGGATTTGATTTCGTTGGTCCAATCAACCCACAATCAAATCATAAAAGCTACATTTTAGTATGCACTGACTACCTTACAAAGTGGACTGAGGTAGCAGTACTTGCTGCAGCAAATGAGACCAATGTAGCAAAATTTTTCACTGAGCAAATCTTCTGTTAGGAACCCATGTCTTTACTTTGTTAGTATATTGTTGTTGGACGCATATGCTTTGTAAGTCGTCCCGTAGTATTTGTTGATCCATAGTTTGTGTTATTGTTGTTGGCACATATGCTTTGTAAGTCGCTCGTAGTATTGTTGATCCATAGTTTGTAGTGGCCCATGGTTTTGACCCATAGTATTGGCACCTAGACTTAGTATATAAGTGTGTGTTGAGGCCTATGAAGGCACCGTGAAGTTATTTCTATTGAGCATGATCAAAAGAGGTTTCCCCCTCGAAGTGGCCTACGATCAATATAAAAGTGATTCTGAGTTCTGTTATCTCTGCTATCTTGTGTGTTTTCATTAATTAAGTATTGCAGGTTCTTCACATTTGGTATCAGAGCACTTTCTTGGGCTCACTAGGTGAAATTTCTGCCAAATTTTTTTTCGCATATGTTGCAAGTTCGGATTTGGGAATAATCCCTATCTACTTAACTGTGGAAAGTACTTGGGCCTAGGCCCTAAAATTCATTGTGAGGAGTACCACAGGAACCCCGAAGTAGCTAGCCCATTGAGAGGACCTTCCAGCGAAAAGGGAAATGACCCCTACCTGATTAACTAGTTCCCACCGGTGAGGTAAACCAAGAGCTGTCGTTTGTGGCGAAGCAGTTATCAGTTTTAGCTGAGCCGTGGAGTGAGGGGTACTGCCCCAATACGCAAGTCGTCAGACATCATTGGTGGCCGAGTGAAACCCCTGAACTGTTAGGAAGCTGCACATACCTGGGGTCCATATCTATTTTCAGCTGAACTGTTGTCGATCACTACCGTGTCATTTCCGATCCAGCCGTTTAGATCCATTCTGAAAGCCGTTCCAGATCCATCCATTTCATATCCAACCGTTTTCGATCCATTCGGCGCCATTTCAGATCCCTCTGTTTCCTCTCACTTCCAAGACGTTGCAGATCTATCTATTTCAGATCCCTTCTGAGCTGTAGCCGCTCCATTCTACAAAAAAAAAAGAAAAAAAAAGGGTATAAAATTCAGTTTTTTCTCCATATCTCCCTTGTTTTCACTCTGTTTCCCCTGAAACTTCCCAGGAACCCCTGTAATCCCATTCTACATATTTCATTCCTGAGGACCCTATCCCCACTTCCACTTCCCAAAGCCCGAAATCCCACATTTGTCTATTTTTAGGGTTTTCCATAACTTCCTCGGATTTTACCAAATCACCTTCAAATTTTACCAGAGAGTTCCTTTCCTAATTTTGCTTCTTTGTCCCTCTCTGCCAAATTTTCCCATTCTTTCACCCCGCTTCTGAAATCCTCCTTTTTTGCTTCCCTATCCATTCGATCGTGTCCAAATCCTAGTCAAACCCCAATTACCCTTTAGATTTTTTCCCAAATCCATATTTTCCTTTACTGAAACAGTTTCTGTTTTTTTTTCTACCCAGTCAAAAAAAAAAAAACTCTTGGTTATGGTTGTCACCCGCGCAGGAGCAAAAAACATGGAAGAAGCACTTGCAGCCATCCAAGCCAAACTCTAGGATCTGGATGAAAAATTTCTCGGCCTCCATCTTGAACATTCAACCATGAAAAACAAACGGCAGTCCGAGTCTTCATCAGACAATGGGTTCTCTTCTTCTAGCAATTTCCGTGGTCCAAAGCTTGATTTTCCTCGCTTCAATGGTACTGATCCAACTAGATGGATCTATCATACAGAATAGTATTTCAGTCTGCATATACTTTTGATGTGAACAAAGTTCCACTTGCATCCTTTCATTTGGAACAGGAAGCTCTTCGATGGTACCGTTGGTACATCAAGGCTCATGAAGAGCCAAAATGGCTAGACTTTTTCCAGCTCGTTTTGCAACGATTTGGTCCTAGTGATTTTGATGACTTCATAGGATCTCTCACTAAACTTCGCCAAATTGGCACTGTGAGAGAGTATCAAACCAAATTTGAGAAACTAGCCAACTACACTAAAGGATTGTCTGATGACTTTTACCGGATTTGTTTTATCAGTGATCTAAAGGATTCCATCCGCTCTGAGGTCAAAATGTTTTGTCCCAACACAATGATGGAAGCCCTGGGGTTGGCTAAATTGGAAGAAGACAAGATTGCATCCCAACAGTGCTCCAAGCCCACTTTTGTTCCCTTCTGAAATATGGGTTCTCAACGACCACCCATACCGTAGGCTCCTCGACCAACTACTATCAAGCATTTGTCTGAAACAGAGATGCAAACACGCAGAGAAAAAGGGCTTTGCTATAATTGTGATGAGAAATTCACTCGGGGACATAGATGTGTTCAGTAAAAGCTTTATCTCTTGGATGTGGATTCTACGCCTGCCTCTGAAATTAGTGCCAAAGATCCAGATACAATGGATGCTCAGGTCGACATTCAAGAACCGCCTATTGACCCTCCGTCTCAGGATGACCAGCCAGAGATATCTCTCCATGCTTTAGCTGGAATCACCACCCCCCAAACAATGCGGGTCAGGTTTTACTTCAAGAAGCTTCCTCTTACAATACTCATTGATTCTGGTAGCACTCATAATTTCATTGACCCTCATATCGCCAAACAAGCTGATTGTTTTATCCATCCTTGCTCCAACTTTGAAGTCATGGTTGCCAATGGGGGCACCTTACCTTGCAAATGGAAGTGTCGAAATGTGCGTATCTCTATGGGATATTATACCTTGCGCTCTGACATGTTTTCCTTGACCTTAGGTGGATGTGATGTGGTTTTAGGTGCTCAATGGCTATGCACACTTGGCCCTACCTTATGGGATTTTCCTGAACTTTGGATGCAGTTTTTCCTCAATGGAAAAAAACACACATTGACAGGATTACAACCAGGGTCTCTCAGCATCATCAGTTCACATCGCATGGAAAAAATCCTCAAGAATAATTCACATGGTGTCAGCGCTCAGATCCATTCCATTCAGATGCAACCATCAGCGGTCTCCACTACTCCTTTGGATCTACAACAAATTCTAGATCGATATACAGGTGTCTTTGCTGAACTAGTGGGATTTCCACCTTCAAGGCCAGAACACCATTGTATTTAGCTCCTTCCTAGAAGTGTTCCTCCCAACATCAGGCCCTATCATTACCCATTTCACCAAAAATGGAGATTGAAATGCTCATTCGGGACTTATTGAAGAAAGGTATTATTCGCCCAAGCACTAGTTCCTTTTCTTCTCCAGTTCTTCTTGTCCGCAAAAAATATGGGTCATGGAACCTTTGCATTGGCTTCCGAGCACTTAATCACCTCACCATCAAGGATAAGTTTCCAATTCCTGTTGTTGATGAGCTTCTTGATGAGCTTCATGGGGCTCAATTTTTCTCCAAGTTGGATCTTCGTTTTGGATATCATCAAATTCGGGTTCATGAGGATGATATCCCTAAAACAACATTCCGCACACATGATGGTCATTATGATTTTTTGGTCATGCCCTTTGGCCTCACTAATGCTCCTTCCACATTCTAAGCCTTAATGAATAAAATATTTCAGCCCTACTTGCGGAAATTCATTCTGGTATTCTTTGATGATATCCTCATCTACAGTAAAACATGGGCTGAACATCTCCAGCATCTGGATCTTGTCATGCAACTTTTCTCTGGCCATCATCTCCACGCCAAACAGTCTAAATGTGTTTTTGGACAGAAGGAATTTGAGTATCTCGGGCACATTATCTCAACACAAGGGGTTCGCGCGGATCCTGCCAAAATCGATGCCATGAACAATTGGCCGCATCCTCAGACACTCAAGAGCCTTCGTGGTTTTTTGGGGTTGACTGGCTACTACCGCAATTTTGTCAAGGATTATGGGAAGATTGCATCTCCATTAACTGCTCTATTGAAAAAGGATGCTTTTACATGGACACATGCTACTCAGTGTGCATTTGACAAACTGAAACAAGCTATCTGTACTACACCTGTTCTAGCTATGCCTGATTTTTCCAAGCCCTTCACTATTGAGAGTGATGCTTGCGACAATGGACTTGCTATTGTTATCCTTCAAGATGAACACCCCATTGTGTTCACCAGCAAAGCCATTTCATGTAAGAATTTAGCTGCCTCTACATATGAGAAGGAAATGATGGCTATTTTGCATGCAGTACAGAAGTGGCGACCATACCTATTAGGGAATCATTTCTGCATCAAGACTGATCACCAGAGTCTGAAATATTTCTTGGAACATCGTGTCTCCTCCCCAGCACAATAGAAATGGGTTAGCAAACTCATGGGTTATGACTATGAGATCAATTACAAGAAGGGTAAGGACAATATTGTGGCAGATGCTCTTTCTTGCAAATTTGATGCCCAAGGTTCTCTTTCATCTATTTCTATGCCTGTTCCAAATTGGTTGCAATTTGTTCAACAGGGTTATGTCAATAACTCTTCCTTCTCTCAAATCATCCAACTCTTGTCCAACAACCCTTCTGTTGTACCACATTACTCTTGGGATGGTGATTCCCTGAGATACAAGGGTAATCTGGTGCTTCCCCAGAGCACAAATCTTCAACAGGCTGTCTTCTATGAACTCCATGCTTCTCCATCGGCAGGGCACTCTGGGTTCCTCAAAACATATGAACGGGCATGGCGTAACTTCTTTTGGCAGGGCATGAAAAGGAAAATTCAACAGATGGTGGATGAATGTGATACCTGCCAGCGCAATAAGGGTGAAATGACACTCCTTCCAGGATTGCTCGAACCCTTTCCCATACCTACACGGATTTGGACAAATATTTCTATGGATTTCATTGAAGGGCTCCCTAAATCTGGCGGGAAGACAATGATTCTTGTTGTGGTTGATTGCCTCTCCAAATATAGTCATTTTTGTGCTCTCTCCCATCCCTATACAACCTCTTCAGTCACTCAAATTTTCCTGGACCAGATCTTTCATCTTCATGGCATCCCTTCTTCCATTGTCTCGGATCGTGATGTGACTTTCACCAGTCATTTTTGGACAGAACTATTTCGCCACATTGGCACCAAACTGAAGATGAGTTCAGGGTATCACCCACAAACAGATGGTCAAACTGAAATTA
This sequence comes from Larix kaempferi, assembly GCA_027924585.1. Lineage (NCBI taxonomy): Eukaryota > Viridiplantae > Streptophyta > Pinopsida > Pinales > Pinaceae > Larix > Larix kaempferi. The sequence continues at coordinate 897,215 of BSBM01001752.1, forward strand.
TAAATAAATGCTTGAAAACGTATCTTCGTTGCTTCACCTTTGAACAACAACATCAGTGGGCAAAGTGGCTCCCTCTCGGTGAATGGTGGTACAATACCTCTTACCACACTACCTCTAAAATGACCCCATATGAAGCAGTCTATGGTAAGGCACCTCCGGTTCTTCTTCCATACACCCCCAACAATTCACCAGTTCAGGAAGTTGACATGGTCCTTCGAAACCACGATCAGATTCTTCACATTTTGCGGGACAATCTTCACATGGCAAGAAATCGCATGAAGCAACAAGCTGATCAGCACCGCTCTGAGCGCACTTTTCATGCAGGCGATATGGTTTTTCTTTGTCTCCAGCTGTACAAGCAATCCTCCCTGAAACTCAAAGGGCGTCATAAGCTCGCTCCAAAGTTCTATGGGCCATATCGAATTCTTCAGAAGATTGGGTCTGTTGCTTATAAATTGGAACTTCCTCCTTCTTCCCGCATTCATCCAGTATTTCATGGCTCTTGTCTGAAGAAAGTTCTTGGCGCCAACATTAGTGGACAAACTATTTTACCCGAATTGGATAATAAAGGATCCATCCTTTTGGAGCCAGAGGCCATCCTCAATCGGTGCACTCGTCAGCTTCGCTTTTGCTCTATCACAGAGGTCTTAATTCAGTGGTGTCACATCCCCACCTTGACCCTATTGCATTAAAATGTAAATGATGTAATATTGTTATAAAATCATGGTGAGGATCTCAAGGCCAAGGCCCTGCCATCGATTTATTGATGCATATGGTTTGTGTTCTAGTAATGCACATTGGAAATTCAAACATCATGTAAATATGCATTTTAGTAAAATACCCACAACTAGCTATGTAATGCAACAAGAGATGGGGGCATGATTTTACAAGGAATTAGGAGGGAAATATTCAAACCCTTGGAGCCAATCAGGTCAAGCCAAGTGTCAATGAGAGAACCAATCAAACCCTCAACTACCCATGTTGACTTTTGTACCCAATCATTGATTTCTCCCAATAGTTGGTTGAGGTAGTTAATGCTTGGGGAATGGGAGGTATGGCTATCCAAATTCGGGTATGGACAAGCCACCCTGTGTGGGAAATTGCGTTTTGCTTCCTGGGCAAGAAAAGAGCCATGAATTTATCCCCAAGTCATTATCCATGAACCAATTTCTCTCTCTCACGAGTGGAGAGCTACCTGGGCGTTTTTCTCAAGAGATTTCCTGTGTTTTCCTTCATCTTGCAGGATGGGAAGGGCATTTTTGCTTTGGTGACCAATGAGGAAGAAAAAAGATCGATTTGGGGTACTATTTTGGGCCATTTGAAATGCTCATAACATGGGGGATAAATTGGATTGTTCCCTGGGGATGAATTTCCCTTCCCACAGTCTGATTTAGTGAGCCACGATTTGGATATGAACCCATGGATCCTGTTTTGTAAATCCCATTGTTAAATGTGTATCCCTTCCCAGTGATTGTGTTTGCTGTGTGAGAAAAGAGTATGTTGGGGTATGGCTTATGGGTCTCCATTGTTTTGGCTTGAGCTTCAGATAAAGCATCCAAGGTTCAAATGTAGCATGATAAACCCAGCTCTGGACTAGCTTGGCTTAGATGAAATAGTTAATTACGCTGTGCATGAGCTTGAATGTTCCCTTTTCCTTGTTAGAATCATGCCCAGCTCGGGGGTGGCAGTTGTGTTGAGAGATTGATGAACACAACTGGCCTATGGTTGGGTGGAACGTTGCAGCGAAATAGCTAGTTGTTTGGGACAATTGCCCAATGAAGATAAGTGTTTTTCTGTCTATATATTTACTTCTGCAATGTTTAATTAATGATTATTTTGATATGCTGGATGAGCATGAATTGTGTGTGGATGTTGTTTAATTTTTTTGTGCATAATTGATTTGTTTTACATCTGCACACTCATATTTTAATTATATGAATCTAACGAATGGGCTGAGATCATGTGAAAGCCCCGAATTTGGCATCATGTTCCCTGCCTTGCATTGGATAAATGGGTGGGTACGTGATAGATGGTATCAAAGCCACTGGTTGCAGCATTGGGCCTTAATGGGATATCTATCACAACTTACAGAGGTAAGTATGCTTCCTTCTCAGCAGTAATCATTAAGAAAATTTCAGAAAAAAAAAAAAAAAATTCAGAAATTTGAAATTTTCTAAGTGTTTTTGAGTTTTTATGCTAAGTTGGTTTCAGGGAAAGATTTCGAGTTCTAACGAAATGGTCGGCTCAAGTTAGCGAGTTGGGCCGAAGCAGTCGGCAGAAAATTAACAAAGTTCGCCAAAAAAGATGGACAAATTTCGGCGAAACTTGCTGAGTTGGCCCGAAACTGCGAAAAGAACTGGCGAGTTTGCATCGAAGTTGTTGGAAGGAAAAGTTGAGTTTTCAACTGGAAGAACTCGGCGAGTTGGTCTGCAGTGGCGGAAGGACTCGGCGAGTTGGTCCAAAAAATCTCAAAATTTTTCTAAGTATTTTTGGCGGAAGAACTCGACGATTTGGCTCGAAACTACGGAAAGAACTGGCGAGCTTGCGCCGAAGTTGTCAGAAGGAAAAGTTGAGTTCGATCGGAAGAACTCTGCAAGTCACCCCGCAATGGCAGAAGGACTCAGTGAGTTGGTCCGAAAAACTTTCTAAGTGTTTTTGGCGTCAAAGAAGAAATTTCGGAAGAACTTGGCGAGTTGTTCCGAAACAGCGGGAGAACTTGGCGAGTTCGTCCGCAACGTCGAAAGAGATGGGCGAGTTGCTCCGCAACGTCGGAAGGAACTCGGCAAGTTGGTCCACAACGGATCGGAAGGAAAAATCGAGTTTTCAATAGGAAGAACTTGGTGAGTTGGCCCGAAACAGGTCGAAAGAACTCGCTGAGTTGCTCCGAAACAGAGAATTTCAGCCGTTTTCCAGGGAAATTTTGCAGGTGCCGAAAGCTGAAAATGGCTGTGAATTTATGCACCAGATTGCGCGAAATTGAAGGTTTAAAAAAAAAAACAAGGGTGCTTCCCTCGACCCGTCCTGCAGTGGAGCAGGGAATCCACAAGGGGGCAAGCCCCCTTGACCCCCATCGTCCCCCGGAAGACAGTCGTTGAAAGTGTGAAATGCATTCTTGGGATGAGATGTAGGAATTGCATAGAAGGTTGTGGAGAGTAATTGGCTGTAACATGAATTGCAGAAGAGCAATGGGAGCAGCAAAACAACATTGATAAGAGGGAAACTTCTCACCTTAACTATTTCTGTTATAGCATAGGAATTTCATGCTTGAAAAGTAGCAACTAAGAATGTTTTACATTTGTATTAAATTGCTACTTTGTGAGAAATGACAGCTAATGATTCCTTGCATGCTTGGTAGGGAAACCAAGAAAAGGATCAGCTATGACGTGGAGAAGGGACCCCATGTCATGCTTGGAAAGGGATAATTCCTTAACTCCGCTATTGCTATTGTTTTTGTATTTCACAAGTTTTATATGCATAGAAGCTATGGCATAGGAATGCTGGAAATGCAAAAGGGATAGATAGATGGCATATTGCACAAGTGCATGTGAAAATGTTTTTGCATGTGGGTAAAAACGTGAAGGTGGGTAACACTTTCGGGAGAAATCACAGCAAAAAAGTCTTGGCAGAGGTTATTCGGCTGATTAAAATTTAGTATTCGGCCGAATAAAAATTTTATTCGGCCGAATAAGTTCCATTATTCGGCCGAATAATGTACTAGTTATTCGGTCGAATACGTACTAACAGTTCTCCGTTAAGTTTAACAGGGACCCTCGAAATGTGTGCAAAGCACTGCCGGACGGAAAAAAATTTCGTGGGTTTGTTTATTCGGCCGAATAATTGTTCGGCCGAACAATTATTCTGCCGAACAATTATTTGGCTGAATAATTATTCGGCCGAAAACGTTTTCTGCATAAAAGGCCGGCCTCATCCGCAGTTTGGCTATAGCCATCTGTCATTTTCTGGACCCCGTGGGCGGGCCTGCTGCTGATCTTCGCCACCCTGCATGGTGGTTTTGACGATGCCTGCTTGCTGTTGATGGTCTCCTGCTACCGATGGTCGCCCGCTGATGATGCTCGCCCGCTGTTGATGGTCGTCTGCTGTCAAAGCTCGCCCACTGTGGATGTTCGTTCGTGGTGTTGATAGTCATAAGTTGTTGATGAACCCAGCGTACGTGGTGTTGATCGTCGTAAGCTGTTGATGAACCCTGTGTTCGTTGTTTGTGCTGTCTCTCCGCCCTTCTCTCTATCCGGTCCTCGTTACTCCTTATGATCTTTCGACCGCTTTTGGAGACTGCTTGTTAAGGTAGTTGGAAGCTGCCTTCGTCGAAGAGGCTGCTTTACCGTTGCGCGAAATTTGTGTTCGGAATAGGGAGATTGCTGCTCGACGGATTCGTGTGGAGGTGACGGGTGCCAGGTGAGCTTACAAATACATTTATCATTTCTATGTATGTTTGTTTTTAATTTTCCAATTTTATATCCAAATTTTATGTGTATGTTTTAGTGTTGTAATGTCTTTTGGATATGTGGAAGTTTCTGCAGGTTAGTTCGTTTGTTGGAGGGTGTCATCGGCGCTTCGTTGCTTGAAAGTTTTTCGTCGACAGGTATGTTTTGGAGATGAGTTGTGTTGGTTTGTTTTTATTTTCATAATTTTATAGTTTTTGTTGTTGGCTGTAGGGAATAATTGTCGTTCGACGAGTTGGTGGACTTATCCGTTGTGGCATTGCGGTTCGACAATCTCTACTGCGAGTCTCGTTTAAAGGTACGTCACGTTTCTCGATCTTTTGCATTGTCAAAAAAAATTGTAGTCATTTGAAGAAAATTACAAAAAATATTTGAATTAAGATTTAAAATTAGACTGTTAATGTTTTTTACATTTAATTTTATGTTAATTTGAGTTAGCAGAGTTTAGGAACTATGTTTATGAACAAAGTTTAAAAACTCTGTTCATGAACAGAGTTTAACAACTCTGTTCATGAACAGAGTTTAACAACTCTGTTTATGAATAGAGTTTAACAAAAAAATATTTGAATTAAGATTTAAAATTAGACTGTTAATATTTTTTACATTTAATTTTATGTTAATTTGGGTTAGCAGAGTTTAACAACTCTGTTCATGAACAGAGTTTAACAACTCTGTTCATGAAAATGTAAGAAATATATGTTTTATACAATAAGATATAAAAATATGAAAAGTTTTGTCCTTGAACAGAGTTCTTGAACTCTGTTCTTGAGCAGAGTTCTTGAACTCTGTACTTGAGCTGAGTTTACAGATTCACTTAATGTTCTATACAATAAGATATAAAAATATGAAAAGTTTTATCCTTGAGCAGAGTTCTTGAGCTGAGTTTACAGATTTACTTAAAAAGTTATAGTGTTGTAAGGCCTTTCAGTTTGTAGAATTAACATGTACAATTAACTGCATTATATTTTATATCTGGTTATGAGATGATTATTAATTTTGTCTTTATGTTGCAATAGTAGTGATGCTAGAGTTAGGAGATATGTCTTCAAGTGTGTAGAATTAACATGTACAACTTCAATATGGTATGAGTTGACATTTGTATTGTAAGATTACTATACTACTACAATTAACTGCGTTATAATACAACTTCAATATGGTATGAGTTGACATTTATATTTGTAAGATTACTATACTACTACAATTAACTGCATTATAAATTATGTCTGATTATGAAATGATTATTAAATATGTCTTTATGTTGCAATAGTAGTGATGGTAGGAATTTTATTTAATTAATTATGCTAGAGTTAAGAGAGGGACTTACAAAAAAGTTAACTTACTGTTTTAGACACCCCTACATTTGGTATGTAGTTCTTTATTAGATATATCTTTAAGTTTGTAGTATTAACATGTACAACTTCAATATGTCGTGTAAATTTAGAAATCATATCAAATGGAAAGAGTGGAGTCTTCGAAGCGAAAGCATAGGAGGTCATCACATTCATCAGGAATTGGTGTTCCAATCGGTACTCCAAGGTTGTCGAATTCACCTCGGGGTTCAAGTTTATTGTATGGGTCACAGTCATCTGATCACCATCAAGTTGATAGGGGTACAAATGATTCCCCTCTATCTTCTGTGGGAGAGCATCGATCTCAACCTTCTGTCGGTATGAACATTAATGTTTCAATACATGTATAATTTGTATTTTTTTATGTTTCGAATTGTTGGACAAGGTGAACACTTGACTAAGGCTATATTTGAAGCAGAGCAAGGTTCGGAAGATGTGCCTAATTTGACAGAGCGGGAGGAAGATCAAGATAGGATTAGAGATGATGGGATAGGTGCGGGGGCAGAGCAGGGTCGCGAAGATCCTCCTAGAGCAAGGACGACATATGTTCCACTAGCTGAGGGTTGTACACCCATATCAACTTATCCGTCTGATATACTTGATGAGCTTCCATGGGAAGTGCAACTGTAGTGCCCCTAGACTTGTGTAGACATTGAGGACACCTGCTGAGTGACCCGGCTGATTGAAACATTAATTAAATAACCTTTTGACCTTATTTTTTTTGAGTATGTGTATCTGAACTGTTGAGGTAAATGAATAATTGCATATGTTAAACGATTAGCTATGACTATGGAAAATTATGTTGATGGATAATGCTTAACGACTAGCTGTATGGTGATTATGTATTTGGCGACGAAATGTATATTTGATAAGATGAATGAGCAGTTTGAATAAATCATAAATGTTTAACAATGCTAGAGTTAGAAACCAGATGATGATTGCTGAGAACAGTGCTACTAATAATTTGTTGCGAGAAGTGTGTGTAGAAACAAGTGAGACGGTTCACCAACGAACACACAAAGGAACATGGAGGGTCGTAGAGTACGGGTAAATCACACACAGGGGAAGCGACGACGATGTCAACTTCCGACAAGAATACCACGCATGAGCAGATGAGCATTGATCCGCTTGCTCAAGAGGAATGCGTGAGGACGTACGAGGTGGGCCACGACGGAGCTGGTCACGTACGAGTTGAGGGGCGCGCAGTGAGAACGGACTCACTCCTCAGCGCCATTAGTCCCTAGATAGCATGTAGACGGAGGATGGATGGTAACGATTCCTAAAATCCCTACAAGAGTTCCCGCAAGTCAAAACGGAAAGATGGTGGCAGAAGGGCCCGACGATGCGGTACCCTGTCGAGAAATGAAAGAATGGACGCAAGGACCCAACGATGCGGTACCATGCGAAGGAATGGAAACCATGGATGACTGGACCCGACGGAGTGGTGCCATGTCAGAGAATTAAAGTTAAGGAACCAGGAGCCCAACGGCGCGGCACCATGATCCTAGTGAGTTTGATTGTTAAATTAAATTGCATAAAAACTTAGGAGAATAACTCTAGATTATTACTTAGCAAATGCATAAAAAAAAAATAGTTTAGACATTTGCACATGAATAGTTGTTTTTGTTGAGCATTTAAAATAATAGAAATCATTATTTAGGAGCAAAATAGAATCCTAAGATTAGACACCTAGTCAACTAAAAGTTAGGAGTTGATTAAAATATCTGGGGGACAAACTAGAGCAAACTTAGGGATGTAGGTGCACTTCCCAGAGAAACTGACACTTGTATGGGTGAGTGTTTTAATTAAATAATTAATTAAAAATATTTAATTATGCATGAAGCGACATGTGTCGCAGGAGATTTTCCTTTATAAGGAAGGCTTAGGGAATGGGTAAAGAGCCTATAATTTGGACGATTGTCGTAATTTTCGAATACCTCAAAGACTTGCTGCTATCTAAGGGTTTGGCTTAGAAATCCTGGTGGGAAGGGAAGCCCAAGCTGAATTTCTGAAATACTTGTGTGAGCTCTACGACCCAAAGCTCGGGGGAGGCCATGCGACTGAAAGCATGAGCCTATGGTTGGGTGGCGAAGCTAACGGTTGCTTCGCCTACGGTTAAACGAGCTTTGCTGGAGAGGTCCTACGGAAGACGCAGACAACAATGGACCAGCTGGATCGGGTTGACAGGTTAAGGTTTGCTTATTTTTGTTAAGTTATTCACTCTTTTATTTTATTTTTCCAATAACTATAATGGCTAATTTGTTTGTATGAAGTTTTTTTAAAGTTTCAGGTTCAGTTCAAGGGGACCCTAAAGGAGGGGTCTTACATTTGGTATCAGAGCCGGTCGAGCCTTGAGGGCACTTGACTCATAGTTCTACTGAAGTGTTGGTCGCTAAATCATGGAGGCCGGATGACGGATTGGAGCTGCGACTTCGAAAAGGATATCTACGACCAGAACAACTACTTTCACAGGTTCTTTTTCTAGAGTAATTTCAATTGTTATTTCATGTGTGAATAAACCATTGTGAGATTCATGAATTTTCTTACTTTCAGCCATGACTTTTGAGGAAAAAAAAGGAAAGATTTGCCCTCTGGTTGTGAAGTAATTCGGGTCTGCATTATATTTTTTTTTTAATCTCTGTGTTTCCTCTATTATTCCTCTATTATTGACAGAGATCCCCATTGGTATTCTCTACATTAATTCAGTTCTGGATTGAAATCTTTTGGATCTGCTTTTCTGTTTTTGGGATTGACTGAGATTTTCATTCCTCAATCTCTGCGTCCCTTCAATATTTATAGAGATCTACATTGGCTAATCTCTGCGTTAATCTAAGATTCCAATTGAAATAATTTGACCATATCACGTCTCCTGGGGATGGATCCGCTTTCATGTGATCCCACAATGATCCAGCCTGAAGCTTTCTTGTGATCCCACAATCAGTTTTGTAATTGTTCTTTAATTCTACGAACCCAACTCGTTGCCCTTCGAAATCTGGATCTTGGCGTTTTGTTTTGGACTTTAAAAATTCATAATACTCAAATCCAGACTTGGCATATATCTCTGTTTCCAATTCATAACTTCTGAGTTTTACGACCCTGCCCATACCTTTTCAAATCTCTGTATTTAAATCCAAAATTTAAATAGGCATTCTCAGTTCATATACAGAATCATACCTTGGCTCCACATTTCCAAGTCTATCTGCAACTCAATATAGTTCCTCTCTGTCCAATCTCTCTGTGTTTTAATTTCATTTTGGAAGGGCGTTCAATGTGAACCCGCTATGTTCTATTTTCAGGAAAGATATTTCCGGGTCGTGCACATCGGTTTAAATTTTGCTTTTGAAAAAGAAAAACGCATTGCATCATTTCTTGGGCGTTCCAGATCTCTTGAGACGATTTGGAAATGACTATGAATATTTCCGTGTGGATCTTTAAGAGTCTCTGTGTCCTCTTTTGAACTCGGAATGGCTTCTACTTGATTTCATAAGTTCCATCTGTAAATAGAAGATCAATTTATTTTAGGATTATTTTCGTCCCCAGAAATGCAAGGTTACAAATTGCAACCGTAATTCTTAAATTCTCTGTGTTTTAAATTTGGAAATGAAAAATAAAAAACATTGATGGCTGTGAGTGGGCTGTGATGATGCGTATACCCTTTTCTTGATTGATTCCGTTACCACTGTTTTATTGTCTTAGCCTCTGTCTACAATTGTGGAGACCCAGTAAACCCCAGATCCTGTGAAATGGGACGAATTCTCTGTTTCGGTTTAGACTGTCGTAGGGGGGGGAATATGTGCGTTTCATTTAGCAACTCTGCTTTTTGTCTATTTAAGAGTCCCTGTGTTCTATTTCGAAACTAGAAGGCATTTCCAGATCTCTAAATAAGATTGTGAAATTGTCCTTTAAAAATCGGTGTGGTTCCATCTCTATGGCGTTTCCAGAAAGCTTGAGTCTCTTTTATTTTGGCGTTTCAGAAAATTTAGTTCTATGAATTATCTCTGCATTATTTCGAAAATTTAATGGTCTTCCAGAGTCGAAAGGTGGAATATGATTGATCTCTAAGTCTATGAATATTGGCACTTCCAAGAAATCTCATGTTATAAATTATAGTCTTAACCTTTGAAAGAAATAGCGATTTATTTCACCAACGAATTTCTAGTTCAAGTTTCTTGTGTTGAATGGACTCTGCGCTGGCAGAGTCACCATAGCGTTTGTTGTTTTATTTATAAATTCCTTTGAGATCATTGAGAGGAAGATCTCTACGCTGGTAGAGATTCCTTTGAGATCGTTTTCCTTAAAGAGTAAGTTACCTAAGTTAGTCCGGAATTATTCCAAACCGCCTTGGGCAAACTCAAAAGATCTTGGGTCTTATTCGGTTACAACACGATCAGGTTGGGTACCGTTATACACCATCATAATTAATACGCAAGAATTTGGACTCCGAAAACATTTGAATCTACTTTGAGAGAATGAATGCCTTAACCCAACTCCTTTATGAGAGAATGAATCGGATCCTTCTTGTCGTTTTCTTATAGTAGGGTAAAACTAATTTTATAGCTTTAGTAGACTCTAGTAGTTTACTTACAAAAGAAGGAAAAGAATGAATATAATATCCCCAAAGAAATTGTATAAATGTTTTTACCTTCTCCCCAAAGAAATTGTATAAATGTTTTTAGGAAGGAAAGGTGAATAACGTATCCCAATAAGGTGAAGGTTTGGTGAATAACGTATCTCTTGTGATCGCCTGTACGAACCCGATCAGATCCCTGTTTGTGGTTTTGGATCCTTGTTTGTTCCTTGATTGAATTTGTAATCTTTGTGCCGTATCCTATGCTGGGCGAAGGAGGGACAGAATCGATCCTTGTCCGTTTCCTTTATTGCATTTGTAATCTTTGTGTCCTATTTTATACTGGGCGATTTAGGGATGGAATCAGATCCCTATCTGTTCTCTGATTTGTATATATGTAACCCCTGTAAGAGATTTATGCTGGGCGATTTAGGAATGATCAGATCCATGTTTGTGGTTTATAACTTACTTTCAAAACTCAGTTGCAATCTTTAATTTGAAAAAAAATAGCGAAGCTCTGTGTTGATATATATTCTGCATATTAGCATGCATATTGTAGCTTAACTCCGTATTAATTTTAAATGTTAGGTTTTAGATCGGAATTTTATAATCTAAATCTCAGTTTTGGATTGGCCGGATCGAGTCTGTATTTTTATTACAACACTCAGTTTCATGTCCAGATCGGAACTGGATCCCAATTATCCCCTCATTGTTTTTCATCCTGTTGCAAAAAAAATCGATAAATTTTGGATTGCGTGAATTCGGTTCTTTAGAATTTCATTTACTGTGGTAACAATCAGTATTATGCTGTCGATACATGGATCCTTTACTCTGTAATTATTTGATTCTATTTAACATTGCAACTCTATATTTTCCGTGGTAATTATAAATTCACTTCCACTGATCAACGCCCTGATCTCTTTCAGTATCAACGTTTGGGTATTATCTTGCATCATTGGCTAAATGAAATTCCATTACTCTGTTATTTACCAGAACGATTTCATGGCATGAGATATCCGCGTAGCTAGTTTTAATCCCCGACCGATACACTGTATGCAAAGTCTTTAATTTCAGATACAATCCTGTATGAATTATCCTATTCAGTTTTTAAAGCCGGAGTACGTTTCGTTGTATGAAATTCCTTATATTTAATATTTAAAACCTTAGATAGATGCCTTGCATGAATTTTAATCCTTCAGTCTAAATCTCAGTTCAAATTCTTGTATGAATTTTCGTATCCAGTCTTTCTTTTAATCGGTATGATATCCATTCTTTACTATTTATTTACCCTGATAAAAGCTCAATGCTCAGATCGGGTCCGATCTTGAAACTATGCCATTCAAATACCTTATCAATTTACTGCGCACAGTCCCAACCCTGGGATATCTATGTTCTGACATACTCTAACTACACCTAAGTCTGTGCCATACTTGTGAAAACGATCTCGATCTTATGCCTAAATTCTGGAGTACCTCTGCATTCATCAACGAATGAATCGGGTAATACCTGCGTGCTTACCTGAATTATTCAGACAAGCAGGCCCTGCAACCATATCTCACGATCCCTCATTTGATATTTGAATTCGAATTCTGTGCCAAGTAATTAGAAACTATTACTGAGCAAATCGCCCGAATCTGCTCCTCACCTACGAGTACATGAAATCACTAACTCGCTTTCTGCAGAGAAAGTTTCACACCGAGTAAACGAAACCTTTGATTGATAGATGTTGTAGTGTTAATGACCAAAGCCAGAGAAGTGCCCCACTCCTATTACCACTCGGCAAGAGTACAGACTTGGCGTGATCACACACTCTCTCTGTTAAACTGATTCCTACCACGATCTCACGCACATGCAGTCAGCAGTAATAGCACTAAGTGAATCACCGGAGCTTAAGGTGGACACAATATTCTTGCTCAAGCGACCGTCCCTGGAGCACCGTTGATGCTCGATACTCAACAACCTCGGTGGGGGAATCAAGCAGGTGTCGTTTAGGGTTTGAACTCGTTGATCTGTTTATTAGGTCTGTCTTAATTAAAGAGCTCAGTAATAATGGTGACAGTGCGTTGCTTGCGATCCGTAAGCCACTATCACTATCATGGCGTGCTGTACGTGTCGATGGTTAATAAAAAAAAAAAAGGGGAGAGAAACATTATTAAAGCATTGTATCTTTTTACGGAATGTCAATTTTGAGAAATCGATAACATTCATTATATTTAAGATAAATAAAACGAGAACCACTTACATGCAATATTTAGTATGTATAGACATTGAGTTTATGAATTGAATTTATAAAATTATCGGCATATAATATGTTACTCTGTTGAGACGTTTGAATTTATAAAGATAACTTATATGATATGAACATGTGAAATGGAAAAGAAACCGTTATTGAATTAGTACTTTTTAATGAAACTCTAAATAAGAGTGAATTACGCATTCAATCCCATTATACAATGGCAACGGTTATGGATAGATTATGATGTATCTAAACCATGTCTAAATGTAATTACAATACATTATAGAATATAGGTGAAATGTATGCTAATCATAATTGGATATGATTCGAAAAGTAACTACTTGTTTAAATGTAATTACAATACATTATAGAATATAGGTGAAATGTATGCTAATCATAATTGGATATGATTCGAAAAGTAACTACTTTAATATAGATTTATGGTTACTGATATGCTCAAATGTTACCTTTAAATAAAAATCAAATTGTGAAACTTATATTCAAAATTGCTTTTAGTAAGCTTATCACATAGACTTGAGTCTATAATGGAAATAGTTTAGGTGCATTAACTTGATTATATATTATACTAGAAGATATAAATTTAGGTGGGATATTTATATCTTAAAGAATTATATGCTTTGGGATTAGGTGTCAAGGATTTTAGTTGATTATTTAAATGTATGAAAAGTTGTTGAATGCATAGGAACATATAATTATATCTAGATAGCATAAGATATATAGAATTTATAATATGCATATGTTATTATGGCATATTTGGGAATGATAGTAATGGTATGAAATTATATATTATTGGTAAGGATAATATATCTAGCATTAATGAAGTACATGTATTACCTTGTTTCGTATAGAAGAAACTAAATATACATTAAGTGTTTAAATGTTGGAGGTTACCAATAGTATTATAATTCAACATTTATGTTAAAAAAATAAATAAATAAAAAATTTGAGACAACGGGTTTTACTTTTTGACAATAGGAAGGTTAAGAGAATCATCGTATTTTTTTTCTTATGTGAAGGATGGAAGAGTTAATTACTATAGTAACCAATGTAAAAAAGGTTATTGATTTATAATTAATTCTCTTATTTGGACAATGGAGGAATTACCTAGTATAGTGACTAAGGTTAAAAGAAATGTTACATTTATAACTAATTGTCTTAGTGAAGAATGGAAGGATTATATGATATAGTAACTAATGTTAAAATAATTCTTACATTTATAATTACTTTTCTTGAGTGAAGATTGGAAGAATTTCTTAGTGTAGTAACTATTGTGTGAACTATGGATGCAATATGGCTTTTAGTTAAAATCGTGGATCTTCATGAATGAATAGGAGATAAAGGAAATCTAGTTAGGACTCACAACCCATGAATGTATCATCGGATTGATATTATGAGAAATTACGATTGAGTTCTTGAGGATGTATTGGAACCATACTAAATGATATAGGAAATAATGACTTGAACCACTTGTGCTTATAGCCATGTTTATTCGAGAAAAAAATAGAATAGAATGACAGAAGATGAGAATAGAAATGTAATGGCCCTAGAATGACTGTGGACCTTAAGGGCACCTGTCGAGTGACCCGGCTGAACAACTTCGATATAGTGGTCTCTTGAGCCTTGATATGTCTTAAAATATTGAGGAAAACCTGAAGATGTAAATGACGACAATAATTGATAAATGAATTAAGGAATTAAATTCTATGTGTGGAGAGGGATAATTGATTGATTACATCTTGATTAATGATTAGCCCTGATTGATCAAGTCAAAGTGCAGTAGGACAATTACAGTCCTAGCTCTGCGACTTGGGAGGATGCAACTGAGATGCGTCGTACCTTTCCATTTTTTTTTATTCTGAACTTCGGGACGAAGTTCTAATTAAGTAGGGGTGTATGTAGTGCCCCTAGACTTGTGTAGACATTGAGGACACCTGCTGAGTGACCCGGCTGATTGAAACATTAATTAAATAACCTTTTGACCTTATTTTTTTTGAGTATGTGTATCTGAACTGTTGAGGTAAATGAATAATTGCATATGTTAAACGATTAGCTATGACTATGGAAAATTATGTTGATGGATAATGCTTAACGACTAGCTGTATGGTGATTATGTATTTGGCGACGAAATGTATATTTGATAAGATGAATGAGCAGTTTGAATAAATCATAAATGTTTAACAATGCTAGAGTTAGAAACCAGATGATGATTGCTGAGAACAGTGCTACTAATAATTTGTTGCGAGAAGTGTGTGTAGAAACAAGTGAGACGGTTCACCAACGAACACACAAAGGAACATGGAGGGTCGTAGAGTACGGGTAAATCACACACAGGGGAAGCGACGACGATGTCAACTTCCGACAAGAATACCACGCATGAGCAGATGAGCATTGATCCGCTTGCTCAAGAGGAATGCGTGAGGACGTACGAGGTGGGCCACGACGGAGCTGGTCACGTACGAGTTGAGGGGCGCGCAGTGAGAACGGACTCACTCCTCAGCGCCATTAGTCCCTAGATAGCATGTAGACGGAGGATGGATGGTAACGATTCCTAAAATCCCTACAAGAGTTCCCGCAAGTCAAAACGGAAAGATGGTGGCAGAAGGGCCCGACGATGCGGTACCCTGTCGAGAAATGAAAGAATGGACGCAAGGACCCAACGATGCGGTACCATGCGAAGGAATGGAAACCATGGATGACTGGACCCGACGGAGTGGTGCCATGTCAGAGAATTAAAGTTAAGGAACCAGGAGCCCAACGGCGCGGCACCATGATCCTAGTGAGTTTGATTGTTAAATTAAATTGCATAAAAACTTAGGAGAATAACTCTAGATTATTACTTAGCAAATGCATAAAAAAAAAATAGTTTAGACATTTGCACATGAATAGTTGTTTTTGTTGAGCATTTAAAATAATAGAAATCATTATTTAGGAGCAAAATAGAATCCTAAGATTAGACACCTAGTCAACTAAAAGTTAGGAGTTGATTAAAATATCTGGGGGACAAACTAGAGCAAACTTAGGGATGTAGGTGCACTTCCCAGAGAAACTGACACTTGTATGGGTGAGTGTTTTAATTAAATAATTAATTAAAAATATTTAATTATGCATGAAGCGACATGTGTCGCAGGAGATTTTCCTTTATAAGGAAGGCTTAGGGAATGGGTAAAGGGCCGATAATTTGGACGATTGTCGTAATTTTCGAATACCTCAAAGACTTGCTGCTATCTAAGGGTTTGGCTTAGAAATCCTGGTGGGAAGGGAAGCCCAAGCTGAATTTCTGAAATACTTGTGTGAGCTCTACGACCCAAAGCTCGGGGGAGGCCATGCGACTGAAAGCATGAGCCTATGGTTGGGTGGCGAAGCTAACGGTTGCTTCGCCTACGGTTAAACGAGCTTTGCTGGAGAGGTCCTACGGAAGACGCAGACAACAATGGACCAGCTGGATCGGGTTGACAGGTTAAGGTTTGCTTATTTTTGTTAAGTTATTCACTCTTTTATTTTATTTTTCCAATAACTATAATGGCTAATTTGTTTGTATGAAGTTTTTTTAAAGTTTCAGGTTCAGTTCAAGGGGACCCTAAAGGAGGGGTCTTACAGCAACAAACTATTCTTGAAAGTTGTAGATCCCACTATGACAGGTTGAACAATGATCTTTGTTCTTTGGATCTCCCTCCAGAGAGAAGACAAAGTCTAGAGATTGTTTTGGGGTCATTGCAAAAATTCATTGATGCATATGAGGAACTTGGACCAACTACGAATGGTTTTTTTCATTTGATGCAGAGGCGAAGGGACCAAGTTATGGGTCCAGACAAGTGGGAGGTTGTGAAGGAGAGAGTCACCAGAGAACAAGCAAATTCAATGTTTAATTTCAAAGAAGGTCCTAAGCGAAAAATGTTGAAAGTGCAATATTTCAAACATCCTCAAATTGCACATTTAATATATGATCAGTTTCTTGCAGCTTATGGTCGATTGCCATGGAACGATGAGGTTCCTAATTATTTTGCTAGATTTTTCTATGCGGAGTTTTTTTTAGGTATGAAGCCAAACTATACTGATGTTCCTTCTTACTTTTATGGAGTTGGAAAGGGTCGAATATATAATCGAAAAGGTGCTCTTAGAGACCCTACGACTCTTCAACCTCCACCTGAGATACCTCGTCCACCTAGGGTTGTGGCTTTAAGATCAGAGATGGAGCCCACATCCCAACTTGGGACAACTGCAAGGGAATCGGTAGGTGATGGTTTAGCGTCAGCTCTTGTTGGAGTAGAAGTGGGATTGGGTCGAGAGATGGCTCGTGCTACTATTCGTCAGAAGTTTTTTTACAAGGCGAATGACGAGGTAGATGGATTGAGCATCGATGATCTCAGGGCTTATGCTAAGTCTTGTCGCGATATAGCTTCAGATGTGTTATCCAATGACACATCGAGTATGGGAGAGGTTTGTTGATTATGCTATGACAATCTAATTGATTTTTTATTATTCATTTTGAATTGAATTTTTTGATACATAGTAATAAATATATTAAGCAAATGTATTTTGTTTGCAGTTTTCTAGAATGTTAAATGCACATAATTTTTGAGTCTCTAGTAGTCAAAATGAAGAGCATCCTAGTAAAAATGAAGAGCATTTTGGAGAGGTATATTAATTATAATATTTATGGTTGAACTTGATATTTTTGTTTTTTTGAATTTTAATAAATATCAATGTATCTTATTGTTAATTTGACTTATCCATGCAGGTTTCTTTAGAATCGCACTTTTTAGATGATTTACCATCTCTTGTGAGCTAATGATTTTAATTTTTTTGTTTTGGTTTTAAGTTAATTTCTTAATTTATTATATGTATCTACTATGTTTTATTTATTAACAAAATTTAAATTTTAGGGGAGAGACCATTTGGAAATTGGGGGTGAAGATGTAGGTTCCTTGATGAATGCGGATATTGGCACCGAGGTAATTTTGTTGAACTAGAAATGATCTCTGATATAAGTTTAATATTTTATATTTTTTGGATTTATTTGAAAATTGTTTGCATGCTTTAGGATTCATAAATTACTTTTGTACATGTTGCAGCTTGGCTCTTTGAGATCATTTGGAACCAAAGGGAAGGCTCTAGTGGAAAAAAGTGGTGGACATGCATTCAAAGAATTTGATGTATGATTTTTTTAACAATTGAATTGTTTTTTATGTATAAGTTTAATATCTTAATATCTTGAATTTAGTTTAAAATTGTTTAAATAATTTATGATCTAGATTTACAATTTGTTTTTATGTGTATTGTAGGTCGAGTTGAGTCCCAGGGAAGGTCCAAGTGGAAAATAGTGGAAAGATATTGGTCCAGATGGATAGTGGTTCAGACTTTATTGTTTTTGTTGATATATATATATATATATTGTAGTTGTTTTGAACATGAAGGGTATTTATTTTTTGATTATACATATATGTACATTGAACTCACATGTTTATGAACTTTTTTTTGGATTATATATGAGTACATGTTAATTATTTTTCATTTGGTAAAATGTTTAGAATATGTTTTGTATGAATGTTTAAAATGTTTTGATAATGTTTAGAATATGTTTTGCATGAATGTTTAAAATGTTTTGATAGGTGCAATCTAAAATTAGGAAATGTTGAATGTTGAGAATGAATGTTATGGAAGAATGAATGTTGAGAAAGAAGAAAGGAGAGGTGTTAGGAATGTTTAAAATGTTAATCTAAAGTTAGGAAATGTTCAATGTTGAGAATGAATGTTATGGTAAGAATCAATGTTGGAAAAAAATGAATGGGAGGTGTCAAAAATGTTTGAAATGTTAAGAGTGAATGAAACATTTGATAGGTGCAATTTAAAGTTAGGAAATGTTGAATGTTGAGGATGAATGTTATGGAAGAATGAATGTTGGGAAAGAATGAATGGGAGGTGTTAGGACTGTTTAAAATGTTAATCTAAAGTTAGGAAATGTTCAATGTTGAAAATGAATGTTATGGTAAGAATCAATGTTGGGAAAAAATGAATGGGAGGTGTCAAAAATGTTTAAAGTGTTAAGAGTGAATGGAACATTCGATAGGTGCAATTTAAAGTTAGAAAATGTTGAATATGTAAAAAAAATTCAATTTTGTGAAAATAAATGTTATTAAAATTTTAAGAATGAATATTTGGAACATTTGATAGGTACAATTTAAAGTTTGGAAATGTTCCATTTGTAAAAAAATTTCAATTTGTTATGTTGATAATAAATGTTATTAAAATGTTATGAAAGAATGTTTGAAACATTTGATATGTGCAATTTAAAGTTTGGAAATCTTGAATTTGTAAAAAAATTTCAATTTGTTATGTTGAGAAAGTGTTGAATCATAAGAACGAAGGTTTAAAATGTTAAGAAATGGGATGTTAAAATGTAAAGAAATGAAATGATAGGAATTTTTGATAGAAATATGAAGTTTTAATAGGTTCAATATTCTAATGTTTTGAATGAAAATTTATGAATTGTTTGATAAAAGTTTCAATCTTTTGGTTGTTTGATTCATATGTAAATTTTAAATTTTAACTTTAAAATGTTTTTCATATGTTTATTGTTTGATATGCATATGTAAATTTCAAATTTTAACTAATGTTTTTCATATGTTCATTGTTCAGGTACTTTGTAGTTCATGAATTTCTAAATGTTGAAATCATGGCAAATGGGGATAATGATTTTTTGTTTTTTAATCACAAGTGAGGATTTTCGGATTGTGAAGCTTATGCTAAGTTAGAGCAATGAATTTTAGAGAACAATTCGATGAATTTTTATCGATTTGTTGTAAATAATCATTGCTCTAATTTAGCATAAGCTTCACAATCCAGGAATTCTTATTTGTGATTAAAAATCAAATGATTGTTATCTTCATTTGCCATGATTTCAGTTATGTGAACTTACATGTGAGAGATATATATTATTTTTGTGCAACAATCATTTATTTAAAAACTTTATAGATTAACAACTTGTTTTAAAAAATTCATTCAGATCATATTTATGGTGAAGTATATTAAAGAAACATGTTCAATGGATTAAAAGAATACAAAATTTAGTAGGTTTTTTGGTGATTTTGCATTGGCATCAATCAATCAAAAGTAAAAATTCGAGGCGGAGTGTGGGGATAGCCACATCCGTTATCTCATCCATTAAGTGGTCTAATAGACATATGGGGACCCGAATAAAGTACTTTTGAATTCTCAAATAATATTTGAATTTATTTTTAAGCATGTTAAAGTACAACCATTTAAGCTTTTATGTAGTTGTCGTTCAAGATAATATTCATAAAAATTCAATGAAAAAATATACTGTGCACAACAATTGTGACACATGGACAAAAAATATATTGTACACAACAATTGACATGGACAAAAATATAGATCAATTTATTTTTGATATATAGTTAAAAACATCGCAATGGAATGCCATCCTCAATTATCCGTTCATGGTCACATATGGCTAGTTTCCATTTTTTGATTTTTAACTGTTTTTTTTATGGAACTTGTACCAACCTTATTCGAGATGCACATACTAAATGACTATACTGACAACATATAACATCGGGCTCATAATCTTGAAAGTAGACATAATTTTTAGTCATATGCGTCTGCTGAAAAAAATAGCCTTTTAAAATGATGGATCCTCTTTCGTATGTAAATCTGTTGTCATTGTAGTCCTCCAATAACTTCATTTTTCCTTTAGTGCATCGCATCAAATAATATTTGACATTTTCGTTGTTGTCTAAAGGTGCAATCACAGCGAAAACATCTCTTGCGCAAATTATAATTGGTGTTAGCGTTTATAAATGAATTAAATTGACTATACTTATGGCGATGGACTAGAATGAACAATTAACTTAAAAGTCAAGTACAAGTTTATTACCTTTTTTAATAAAATCTGAAATTCTATCGCCATCAAACGATATTGCTATTTCTTCTGATTCTAACTCTTCTACACTTGCCAGTGGCATTTTTCCTTATGGATTAATCTCTGTGTGTTTCCAAGCTTTTACGTAGTTGTTTGTTATGTTTTCACAAACTTCTGTAGATTCAACATTTTCAATGCAAATATGACAAAAGCATGATTGCTTTCTACTGTCAAATGCAAACACGTTTTGAAATGATTTTGTTTGAATAGAGTGAAGATCTCTAGTCCCATGTATGGTGCTAGCGTCATATGGTATTGATCTATTTATATCTTGGACCCCAACAAGCCAAAAAAACCTATACAATAAATGATGAATCACTTTCAGAGAACAACTTTTAATGTTAGTGTACATGTACTTAAATGTTAGTACATACATTTTTTTAAAATTCAAGAAATAATATAAATTAAAAAAATAGTGTACATACCTGCGCACATCTTTTGATTGTTGATTATAATCATGGCTTAGATTTAATTGACACCATTGGACAACCTCTGCAGCTAAATGAAACCGTGCAGAAGAATAGTTCATTTGCCATCTTCGAAGTGCTCTTTTTACGCATGCTCCTGCACCATTATATTCACCTTTTCCATGCCCAGTTTCAAAGAAATTCCAACGATGTTTAATGTTCAGCGCTTTATAAAGTCGACATAACCAAAAAAATGATCATGAAGATTTAAATTGACCCGCACATCCATCAGACCATATCCAATGCTCATTGAATTTAACTTCGCGTTTTTCAGTGAGTCATAGAAAATATTTTCTATACAATGTTGAACAAAATGTGTATCGTGTGTACGATCATCGCTGATATAGAAGTGATATTCTTTAATCGCATCTCGATTGTCACATGTGCTTTCAATGCCATCAACATCCTATTGAGAATGTCTATATACAACATGGACAAATATCGAAACTTGGTCAGAGTGATAGTATTCACTCTGTATCTCTTTTTGTGCAGCAAATGTATAGTTTTCAGCAAAATCAACCACGGACAAAATTGTTCCAGGTGGAAAAATTTCACGAGACTATTTGAATTGATGATCTTGCCATCGTGCTCTATGTGAATGCTGGGTGTATTTATAAATTTCGCTTTCAAATTTTTTGAGAAAATCTGTTACGCATATCTTGTCTTCTAGCAAATCAATTCTTTTGGAATGTGAATCACTAGAACTTGTACTATGGTTGATGTATTCGTATCTCCTCCAATCAACATTTACATTTGACAATGATTGATCATTATCAATAGGATATTTATTGTGGAATAGCACCAGATTTCCACAATGGTGACAATGTTTTCCATTGACACATTTCTTTGAATAAAATACTTCATCGTGATTTCTCTCACATAAAATTTGAGATATGAATTCACGTATTGTCGGCGGAGGTGGTGAATTTGTCCAAAACATTTTACCAAATTCAAGAAACGTGTCATAATATAACTGAAATTGCACATGATAACGACAACAACATGTATCACGTATAGTAATAGGTTTAACATACCATGGTTTTTGTTGCACAAATGTAGTGATTGATATATTAATTCCACGATAATCTTCCTTGAATTTATTGAACAATTGTACTTGTGTCATGTCCATTATATGTTTTGGTTGGCTTTCATATACATTTCGTGATATTCTCTTACATATCACATCTCTTGAATTTGGTGAAACTCGAGCATGTTCCAACCAATATTCTCGTACAATATCTTTAACACCTGCTCCCAATCTATCTTTGTAAGATTGTCTACAAATAATTGCCCAGCAAGCAAGTTCATTATTTTCATCTATTTACATTCTGAATTTGCTATGTTTGTATAATGTCTTTCTTGATGTTCCAACTGCTTTTGCTAGTTCTATTGTCAAACGCTTTTGTTTAGTACTAGCTGAAAGAATTGCTATATGAATTGCTTTACGTGCAGCACTGATATCTTTCTTCCTGGATTTTTCAAATTTTTTTATTGCATCACCTATATTTTTCATCACATTTTGTTTCAATTTTGACTCTTTTGTTGGTTTGTGAATACCCAATAATGATGTAGCACCTTCTAACTTCTTGGACACTAATAAACATCTCAAAATTTGTGCTTGTCCTGCTATTGAGTAATCCTCGAGAACTTCATCATAAAATTTTGTAGCACGATATCGTGCAACATGCATTGGTAGTTTTTCTCCATATTTGTCGCAATCAATGTCTTCTAACATTTCATCATCAATGGTAAAAGTACCTATACATCAAGTTAAATTTAATTTAACATATATCCAAAAATAAAATTCATTATAAAAAAATGAATTTGAAAAATATATGATATATATATACCAGGTCCAATTTCTGGATCTTGAACTTGATCTTCAATATTGACTTCATCGACATTAGCATGTAAATCACTATTTACATCTTCTACAATGTTCTTTTCAACTTCAATTTGTTCTTCTTGTACTCTATTTTCAATTTTCATCTCTTCAACATTATCATGTAAATCTATATTTATATCTTCAATAGTTCTCTCTTCCGTTTCGGCAACCCTTTGTTTTTTGGCAATATATCTGAGTTTTTGTTTCTCTCTATTACCAGTATCATCACGTTTACGATCACCTTTTTTTTTTTTTTTTTTTTTTTCTCTTATTGCCCATGGTTGTTTAATCTATAGATGATAAATTAAAGAATCATGTTACTTTATAGTAAAAATAAATAAATTAAGATTTAAAAACATTTACGGAATTTATACAAACATGAGCTGAAATTTACTTCACCTTATAAAATTTTTGTAAGAGTCTTTCGAAGAAGATCTCTTTGGAATTAACTTTTCTTTGAAAAAACTCTTTGAACAAAAATCTTCTTTGAAAAAAACCTTCTTGGAAAGAAATAAGAAACTCCTTGACAATAAATTACCTACCCATTGAAAAATAATAAGAATACCTTCTAAATAAATCTTTGTTGTAAAAATCATTGGAAAAAAAACCTCTTTGAAAAAATATCTACGAAAAAAGCCACTAGGAAAAAGTACTTTGAAAAAAAACTTATTTGTAAACATATCTTAGAAAAAACTATTGTAAAGAAATAACTTATTTGCAAAAATACTTTGAGTAAATAACTCTTTGAAAAAACTCATTTCAAAGAAATAAGAAGTACAAAACTACCTTGGAAAAAAAACCTTTGCGAAATACCTTAGCAACACAACTATTTGAAAAAACCACTTTCAAATAAATAAGAAGTACAAAACTACTTTGGAAAAAAACCCTTTGCAAAATACCTTAGCAAAACAAATATTTGAAAAAACCTCTTTCAAATAAATAAGAAGTGCAAAACTACTTTGGAAAAAAACCATTTGTAAATTATCTTACCAAAACAACTCTTGAAAAAAAACCCTTTCAAGGAAATAAGAAGGAAAAATACATTTTTTTTGCAAAACTACTTTGGAATACACACTTTTTAAATACAATCATTGCAAAGAACTTCCTTGCAAACATGTCTAAGAAAATAAATATTTTGAAAAAACTCCTTGCAAATATGTCTTAGAAAAAAAACACCTTCAATGTGCCTTTTGGAATAGAAAAAAAAGAAACATACTTTGTAAAAACCTCATTTTGCAAAAAATGTCTTTTTTGCAAATATGCCATAAGAAAATAAATATTTGAAAAAACTCTTTGCAAATATGCCTTAGAAAAAAAACACCTTCAATGTGCCTTTTGGAAAAAAGAAGAAACATACCTCGTAAAAACCTCCTTTTGCAAAAAAAGTCCTCTTTGCAAATATGTAATAAGAAAAGAAATATTTTGAAAAAACTCCTTGCAAATATGCCTTAGAAAAAAAACTCCTTCAATGTGCCTTTTGGAAGAAAAAAAAAGGAGAAACATACCTTGTAAAAACCTCCTTTTGCAAAAAATGTCTCCTCCTTTCAAAATTAGTTTGACCAAAAATATGCGAAGTTAAACCATGCGAAAATAATGAATCAATTTTAGGTTTATTTATATGAGTATAGAAAACATAATTTTTTTTTTTTTCCGGCCGAAGAGTTTTTTTTCCGTTTCATTATTTGGCCGAATAACCTTCACTGTAATGGATGGTGCCATTACGGAAAAAGGTTATTCGGCCGAATAATTATTTGGCCAAATAATTATTTCGGCCGAATAATCTCTGAAACATAAAAGATTCACATTTCTGCAGAATTTTCAGGTTTGTCCATTTTCGGAAGGGAAAAACCACCCCTTACACAACAAAACGAATGTCGGACTTGATACCAGTAGGTTCATTATTGAATCTATTTTACGTGGGTATAAATTTTGTTGTATATAGATAAGAACTGATATTTTTTAAGTTTTATTTTCGTAACATGTGTCGAGTTAGGATTCAACTCTTTAAAAAAAGGGCGAAAAGAAAAATCCATAACTTTAAAAATACAGTACCAAAAAAATCGAAAAAAATGTGGGACTCTTAATTGGCGTGTCTACTTCAAAAGGGTGTTCGTAGATTTTTTGTTTTTATAGCGGATTGAGAGAAAAGTGGCGCAACAAAAAAGTTGTTGAAAATCGACTGAGTTTCTCCATTGATCGACTTTAAAAAAATATAATAATTAGTATATAGATCCATTGGTTACAAACTTATAGTCAGGCACTAGTACATTGTGTGTAGATTGTCGTAGCATTTTCTGTTTTTGCAAAAAACAAGTCCAACAACGATTTTAGTGGCGCAACAAATCATAACTATTTTGTAGTCTTTTCATTTTATAAGAACACACTGTCAAACATTTGCGAAATCGACATATCAAATCTTAATAAAAAAAATTGAAAAAATTATGAATAGAAAGCTAACATAATTCTATAAAAGTTTTATTTTTACTGCAAAGTGAAATTTTAAACAAAAATATCACTTTTGTTCGCCCGAAGTTGAAAAACATGAAAAAACCAGAATTATTTTCTCACGAGACCCCCCAAAATAGACACCCATCTTCATTTTTTCACCCTACTAACGTTATATCACGTTACAAGATCTCTCCCATAATATTCACTAACATAATATTTACTGCTTTTTACATGTTACTAATGTTACTAATATTACATGTTACTAATGTTATAATGTTATATCACGTTATATCACATTACAGGATCTCTCCCATACTGAGCTGTAGAGCACCTCTAGGCGCAATAATGATGTGCATTTCTCTTATGACAATGACGATGTGGGTATGGATTGTTGGAAATTGGTTGAAGAACCCATACAAGATTCTTCTAGTAAGGGAAGTTTAAATTTCGAAAACCTTAGGAAAACAACCTTTGAGACCCCCCATAATATGGTTCAATCACGCTCATTCACCATTGAGGATGATATAAAATTGCATATGGAGACTTCTATTACATATCTTGATCAGTCATTTTTACCCTTTCCTAAGGTAGACCTCAACTAACACTCTCAACGATGCTTCTGAAAAAGTGATGCAAGTTCTGGACAAATAGAATATCGAGGGAATAAGATTGTTTTCTCCCAAATCCATATCAAGTCATATACATCTTTCACCACCGATGTTGTTGATCAGTTTTGGAGGATGAACATTGATGGGGCCAAGTCTTAGTTAGGTATGGGTGCAAGTATTGTATTAACTTTTCCTTTCGTTGATAGTCATTGTTTTTCTTTCTTTGTAGAATATTGAATATACCAACAATATGGTTGGATATGAATCTCTCTTGCTTGGCCTTCAGTTAGAAAAATATTATGGGATTAAGTTTTTAATTATTATTGGCAACTATAACTGAATTGCGATGCCATTCAAAGGAAAGTTTTCTTGTAAAAATAAAAGGATAAAAGGATAAAAGAATGCAGTGTGAATGGCCATTGAAGAATTTTAGTGCCTTATATTTACAAGTGATTACCGGAGCTCAGAATCAATGGGATAATTCCATAGAAGGATCTACTTTTGTTCTTTGCTCTTCATTCCTTGATAGTTTTGAAGGTCATCTGGGGAAAACAAATTCTAGAAAATAAGTATATGATCAAGGCACTTTGTACTTGATGTTGGTTCATGCATGGATAGAAAAATATTGTGAAGGTGATCCTTCCCTGTGGCTAGATATTAGAGGATTGTAGGATCTCTATATTGTCCATTATTCTAGTGCAATACCGACAGAGCTAGTATCATCTATTTAGTTTGTCATTGATGTGGTTACGTCTTGGATTGTTTCCAATAAGGAAGAAACCTTGGCATGAATAACATGGTTAGGTGGCTACATTGGTGGTATGATTTTACTTAACCTATATTTTTCACCATACTTAGAGTAAGTATATTTAATTTCATTTGAGTTCAACATTGACTGTTACCTATGCATTGCATTTGTCAATATTTTATTTTGATTTATATTGCATTTCATTTTGAACAAGTGTTATAGGTCAAATCTGCACTTCTCCGTCCATGATCACATTGCTCTATCGATCACACAAAAGGACACTATGGATGGAAGAGCTGGATTGACCTTGGATGAGTTACTACTGAGATTACACTCTTCAGCTGAAAATATTATTTTTTCTACAACATTCATGACATGTGCATTACTCTTATAATTGGAAACCCACGCACATTACTAAAAGTATGTAGGTTTCACTATAGACAACCCGCGCACATTCCTAAAAGTATGTAGGTTTCACTATAGACAACCCGCGCACATTCCTAAAGGTATGCAGGTTTCACTATAGACAACCCGTGCACATTTCTGAAAAGTTGTATGCATGAGTTACTGAGAGACCTAGATGCGCACCACGCGCAAGTCCCCTAGTGTCATACCCGCGCACATATTAAGATGGAATAAAAAAATATATTAAGATTACAAATGGGGATTAGTTGAAGTTGGTTTTGCAACTTCTCCAACCTCCCAATTCAATCACCTCTTGAATTCAACTGCCAACCTTGTGCCATAAATACAAGGGGAAGCCATGAGGAAAATGAGATAGAAGGAATGCTTTAACTGTTGCTACGCTAGAGGAATTCCCAAGTCATTGTGAAGAGAAGGAGCCCAGGACTCAGTTACAGAAGTGTCTGGATAGATTAGGTATATCTGTACTTTTCTACATTTCTTTGACAATAAAAGGTGGAAATACCCTTCCCATCCCAAATTGAATG
The DNA here is from genome assembly GCA_027924585.1 of Larix kaempferi. Lineage (NCBI taxonomy): Eukaryota > Viridiplantae > Streptophyta > Pinopsida > Pinales > Pinaceae > Larix > Larix kaempferi. The sequence continues at coordinate 924,893 of BSBM01001752.1, forward strand.
TCTATTGGATTGAATGTTCATTTGGTTTAATGTCTGATTGTATTTGATGTTAAGTTACTTTTGATTTCATCATATTTATTATAGTCAAGATATGTTGAGGAAAGTTTACTTGGTGTTGCAGGTTCATCATAGCAGAAGATCAAGCGAAAGCTAGGACTTGCCATCGATAAAAAGGTACTTCTTTCGATATCTCGATCTCTTTCCATTTGTAATAACTAATGCAAGACAATGAATGTATTTACCTATCACCCACGGGGGGTTCACTCAGTGAACTTGTTACATAGCACGATCGTTCGCATGATATTAAAGAATATCCCTAATTTCACTAAATATTGGAAAATGTTTCCTAAAATTATATTGTGGAACCCCCCTCCCAATATGCCTTTCCAATTAAGAAAACCCCTAGTTTCACCAAATATTGTAGGTATCCATTTTTAACACCCCCTTTATATCATATTATCAAATTGTAACAAACATGAGCCCTAACACATCTTAGTATAATCAAACAAGATATTAAATAAAATAATAGTATAATGCTAATAATGATCCCACTAGGATTGTAGGGGTGATTGATTAATTTGTAGCCTTGGATAGTGGAAGACCCAATGAAATGGATCAGGGAAGGAAAAATGCATAAAATGAAACCTAGTCAAGAGATCAACATAACAAAGAATGTAAAAGACTGATATTCAAATAGTTAGTGCAATGCTTAGAAAAGGTGATAATTGCATATGTTTCACACCACAACCTACCAATATACCAATTTTATATCATGTAAATACAAGTATAGCCATAGATAGCTCATGTTTTCTATAAGCTTAATAAATTAAAACCTATAAAAATGAAAAATTGAAGCCCTTTCATGGATGGAATCCCCTACCTTCCTATCAAAACAAGCATCATTGATGTTTGAACCAAAATGAACATAGAAAAAGTCCTCTTACTTTTCAATAACACCATATGATCATGTGCATAGCTTAGATTTGGGTCATTCACAAGATCTAATGAATTTCCTCCACTTCATCTACATTTATTCTTGCAATCAAGGGAATTAACAACATTTAGTTACTTTTTTCTTGGGTTGTATCTAGTTTTTTTTCTATCTTTACAGTAGAGGGAAAAATACCCATTGTTAGGTTTTAAGCATGCAATAGTTATAAAGATACATAGATGGTGAAACTTATATGATACCATTTCATGGTAGCGATAACACATAGGGTATGTAAATAAGGATTTATATTTTCACCTATGTTCATGTCAATTCCAATACAACATTAATGCGGATGTTTTGCATATAAGAATTGAAATTACAATTATGAATGTTCCAAATATAACTCAATATAACAACTATTCCTAACTGGAAATATGAAAATATTAAATAAGGATACAAAAAGTTGAAAGATATAATTGGTCAATAAAAATTGATCTAACTTTTCTTGGTTCCAATGAGCCAAGAAAGATTGATCTCACTTTTCTTGGTTGTCGTGGGGAAAGATTTAATTGAATCTCAATACCCACCTAAACCCCAACCTAAAAAATGAAGAGTTAGATCTTTTACTTGAATTCCTACAAAAAAAATACAATTGTTGAAGTCCGGAACCCCCGATTATCTACATCTCTTAACTTAAAGATGAAAAACATTATAACATCAATTCAAACCAAGCCTAAGTAAGCTATTAAATGAGGATTTATCAAGGCCAATAATCCAAAGAGACTTCCATCGATATTATCATTGGTACACTATCATCATATTTATGCAAAACTTAGGATCATAAGCAATATCAAATAAAAATGGAGAGTCCTTATGTTTTAGGTGGGTATGACTTGAGCCCATGATTTGGAGGTATGAATCCATCCCACGAGTTAGAGGTTATTCCTCAGCACAACCAAATAAAACAACCCCCAATATTTATATTACTATGTCAAATTAAAAATCCCCCTTGACCCCTTAATACATGGCAATATATTTTTGAGGTTTTTAAGAGTATTCAAAACCCCAATATGAATGGACGTGATATGATATTGCCTCACTAGTGAACCCCCCGTGCTGTCACCCCACCCAAGTTGGTAGTGTCTTCTCCTCACTATAAGGTATTTTTCCTGCACAACAGACTGGCGACTCCACTGGGGAGCACCTTTTCTTGTTTTTGCTCTGGGGACCTTTATTTAGGTTTTCTTCAGTCTTTATAGCTTTATGGTTTTCTGTGAGGTTTCCAAATGTTTCTCTATTCATTCCCTTTGCTTTGATCCATTTCAGTGTCGAGTTTGCAAAGATTTTTCTTGTTCTATCAGCCCTCGTGTGCGTGTTTTTTATGCATACAAGAGCGCATTTTCTGATGTGTGTGCGGGTTGCTAGTATTACAACCTGCATACTTTCTGATGTGTGCGCGGGTTGATAGTATTACAACCTGCATACTTTATGATGTGTGCACAGGTTGTTAGTGTATACAGTAGCGCACATCCCTGTAAGTTTGAACCTTTTGCTGTAGGGTTTGATTTTTTGATGTTGGGTCTGTTCCTTATTTTGCTTTGCCTCTTTGTTGATGTTGAGACACCCTTGTGTCTTTTATTGGTTTTGTGTAACCTATTGAGAGTCCTTTTAGATTGCTTCAGTGCTTTTTAGGTGTCTTTCTACTTTTATGCCTTTCTGAACCTGTGCACTACTCCCTGCTAGTTACAGCAGCGCACTTTGTGCCCTAGACGTGTGTTGCACTTCTGCAGACATGCGCACAGAACACATGTTGTCTGTTGCAATACCCTCACACATTTACTGTGTTTGAATTTTCTTCTAGGGTTTGACCCCAGTTTGAACTCTATTGGTTGCTTTTGGAAAGTTCTGATGATTTGATGCCTTCTGAACTTCTGTTCAGATCAGTTTGATTTGCTTGAAGCCTTCTTCGATTTTATTTTCAGTTTGTGTAGTGATAAAGTTATTTTTTGGTTTGTTTTCCTACTCTGTTTACTTGGCTGGTGTTTTACTAGGTTTTGATGCTTTGGAGAAGCCTCATCGGTTTGTTTTCGTTACCCGCATCTTTTTCCCCTTTTTCTTTTACATTTAGTTCCAAGTCTAGAATTTTTTTCGTTTCGAAACAACTCGGTAGGTCAAGTCTTTCTCAGTTTTTGCTTTGATAGTTTAATCCATTAGTCTTTTATCTTTACCTGCACCGGTGTTAGAGCTTACTTGTTTCATTTCGTGATTCAGTTTCTTTTAAAAAGAGAAAAATATAAAGATTGAAAATTGGTAGCATAACTGTAAGATTATCATTTCTTTTCAAGGTAGCGTAATTTATCTTGCTTTGAAAATTTAAAAGAAAAATAAAAAATATTCTTAGGTTTGCTTATCTTTAGTTTTGAAAGGTATATAAACGAAAAAGTTTGGTGAAATTTGTTTACTTTTATGCACTCTTCATTTCAGTCACAACCACGCCACGCACTTCACTACAACCTTTGAGTAAAAACATCCATTTAAAAAGAAATCTTAATAAAATTAACTAGCAACTTTTTCTTTTTAGGTATACACATCATAAACTACTTAGGCTAGGGTTTCAAGTTTAAATCACCTTAAACTACCCAAAATCGGCTTCATTAATCAACAATCGTAGTCAAGACTATCTATTAGGTAAATCCACCTTTATCAAAATATACTCAAACCAGAGTTAAGCACGAGGTCGTGGGAGATTGGAATTATTGAGGATAACCCCTCACTTTCCTCTCAACCATAAAGCGGAGTTGATTCGCGTAGGGGGGTCCACTAGTAATTTTTAAAGTGCTTTTGGATTTCGGGCTTTGCTACCCTTCCCATGCGTCTTGACTAAGCTGACGACTGTTCCCCCAGGTTTTTTCGTATTGGTGGTATCCTTAGTATCATAACCCTAGGGCTCTACATAGGTAGAGTGGAAGGATATTTCCACTTCACCTCGGACAGATGCGGAAGGTAACCCTTTGGCATTAATCCCGAGAGGGCGGTTTGGTGATTCAAATGCTTGCACCCATAGGACCTCCATTGAACGTCGTGTAACTGAATATCGATACTCTATTAGTTTGTTCTGGGCCCTCATCATCCCATACTTGCTTTTGAGAGTATTTGTTGTGTTGTTTTGGTTTTGATCACTATAGGACATTTGTAGTGGTGTGCTCTTTGTGCTGCTTGTTTTTAGTTGGCCTTAGAGATTTCTAGTTCATTGAGTCAGAAACTATGGATAGCATCCCAGTGGGCACCAATTAAGGAACCCCTGTTCAAGGGGATCCTTGTGCTTTTCCATTCATTAGGAACATTGGTACTCCCTTAATGGATACCTTGAATCTTCCGGGATTCACTATAGGGATACAGGTTTGGTTGTTTTCTACTCTGAACACCTTGCATGCTCCTGATGCTTCTCAAGTAAGCACCTCACATCAAGAACATAAGAACCCTATGCATGCTTCGCAAGTAACATCTTCTCCTCCTCCTTCTACCTTATGTGGTGAAAGTAGTAATACTAAAAACCAACAGTCTAAAAGGAATAGATGGAGGAAGAATAGAAAGAAGATGCCAAAGCAAGGGGGAAGCCACCCATCCTATGGATTTCATGCTGGGGGCACCTACCCAACCTCTGGAGATCATGTTGGGAGAACTCACTCATTCACTGTAAATCATACTTAACCTAGTCACCTAGCCTCTGGAATTCATGCTGGGGGAACCCACCCAGCCTATGAAAGTCATGTTGGGGGCACCTACCCAGCCTCTAGAGGTCATGCTGGGAGCGAACTTTCAATCACTGCAAATCATACTGAAAGCATGTCTTCAACCACTGTTAGTCATGTTAAGGACATGTCATTGATCACTGCTGGTCATATTAATGACAAGTCACCAGTTACTGTGAGTCATACTGGAGACACCGAATCAGCCACTGCAAGTCATGCTGAGAAAGTTGACATTTTCGACAAACCTAATAAACATAAGCTTAAGTTCCCTTATAAGTTTTGTGAGGGATACCACCTGACCTATTTGTGCCCTTTACTTCCAGAAGTGCAAAGAGTGTGGTCGATAGTTCAAAAGTCTTTTGCTTCTGAGAAACCAGCCACTGCAAGTCATGCTGGGGGAAAGCTATCAACAAATGCTAGTCATGTTGAGAGTACTGTTGTTGTAAAGGATTCTAAGCTTATAGGATGCAAGCTAAAGTTCCCTTGTAAAATTTGTAAGGGGGATCACCTTACTCACCTGTGCCCTTCTATTCCAGAGGTGCAGAGAGTGTGGTCCATGTCTGAAGGATCCTCTGCTCCTGAATTTTCTATAGATTCCCAACAGCCTGATCAACCTTTGGTTGATGAAGTGGTTGAACCAATGAAATCTTTGGTCAACCCCACTCTTCCTTCGGAGAGTGAAGTGATCGAATCGATGCAATCCTTGACAGATCCCATCAGTCCTTCAGAGACTGATGCACCTATCCCTGAAGTCTTCTACATTACCAGCTTGGATGTTTCTGAAACTAGGGGCACTGCATCTGTGCCGTGTGAACCACTACTAAGCTCTAGGATCATTTCCTTTGATTGGAATAGTCTAACTGGGCCTCAGCTTCTTTCTTCTTCACCTTTCCAGATAAAGGTTGACTCATCAGAAACCATGCGGTTCACGGATGTATTGTAGATGAAGGAGCCTCTGTTAGTATCTTATCCCCTTATGCTTGGAGAGATTTAGGTTTTTCTAACCTTGTTTCAACTGTTAATTAGTCGTTGACCTTAGATAAAAGACATAGTGAACGGGTGGAATTCCTCCCTCAAGTACCTGTTACTTTGGTTGGAAAAACAATCTTAGTTGATTTTATGGTTTTAAAGGACCCTATGGACTTTGATATGATCCTCGGGCATGATTACGTATATGCTATGAAGGCTGTGGTGTCTACACTCTTTCGTGTGATGCATTTTACTCACAATGAAAGCATTGTCACTATCGATCAGCTTACATTTGTTGATCCCTCTTATTACCAAACTATAGACTAATTATGTCCACCATCAGTAGGTACTACCATGTCACAATCAAATTATGTGGCATATTGTTCCTTGAGTCCAATTTCTATTGAGAAGAAGCCTCTAAATTCATGCTTACCTTCTCGAGACTAGGTCCCGGAAATTGACCAAGTGATGAATCCATCTGAATGTTTAGACATGCATTCTATTTGGGATGATATACTTCCATCTGATGAATTTTTCCTAGAGTCTATAATGCAGTCTTCCATTCATTTGGACATTAATCCACCGTCAATCATTCTTCCACCTTCACTTCGAGCTCATTAAAAACAGTAAGGAGGCTATGAGCATTCTTCCACCTTTTCTTCGAGCTCGTTAAAAACAGTAAGGAGGCTATCAGCATTCTTCCATCTCTCCTTTGAGCTTGTTAAAAATAGTAAGGAGGTCACGAGTTGTAATGTCCCCAGTTTGACCCCATGGCATTAACATTATAAATGATGTAATATTGTTATGAAATCATGGTGAGGAGCTCAAGGCCAAGGCCCCGCCATCGATTTAGTGATGCATACGGGTTGCGTGCTAGCAATGCACATTGGAAATTCAAATATCATGTAATATGCATTTTAATAAAAATACCCACAACTAGCTATGCAATGCAACAAAGAGATGGGGGCATGATTTCACAAGGAATTGGGAGAGAAAACATTCAAACCCTTGAGCCACTAGAGTCAAGCCAAGTGTCAATGAGAGAACCCATCAAACCCTCAACTACCCATGTTGACTTTTGTACCCAACCATTGATTTCTCCCAAGAGTTGGTTGGGAAAGTTAATGCCTTGGGAAGGGAGAGGTATGGCTGTCCAAATTTGGGTATGGGCAAGCCACCCTTCATGGAAAATCATGTTGGTTTCCTTGGGCAAGAGGAGAGCCACGAAATTGCTCTCCAAGCGAGAATCCATGACCATTCTTCCTCCCTCACGATTTCAGAACTACCTGGGCGTTTTCCAGGCATGTGGAAAAAACGTTTTCTTCATTTCCCCAGCAGAGAAGGGCATTTTTCTGTGTTGTATACCATTGGGGAAGAGGGGAAAACGAATGGGGGTTCGATAGAGACCGTTTTGGGCTGCTGAAGGCGGAGATATTGGGGAAGGAAATCGTTTTTCCTCCTGGGGGTTGTTTGCCCCATCCCACAATCCGTTTTTGTTGGGAACGTTTTTGGGAAAACCCATGGCCATTTTATTTGTAATTCCCATTGTCTAAAATGAGTATCCATGCCCCTGTTTGTGCTTACTATGCGAATGAAGAGTGTGTTGGGTCTGGGTATCCATGGCTTGAGCTTGAGTGTAAGCCTCCAGGGTTCAATTGTAGCTTGATAAACCCAGTTGGACTGGCTTGGCTAAAATGAATCGGTTAATGGACTGTGTGTGAGCGTGAATGTCCCCTTTTTCCTTGTGAGAATCATGCCCAGCTCGGGGGTGGCCTTCGGATGGACTCAGTATAAGCTGTCGAAGAGCCTATGGCTGGGTGGAATGTTGCAGCGACATAGCTAGTTGCTTGGGACAATTGCAATGAAGATAAGTGTTTCTGTCTATGTATTTACTCCTGCAATGTTTAAATTAATGACTGATTATTGATAAGTTGAATGCATATGAAGAGTGTGTGAATGTTGTTTTAATTCCGTTGTGCATAATCTTCTTGGGTTACATCTGCACATTCATATTTTATTCCTTTCAATCAAAGGAGTGGGATGAATTTTGATTAAAAGCCCCATCGATTGGTAGTATGTTCCTTGCCTTGCAGTGGTCAGCAGGTGGGTACATGACACGAGTTTACTTTTTCGGGCTCGTTAAAACTTTACGAAAAAGATCTTTATAGAGTTCTTTCACGCTCTTGTTAGACTCTTTAAATATGACAAGATTTCCGCGTATAGTTGTCCTTTCAAACTCGTTAAAAGATTTGAACCGACATCCACCTTGGTATAAGTTTACCCCTTTTCTGGACCTTGGCGGATCACTTATGAAAAAGAAATACTCTAGTCATACGTGGCTAGAAGAGTTATTCTCTCATTGTTTTACACTTTTTCGGTTGAGGAGGCTAATTGTATGAAAAAGGACCTTCTGGAGCCTACTTTAGGGTTTTCAGGCTCTCAAAACATGAAAACACCAAGCAAGCATTCACCTACTCGGGCTCGATGTGAAATCCACGGGAGGGTATATAGAGGATTGTTTAAGTTTTTTAGACTCTATAAACAGGAAAACATCGGCGAGCATATACCAACCCGGGATTCATACTAAAATCCATGGGTAGGTGTATGGAGTTATTGTTTAAGTTTTTCAAACTCTTTAAAATTGAAAACACCAACGAGCAAGAACAGATCTCAGCTCGATATTAAAATCCAAAGATCAATATTATAGAGTATTCTTATATCTATTCTTTGAACTTTGTAAACAATGAAGAAGGTCTTGAGTCTTCCTCCTATGGGCTCGTTAAACTTTTACATGGTTGGGCTTGTTGATTTTTCTTTCTTGGACTCATTAAAACAAAAAGAAGGACATTCTTTTACCAAAAAGAATAAGGGACAAGAAGGGTACCTCAAATCTTTTCAGTTTCAAAGGAAGCTAAGTCAGTCATATCCTTGAACACAACACCTATTTGAGTCTATAATTTCAGTTGGGTTTTAGTTTTTAGCCTTAGGGTGAACCTGCTCCGAGTTTTTCACTCCCCCAATTGGTTATTCTTCCAATCATATGGAGGGTTTGCTAATGTCTCCTACATGGTAAGCTTATATCACTTCCCCTTCAAGTTAAAAGCTTCCTAAGTCACTTTGTGTCGTGCTCACTGTTCAAGGATATAGCCTGTGTCGGCCATTCTGCAGTTACCTTGACTTCATGTGTTGTCCATCTTGGTGTCAGTTTGTTTCATCGTGTTACTTGTACTACTCCACAGCAGCTCATACCTCTTGCGTGTTCCTCATGTTGGATGATGGAGGATGCATTAAGGCCTCCCTTCCAGCAGAATTCTTCCCATCGACTTCAACTCATTATGCTTTGGGAACGAAGTTTAGAGTTTTGGTTAGTGCCTTGGGGATTGTAGTCATCAATGGCAGTTTCCTTCACTGTTGAATAATGGGAATACATCAATGTCTCTTATTCGACAGGTTCCTCGGGTGTTCGACTTCAAGTCCACTTATTCACACTTGTTGGAACATACTAGGTACCTTGCACCCCATTATCATTATGGATTGAAGTCCTCGCATTTGTTAACGGTATACATCAATGACCGGTAATCAAACGATACCCCCCATGTTCTACTTCAGCTCATTTATTCACATGGTTAGGGTTTGTACCTTGGGTTGTTTGGATGAAGACCTTGGGATTCTGATAGCATCACCCTATTCATGTTGTCACCCAAGCTACGCAAGACTGAGCCTCACCCATTATTGGCTTTTCATGAGACATAGATCCAGTTTGTTGTTATGGCTATGATCTCTCATTTTCACATGGATCCACGCTTGTATTTTAGTGGCCATGCTATATATACATCTCCTAGTTATGTATCGAAGATCATGTTGTATCTTGTTACACATCTATATGATGTCAAGATTGTAATTGGTCGCTGACCTTGATCGTTGTTTTCAAGCACTTTTGTGACTTGGTTCTGCGATTTCTTGCTCCTCCTCCGAATTGGAATTATAATGTATTTAGGCCATCGTTTCCCTCTGACCTCACACATTAGGGGGCATCTGTTATAGATCAAATCTGTACTTCTCCATCCGTGATCACATTGCTCTGTCGATCACACAAAATGACACTATGGATGGAAGAGTTGGATTGACCTTGGATGAGTTACTGCTGAGATTACACTCTTCAGCTAAAAATATTATTTTTTCTATAGTTTTCATGACATGTGCGCTACTATTATAACTGGAAACCCGCGCACATTCCTAAAGTTATGCATATTTCACTATACACAACCCATGCACATTCCTAAAAGTATGTAGGTTTCACTATAGACAAGCCGCGCACATTTTTGAAAAGTTTTATGCGCGAGTTGCTGAGAGACCTAGATGCGTACCATGCACAAGTCCCCTAGTGTCATACCCGTGCACATATTAATATGAAATGAAAAAATATATTAAGATTACGAATTGGGATTAGTTGAAGTTGGTTCTGGAACTTCCCCAACCTCCCAATTCAACCACCTCTTGAATTCAACTGCCAACCTTGTGCCATAAATACAAGGGGAAGCCATGAGGAAAGGGAGCTAGAAGGAATTCTTTAATTGCTGTTACGCTGGAGGAATTCCCAAGTCATTGTGAAGAGAAGGATCCCAGGACTCGGCTATAGAAGTGTCTGGACAGATCAGATATATATGTGCTTTTCTACATTTCTTTGACAATAAAAGTTGGAAATACCCTTCCCGTCCCAAATTGAATGTCTATTGGATTGAATGTTCATTTGGTTTAATGTCTGATTGTATTTGATGTTAAGTTTATTCTGATTTCATCATATTTATTATAGTCAAGATACGTTGAGGAAGGTTTACTTTGTGTTGGAGGTTCATCATAGTGGAAGATCAAGCGAAAGCTAGGACCAGCCGTCGATAAAAAGGTACTTCTTTCGATATCTCGATCTCTTTCCATTTGTAAGAACTAATGCAAGACAATGAATGTATTTACTTGTCACCCCACCCAAGTTGGTAGTGTCTTCTCCTCACTATAAGGTATTTTTCCTGCACAACAACAAGGCATAACATAAGTGTCTACCTCTGATTCTTTTAATTTATTTGTTGTTAGATGTGTGTGTAGGTATACAGGTACCTATGATATCCTAGGGGGTTCTCATACACTCTCAAAACGAGTGCATGTCCCGCAATTAGATCCAATCATTATGCCTTACAGTTCCTGAAGCATTCCTTCTAGATATTCCAGAGTGAGGGGTTTCGTTTTTATTATAAAGGCCATGTTTTTGGGGCTATATTATGTAGAGCATTGATTTTGGGGCTAAATACCCCTGATTAGGTCATGGAAGGTCCCCTTGGTTTCCATTCCATGATGTGTTGTCTTAGTGGCATTACTAAATTCCCCTTGATGGGTGGAAGTCCCCCATCTTGTAGTGAATTTGGGCCTTGTGTTGATGTCCAGTACTTTCTGGGATGGGTCCATTAGGACACATGACCAAACTCGTATTTTTCTTTGTAGAGGTGATTGCACATGTAAGGGTTCTTATACCGAGTTTAGAACACCTCGTTTTTCCCACATGGACCTATTTGTTTTTATAGAAAACCCCTCCTCTTGGTCTCCATACCAATGATGTCATTCCTTAAAGAAGAATCTCGCATTGTTGAAAAGAAGGGCATTGAGGGACACGCATATGTTGGGGTTAGTTCAGGCATGAGGCCCTCCTTTTATCTCACCTTGCACTTAGTGGAGTCCCATTTCACATTTTTATTGTTATTTTATGTCATTGGGTGGTTTAGTCCCCAAGTTTGTGGGTAACTATACTAAACTTTTATATTTCATCATTAACTTGTAGGCTCAATTTTGTAAAAGAATGAGGGTTGTCTCATATAAATAAGACATCCTCACCTCATTTGTAAAACATGGAAAAGGGTTCAAATTATGTATCCTTTTATTTTTCTCTTGGTTTATTGGAGCATTTGAGCTAGTGCACACTTCTCTATGGATGTCTTTATCTCTTACATGAATGGTAAATGGAAGAATTTCTAGGGTTTGACAGTCACATGCTAAGTGGATGATAATAATAGTTGTGACAAATCGTTCTCAAGGGCGGCCTTATAGGGTGCATCTCCTTGATCATTCCTTGATTAATGTTTGTAAGTTTATCTCCTAACCCTAGTTTAACGTAATTCTTGAATTGCTTCGGACTAAGGTTGGGTTTGTTTGCTAGCATTTTTTCTACTTGCCTGAGGAGACCTTCCTATCAAGGAGCTCTCCATAGTTCTATTGAGCCTTGGAATTCTCTAGTTTCCCTAATTAGGGTTTTTCTATTTACCCTAGACGTTGCTATATTTTCCCTAGTTGCAAGTAGTGGAAAACCATATTAAGAGGAGGGACATTAGCCTCAATTTCTCATAGCCCTAGGGTTTGAAACAAGAATCTAATACCCTACCCTTCAACTCTCTTCTTTTTCATCAAATTTTATATGTTTTTATTTTATTTTATGCGTAAAAATATTTTTACACTAGAAAAGACCTAAAAATCTAAATAAATTAAAAAATCCGAAAGGTAGTCATGAATTTGTTTTTCTAATCCACCCTAAAATTTCGCCATAGGGTTTTAGCCACAAACCCTATAGGGTGTACTCATTTGAGGAATTGCAATGGGACCCATGAAACCATCGAAAATAGTTAATACGAGTGTATTTAGTATTTCTATTTTATCCTCCATGTTTGTCTTAGTCCAATTGTTCTCTTTCCCTTGAGGGCACACTTTTTGGAGTGCCTTCCTTGGGAAGTGGGACATTGCCTTGGGAAACACCAAATTGCCTCATAGGGCATGATTTTATTTGTTAAAGTGAATAAATCCATATATTACTCTTGTGTCTAGATTTGATATTGTTTGACTCCAATAAGGAATTGATCATAACTATTAAGGTTTCGTGGGAGTATCTGTGTCTTGTTGGTGGTTTCATGTATCTTTCACTTATTAGGGTCTCTCCCTAGGTTTTGGAGTTACCCAAAGTGTTGAGATCTTAAACTATGGTGACATTGGGTTTAACTCTCTCCCGAGCTTATGTTCAGTAGCATTAAGTATACAATATTGCCTTGATTTGCAAAGGGATTCTAGTTTGAGAGGTAACACTTTCCAAACATCATCAAGACAACTTTGACAAACATGTGCCTCTTGGAACACCCCAACAATCTTGTCACTTTTTCATAGTGATTTGTGTGGTCCACTTCCTTCTGTTTCTTTCTATAGTTTCAACTAATTCTTAACTTTCATTGATGATTTATCGAGAGCACTGGGGTTTACTTATTAAACTTAAGAGTGAAGTTTTTGACATGTTTTTGGCATACGATGCCCTTGGAGAAAAACAATATGGATATAAAATACCAAATTTAATAAAAAAAAATGGAGGAAAATATGTAAAAAATAAATTTAAAAATTACTACATTGTACATGGAATTCAAATTCAACATATTTCTCCATATACACCATAGAAAAATGGTGTTATTGATAGAAATAATCACAATTTAATAGAAATGGCTCATTATAGGATCCAATATAAGGAATTAAGTCCTCCTTTCTAGATGGAAGCCATTAATTGTGTTGATTACATAGACAATCACAATCCCAAAAAGTCTCTGAAATATATAACACCAAAGGAAGCATGGAGTAAAATTAAACTTGATGTGAGCCTCTTTCATGTCTTTAGTAGTGAAGTACAGGCTCACATTCCCAATGCAAAACAAAAGGCAATATCCTAAGAGTGAGAAGTGCATATTTGTTTGATATTCTCAAGATGTAAAACATTATAGACTTCTTCAACCAAAATGCAATGGAATTATTATTGCATCGAGAGTAGGGGGGTGCCCTACATCCTATTATGGCAAAGATGTTGTCACGTAACATAGCATTATGTACAAAAAATAAAAAGTAATTAAAAAAATTCATGTCGGACCATAAAATAAAAAAATTAAAACCAAATAAAATGTAATTAAAAAAATCCATGTTGGCTCATAAATAAAAATTTAAATCAAAATAAAATGTTATTAAAAAAATCCCTGTTGCCTCATAAAATAAAAAAATAAAAACAAACATAGATCCATCTTAAGCCAAGATCTATCCAGAAAAAAATGTACACCTCTAAAAAAAATTCACACCTCAAGAAATTGGATCCCTCTCGATGCTTGATAGATCCAAGTTTAAGATGGATCTATCCTGGTTAGAATAGATGTTATTTGATGAAAATATCTTGGCTTGTGAACCTAAATTGGTGTATGTGCCACCTTCAAAGATTGTACCATCTTCTCTTCTCAACTTCTTTACCTATTATCCTACTATGGTTTCTTCTTTAAATGATGACAATGAGGATGAAAATCAACCTCCACTTTCTCATTGTCCCCCATTTGGGTCCATTGAACATGAATTTGATGTTGAACTTTGGTGTTTTCATTGATGTCAAATAAGAAGCATAATGATGTCAAGCAAGAAGCATGAAGTCTTAAATCCAGTTTGGAGAAGTATATAGAAAATATGTGTGCAAGTATATGCAAGTCAAAAGGAGTCTTAAAACCATGTTACAGAACAAGGTTGTATATGCATGGAACTCCAATGTGCAAGTCCCACCAAGCTATGGAACTAGTGTGCACAAGACCCACAAAGTCATGGCACTCCATCCATGCAAGATAAGACAAGTGGAAAATGTTTGAGTAATCTTGAGAGAAAATAAAGGAAGAAGGGGTGTCACCAACTTAGAGAAGCTCCAAACTATGGACATATCAATTGAGCAATTTTAGTATAAATAAGAGTTAGATTGATGAATAAGAAGTAAGCTTGTAAGCACAAATGAAGTAGCATTTTGAATTTTCAAGCTTTGGGACAGATGAAATGCTCATGGGAATCAAAGGCAATATGAATTGAACAAGTGTGTGAGGTTACAAGACATGCAGAAGAATAAGGAGCAGTCATGCTGATATAAGGATAACTCGTAAGAAAATCCCAAGGATCATGTGGATGAGCATGTGCATGGAATCAGAACTACAAGAAGGACTGAAGCAGAAGTTGTGAGAAGAATTGAAGCAGAGCATGTCAAAAGTGCACACAGTAGGAAGCAAAGAATAGCGCAGGACATAGTGTGAATTTTGTGTGCAAATCTGAAGACAGTATGACAGAACTACAACAACATCTATCTCAGGGTGGTAGGATAGGGAAAAGAAAGGAGATGGAAATATCCACTTAGGTTGGTGCCTAAACACAACAATTTGGTGCTTTTGTAGAGTATTGGTGTCCTCACAGGTTGGATCTTGTATGAGCAAGTTGGTGCTTGCATAGAGGATTTATGTCCTTACAAGTTGGAGCCTATAATCAGCGAGTTGGTGCTTGCATGTGGGATTGGTGTCTAAGTGAGTTGGTGTTCACATCATTGGATATTGGTGTCTTCCATCTATCTATGTAATCCAATTTTCATACATATATATATAAAGTTTTCAAATATTCTACACACAGTTGTCTTTTATTGATGTGTTCTTAAATAGGAATTGGTGCATGATTTTTAAAGTGAAAAAATGTTTAATCTATCCATGATACTGATTCAACCCCCCTCTCAGTATCATTAAGAATTCCAACATTTGCACCAACACCACCGCTTCCTAGATGAGTCTGTTCAACGTGTGAAGTAGCTAGTGATCTTGCCAATGATCCCATATATTAGCCTTGAACATGTTCACAGTTCAAGAAAAAGTTTCAAAGACTAATGATATAGAGACATTTGCAAAATATTATGGCCATCCAGATTGGGGCACATATATGAATGAATAATATCATTCCTTAATCATGAATGATACTTAGGATCTTGTACCTATTTTGAAATGAAGAAAAAATGTCATATGTAAATGGGTCTATAGAACTAAGTATACATCTAATGGAATTGTTGAACGAATTAAAGCAATGTTAGTTTCTAAAGGATTTTCCCAAGTTGAAGGAATCAACTACAAAATTTTTTTTGCATGTCACCAAAACTAACATTGTCTACCTTGTTCTAGCTCTTTCCACTTTACATAAATGAGATGTCCATCAAATGGATGCCGAGTCTTCCTTCTTGCATGGGGACTCACAAGAATAAATTTACATGGAACAACCTCCTAGCTATGTTAAGAATGACTCCAACCGTGTTTGTCACCTGAAGAAATATCTCTATGGCCTTAAGCAAGCTCCTTGGGCTTAGTGTGCTAAAATGGATAACTTTCTCGTTGACACTTGTTTTTCTAAATGGCATTCTGACCCCAATGTCTATACTAAGAAAGTAGGAAACTATTACATAATCCTTGCTCTTTATGTTGATGGTGTTATTCCTACTAGTAGTGACTTTAAACTTTTAACCCATGTGAAATCCATCCAGAAGAACAAATATGAAATGACCAACTTAGGACATTTGCATTATTTTCTTGGACTTTAAGCCTTGCAAACCAAAGAAGGAATTTTTGTTTCTCTATCTAAGTGTGCTCATGACATTATTCATTGCTTTCTCATGGATGATTCTAAACTGGCTCCATCCTCCTTCCAGTATGGAGTCAAACTTAGTACCACACGCACTACACCCAAAATATATGTCAATTTGTATTGTCAGTTAGTTGGTAGTTTGTTGTACTTGACTTGTACCCATCCTGATATTTTGTTTTACTTTGGTCTTGTTTCCCAGTATATGCAAATGCCCCATGACAATGTTTGGAAATCGACAAAAGGATACTTTGGTATATTTGGTGTATAGTTCAATTTAGGATCAATTATAATTTAGGGGGGAATCCTTTGTTGGTTGGTTTCATTGATTTTGATTAGGTTGGTGACCCTAATGATTGGATTTCTACTAGAGGTTATATTTTTCAGTATTGGTTCCAGACATGTCACTTGGGCATGTAAGAAACAACAAGCTCTTTCTCTTTCTTTAGCAAAAGTAGAGTATTGAGTTGTAGTTAATGGAAGTCAAGAATCCTTATGGATTTGACATATCTTTTCAAATTTGGATTCAAGCATCAACATCCAACTACCCTCTAGTATGACAATCATAGTGCGATCAAGTTCACTGATGTAGGAGAATTCAACAAAATATATAGTTGCAGAGAAGCGATCATGATTCCAATTGATGATTAGAAGTTACAGAAACGAGCTATAGTTTTTTGCGGGATTTCATATGCATGTCAGCATTGGAAGAATATGTGGAGGATAAATATCATGCATTCACTGAGATATCAGGGGCATGTGTAGCAATCCAATCAGTGGAGGAAAGAACCTGAAGGAGTATTTGTATTGTTATGTCAAGAGAGACCATAACCATTTGATAGGTTATCTAGAGTGACCCTAGCTATTGGATCAAGCAACATCGGAAGTCGGTGTATTTGTGATGCGCCATTGGAGGCCATCCATTAGAGAATATGATCGATAAGTGCAAACTGGGAAGGTTGATCGAGTGAATATTTTTGATGTATTGGGATGTGTCATGGAAGAAATTGGGAGATTAGGAATGGATTATCATTAGCATGACATCGGATTTGTCACACCAAAATAAACTCATCAAGAGTTGTTGGATCAGGATGCCAAGGTGGAGATTGGTCAAAGAGACAAGGCATTAACATAGGAAGCGCATCAAAAGGGAATGTCGATGAAGGAGAATCCAATAGTGCTTTGAGGAGATGGCATTGAAAAGTAGTATATGAAGATGATCTGAGCTGTTGAGGAGCGATGTATGATAGTATATCGGATCATGCGTATTGGAATACCCGCAAAGAAGGAATGGATGGAGACCTAAGAGAAAGCAAGCTGGAAGAAAGTGATTCGAGAGCATTGAGGATACATAGAGATCGAGAAAATGTGATGGTCGAAGGATCCGGAGGGAACATATTTGAAGGATGGATTTATGAGAGCTAGTATGGGGAAATGTTGAGGATCCAAGGAAGGATAATACCCATATATTAGAGGAAGTTTTTGGTGTAGATCAATGATCTCAGCAATGATCTCAGCATGGTGGTTTAGTAATGTGAAGTGATGAGAATAAATCATGTAAGAATGATGTGTAGAGGAAGCTTCTTGATGGAAGAATTAAACCTTTAGAAGAAGAGGGAGAGACCAACGGAAGGGATAATTGGGAAGAGAGGATTCTCTAGAGCAGAGGCAGAGAAAATTATCCAAAGAGTGAGAAACAAAGATGCAGTCTCCTGAGTAGAGAGGAGAAGAGGCATGGATGAGTAGAGGCACACAAGAAATCTAAGTGCAAGCTAAGAGAGAAAATCATAGACTCTGATGTGTATGTAGAACGTAGTTGATACTGAGACCAATACATTGGAGGGAATTTAGTGTGTGAGGATTTGAAGGGTCTCAGAACCCTTGTTTAATGAATTGCAAAGTTGAGACATAATTGTAAATTACATGCTATTTTTCATAATAGAAGAAGGGTTGATTGAGCCCCTGCTTTATGAATGAATCTGTGTTTGGGTGTGTGTGTGCAAATTGTATTGTGCATTACCAGTTGAGAGTCATTTTCCCTTGTGCATAGGGAAAACTGTTGTGCACTCTGGCTTGCAACACTTGAGAGACGGGGTGACCTACGTCACTCACCAAATATCAAGTTCAACATCATCACAACAAACACATTGATCTACAGACACATTTCATCAGAAACCTTAGTTAGGATCGCATTCTCAAAGTTATCTTTTTCCCTACAAATGATCAATTTGCAAACATCTTCACACTAAATAAAATTTGGGATCTAAAATGGGCCTTAAAAGAAAATGATTCATTGATGAATTGGAATTCGAGAAGCAATAGAATTTCAAAAAAATGAGTCAACCATAATGGTTGACTTGGCATATTTGTCACAAAAAAGCTACTTTCTAATTGGTATATTTAACTTATATCCATGTAGTTTTACTCAAATTTTGAATGGGAATAAATTCTAGCATCCAATGAGTACCCACACTACATACTTTTGATGGAACCCACCCCAAGAAAAACGAGAAATACATAACAAAAAAAAGTTGTGTTACACAAAAAACAAGAAATGCATAAAAAAACATGTTACTTGAACGTGCTACTGGGAATAGGCTCTAATGCCTCCTTCTCTTATTATGTCACCTTTGTAAATCATTCAATCCTATCCCAAGTTGTTCTTAAGATGGATGTTAGGATATTTAGACACTTAAGAGTTAGTTAAGACCAACTTGGTCTAATATATTTTTTGGTAATGTATGTTTTTTTATTATGCATTAGTATGCATTTTCAATATGAGATATGTTCTAGACATAGAGTGATCCGATGCTTTATAGTCACCTTAATATTAATGACTATTAATCCATGGCTTAGCACCCAATTGGTCCATGATCTCTATTTAAAGGGCATGGAAAGTCATTTGCTTGATGATCGAATGTGAAAAACTCTTATGCATTTTTTTTTTACTTTTGCATTGATACATTGCCTCGTGTAGTTGTTTAGTTGGGGATGTGGGTTGTTTCCCTCTTTGAGGGTTTTAACCATGTAAAATATCATTATGTTCATCTATGATCTCTTTGTGTGAGAAGTTCCTTAAAATGTTCAACCTTAGCGTTAAGTCTTCAGGAGCTTCATTGTGTAGAAGTTTAGAACATAAGTCTTAACACTATGTTTCAACACTATGAAAAAATCCATACTTGGTGTTCGACCTTGTTTATGTTGTTTTAGTCGAACAAATTGATTAACTAATTTTAGCAACAAAAAATTCTCCTTTGGTCCAAATCCATTTATAGGTCGAGCTTCACCATAGTCAACTAAGGAAGACAAAGAAGACGTTACCAAACCCAAGGACGAGTTAACATCCATCCTATTAAAGGTCTTGTTAAGTGGTGTCCCTACCTATGACTTTATTGAAGTCATATGGAAACTATGAGTACTAGTAGATTCATATGCACAATCTATCCTATTCACCTCAGTTACACAATCATGGGAATGGGTATTTCCCAAAGTTTGTGTCCAACACTTTTATCCCACACGAGGACTCGTCACTTTTATCCCTCTTATGTTTGAGTGGATGTACTTGATTTTTTAGCAAATGAAGATGCCATTATGGGGCTTATCAATAATCCGTTCAATATGCTGAAATTGAAGAGCACAACGTCTATGCCGGTAAAGACCATCAGCAGGAAGAAATCATGTCGATCTTGAAAGGGACAACTCCGAGGAAAGTGTGGAGATACTTCCAGTTCCTACCTTAATCTCCCAGTTCCTACCTTATTCCTTGCAAGGGAAGGGAACGTTCGCAGCTTCTTGGCAGCTGCTGGTACGCGCTTAGTGGAAATAAGCGGCCACTTTCCTTACGTTCCTTCCCTTAAAATAACTCTCGTAACCACATAAATTCATTCATATGTATTCTTGTAATTGATTTTGGAGCAAATGTAGATGCGATTCTCTGGTCTCTCACTTATTCAAATCAAACTCATAAAATTAAAATTTTCACTTTATTTCTATTTTTTTAATATTTTCATTTCATAAATCTTGATTATGCAGGGTAGCTTTTTTTTTTTTCAAAGGACTCAACAAGAGTATCATGTCACTTACAAGAATTGAACCTAGGTGGGGAGGGCAACAATTTCCTCCCAACCACCCAAGTTACAACCAATGAACATAATATATCTTTATGGTTATGGTTAAACAATGATAATAATTTTTGTAGAAAATATATCTTCTTATTAAAAAAATCTATAATAACAAAAGATAATGGTTTGTCGCTTTGATAATGTTTGTGGAATTTCACTTAATTTTAGTTTATGAATATAATAAATTTAAATAAATTTTAGTTTATGAATATAATAAACTTAAATAAATGAATTTCTAAAATCATTATTTTATATATATATATTAAATTTAATGTGGTTGTTTAAATAATTAAAACATTTATAATATAAAAAATGGAACCATTAATATTAAAAGTTGAAATATTATATCTTATCTTTATTTTGTGTATGAGATATATTGTAAAATGAGCTTTTTTTTTCATTGTCATTTTTTATTTTTTGAACATGTGAATTTATTTTTTATTTTTAATTTTATGTTATTTTGAGAATTTGGTTCATAATGATAATGATTATGTTGATGATAGTTAATGTCTACTTACATCAATTTTGGTTTATTATATTTTAACAAAGAAAAGTAAGGAATTAATTGGTTTGCTTTAGAGTTTTATTTTTGTCAAAAAAACCTTAAACATGACTATTTCTAAATTATTATAATTTTGATAAGATAGAAGGTTAGAAAAGTTCATATTATAACAAAAATCTTGAAATAAAGATCTTATGTGGGTGTACCTAGGGCAATTTAAGAGAAAATATTTTTTATATCAATATTCATAGTCTCACAAAGATGACAAATCCTTTCATCCCATTGAGTTTTAGGAAAGGTCTAACACCTTATTTCACTATGAAGCTCATGAGAGTTCGTTCTTAATTTAGCTATGTGGATCTTCTTCTTTATGCTAGTTAAAATAGAGAGATCATTTTAATCTTCAAGATTATGGTTAATGACCTATGTTAATGCATGAATTTCAAACACATGCAACAGTTTAGCTAATATTGCAAAAAGACATCATCTACATACATCATGCAGCTCAGTGACTACATCCTGATTAGATCCAAAAAATAAATAGAGCCCTAAAATGTCAAAGGTAGTTAGCACGGAAAATCACACAGCTAAAAGCACTCGACACCCACGCTATTCACACGACCTCCTTGTTCAGCTACCCGATCGTACTTGCATGGATTTTCCTTTGAAAACTGTGCGACTATCAGAGAGGTGGGACCACCTACTTATGTGGTGCATTTAAGGCCCAAAATAGCTCTCTTGGATTCGAAATTCAAATGGGACTCCCCACATGCTTGGGAGCATTCAATGGCCACCCTCATTTACTTGGGGAACCAGCAGAGAAATGTTTAGGGGCAAAATTTCGCCAATTAGCTATTTTCAAGTTTTTTTCAAAAAATAAATTCGCTATTTGGTCATTTTTAGTGTCTAATATTGCCCATATTTACATAAAATATGTTTTTTTATTATAATATTTGCCAAAAATTACAAGTTTTAGTTGTAAATTGTATTTTTCATATTCTCCTACCAATCTATATATATGTTTTTTTTCAATCCAAAATTATTGCCTAAAATACTAAACTTAAGTATAGTTTTATAATCCTTAAAAAAAACATGGGAACACGTTTAAAGGCAAGCGTGTTCATATTTGAATCTATATTTTTCTTGGCCTCCATTTGGATTATAAAAGGAATCCATGGGCATGCATTTTATAGGATAATGTCAAAGCAAATTTATGTTGTTGGAATTACATTGAGAGGTCAACTCTGAATCTACTTCCTTCATCAAGTTAGCATGCAAAAGCTCCCTTGCTTTCTTCCTCTAAGAAGCAAGTGTTTCTCCATTTTTTTATGCTAGTTATCTTGCAATTGTGTTGACAAAAAGGACCTCCCTAAGGGATATTGTTGGCTTCCCTTTGCAGATTTCACCTCCTAGGTGACACCATTGTATTTAGTTAGACCATTATGCAATAAACATTTGGTTTGACATACTCTTGTTCTATTTGTTTTGCTTAGCACTTGTCCCTTTTATTTTTGTTATTTTTATTTTATCTCTCCTTTAAATTTTGCTTTGCCATTTGGATTTTTTTTACTAATTCACAATTCACAATATTGGGTTCTTGTTGCAACTTCAAGGATTTCTCCAAAATTTGGAAGGTTGTCCACCCTTGTGGCTATTTTTCCCACAATAATGTTTATGGTGACTCCACTCACATTTTTGTTCATTACATTATATATTGGTTGTCTTTTACTAGATAACTTATTTTGGATGTTGTGCAGGTGTGGGATCTTATTGTCTAGCCTCTCAATAGTCAGAATTCAAAAGACCGAAGTCTGGATTGATCTTTTTATCAGTAGAGCGGTTCCCGGTGCCCCAATCACGCAATATAGCATGGAAATATCTTCGACAACCGCACTAGTGACACCGTTTAACTACTTTGTAAGTTTCATGGTAAAGTAGCATAATCCATGTAACACTATACTCATGTTATTAGCGCCTCTATGGGTCCAATACCCATGCGACAATTGTATTTTTTTTCCATTTATCTTCATTTTTCAGAGTGAGTGGCAGTTTCAATAACCGCCTAATGAACTAGGAAATTAACAACTCACATGCAATTTGATTTTATTTAGTAATATTTTATATCACTTATCTCAAAATATTAAGTAAAGAAGTGACTTCTTCAATACTATTTAGTCTAAAATACTTTCAAGATTTTAACAGACCTATTAGTACTCACTAGTAGCTGAATGATTATGCTTGCCATCTCATTGAAATGGTTAGACTATGCAATCTGATTTGACTACCTCTAGTTATATATCCCATTGCTTCTTTCTTATTTCTTTGGTTTATGTAAAGATAGTTTAGCTCATGTTCTCACACAAGCTAGGGACCTAAAGAATCCTAGGTGAATCCATGAAGCTGGGTAACACCTTTTGGCCTAAAGTGATAGTCAAAGTCCATTTTTTTACTCATTTATTAAATCGAAGCCCTCAAAACTCATATATGCCTTGTAAATTCCAACCCGCAACAAATGAAATGTAGGGAATTATGTTTTCTTTCCATGTATATTTTTTAAAAATAAAAAAAATTATTTAATATGTCAAAACTGCATTTAATGATAGGTTTGTTCTTGTAAATTTCAAAAAAAGTTAAGAAATGGTTTGTGTGCATGCAAAACAATTTATTTATAAATGTATAATTTTTGAAAAAATGTATATGAACGTAATCTATACAAAATCCATTGGGGCCCACATATTTTTTTAAATTGATTTTGGAAATTATATTTTTTATTAATTTTCGAAACTAACCATTGAAATTTTTAATCGCATTTTATACACGTGTGTGCACATAAATTTTTTTTACTAGTTACAAAATTGAAAAACAAAAAATACCCATTTGAAGATGATCCGAAAATTGGTAATTGAATTTAATTAACTTTAATTCATGTCATCATGGTTACTTAATATTCAATGAGAAAAATAGTAATAACTCATGAAAATCAAAACAATTATGCAATCCACATGATAACGGAGTTCGCCAAATCCTGGCTACATCTTCGGATTGATTCCAACTGGAACTAGGGTCGTTTTATTGTCTTCTTCGATAAATGATGGAAACTTCTCGTCGGCTTACAATAGCTCCTTGAAAGCACTGTCAATGAACCTACTCCATGCATAAAACATACAACAGCTGGGCCCTTATCGTGGCGTATTAATTCACCTACGAAGTTTCTCGAGACAAATAAAATTACACTTGGAGTTTCTCTACATAACTTTGATCATGTCTGTAAAAGTTCAAGAATCTCGACTCTTAAGAATCTATTAAGCTTTACACAAAGCTCTTCAAGTTTTTATCACCCAAAAAAACTTGATCCTTATAGCCTCCATCGTATTGGTTTTTATAGGCTCTATAAAGCCAACCAATTTTCTAATTTTGACTTTAAAAATCAACACAAACTTGGACTCAATCTTATCCAAAAGTTTGAGGTACAATATTCAACCATTGTTTTTTACAAATGTTGAATTATTCGATGGTTTTCCCATCATATCCAACCATCATTTTCCAACCCGATATGGTTATGATTTGCAGGATCAATGTGTTATTTTGGATTATCACACACACCATTTAATGTGGATCATCACCGATCCCTGCGATTTCAAAGGCATACAAGAACCTATCATTTTATATCTGGAACATATGAATATGATTTTTTTCCAAGCCCAACGGGTCATTGTGGATCATCGAACCGCCATTTAATGTGGATCATCAACCAACCACCATTAAACGTGGATCATAAACCGATCACCATTCAACGTGGATCATCAAGCCAGGGTTCGATAATCCATTATGATTTTCGCAGGCTTTACGTGGTCATTGTGGATCATCTCTGCGATTTCATCCGAGCCATATAACTATCATAGATATGGATCTAACTAAACTAGCTTACCTATATATGCAAACAATAACATATCACAGTAAATAAGAACAAAAAGAGAACAAGAGAAAATAGTACACCATATATACATGGTTCATCCAATTGGACTACGTCAACAGGAAGGTAGTCTTCTATTATCTCTAGAATATCTCCTCAAGCTTACAGAGAGCAATGCCAATAACCCCAATACAATATAGCAATACTTGTGAAAGTATGTATCATGATGAGTGATGTGACTATCCCTTGTTTCTATTATATACTAAGAAATGAGGAGGAATTACTCTCACATATTACATGTGGGATAATATAATTCTCCATAATAAAATCTCTTTATATAATAATGAATATTAAGAGTATATTTTACCATAATGAATATGGGATAAATGTATTAATCTTTTACATAAGATTGTGTATATCTTCCGACATAATACAAAGACATTATTACCTTCCAAGGAATATAAAATATTCCAACACTCCCCCTTAATAATGGTTGGGAGAAAAGCACATTAAATAAGGAAGGAAGGAGTCATTACTACTCCCCCTTAATGACAACTTCCCTCATCCCTAGTAAGGAACACAGATGCACAGACTTCACTGTTGTTAAGGATTTGGCTAAGATATCGGCTTCTTGTTGCTCATTAGGACAATACTCAAGAGAAAGAACACCATCTGCAACAAGACCTCGAATGTAATGAGCATCAAGATCAATATGCTTTGTCTTGGAGTGATATACCAGATTATAAGCAAGTTGATGTGCACCCTGCTTGTCACATTTCAACACAGTGGATGATTTTGGAACTAGACCAAGCTTAGTGAGAACATGTCGTAACCAAATTGATTCTTTTGTTGCTTCTTTGGTTGCTCTATACTCTGATTCACACGAAGATAAAGAAAGAGTCTTTACCTTTTTGTTGGACCAAGAAATTGGACCTGAACCAAGTTGAAATATATAACCAGTAGTTGACCGTCGATCAAAAATGTCACCTGCCCAGTCAGAATCTATATAACCAGAAAGCGAAACTATAGTATTGCTCGAATAAAAAACACCATATTACAATGTCCCCTATAAATATCTCAGAATCCTCTTTATCGCTTTCCAATTACTTTCATGAGGTTGCTGCATGAACCGTGAAACCATACTGACGGTGAAAGAGAGATCTGGTCTGCTATGAGTTAAATATATCAAACTGCCAACAATCTGATGATAAAGAGTAGCATCAACAAGAGTAGTACACTCAACAGTTAACTTTACACTGGACTGAAAAGGCGTAGGAGCAGGTTTACAATCACTCACGTGGAAACGAGCCAATAAATCTGTAGCATACTTCAGTTGAGAGAGAAAAATACCATCTGCTAGATGCCAAATTTGAAGACCCGAGAAATAGTGTAATATACCGAGATCAGTCATTTCAAACTGCTTGTGAAGGTCACATTTCATAGTTTGAATGAGAACAGGTTGGCTTCCAGTGATAATAAGATCATCCACATATAAAACAATAACAATGATATTATCATCAACATGCTTAACATATAAGTTAGGGTCAGATATACAATGCTTAAAACCATTATTCAAGAAATATGCATCAATTTTATCATACCAAGCCCTAGGTGCTTGTTTAAGACCATATAAAGACTTGTGTAATTTACATACTAAACTTGATGATTCAACATTAATAAAACCAAAATGTTGTTTCATAAAAATATCTTTATTAAGATCACCATTTAAAAAAACACTTTTAACATCCATTTGGTGTATTTCCCATTTATAAGATGAAGCAATAGATAAAATGGTTCTTATTGTATTCATTTTAGAAACAGGAGCATAATTTTCATTATAATCTATACTTTCAAGTTGATTAAAACTTTTTGTAACTAATATAGCTTTATACTTTTCAATCTGTCCTTTTGTAGTAAATTTAGTTTTATAAACCCATTTACAACCAATTAAATTCTTTCCCAAAGGAAGAGGAACAAGAGACCAAGTCTTGTTCTTCATAAGGGAATCATACTCAGCAGTCATAGCTTGTTCCAAATGAGCTTTACCCTTAGCTTGAGCATAAGAGGTAGGATCATCTGTGGCTAAAACTTTGGTCATAAGAGAAAAGTTAGATCTAGTTCTACAAGTATCAGAAGGGAGTCCGATATCACTTCCTGCAGATTCAAGTGTTTTCCGGGCCCAAACAGGAAGGTTAGAAGGGACAGAAGTCACTTCAGGAGCTTTGAGACATTCAGGTGGGATACTTGAAGAAGAAGAAGGTGAACAAATATCAGTCACAGAACTGGAAGGAGTAATCGAGATAGGAGTAACATGTGATAAGGGAATATATAGAGTAACATGAGGTTCAACAGACTTAGGTGGTGGAGAGACTTCAATAAATTGAGCATATCTTCTAATGATGACACTTTGATTAGAAGGATCAAAGAACCTATAAGCCTTAGAATCCTCAAAATAACCATTGAATATACACTTGTGAGACTTGGGTTCTAACTTTTTTCATTTTTCATCATAAATATGAGCCCAACATTCACAACCAAACACTTTAAAGTTACTAATATACAGTTTTATAACATTCCATTTTTCCTCAGGGGTAACATGCCTAACATCTTTTGTAGGAAATCTATTTAAAATAAAGTTAACAAAACTTATGGCTTCGGCCCAAAATTTCGTATGTAATCCTTTACAATAAAGCATACATCTAGCCATTTCAACTAAAGTTCCGCTTTTCCTTTCAGCAACACCATTTTGTTGAGGTGTGTAAGGAACAGTCTTTTGATGTTAAATTCCATGCTTAGATAAAAAAATTCAAATTATTTCTTAATAAATTCCCCCCCATTATCAATTCTTAAAATCTTAATCTTTTTACCAGATTCGTTTTCAACCAAGGATTTAAATACTTGAAATTTAGAAAAAGTTTCACTTTTATGTTTCAAAAAATAAACCCATGATTTTCTACTAAATTCATCAATAAAAGTAAGAAAATAAACTGCATTGGAGATAGAAGGAACTTCAAAAGGACCACAAATGTCACTATGAATTAATTGCAAATATTATTTAGCACGCCAAGTTTTACCTTTATCAAACATTTCTCTATGATGTTTACCAAGAACACAACCTTCACAAATAGCGTTAGTAGATGAAACATTAGGCCAGCCAAGTACCATTTTAGTTAACATTTGCATTTTTCCATAGTTCAAATGACTTAATCTTTCATGCCATAATTTACTTAGTTTTATTAGCATGAACAATATAGGAATAAAAATGTTGTCTTTTAGTTGAATTAAAACCAGCAAACTTGTATAAACTAGCAGTATGATCAACATGACCAGAAGAAACTACTTTGAAATTTTGATTGATATCTTTAAGAACATATTTATCAGGCCAAGCTTCAAATTTAAATCCTTTTTAACATGCACGATAAATAGAAAGCCAATTGATAGGCATATTTTCAACGTGGAAAACATCTTCCAATTGACCATTAGCAACCTTAACATCACCAGAACCAATTACAGAAAGTTGTTTACCATCACTTATAGATACTTTCTTAGATGTGTTTTTATTATTGTCATAAGATGAAAATAAAGAAGCATTACCAGTCATATATTTAGAAGCACCATAATCCATTATCCATTCCACGTTAGAAGAAGAATTACTAGAAGAAACAACAGAAGTACACAAAGCTACTTGTGATTCATCAGAACCATTATTTTTAGCTTTAGCTTTTAAACGCTTCAATTTAAAGCAATTATTTTCAAGATAATTAGTTTTACCACAATGCGTACAAGGTTCATACACTTTCTTCTTCTTACTATTGTCATGATGTGCATTAGAAGCATTACCAAATTTATTAGTAGGATTTGAAGTATGTGAATTATAACCTTTAACAGTATTAACACTTTTCTTAGGAGTCTTATTATGTGCCATAAGAGCCTTATTAGGTGTAAGTTGTCCTGAAACAATTAACCTTTCTTACTCATTAATCAATCCTTTACAAAAATCATCAAAAGTAGGTTTCGTGGTATTTGAAGACAATTCAAGAGCTCTATTCCTATTTTGAATGAGCATATCAAAACAAGATGGAAATTTTTGTTCTACAAGAATTATAAGAGCAGTGTCTGTTTTCTTGTAATCTTGACCACAATTATTTATTTTTTTATTTAAATTTTTCACTTCAGCAAGATATAATTCTACTCTATCAAAGTTAGTAGGATCTAGCTCATAAATATTATTTTCAAGGTAATAAGCAGAAACATCATCAAATTTATTAAATAAGGAAGCAAGATTTTTTCATACCTTAACGGGGTTGTCTTCTGCCTCTATACTTACCTGAAGACTATCTGCAATTGTTTGACCAATGAACCCTCTTGCTTGATCACATTTATCTTCCCATATAGCCAAAGCTTGAGCATCAACAAGTTTTGTGTGTTCACCATTAACAATCCTCCATAGATTCTTATTCTAGAGAACATCAATCATTTTTCTTCTCCATGCAAGATAGTTAGGACCAACAAGTTCAGGAACAGAAGTTACTTCTGAAGTCGTAATGATAGAAATTTTGACTAGAAACCCAAATGCTAGAAATGACAAGAGAAAGATAGTGAATAATAGAAAACTAAAAAGAAAACACTTTACCTTACCGATCTAAATCTGCAAAAAAAAGTTAGAAAAAAAATAGTAAAGGAAAGATAAACTTTTACGGACAACCCTTTTGATTGAGTGCCCAAAATTGCCCAGAATTTTGTTCTCTTCACATAAGTGGATCCAAAACATCTTTTCCAGTTCCAAAAATAGGTTATAATAAAAATTTCGATAAAAAATGACTGAGTTATGAGGTCGAAAACAATGGCGAATTTGCCGAAGATGGAAACCTGCACAAAGTCTACCAAAATTGGACGAAAGTTGTCATTCTTACCCAAAATTATGTTGTGTCCATGTAAGTGGATCCAGAACAACTTTTCTAGTTCCAAAAACAGGTTATAATAAAAATTCTGATAAATATTGACTAAATTATGAGGTCGAAAACAATGTCGAATCTGCCGAAGATGAAAACCTGCATAAAGTCTACCAAACTTGGACGAAAATTGCCGTTTTGACACCTGAAAGATAGATCTGCTTGAGGAGAATCAGAAAATCATATAGATCTACAAAAACACCATCAAAAAACCTTTGAATTTTTTTTGCAAAAATCTACACAGCAAGGTTAGGGTTAGAAATAAAAAAACTGCAGAAATATGCCCAGATCTGAAGAGAAGCATAATGGCTACTAGATAGAAAGCAAATCTACAAGAAATAATCAATTCCCAAATGATAAAATATTGTTTGAAAACAATAGAAGGTGCTAGATCATATCAACAAGCTCTGATACCATGTCAAAGATATGGATCTAACTAAACTAGCTTACCTATCTATGCAAACAATAACATATCACAATAAATAAGAACATAAAGAGAACAAGAGAAAAGATGACACCAAATATACGTGGTTCACCCAATTGGGCTACGTCCATGGGAAGGTAGTATTCTATTATCTCCAGAATATCTCTTGAAGCTTACAGAGAGCAATGCCAATAACCCCAATACAATATAGCAATACTTGTGAAAGTATGTATCATGATGAGTGATGTGACTATCCCTTGACTCTATTATATACTAAGAGATGAGGAGGAATTACTCTCACATATTACATGTGGGATAATAGAATTCTCCATAATAACATCTCTTTATATAATAATGAATATCAAGAGTATAGTTTACTGAAACGATAAAATCGTTTCTTATACAAATAACCATTGCAAATAATACAAAGGATCCATAAATGGTCAAAAAATCGAATATATAATTGATAAGATAAAAAATGATGATTTTACAATGAGTATGTAGCCGCATATATAGGGCTTATATGGTGACTACTCACCAAGGGTTATGTCTCTTAGTTAATATAATTAACATTATGTTTTATTTTATTATCTATATTATTCATATTATTGTGGCTTAGGGAGTTATACCATTATATGTCATATATTATTCATATTATTAGTTATGTCTCTTAGTTAATATGTTATTCATAAAAAATATATATAAATACATTAATAATATATCTTAACATTAATATTAATATTAATACTAATATTAATAGATAATTAACAATTAATAATTAATAATTATCAAAGAGTCATGACTTTATGTTGGAAAGTCACGAAGGGACTTATATAAGTCCGACCATTGTAAATGTAAATCATCATCTATTATTCATCGATTATCAAATATGTAGCTTTTCAAGAATTCATGGGAGTTATAGAATTATTTGTGGGATTCAGAGGTTTATATCACTCCAGTGGTATCAGAGCCCCTTCTTGGGCATTTCGTTGATTTGGGTTTTGGCGAAATAATTTCGGGAGTTTCTCCAAATTAGGTCTTTGACCTAAAACAAATAAAAATAAAAAGAGAAGAAAGATAGTGAGAAAAAAAAAAGTAAAAGTAAAGTTTTTCTAAAACAGAAAGAGCCCCTTCTTGGGCATTTCATTGATTTGGCTTTTGGCCAAATAATTTCGGGAGTTTCTCCAAATTAGGTCTTTGACCTAAAACAAATAAAAATAAAAAGAGAAGAAAGATAGTGAGAAAAAAAGAAGTAAAAGTAAAGTTTTTCTAAAAAAAAAAGTGAGAAGAAGTAAAAAGGAAAAAAAAAAGTAAAAGTAAAGTTTTGCTAAAAAGTAGCACCTTGTCCTAAGAAAAAGAAAAGAAAAAAGAAAAGTAAAAAAAAAAAGTGAAACCGCACATGGTTTCTTAATAAGTGCTTTTGGTTTTAATCTCCAACAACAAACAAAAAGTGAGATTTGAACATAAGTGGGGAAGGTAACAATCATTCCTCCCAACCACCCAATCTACACCATTTTATATATATTAAGGGGAAAATAATATTAGAATAAGAATCATATTGAATATTGTTTATTATAAAAAAGAAAGAGATATTGAATAAATTTCAAAGAAAACTCAAGAAGATGGGTTTTAATGTTGAAAAGAAGGAAAGGTTTCCTAGCACCTCACTAATGAATGTCTCAATACTATTTAGAGTTAAAGGGACACTTGCAGGGAAGGATGTCACCATCTCTGTTGATCCTAGTGAAATACATAATTATATTAGTGCTTAATTTGCTAACCATTTAGTGATTCCCGAATCAAATATAAGTGAAATGCTAGACCTTTGGAACAGGAATCAATTTCAAATAAGTGGATTAGAATTGAATGTTGGATATTATATGGTCATATCTCAATTCATTGTTAGTTCCTTATGGAGTTCTAATGGTGACATAGTTTGGGGTTACCTTGGATTAAAACATTGGGGACCTTCATTTTAAATGCTGAAAAGAAGTTTCTTACTTTTTCCTATAAGTAGAAGAGAATCACATTTCAAGATATTACAATAAATTCAGATTTAGAAGCTCCAACATCTGAAGACTTCAAGGATATATCAAAGATGATTTCACAGGGTAATCATAAGTCAGAACAAAAGAAGTAGGAAGAAGTTGAAAAGATTGTCACAGATAAAGAAGAAGAGATCTCTCGTTTAAGAGGTCATAATCAGAAATTGCTTCTTCAAATAAAAAAGACGAAGGATAAAGCACACCAAAATCAAAAGCTAGAAGAGGAGAATCGAGATCTTCAGAAGTAACTATTAGAAAACATTGACAAAAATGGCCACCTCAAGAAGCACAAACAAGATCTAATCGATAAAATTCAGAAGCTTAAAGATGATAAGAAAGCGCAAGAAGAAATGACCTAAAATCTTACAAAAGAAAAAGACTCATTAGACAATAAGTTGGAGCAAATTCAAAAGAGGAAATCAAAGCCCTTGGACTCAAAAATATACATTGAGAAAAAAGAAGCAAATACAAATTCAGTCCCCGTCACAGTTCAGAAAGAAGACAATCTGGTAAAAAAAAACAACAATAACTCCCTATCGACACCCCAACCATATAAACCAGTATCCTAAAAAGTGGGAATTGTTGAAAGATAATGGTACTAATGTGCTCAAAGCTCTCGACGACAGATCAATAGAGAATACCAACAGTCAGCAACAGATCAATTTTGGTTGGATTGATCCTTCAACATATCAGAAGTTATGTTCTACACTTAGAAGTTCGTATCGACATGTTTTGTCAGCTACAACATCACAAGGAACGGTGCGACAACATTATAAGGCTTTGAGGACAAAGCCTTTCTAAGAGAGAGGCAATGTTATATAAAAATATATATATAAATACATTAATAATATATCTTAACATTAATATTAATATTAATATTAATAGATAATTAACAATTAATAATTAATAATTATCAAAGAGTCATGACTTTATGTTGGAAAGTCACGAAGGGACTTATATAAGTCCGACCATTGTAAATGTAAATCATCATCTATTATTCATCAATTATCAAATATGTAGCTTTTCAATAATTCATGAGAGTTATAGAATTATTTGTGGGATTCAGAAGTTTATATCACTTCAATTACCATAATGAATATTGGATAAATGTCTTACTCTTTTACATAAGATTGTGGATATCTTCCGACATAATACAAAGACATTATTACCTTCCAAGGAATATAAAATATTCCAACAATAACAACCTGGACAATATTGCACCCTCCGCATCTCAACTTAGTGTTCCATGAGATATTTTAGAGTTTGAGAAAATCCAATCTTGAAGCATTACCAACTGTTCAACAAATGAAACACGGGTCTTACAAACACTACATATTCTTGCTGACTGTATTGTACTTCCGTTGTCGCGAATCCAAGGTGAAAAGTGATCACCTTATTTCTCATGACCACCAACAAGATCTTTGTGATTAATAATCCTGATCAATGGGCATGAACCCTTGGAGTTGACAAAAAATACAATTTTAAATTAGATATCAAAATAGCATGCATGTGATAAGTTCATTGAACTGGTGAAAGATATTATTAGTTTTTTCCATTAAGATCATGTTTTCATAACACAATGGTAAGATGTTACTTGATCAATGCAATAAATGTCTTCAATTAGTCTTTTAATGTTGAGTTCAAAATTCTATTTGATGAATATGATTTTCATTGATGACAATACATTAATGACAAAGGACAATGAGTTGAGGTCAAAGACAAGATGACAAGGAGGACAAGACTTAGCAAACATAAGTTGGATAATGGACAAGGACAATTGGCAAAGGAAATAAGACAAAGGTTGATGACAAGCATGGATAAACTTGACAAGCATGACAAAGACAAGGACAACAAAGGGAAAAAGGTATGACAAGGTTGATGTATGACAAGTGGCAAGCAAAGCATTGCTGACTTGGGAAGCATAATACTTGACATGGCTGAAGACATGTTAATGAACAAAAGACAAGGAGGACATGACAAACATAAGGACAAGGACAAGGCATGGCAAGGTCAAAGGACAAAGCATGACATGCCAGAAGTCGAGATACATTAATGTGAACAATGACATGGAAGAGAACAGTGGCATGGCAGGATGTTGTTGACATAGCAAAAGACAATATATGAGGGAATTTGAAGTGGCTTGTAGGCATTTTAAAGGTCTCATGTAGGAATTTAATTCTGGACACCTGCGGGCATTACTTAATGGAGCTGTGGACATCTAGAGAGCACATTGCAGGCACTTTGGTGTCTCATGCGGGAACTTGGAGAAGGCAATGCGGGCATATTTTATTACCATTGTGAGCATATCCTAAGGAGTTCATTGAGGGCATATCAAGGCTCCATGCAGGCAAAATTGTGGACACTATGCGGGCATATAAAAATAGACCTTACGGGCATATTTTGAAGAGCCATGAGGGAATGAGAACAGAGACATATGCGGGCATGGTTGAAGGCCCTTTCTGGCATATTAAGTGGAGCCTGCGGGAATAATTGTAGGCATGAAAAAGAGCCCCATGAAGGCAATTTTGTGGGGTCATGCAAACATATTTAATGGCCCTTGGGGGCATTATTGAAGGCCATGACATGGCATGAAAAAGGAACCCATGATGATGTGGAAAAAGGCTAAATAAATAAATAAATATATATATGTATGTGTATATTTGTTAAGGAAATGAGAAATATCATTTGACTTAATTATTAATGATAAAATAAAAATAAAAAAGGAGACAAGTCGGCCTCCTAAATTGATGGTGAGGAAAAGTATAAATATAGAAGACAAGTTTTATTTGATTGAGATTTTGGAGTGGAAGATTTCAAATGCACAAGTAGCTCTGATTTTTGGGGGTCAGGATGAGGACAGTCTCAGTGGAGTAGCAACAGCAACAAAAGCAATGGGAGCAACAATGTAACTATCTCTAATCTTTATTTCTGGGTTGGTTGGTTGATGAAGACATGCTGGTAAATTGAATGATGGACAGACCAATGTTAGGGAAGCAACAATGATAGGTTGTGGACATGTTCTGACATGTATATAGCAAGGGTGCATACAACTAAAAAAAAATCAAGTGCAATCCATATCTGACCCAAAATACATAAACAAAGAGGCCAAATGGCCTAGACTCCAATGAGCATGATGGAAACAATGGTGACAATGAGTACAATGATGATGGTGGTGATAATGGGCATGAGGACAGATATGCTGATGGTGACAATGAGACAAAGTGCATTAGGTTTATGGTGTATGACGGATGATTGATGGGGACGAGGATGGCGACACCACGAGCAAGAGGATGACGAGGCTTGATGGTGATTGTGGTAGTGGGAATGGTGTTGGTGATAATGTTGTCATGATAGTAGAGTTCAACATTAAATTGGTAACCCTAGAGCTTGGAGCCTATCCTAGAAACACGAGATCCTATCCTAAAAACCCTAGTTGGTAGCGTAAACCCTAGCTTGTATTCTAATCACAATGAAACCCTATTATGTAGCCTAATCTCTTGCCTAAATCATAATACATATAAAAACTAAATCATTTCATTCTACATATATATTCATGTGCATACATTTGAATCCAAATCATTATACACATACATAGAACAAAACTCGAATAAAACTATATATAAATCCATGAGATAAAACCATAATGGAACAAAACTTGAACAAATATATAAACTTTCAGCAAAATAGTGGAACATGGTTTCCAATGTACATAGTATGGCAACTCGTGCTCTATACAAAATCTGACAACTCGTGTCATAGATCCAAAATACATGGCAACTCGTGCCCTATACAAAATTCGACAACTCGTGCCATAGATCCAAAATACATGGAAACCCGTGCCGTAGATACAAAGTACATGGCAACCGGTGCCACATAGTGTGAAGAACCTGCAATAATTAATTAATGCAAATACACGAGATATCATAAATAATAGAACTCAGAATCACTTTTATATTGATCACAGGCCACTTTGAGGGGGCAACCTCCTTTGAGCAAGCTCAATACAATTAACTTCACGGTGCCTTCATAGGCCTCAACACACACTTATATACTAAGTCTAGGCGCCAATACTATGGGTCAAAACCATGGGCCACTACAAACTATGGATCAACAATACTATGGGCGACTTACAAAGAATATGCGCCAACAACAATAACACAAACTATTGGTCAACAAATACTACGGGACGACTTACAAAGCATATGCGCCCAACAACAATATACTAACAAAGTAAAGACATGGGTTCCTAACATCCCCTACCCCTTAAAAAAGCTTTGTCCTCAAAGCTTTAGATGTGGAAATTGTTGTTGAATCTGAAGGAGTGGTTCCCATGTAGCATCCTCTAGTTGCATGTCGTGCCACTGAATTAAGACCTCTGTGATAGAGCGAGAGAAAAGCCGACGAGTGCGCCGATTGAGGATGACCTCCGGCTCCAAACGGATGGATCCTTCATTAACCAGTTCGGGTAAAATAGTTTGTCCACTGATGTTGGTTCCAAGAACTTTCTTCAGACAAGAGACATGAAATACTGGATGAATGCGGGAAGAAGGAGGAAGTTCCAATCTATAAGCAACGGACCCAATCTTCTGAAGAATCTGATATGGCCCATAGAACTTTGGAGCGAGCTTATGATGCCCTTTGAGTTTCAGGGAGGATTGCTTGTATTGCTGGAGATGAAGAAAAACCATATCGCCTGCTTGAAAAGTGCGCTCAGAATGGTGCTGATCAGCTTGTTGCTTCATCCGATTTCTTGCCATGTGAAGATTGTCCCACAAATGCGAACAATCTGATCGCGGTTTCGAAGGACCGTGTCAACTTCCTGAACTGCTGAACTATTGGGGGTGTATGGAAGAAGAACTGGAGGTGCCTGACCATAGATTGCTTCATATGGGGTCATTTTAGAGGCAATGTGGTAAGAGGTATTGTACCACCATTCAGCAAGAGGGAGCCACTTTGCCCACTGATGTTGTTGTTCAGAGGTGAAGCAACGAAGATAAGTTTCCAAGCATTTATTGATAATTTCAGTCTGACCATCTGTTTGTGGGTGATACCCTGAACTCATATTCAGTTTGGTGCCAGTGTGGCGAAATAGTTATGTCCAAAAATGATTGGTGAAAGTTGCATCACGATCCGAGACAATGGAAGAAGGGATGCCATGAAGATGAAAGATCTGGTCCAGGAAAATTTGAGTGACTGAGGAGGTTGTATAGGGATGGCTGAGAGCACAAAAATTACTACATTTGGAGAGGCGATCAACCACAACGAGAATCACTGTCTTCCCACCAGATTTAGGGATCCCTTCAATGAAATCCATAGAAATAACTGTTCAAATCCGTGTAGGTATGGGAAAGGGTTCGAGCAATCCCGGAAGGAGTGTCGTTTCACCCTTATTGTGCTGGCAGGTATCACATTCAGCCACCATCTGTTGAGTTTTCCTTTTCATGCCCTGCCAAAAGAAGTTATGCCATGCCCATTCATACGTTTTGAGGAACCCAGAGTTCCCTGCCAATGGAGAATCATGGAGTTCATTGAAGACAGCCTGTTGAAGATATGTGCTCTGGGGAAGCACCAGACGACCCTTGTATCTCATAGAAGCACCATCCCAAGAGTAATGTGGTACAACAGAAGGGTTGTTGGTCAAGCGTTGGATGATTTGAGATAAGGAAGAGTCATTGACATAACCCTATTGAATAGATTGCAACCAATTTGGAAAATGCATAGAAATAGCTGAAAGAGAACCTTGGGCATCAAATATGTGAGAAAGAGAATCTACCACAATATTGTATTTACCCTTCTTGTAAGTGATCTCATAGTCATAACCCATGAGTTTGCTAACCCATTTCTGTTGTGTTGGGGAGGAGACACGTTGTTCCAAGAAATATTTCAGACTCTGGTGATCAGTCTTGATGCAGAAATGATTCCCTAATAGGTATGGTCGTCACTTCTGTACTGCATGCAAAATAGCCATCATTTCCTTCTCATATGTAGAAGCAGCTAAATTCTTACCTGAAAGGGCTTTGCTGGTGAATGCAATGGGGTGTTCATCTTGAAGGAGAATAGCACCAAGTCCATTGTCGCAGGCATCACTCTCAATAGTGAAGGGCTCGAAAAACTCGGGCATAGCTAGAACAGGTATAGTACACATAGCTTGTTTCAGTTTGTCAAATGCACACTAAGAAGCATGTGTCCATGTAAAAGCATCCTTTTTCAATAGAGCAGTTAATGGAGCTGCAATCTTCCCATAATCCTTGACAAACTTGCGGTAGTAGCCAGTCAACCCCAAAAAACCACGAAGGCTCTTCAGTGTCTAAGGATGCGGCCAATTGTTCACGGCATCGATTTTGGCAGGATCCACGCGAACCCCTTGTGCTGAGATAATGTGCCCGAGATACTCAACTTCCTTCTTTCCAAAAACAAATTTAGACTACTTGGCGTGGAGATGATGGTCAGAGAAAAGTTGCATGACAAGATCTAGATGCTGGAGATGTTTAGCCCATGTTTTACTGTAGATGAGGATATCATCAAAGAATACCAGAATGAATTTCTGCAAGTAGGGCCGAAATATTTTATTCATTAAGGCCTGGAATGTGGAAGGAGCATTAGTGAGGCCAAAGGGCATGACCAAAAACTCATAATGGCCATCATGTGTGCAGAAAGCTATTTTAGGGATATCA
Organism: Larix kaempferi; assembly: GCA_027924585.1. Classification (NCBI taxonomy): domain Eukaryota; kingdom Viridiplantae; phylum Streptophyta; class Pinopsida; order Pinales; family Pinaceae; genus Larix; species Larix kaempferi. The sequence goes on from BSBM01001752.1 coordinate 963,649, forward strand.
TCCTCATGAACCCGAATTTGATGATACCCAGAACGAAGATCCAACTTGGAGAGAAATTGAGCCCCATGAAGCTCATCAAGTGTAATGTCCCCATTTTGACCTCCTTTGTATTAAATTGTAAATGATGTAAATATTGTTACTTAATCATGGTGAGGAGCTCAACGCCAAGGCCGCACCATTGATTTAGCATTTTATGTATCGGCAATTAAAGAAACAGATGCCTATGGTTCTTGTGCTAGATGGGCACGATGTAAATAAGACAGCATGTAAATACGAATTTTAATGAAAAATACCCACAACTAGCTATGCAATGCAACAAAGAGATGGGGCATGGTTCTACAAGGACTAGGGAGGGAAATTATTCAAACCCTTGAGCCAATGGTGTCATCCCATGTGTCAATGAGAAAACCCATGAACTCTTAACTATCCATTTTTGTCTCATGCACCCAATCATTTAATTCTTCCAAAGACTGGTTGGGGCAGTTAATGTCTTGGGATTGGAGAAGTATGGCAGTCAGATTTTCGTGCATGGGAAAACCATCAACCTAAAAATCATATTTTTGGCTTGTTGGGCAAGAAAACCCCCATGAAATGCTTCCTAAGGCAATTCCTCATGCATTATGTTCTTACTCTCACGCAGACTGAGCTTACTGGAATTTATCCTCACGTTTTTCACAATAACCCTGCGTTTTTCCATTCCCAGGAACTCGTTTTTGTATTGTGCAGTAGCTGGGGAAAGGAGGGACGTGATTTTGGACTGAGGGAGAGGTCGTTTTTGCCCTAGGTCATTTTTCTGGAATGGGTTTTCCTCTCCCAGTCGAGTTTTCCTAGTTGCCAATACGTTTTGGGTTTCACCATGTTTTTCTGAAGCTCAGGGAATCCCATCTCATGCATCCCACTGTTGAAACGTTTTTCCTCATGCCCAACTATTGTGGTCTTGCTGTTAAGTGCATTCTGTTTTGGATTTGAACCTATGAGTAAGAAACTTGGATTGGTGGTGGACAGAATTGGCTTGATAAACCTAGTGGACGGAGTAACCTCTCAAGAAGATCAAGAGGGCTTTGGCTACTTTTCTATGCACACCCTGAGAGGACTAGAAACGAGGGTATGGCTTGAGGGATTGTGTGGCAGTGAAGAGAATACTTCCTTGTGTTGGGTGTGTAGGCATTGTGAGTGCCAAGCTGAATATATCTAGGAAGGGTATCCTTAGCTCTGTGGTTGAGCACACTAGATTAGCAATTCTTCCTCTCCATTTCCTAGCAGCCTGATAAACCCAATTTGTAGATTGGCTTGGCTCATCTTGGTGTATGCTTGGCTATGTGTGAGTCTGTTGTTCTCTGGTTCCTTGTAGAGATCATGCCCAGTCAGGGGTGGCAGTTGTATCAAGAGGTTGATAAGCACAACTGGCCTATGGTTGGGTGGAACGTTGCAGATGCATAGCTGGTTGCTTGGGACTACTGTTATAAGATAAGTACTCTCTTGTGTTAACTTGCAATTATCATTTGATGAAATTATTGGAATGAATGATGGATGTGCTAATGAATTTACTTCCGCTGTGTTTTCAAATGTTTATGCATTTGCATATGTTCATCTTCTTTTTAAATTGAATGTTTATTTACTAAGTATGGGACTAGATGTCCGGATTTAGTGTCTTGCCCTCTCTATCATGCTGATATGGTAGGAGGGGGAATTACATCAAGAAGCTCATCAAAAACAGGAATTGGAAATTTATCCTTGATGGTGAGGTGGTTAAGTGCTCAGAAGTCAATGCAGAGGCACCATGACCCATCTTTTTTGCGGACAAGAAGAACTGGAGAAGAAAAGGAACTAGTGCTTGGGCGAATAATACCTTACTTCAATAAGTCCCGAACGAGCATTTCAATCTCCGTTTTTTGGTGAAATGGGTAGCAATAGGGCCTGATGTTGGGAGGAACGATGCCAGGAAGGAGCTGAATACGATGGTCTTCTAGCCTTGAAGGTGGCAATCCCACTGGTTCAGCAAAGACACTTGTATATTGATGCAGAATTTGTTGTAGATCCAAAGGAGTAGTGGATACCGCTGATGGTTGCATCTGAATGGAATGGATCTGAGCGATAACACCATGTGATTTCTTCTTGAGGATTTTTTCCATGCGATGTGAACTGATGATGCTGAGAGACCCTGGTTGTAACCCTGTCATTGTGTGTTTTTGTCCATTGAGGGAAAACTGCATCCAAAGTTCAGCAAAATCTCATAAGATAGGGCCAAGTGTGCGTAGCCATTGAGCGCCCAAAACCACATCACATCTGCCTAAGGTCAAGTAAAACATGTCAGAGCACAAGGTATAATATCCCATAGAGATACGCACATTTTGACACTTCCCTTTGCAAGGTAAGGTGCCCCCATTGGAAACCATGACTTCAAAGTTGGAGCAAGGATGGATAAAACAATCAGCTTGTTTGGCGATCCGAGGGTCAATGAAATTATGAGTGTTACTATAATCAATGAGTATTGTAAGAGGAAGCTTCTTGAAGTAACCCCTGACCCACATTGTTTGGGGGGTGGTGATTCCAGCTAAAGCATGGAGAGATATCTTTGGATGGTCATCCTGAGATGGAGGGTCAATAGGCGGTTCCTGAATGTCGACCTGAGCATTCATTGTATCTGGATCTTCGTCACCAATTTCAAAGGCAAGCGGATAATCCACATCCAAGAGATAGAGATTTTGCTGAACACATCTATGTCCCCGAGTGAATTTCTCATCACAATTATAGCAAAGCCCCTTTTCTCTGCGTGCTTGCATCTCTGTTTCAGACAAACGCTTGATAGGAGTTGGTCGAGGAGCCTGCGGTATGTGTGGTCGTTGAGAACCCATATTTCAGAATGGAACAAAAGTGGGCTTAGAGCACTGTTGGGATGCAATCTTGTCTTCTGCCAACTTAGCCAACCCTAGGGCTTCCATCATTGTGTTGGGACAGAATATTTTGACCTCAGAGCGGATGGAATCCTTTAGACCATTGATAAAACAACTCCAGTAAAAGTCATCAGACAATCCTTCAGTGTGGTTGGCTAGTTTCTCAAATTTGGTTTGATACTCTCTCACAGTACCAATTTGGTGAAGTTTAGTGAGGGCTCCTGTGAAGTCATCAAAAGCACTAAGACCAAATCGTTGCAAAAGGAGCTGGCAAAAGTCTAGCCATTTTGGCTCTTCATGAGCCTTGATGTACCAATGGTACCATTGAAGAGCTTCCTGTTCCAAATGAAAGGATGCAAGGGGAACTTTGTTGACATCAAAAGTATTATGCAGGCTGAAATACTATTCTACACAATAGATCCATCCAGTTGGATCAGTAGCATTGAAGTGAGGAAAATCAAGCTTTGGACCACAGAAATTGCTGGAAGAAGAGAACCCATTGTCTAATGAAGACTCGGACTGCCGTTTGTTGTTCATAGCTGAATGTTCAAGATGGAGGCCGAGAAATTTTTCATCCAGATCCTGGAGTTTGGCTTGAATGGATGCAAGTGCTTCTTCCATGGTTTTTTCTCCTGCGTGGGTGACAACCATAACCAAGAGTTTTTTTTTTTTGTTGGGTTGACTGGGTAGAAAAACAAAAATAGAAACTGCTTCAGTAAAGGAAAAACTAGATTTGGGAAAAAATATGAATGGTAATGGGGGTTTGAATAGGTTTTGGACACTGTCGAATAGATAGGGAAGCAAAAAATGTGGATTTTAGAAGCAGAGTGAAAGAATGGGAAAATTTGGTAGAGGGGGACAAAGAAGTAGAATTAGGAAAGGAACTCTGTGGTAAAATTTGACGGTGATTGGGTGAAATCTGAGGAAGTTATGGAAAACCCTAAAAATAGACAAATGTGGGATTTTAGGCTCGGAAGGGATCTGAAACAGATAGATCTGCAATGGCCCAGAAGTGAGCAGAAACAGAGGGATCTGAAACGGCGCCGACTGGATTGAAAATGGCTGGATTTGAAACAGTGTAGCAGTGATCGACAACAGTTCAGCTGAAAATAGATATGGACCCTAGATATGTGCGGCTTCCTAACAGTTCAAGGGTTTCACTCGGCCACCAATTCTGTTTGGCGGCTTGCGTATTGGGGCAGTATCCCTCACTCCACGGCTCAGGTAAAATTGATAACCACTTTGCCACAAACAACAGCTCTTGGTTTACCTCACGAGTGGGAACTAGTCAATCAGGTAGGGGTCATTGCCCTTTTCACTGGTAGGTCCTCTCAATGGGCCAGCTACTTCGGGGTTCCTGTGGTACTCCTCACAATGAGTATTAGGGCTTATGCCCAAGTACTTCCCACAGTTAAGCAGATAGGGATTATTCCCAAATCCGAACCTGCAACAGATGCAAAAAAAAATTTGGTAGAAATTTCACTCAGCGAGCCCAAGAAAGTGCTCTGATACCAGATGTGAAGAACCTGTAATAATTAATTAATGCAAATACACGAGATATCAGAAATAACAAAACTCATAATCACTTAGGCCACTTCGAGGGGGCAACCTCCTTTGAGCAAGCTCAATACAATTAACTTCACGGTGCCTTCATAGGCCTCAACACACACTTATATAATAAGTCTAGGTGCCAATACTATGGGTCAAAACCATGGGCCACTACAAACTATGGATCAACAATACTACGGGCGACTTACAAAGCATATGCGCCAACAACAATAACACAAACTATTGATCAACAAATACTACGGAACGACTTACAAAGCATATGCATCCAACAACAATATACTAACAAAGTAAAGACATGGGTTCTTAACACATAGTGGCTAATGTACATAACATGGTGTGTCAAGCATTGTGACCACCTCAGTCAATCTCAGGCGCATCTCCAAAATCAATCTTCCTCTTCTTGGAGCTACTGGAATCTTGGGTCTTCTTCCGTCTAGGAGTAGACCGTCTCTCCACGCTCTGAAACAAATGACATAAGATACCATCATTTTCAAGCATTTGTAACATTTACCACATTTATAAATTGAATGTACAATCCAAATTTTAAATAAATCACTACTAATGCAAGTGGCATATGAGAGGCAGGTGTCCTGGATCTACTGAGCCTCTCAGCAATTCCACCCTACAACATTTACGACAATCATTTCATTGAAAAATAATAATTGTTTAAATTAATTTTGGTTAATGCATCAAAACATTTTCATAAATTAACTTGATTCTCACCGTGAACACCTTCGGAAATGGACATGGCTGGGCTTCTGGTCTAGCAGGTGGAGCAGTTGGTTGTACAACTCGATCTGATGCAGTCATGAGGGACGAGGTGCAGATGTAGATGTAGCAACTATGGGTGCAACCACTGTAGATACAAGGGCAGATAATGAAATAGTAGTTGCCACAATAGTGGCGGGAACTGTAGATGAAATGGAGGAAGAGGACATGGTTGTATGGTGTGTAGGAGGACATCGTGGACGATGAACCCCTACCGGCTGTATAATAGGGGGGAATCGACCCAAAAGGGATAAGTGGGATGTTGAGGTATGGTGAATGGGAGGGCGGTCCTGGATAGAGGGAGGATGGATAGAGGGGAGGTTGTGGACAAAGGGGGGAAGCTGGATGGAAGGGGGGGCGTGGAAGAATGGGGGAGGATGGATGGACGGAGGGCGTGGATGAATAGGGGAAGATGGATAGATGGGGGGGCGTGGACGAATGGGGGAGGATGGATGGAGTGTTGATGTATATGTAACTTCGGAATGTATTTCACCTATGTATTTCATTTATGTATATTGTACTCCTATAGAGACGTTATTATTCCTCTATACAGAAGTGTCGTCATTTGTATTGACAAGTGTCGCAAGTGTCATAACTTGCCGATGGGTTATTAGACCACCATGTGTGGGGTCATCCCTGATTAAGTTAACCATGGGTTATTAGACTGAGTTAGACAAGTCAGCCCTGTTGGTTTATTTGGAAGGACAGGATCTATATAAATAGAGATCGGGAGATCTCTATTTGATCATCTCATTACTCACTCTTCCATCACTCGGAAAGTGGCGCACATGTGAGGAGGAGGATCAGCTGCTAGGAGAAGACTATCTCTTGTACTTTGGTTGTATCATTTCTCTCTCTATCTCTGAGGAAGTTGTGGGGTTTTTCACCTTTATGGTTTTCCCCAGTGAAACTCTGTGTGTCTATTGTCTCATGTGATTGCTTGGTGTGATTGATATGCATTGTTATACTTGATATGCTGTACATGTTGTTCTCTCAGTAAAGATCCTAGATTATATGTGAATTAATGCTCAAAAATTAACACGGAGGGGGGAGTATGGACGGAGAGGGGAGGGTGGATGGAAGGGAGGAGGTGGACGGAGGGAGGGGTTTGTATGGAAGCAAGGGGGGCGACTCATGGGATAGGGTGGAAACATGGGACTAAAGTGGCCTGCAGCTGTTGGCAACCCTTGCATAAAAATTTGTATTATCATAATTTAGTAAAAAATAATCAAATTAAACCATAGTATGTCGTAACATTTCAAATTAAAAGCATTCTTTTAACAACACCTTGTACCTGTGTATATGGTGATATTCCAACCCCTGGTGGAGATGGATGATCATCGTCGTCCGTGCATACCTGTGGACACCAAAATGCATGCAAATTATAAACATATTAAACAATTAATTATTCAATCAATCAAAATATTAAAAAATATTGTACGAACATCATCATGTATGTCATAAATATAAATACATAAAAATAGAAATGCCATAAGTAATAACAATATTGTGTGGGGTACTGAAAATACCTTCGTGTGAGGTGCCGCAATTTCAGTTGCAGTTTCCATTGCTGCATCCAGGTTGGGAGATGTTGCGTTCTCCCATGACGTGTGTTAGCTCTAAATAGCTTTAAATTGAAATAATAGTTTAATTCAAGCAAAAATACTTTAAAAATACTTTACAAATTATCAAGTGATGATTGAAAAGACATTAAAAAAAGTGCTAACCTGCTCCATATAGCAACCCTCGATTGGGCCAGGCAAGTGTGCCTGCAATGGGGACAAAGATGTGGCATTGTCCCCATTGAACTAGAAGGGCCAACATGGCTACCACCGGCGACATGTCTATCTTGAATTTGTCCTGAAGGCCCTGAACCTGCGTCTCTATCAGGGTCATCCTGTCTCTCCACTGTAGTAGTTGTTACAAAGGCAGTGTGTCTAAGCAGTCCCCGTGCAACACTCCTTATCGTGCCCTCGATCTGATCAAGTTTGTGGGGTAACTGAGGCGACTGGGGAGAGGGGTTGGGCTCGCGACTAGGATTTGGTGGCCCTCTTAGTGGGTTCCTCCTAGCAGCAGGTCGATCTTGGGCAAGGCCATGCCCAACACCCTAGAACTCAATTATGTCAACATAGTTGACATGTAAATCGAGCGCAAAATCATCCCACATTTTACGAAGGAAGTACTGTGGAACCTCCCTATTATTATAGGGAGGTTTATTGTAAACAATGAACCACCTATGCATCCAATTGTCCCTCCATGGTTGGAAATGACACCAATCCATGCATACACGTGGCTTTCTAGTCTCCGGTGGTTGTTGTGTTCTTGGATCGGTGAACATACTGTACAATTGGGCATTTGTAATATTCAAATATTTTATTTCCTCCTTGGAAATTCCCATGGAATAATACTCCCTCATCCTAGCTCTATATTCAGGCATGTCATTCAATTGGCGATGTGCATGGATGAGGGAATCAATTGAGGTGGAAAGGTACACTCGAGATGGTTTCCCTGTGTTTCTTAGATATTGAGTGTGCACTCTCATTTCACTCACATAATGGTTCAAGTCATCTTGGTCAAAATTTAGTTGGGGGTTTTGATTTTCTTGGGCATTTGTATTTTGTTGAGGGTTTTCATTGGGTCCAATATTAGTGTTTTCTTGTGTACCACCAGACTCCATGTTCACATTTTGTTCATTCATTATGTGGGTTTACAATCTGCAATTGAAAATTTCTCTATTGTTTTAATAATTTGGGAATTATTACAAATTTAATAAACAAAAAACAATGAATAAAATGACAAAAAAAGGAATTTACCTATCCAATTGACTTGTTGACGAGTTGGTGGATTGATTTGGATCATTTTGGAGTGGAAAGGGTGAGTGTGGTGGCTTGTAACGACGCACACGCAGAGAGGGAGTCGCGATCGGCTGCAAACGGTGGAATGACAAACACTTTTCCATGTTTTTTTTAATAATTTTTAACAGGAGCGCGTGCACGCATCTGAGCGCGCACGTGCCAAAAATGCGCACGTGCAGAAGCACGTGCATGCCTCGGTTCGGTATCGAACCTAGCAGCACATGCGCATTTCCTTAGGTGCATGCGTGTGGTCGTTTTCTCCCTGCTAGCACGGCCCCGTTGCAACACTTTTGGGGAGCAACTTTGTGCGCCCACCCATATGTCCAAGATTACCACAGTAAAAACATGCATCATTCCTTTTAGCATTTACATAAGGATTTGTAGCTTTCATACCTTAATGTGTGTTTTCATGTGGTGGCTTACCTCCCGTATTCCTTTCCCATGGACTCTTCTTGTATGGTTGTTTTCCCTTTGCCAATAACACCAAATTTGAACTTGAAATCCCACAATTAAGATTTCTTCTATGTTATTCTTCTTGTAGAAGAATACTTGCCAGTTCTTCAAATGTAGGAGCATTTTCCCAAGATACAAGACCTGTAATAAACATCTGATATTCTTCCAACATTAATGTGACAGTGACTAGATTAGTACTAGAAAACTTCTCGCCAATATCACCAAGCTTATCTTTCAATTCTTTAATTCTAGAAATAAAGCTATTAACATCTTCATTCTCCTCCATCTTAATTGAAAGGAATTTACTTTTTAAGAAAAAAACTTGGTTTGTATTCATTGTTTGGTACAAACCTTTAAGACTATCCCATGTCTCATGGATGTCTTGCACTCTCTGATATGTGGAATACTATTGTCCTTCATAGACATTTTGAGAAGCACTTTTGCTTTGCTTTCTTGGCACTCCCAATCCTAGATTTCATTTATGGGGGCTTCAGGTTTGTCTTCTTTTCCAGAGACAATGGTCCAAAGCATTGCCACTTCCAACAAGGTTTGCATTTTGAATTTACAAATTACATAATTGGACCCGTCAAGCATATTTGATTCATTCAGGTATGAATCATCCAAAGCATTTGCCATCTTTCAACACACAAAGAAATACTTTCCTACAACAACGATAAAAAAATTTCAAAAAATGGTTGAATCACATTTAACATTGACAGTATTCACAAGGAAGGAAAGCTACAAATTGGTAGATTGCTCAACCATAAAGAGGAAGTCTCTTATTTTCCTCCATGCACAACACAAGAAACTAGCAACAACGTGTAGATTTGATCATTGTGAAGTACATCAAATCCATCAATCAATGCAACTCTAATGGTCTCTATTGCCTTCTAACACTGCAAGACTCCTTTAATTCTTCTAACAAACACAATTTAGGATTGGGAGTGCCAAGAAAGAAAATAAAAATTGGGATTTGAACAACCATTTGGATCCTATGGGAACTTTATTCTCAGGAAGCTCTATTAATTCCCATGTTTCATTCTTCATTATAGAATTATATTCTTCTGTCATGATCATCCACCCATTCATTTTTATCTTTAGCTTGTTCAAAATTCAAAGATTCTACAACATTCATTACTTGAGTCATTAAGGAATAATATTTAAACATTACAAGTGGTTGAGTTTGTCGTGTTGACCTCCTTGGCACTATAATGTCTGTTGAAATCCCATAAAATATTCTTCTTCTTGTTGGATAATATTCATTGCTTCTTGGTGAACCCTCGCTACTCGAAGTGTTCATGTTGCTTGAGTCTTCATCATGTTCCTATTCTTGTTCCACATATGCATCTTCTTCAACATACTCACAAGGAATATGTCATGCATCATAACTGTCCACCTTATGACCTTCATCTGCATCTTCATGAAATAATACATCTCTACTCAGAAATTTTTTATGTGTGCTTGGATCAAACATCTTGTATGCTTTGTGATCATCATAGTAACCAATAAAAATGCATTTGGTTGATTTTGCATCAATCTTTCTCCTATCATCTTTAGGAATGTGAGAAAAAATGTTCCAAATACTCTTAGATGACTTGCCGCAGGAATGTAACCATAAAGAGCTTCAAAATGAGTTTAATGGTGTAAAATTTTAGTTAGAATTCTATTTTTCAAATAAACAATAATACTGATTACTTCATCCCAAAACCCATTGGTAAGATTTTTAATTTGATCATGCTTCATGAACATTCAACCAGTGTTCTATTATTCCTTTCAGTTACTCCATTTTGTTGAGGAGTATACGCCACTGTGTACTGTTGGTGAATTCCATTTTACTTGTAGTATCTGAAGAAGGCACTTGATGAATACTCTCCCCCTTGATCTGATTTGAGGATTTTGATGTACTTTCATGTTTGCTTCTCAACTAAGTTTTTAAACTCCTTAAAATACTCAAAGACATCACTTTTATTTCTTATGAAATAAACTCAAGTATACTTAGTACTGTCATCAATAAAAATCGGGAAATAGTATGCTCTACCAAGTGACCTTGTTTGCATGGGACCACAAACATATATATGCACAAGTTCAAGAATATCTCTTTTTCTTTTATCTATATGAGGAGGAAATTCTTCCTTATGCTACTTACCAAGTGCACACCCTTCACATGAAGTATGTTCATTCTTAAACAATGGAAGTCCTTCCAACATTCCTTGTTTTTGAAGCAGTACCAAATAATTATAATTTAACTGATCATACCTTTGGTGCCACAACACATTCGTTGACATGGTTGTAGATTCCAATGCTTGATGACCCTTCATTGTCACATACAGCTTGTATAATCCTCCAACTCTTACTCCTATAGCAGTCACCTTGTAATGATCCTACATATCCTTCACAAAACAACCTGACTAAACAAAGTCTACCTTCATATCTTGATCTGTTATGGTGGACATAGAGATTAAGTTCTTCTTTATACCAAGTACATGCATCACATTTTGTATCTTCTTAACACTACCATTTGTAAATGTCACCGATATATCACCATACCCTTTAATTTGATGTGATCGATCATCCCCAAGATATATATTAGCACCATTATTAGTCTCATGATAATTTTCAAACCAATCCTTATTACAAGACATATGTACATAGGCATCATAATCAACAAACCAAGCATTAGAGTCATCTGTTTCAGATGACAAGGAATCATCTGAAATAAATAATTTAAGATTTTGGAATTCATCATTCACTCTTTCTCCTCTTTCAACAAAATGACCAATATTCCTTCTATTTTTATGTTTGGACTCATCATACTTCCTTTTCCAACAATTTCTAGAGATATGTCCAAGATTACCAGAGTGAAAACATGCATCATTCCTTTTAGCATTTACATAAGGATTTGGAGGTTTCATGCCTTAATGTGTATTTGCATGTGGTGTCTTACCTCCCGTATTTATTTCCCATGGACTCTTCTTGTATGGTTTTCTTCCCTTTGCTAATAAGGCCAAATTTGAACTTGAAATCCCACAATTAAGATTTCTTCTATGTTCTTCTTCTTGTAGAAGAATACTTGAAAGTTATTCTGAAAATGTAGGAGCATTTTCCCGAGGTACAAGACCTGTAATAAACATCTGATATTCTTCCAACATTAATGTGACGGTGACTAGATCAGTACTAGAAACTTTCTCGCCAATATCACCAAGCTTGTCTTTCAATTCTTTAATTCTAGAAATAAATTTATTAACATCTTCATTCTCCTCCATCTTAATTCAAAGTAATTTAATTCTTAAGAGCCAAACTTGGTTTGTATTCATTGTTTGGTACAAACCTTTAAGACTATCCTATGTCTCGTGGATGTCTTGCACTCTTTGATATGTGGAATAATATTGTCCTTCACAAACATTTTGAGAAGCACTTTTGATTTGCTTTCTTGGAACTCCCAATCCTAGATTGTGTTTGTTAAAGAATAATTAAAGGAGTCCTACAGTGTTAGAATAATTATAAGCAAATGTATGGATAAATGGAGCCGCATGATGAAAAATAATACATAAATGTCAAGCAGTAGTCATTGAATGATTAATTGATATTTTTACAATTGATGGCCTCATTATTCATATATAAATGTTATTGAAAGGGGCTGTGATGCCTTTCATTTGAAAATGCATGTTCTTTGATTTTTCGTTAAGCTTTAACTAATAGTATTTATTGTTGTTGTTGTTATATAAATTGGGTTATAAATTGTGCACACACACAAAACACTATAATTCACTTAACACACTAGTGTTGTAATATATATATATATATACAATGGTTGTTAGTGCAAGTTGTAGTGAACACCCATGATTGAAAAAACACTTGATTCTTCATACTGACGGAGGGGGGAGTGTACCAGAAGAAGGAAGGAAAAATGCCTAACATTTAATAAAAATAGATGAGATATACACCATGGCTAATTGAGTGAGCACCCAGGCTGTCATGGCAGGCTTGGCAGCTGATGCAGCGGAGCCTAAAATGTGATTTGTCGATGACATGATGTAATTAATTCCTATAAGGAAAGAAACCACTCCCACCATTCCAACTATCGGTGCAAATATTACCATGAATCCCATTGTAGCGTTTCCAACAACTATTTCTTCTTATTCCGTCCTCACCGGTTAGGAAGAAAAATGTAGAAAGCGATCAAGCATGCAACTGTATAATTGATTGGAAAACATCAATAGCCTCACTATAACAGCTATATGATTCCTATTCCATGGAACACGTCTGTGTAGTCTAGACACCATTACTAACTCAGATTTCTCTGGACATACACAGCTCTAACCAAGCCCACGAGAATCAATGGTTTAGAAAGAAATGGTTTGACCGAAAATAAAACTCTCACACATCTTGAGGGGGTTCATAGAGTGAAGCTGTCGGGTGATCAACACTAGAAGGTTTGTGATCAACACGCACAGGTTTGTGCTACATGCATGCCACCATGGGTCATCTGAAAGAGGATCGTAGTCTTCTCTAGACAACTCATGAAGACGAATTTCCCTGCAACCTGTCCAAACCCCAAGTTTTCAGCTATCAAAAGAGCACCACTGCCTCACTTTGATTCGCGGTGGCACTGACCTTCCATCCATTTCAAAATCCTTGCATTAGCCACGTTTAAGTGGAGGGATAGCCTTGTCATTGTCTTACTCTTGACAATTTAATGTTTATGCTTTAATTTTCCATTACAACATTACTCATATAAAACATTCGTTTACTGCTAGCAAGGTTGTAGTGGGCCTAGTCGTGAAGAAGTGAGATTTCAGTCTCCTTTTATTTTTTCCAATGTTCATGTGTATATATATGTGAGACATACCGATATGTATGTTCAAGTGTATATGTATGTAGGAGGTCCATGTTTTTCCAAGGCCAGATAATGTATTGGCCTTAGTGATCAATTCACTATATGTATAAAAATAATTTCCTACAACCAAAGGATAACAATCCCTTTCCTACAAGATAACGCTCCCTTGCGTACTTCCACAAATACAATCATTAGACTTGTTTTCAACACATAAAATTGTAATATCTACATACACAGAACTTTCTCTCATTTTGTAACATATCGAAGCTCTATTCGATGTTTCATTTCCCCCGCTTTGGGGGTATGCTAGTTATTTTCATACCATTCTTGAAGAGTTGTGCCCTTTAATCATCCATAGAGTTTTCTTACCTTGGAATTTTTCCAAGTTTGGTTAAATCAATGTAAAACTTAATTTTAAAATTTTTAATTACCTTGCATAAAAATTAAAACTATCAAATTTAAATTGGGTTCTAGTTTTAAAAAAATAAAAGAAAAAAGAAAAAAGCTTTTATATATATACAATATATAAGAAAAATTAAATGTGGACCCCACAAGAATTTGCTACAACCAAATCCGGTTGTCTCCATTGAGAAGCGAATCCCACTTCACATAATTGAATATAAAAATATATATAATAAAATGGATGATTAATAATTTACAATGAGGCTCGCTTTTATAGGCTTGAGCATGTATAGTGAAGGGTTACACCCTTTCACTTAATAATTAATAACTTTAATTAACATACATATAATATTCATAGCATTGCCACTCTCTTAGAAAGGCTTTGTCCTCAAAGCCTTATAATTTTGTCACATTGTTCTTTGTGATGTCATGGCTGATGAAACATGTCGATACGAATTGCTAAGTGTAGAGCATAACTTCCAATATGTGGATGGGTCAATCCATCCCAAATTTATTTGTTGCTGACTGTTGGGATTCCCCACTGATTTGTCGTTAAGAGCTTTGATCACATTATTACCATCGTCTTTTGACATTTCCCTCTTTTCAAAATATCGGTTTTTATGGTTGGGGTGTCGATAGGGAATTTTCACAATGTCATTTTCTTTTACGAGTGTCGTCTTTTGAGCATTGATCTGAGATGGGAATTTTATTTTTGTCTCTTGAGGTTTTAAGGTTTCATTTTGTTTCCTTTTCCAACTTGTTTCCTAACTGCATGTTATCATTTTGAAGCTTCTTGATCAATTCGACCTGCGATTTTCTGTCATCTTTAGACTTCTTAAGTTGTTCCTTAAGATCTTCATTATGACTTCTGATGCATCTATTTTCTTCCTGCTTGTCTAGAAGTTTTCCTTCAATGTCTTCCATAGATTGTTCTGTCTTCCGACTATTTTTCAACTTCTTAATTTTTGTGACTAGTGTCTTGTTATGATTTCTTAATCTAAAAATTTCTTCGGAATTGTTGGATAGTGTTTTACTACTCTTTGCGATCTCTGACTTATGTGTTTTTTTAGAGTCGTCATTTTGTTGTTGAAGAACTTTTATCTGTTGTCGACACTAGCCGACCTCTGATTCTTGACTTTCTAATTTATGTCGTAACTGCATTAGTTCTTCATCTTTTTCGCTAATGATTTTGTTCAAGCGTATTATTTCTGCTTCGTGATTATTTATTTCCTTCTTTATATCTTGATTTTTCAATCTCTGATTGAAATCATTTTCATCTTTTAATTCCTTGTTTTGCGCACATAATTTTTCTATGTGATTTTTCTGGTTGGACATTGTTTGTTCATTGAACCGTTCTTGTATATTATGTAGTTCAATCCTTACTTCCGATTGTGTATTAATGTCTCGTAATTCTTCATTGTCTTTTCGATAGCGCTTTAACTTGGCTTCTAATTTCTCTCGCAAATCGGCTTCCATGGTTTCTGTCTTCTTCGACGGTGGAATGATCTTCTTTGATTCCTTTGATGAGTCTTTCTTAAACTTGGTCATCCTTGTCATTAACGCGTCTCGACTTCTTGATAAGCCTTCCTTTACTTTGACTTCTTCAACGATAAATGATTGTCCTTGATTTGATTTCTTCAATAATAAGTGTTCGTCGACTTCTTTGATAATAAGAAGTCTTGCTTGGACTTTGTCTTTAATGTCTTCTTTGACTTGGTCTTCTTTGACTTGAATTTGCTTTGTTTCTTCAAACAATTCTTATTTCAAAAGAATTGACTTTTTTTTTTCTTTGATAATAATAATTATTATTAAAATTTAATAATAATATTATTATTAATATTTTTTTGATAATAAATATTATTAAAAATTAATAATATTATTATGCATATTTCCAATATTTTTATTTTTTTATATAACAATAGTTATATTATAATTTTTTCTCACAAAAGTGCCGCTTTTTTATTTATAATAATATGACTTAATATATTATAAATAATAATAATTGTAAGTGCAGAATTAGGACACACGTGGAGAGGAGGAGGCGGTGGAAGGTATCGAGAAGGTGGGCGGAGCTAGTGGTGGGGATGCTGGAAGTAAGTGGCATGGGAGGCAAGTGACGGCAAAGGAGGGCACGCAGGGAGGAGCGAGGAAGGGAAGGAAGATGGGGAGAGGAGGGAGGAACGGAGTAGATGGGAGCGAAGATGGAAGCTACAGGGGTTGCGCAGAGGATGGGAGCGGATATGGAAACGGTGGGGAAGGAGGGCCGAGAGGGAGGGTTGCGGTGATGCGTGGGAAGGAGACGCAGGGGAAGGATCTACGTGGATGATGTAGTAGGGGATGGGTAGGCATGCATAGAAGAGGGAGGATATATGAGTAGGAAGGGTGGGGAGTAGAGGAAGAGCGGGAGGAAGGGGATGCTGCGGGAGGGACAGCTGGACGGTGGTGGCGTGCAGAAGATAGCAGCATGGAGGGGTGGAGGTGTAGGCGAATGGGCTGGAAGGTGGGTGGCAGCGGAAAAGGGCGGAAGCGTAGGAAAATGAGAGTTGCAAGGGAGGAGAGCGCATAGGTAGGGTGCCGCAAGTGGAGGGTGCAAGTAGTGTGGAGCTAGAAGAGGAGCGCAAGGAGGTTGGATGGAAGCTGGAGGTGGAAGGAAAGGCGAGAAGCCAGAGAGGTGATGAGTGTGATGAAGGGAGAACGGGGGGCAGTGAAGGAGCGTGGGTGGAAGACAGGCGTGGGCCGAGCGTGAGGTGGACAGGACAAGGAGGGCACATGCAGGGAAAAGAGGGAGTATGGGAGGTGATGGAAGGGTGGAGGGAGTAGAAGGATGGTGCGGAACGGAGGTGTGACGTGGTGGTGGAAAGAAGAGGATATGAATGGGGTTTTTATTTCAAAATGAATCTGAGTTTTTTTTTTGGATGGCTAAGAGCCTATGTTAGATCAAATATCTGGTTCAAGGAAAGCTTAATAGGATGGCTAAAAGCCCGAAATCAGTAGAAGCCTGAGGAAAGGCTGGATCTGATACCAAATGCAACAGAAAATCTAGGACATGAGATCCATATTGAATAAAATATATATTATTGAATTGATAAGATAAAAGATGATGTCTTTTACAAGATAGACTTTCTTGTATTTATAATTGTTTAAAGGGTGTCTAATGCAACTCTTCATAAAGAGTTACACCATTTCACTAATTAATTATATTATTATATTATTCTTGTTTGTTGTTATTATTATTATTATTTTTATTTATATATATATATATAGATATATATATGTTGATGTTTATTTTATTATTATTTTATTCATAACATTGCCTCTCTCTTAGAAAGGCTTTGTCCTCAAAGCCTTATAACATTGTCGCACCGTTCCTTATGACGTCGTAGCTGACGAAACATGTCGGTACGAACTTCTAAGTGTAGAACATAACTTTCGATATGTTAACGGATCAATCCAACCAAAATTGATTTGTTGCCGACTGTTGGGATTCTCTATTGATCTGTTGTCAGGTGCTTTGAGCACATTCATACCATTATCTTTCAACAATTCCCACTTTTTAGGATACTGGTTTATATGGTTGGGGTGTCGATAGGGAGTTATTGTTGTTTGTTTTTTTACAAGATTGTCTTCTTTCTGAACTGTGACGAGGACTGAATTTGTATTTGCTTCTTTTTTCTCAACGTAGATTTTTGAGTCCAAGGGATTTGATGTCCTCTTCTGAATTTGCTCCAACTTATTATCTAACGAGTCTTTTTCTTTTTTAAGATTTCGAGTCATTTCTTCTTGCGCTTTCTTATCATCTTTAAGATTCTGAATTTGATCCATAGATCTTGTTTGTGCTTCTTGAGGTGACCATTTTTGTTAATGTTTTCTAATAGTTTCTTCTAAAGATCTCGATTCTCCTCTTCTAGCTTTTGATTCTGCTGTGCTTTATCCTTCGTCTTTTTTATTTGAAGAAGCAATTTCTGATTATGATCTCTTAAACGAGAGATCTCTTCTTCTTTATCTGTGACAATTTTGTCGAATTCTGACTGCATCTTTTGATCTGACTTCCGATTACCCTGTGAAATCATCTTTGATATATCTTTGAAGTCTTTAGATGTTGGAGCTTCTCAATCTGACTTTATTGTAATATCTTGAAATGTGATTCTCTTTTGCTTATAGGAAAAAGTAAGAAATTTCTTTTCAGCATTTAAAATGAAGGTCCCCAATGTTTTAATCCAAGGTAACCCCAAAACTATGTCATCACTAGAACTCCATAAGGAACTAACAGTGAATTGAGATATGACCATATAATCTCCAACATTCAATTCTAATCCACTTATTTCAAATTGCTTCCTATCCCAAAAGTCGAGCCTTTCACTTATATTTGATTCAGGAATCACTAAATGGTTAGCAAATTCAACACTAATATAATTATTTCTTTCACAAGGGGCAATAGAAATGGTGACATCCTTCCGTGCAAGTGTCCCTTTAACTCTAAATAGTATTGAGACAGTCATCAATGAGGTGTTAAGAAACCTTCCCTTGTTTTCAACATTAAAGCCCATCTTCTTGAGTTTTCTTTGAAATTTATTCAATATCTCCTTTTTTATAATAAACAATATTCAATATGATTCTTCTTCTAATATTATTTCCCCCTTAATATATGTAAAATGGTGTAGATTGGGTGGTTGGGAGGAGTGGTTGTTACCTTCCCCACCTAGGTTCAAATCTCACTTTTGGTTTATTGTTAGGGAATAAAACCAAACCCACTTCTCACAAAACCATGTGCACCTTAAAACCATGTGCGGTTTTACTTCTTACTTTTACTTTTTACTTCTACTCACTTATAAACTTTACTTTTACATTTTTCTTTTTTTTTTCTTTTTTTCTTCTTCTCACTTCTTTTTTTTTATTTCTATATTCTATTTTCTTCTTTTTTACTTGTCTTTCTTTTCTTTTTTTATTTTACTTTACTTTTGTCTTTTTCTTTCTTTCTCTTTTTTTCTTTTTTACTTCTTTGGGCCACGGGCCTGGTTTTGGATAAGGTCCTAGATTGGTGGCTACAAGCCTGATACCAAATGCAACAACCAAATCCGGTTGTCTCCATTTAGAAGCGAATCCCACTTCACATAATTGAATATAAAAATATATATAATAAAATGGATGATTAATAATTTACAATGAGGCTCGCTTTTATAGGCTTGAGCGTGTATAGTGAAGGGTTACACCCTTTCACTTAATAATTAATAACTTTAATTAACATACATATAATATTCATAGTAGAATCTATCACCAAAATGGGTGATTACGAAGAAACACATGTTTTTCGTTATGATGAACTATGAAAGAGTTTTAAGAAGATAACATAAGAGATGTCTAAAGCATTCAGGGAACGTCTTAACAATATAACACAAGAAAAAAACCTTATTAATATTAAGAAATGATGATAGGGATGAAACACTAAAGATAATTAATGAGTATAGAGAAAGAATTGTCCAACCCATTAAAAGGTCTGATGAGTCAACAATCAAACCAATTAACTACAAAGATCTTCCAGTAAGTCTAAACTTCTTGACCCCATAAAAGGAAACCGTTATAGCATATAACTCAGACTCCTACAATGATGGAACACTACCAAAGGTATCACTACCAACAATATCTTGTACACTTCTAAATGAGAATCATGAATCTAAAAAAGCAAGTATTTATAAAAAGGAACAAATACAAGAATCACCTAGAAAGTATATTCCACCTCATCTCAGGAAGGCTAAATACTTGCAACCATGACCTGAAAATTTCAACCCAAGAACAAATGTTAACTTTAACCAAATAGGTCCAAAGACTTCAAGGTCTGATGCACATCTTACAAAGGAGCCTTGTTAGCGCTTAACAAACGAACCAAGTCTTTCCCCTACCATTAGGCAAACACAAAGATGATGCCATTAAGATAACATGCTTCGCCAATAAAATCTCATTTATTATGCTTTGAGGACAAAGCATTCCTTGAGAGGGTGGAAACATAACAAACATAAACATAAATATATTATTAACAACAACAATAATAAAAAATAATATTGGTTAAAAGTTAATGAAAATTCAAAGGACATACATTTTAAATGAAAAGAAATCAAGGCCCTCTTCAATCATATTTTTATACGAAGCCACCAATTGTACAAATATCAAGTAATCATGCATTCATTATCAAATATACTTTTATATTCAATCTCTACTATAGAATACTTTGTTGAATAGAAACTTTGATATACAAATTAAACTGCTAACCCTATCTTTGGCAATGGATATTCATCCACATCAATATTATAAATGATCTTTGCATTTCTATTTTCCCTTATTTATAAATTGACTAAATGAAGATTATAGAAGATGGTCTTTGTTTGATGTAAAAGCATTTAGTTTTTCTCAATGCTTAAGAGATAGCAATGCACCAACTTATTTTTAAATCTATAAGTGAAGACATGGGGAGTTAATGATCTTTGCATTTTTATTTTCCCTTATTTCTAAATAGAATAAATGAAGATTAGGAATATGTTCTTTTTTTTTAAAACAAAGACATATTTTCATGTAACTTTATATTAAAATTATTTGTTTTTCTAAAGTAAATTTATTTGGAGAGTCAAATTTATGAGCTCCAATATTTTGAGAATTCTAAAATAAAATTGAAAAAAGTTACTATAACTTAAATTTTTATTTGGATTAATTGTTTTTAGAGATGCATTTTACAATTAAATATAGAAAAGAAATGTCACTAATCAATGTGTAATGTTAATATTTTTACATTCACATTATAATAATAGCATGTATTTATGTTAACTCGACATTGTTAAGTGTTGAAAATGACTAAATCTCTTCACGATAAGGATTAAATGATTATAGTTGTGAATTGTTTTATGGTTTTTGCACATAAAAAAAAACACATTTTTGGATTTGATCATTCTCATTGCTTATAAATAGAGGATTAATATATATCCATACATCACATATTCTAGGTTAAAATGGATATAAACTGATTATAATGAACTCCTACGAGCTTAGTGAAAATGAATTTTTAATAAAAGTAATAAAAAAAGAATAAAACTAAGAGTTTGTTGCAACCTAACTAATAATGATTAACCTAATCAATAAACTCTTACCAGGTAAAAATATGGTAATGTAAACTTACCACTAAATCATAGTGAATAAACTCTTACCAACTTAGAATATAGTAAACTCATGAGAACTTATCACTAAAACATAAAATATAGTAAATTTATGTAGACTTACCACTCAACCACGATGCAACCAATTCTTTGTATGGACATTTTTAGTTTGTATTAGGTATTGGGGATTAAGTTTTATTCTTGACATACATACATTTCCCTATCCAATATGTTATTTATGGTGTATCCAAATACACCAAGGATATTATAGTCATAGTAACAATTTCAAGAGGTTTTTTATTGAATAACAATTTTTTGTTGTTCGTGGACATATACTTAGCCAAACTTTTGTTATTTATATTAAAATAGAGATTGCAAATAGAAAAATTATAGACATGTAAACTTTGAAATATACACAAGTAAAAAGTTGCATTTTGTATTGTGCTAGGAAACACTAATATAAAAATATAACTTTGAGTAAAAGTTTATAAAACAACTTCTTATTAAATGTGACTGTTACACAAAAATATTCCACCCTATGAGCATCAACATTCTTTGGCATGCAGGATCCATTTTAGTCACTCAGATCCATTTTCATTCTTCAGTGATACTAGTCTATCCTATTTTTGTTCCTACCCACATGTTGCATCACTATAGCATGCGTACCCGCGAGTTGCATCCCTATAGCCCGTGGGTATCAAGTAAAAGGGTAAAAACCACTATTTTATTACTTTTTACTCCCAAAAAGCGATCATTGGGTGACCTTTGGCTCTCCATCTGCCCAAATAACATCTCGATGAGTCCTTTCACCTACCTTTGAGAGGACTATATATTGAGCACATATGGCTTATGGACAGGAGGAAGAGGAGAATAATAAAGGCACTCTAGTGGATTTTTGCCCTATCTTGAGTCTGCACTCATTGATCCTTGTAGTTGTGAACCAGTTATGTTCACCTTCCAAACTCCTTTCTAGTTTGAGTTTGCCATTCATGGAGGATTGAAGTGGTGGAGGCACAAGTGGATTGATCTAGATCTTGGTTCAGATTGGTTGCCGGCAAGAGGTCGTATCACTTTGTACTTCTTCTTGTTCATTAATAGAAATACTCATATTCTCGTCCATTCATGGCGTGAATGTCATTTATTATACATTAGGTTGCATTTGCTTATGATATTATGGACCATTGTTATTGATAATGTTAATGTTATTTATATATCACATGTACTTGTTAGATGTTGGTTGTCGAGACTAATTTGCAGATTACAAGTGCTTGGATGTGCGTGGATTGAAAGCTCCAACGGGGATCTACATCAAATGTTGGATCGAGATTGGTTACATTTCTTCATTGTTTTAACATTGTCATTTATAATAGCATTGTTTTGAGAATTGAGTGGATTTATGGTAGTCATCTGTCTGTTGTGGTATTCCCAAGCCATAGTGAGTTTTCTCCAATACAGAAATGGCGACTCTGTTGGGGAAAAAATCCATGTTTGGGAAATTTTTTGAGCATCAGTCCATAATTAGAGTTGTTGTTTATCGAATCTCTGTGCCAATGATTGGCCGTTAAGATACACTGTAGGAAACTTGCTTTTTCTGAGCCTTTGGACTCTTTGTTTGACCATTTGTTGTTCCTCACCCAAGGGCTAGCTTAGCTCTGCCCACGTCTACCCGCCTCTGTTTACTCTACTGCTCCCGGGTACCCACAGGATTTCCTTCGACAGTAGCGTGTAAATCCATCTTTTTTTGGTTTATGGCTATTGGTTGTTGATGGGTGAGTTTGGTTTATTCCTGAGTCTTTGTTGGCCTCTTTCTTGATTGTTTCATGCCTTGGTTGTGACCAGATCCCTTCATTTCTCTTGGTTAAGCCTTCTTGGTTTTTTACCATCTTTGGTTTTAACCTCTTGGTTTCTTCCTTTTGAGCTCTTTCTCTTGCCTGAGTCTTGCTATTTAGGATCTACTGGGTTGTCTTAGTGATCTTCTCGGCACTTCAGTGACTAAATAGTAGGATTTTGCTTGCATTTTTTCATTCCATATATATTGAAAAAATACAAAAATATTCATTAGTTTTTTGCATTTTCCTTTTTGTTTATAAGAGAAAATACAAAAATATTTTATTTCCATGTACTGCATTTTGCATTGAGTGCTTGTTGCCTTCATTTTAGGTTCTGCTTGTGCATTGAAAATATAAAAGTTTGCATATTATTTCAGAATTGTTGGTTGATTTTGCATATTAGTGACATTGTTTTATTGGATAGATGAGTTTAGGATTGGACGATGTTGCATACTATTGAGTCTACAGATCACTAGTTTCACGACCATATCCCTTGAGTAATCACAGCCACTAAAATTAACGCTTGATCATAAAATTGATTAGACTTATTTTATTTATAGGGTACACCAACTAGCATAGGTTTAGAGTCTTGGAATAGATCATTGTGAGTTAACAATCCAAGACTACTGAACGAAACATTAGGTGTCTGACCAGGGAGTGGAGGAATCCATGGTATAGATCGATGTTCTCAGGAAAGCTCTACTCAAACCAGAGTTAAGCACGAGGTCACGGGAAGTTGGTTGAGGAGATATCCCTCTAATACTGACTGAACGTGGGAGATATATCCAGGATTTGTTCGTATCTCGGGGTACCAGAGGTTCATCCTCTTGTGCTTCGGGCTTAGCTACCCTGCCCATACGACGGGTCCCACCTACGACTGTCCCCCTGAGCATTGGTTATATTGCGGTAGACATAGTTTCCTTACCTAGGTACCGCATAGGGTACTTGCAGTGGTTATGCTGTTTGTGTCTTGAGTCAGATAGGGATTGGACAGCACAGTTGTGTTCATGCAGTGGACTTGACCCTATCGACATAGTGAAGCCTGGGTGTCTCTATAACTGATTCTATTACCTACAGCTATAGTTTGGGAGTCTCAAGCCTCTCCTAGGCGGGACATACTAGATCTAGTGTCGGGAGCTCATTTAGCCACTCTGTTTGTCTGCTCTTGGCTGTAGATTATCTAGGTGTGTGCTTTTGATTTACATTTTTTATCGATAGTTAGCCTTTAGGAGACGCTATGTCTCTCTCTGGAGAGAACGTGGCCCGGAGACCTACTCTCTGTCGGTACCGTCATTTGGCTAGTTTAAAGCCAACTTTGGTTACACATTGCGTTACTAGAGGACGCCGGAGGGCTCCCTATGAGTCTTCAGATTCTTACGTGACTTACGTTGAGGATTACATGGCTACACATCTCGATATCGGACAAGACCTTTCTACTCCTTCGGGTAGAGTTGAACATACTTCCGCTCCCTAGACTCCTCGTGAGGATTGGGGAGGTGATCCACCTGTGACTCAACCTAGTTCTATTTGGCCTAATCCACTTGACCGGGATCCATTTGATCCTTTGAATTCGGATAATTATCTTTACGGGAGGCCCGAATTACCCGAGGAGGAAGAACAAGACGAGCCTTTCGTTCCTTCGTTTCCACGTGATTCTAGATATAGGAGGCCTGAGACTCATTATGATTCCGGCCCTATGGTCAACCCCACCACACTCTCTTTTGGTATGCCTAGTCACAATACTGTCGAACCTTCCACTATGGTTGGTACTCATGTTGGCACTAGTCAAAGTGTTAGCCATATTATACCCACTGGGGGCACTACCCTAGCTGGGTGCACTACGTTGTCCACCCACTCACATAGTATGTGGACTGGCCAGATTCCTAACCATGCTAATGTTGGAACGTGACCACCTCCTAGGAATACCCAACCTAGTCAGAATGTTGTCCGAAACAGGACTCGCCATCCACCACCTAATACACATGTCGCTACTCATCAACCTAGGACTACTTTTGCACATGATACCATTCCTCCCAACCACGGGGGTGGACACATACCGCATACTTTTGCATCCACTGCCACCGCTAGTAATAGTAATGTAGGGGGTGGGAATATTTCATATCCACATGGACATCACACCACTAACCCTGCTACTAGTCATGCCCATATTGGACCTGGGAATACTTATCACGCTTATGGTCATCACACGACTGCTCAAACTAATTCAAATATTCGGGGTGGGAACATACCATACCATTACGGTCAATACAACACGGTTCCCACTATGAATAGTACATACATGACCCATAGCCATGGTGGAAACCCTTACTACAACACAGTCGGTGCTGGTCACCAGTATCACCCACCACCCTAATATGGTGCTCAAAACGCACATGTACCTGCTTACTCTCAAATGGGTCAGGCAGGGGGAGGTTATCCATCTTATGGCCATGGGCAAGCTTATGGGCTGCCAGGTCCTCAGTATCAACAGTTTAACCTTCATGGTCAAGCTTTTGGTCCATCGTATAACATAGTTCCATTCAACCAACCTTTTATGGGAGCTTATAATCAAGATTTCCAGCCACAACTCCCGTTCCTTGCACGCTTGAATCTCCTGGATCTTTCGAAGCTCAAGAATGATCCAGTGTGTCACGACCCTACTTGGCCCTCGGTCCCTACCAAGCTCCCTTCGGACATTCCAAAGTTCGAGGGGAAAGGTGGTGAGGACCTGCGAGATCATGTCACGACGTTTCACCTTTGGTGCTCCTCCAACTCTTTGAATCATGATTCCATTCGATTATGACTATTTCAACGCACCCTCATGGGGGCAGCCACGAAATGGTATGTGGAGTTGCCCAGAAACACCTATAGGGGTTTCAACGAGATTGATTTGGTTTTCTTAGACCATTTCCAGTTGCCGGTTTGTTATGATACTGGTACTGATTTGCTGTCCACTTTCCATCAGAATAAGGCCACACATATTTCTGACCACATTCAAGAATGGCATCGACGGAAGAGATTAGTGAAAGCCAACATTCCTCCAGAGTTCCTGTTGGAATGGTTCCTCAAGTATTTACTTCCATATATTGCTAAGGATGTTTCGATGTCCGGCATTATGACTAAGGAACAAGCTATCTTGAAAGTCCAGCAGTTAGATTTACTTTATTCTCAGTCTGGCGTTTTGTATGACATTATTCTTGATGCACCGAGAACAAGACATGAGCCCACGTTAGTTCCTGGACCACATGCTGATGGCATCGTGGGGTCCGCATGCACTCGCCCTGTAGACTTGGTAGCTAATCAAATGCAAAATTTGTCGCTAAACCAATTTGCTCCTGGACAAGTTCACACCTTGTCCACTTCCACTTCGTCGTCTGATGTACACAATGTGCAATCAACGAAACCATTGGGTAACCTGCAACCTGGTGGTAAGAAAAAGGGGAGAAATAATCGTAGGGGTGGAAACAATGGAAGTAACAACAATAGCAATCATAATACTCCTCGTAAAGAGAATTCCAACCCTCCTCCGGAAGGAGGTAATGCTGGTGAGGATTGTAAACCTAGGCGTAAGGTGAAATTCCTTTGCAAGGTTTGTGGGGAGGATCATCTTACTCACTTATGTCCTCATATAGAGGAAGCATCGAAGCATTTGGCACAGAGCCCAACTGTGTTGAAGGATCCCATACCTCATCACCAAAACATGGCTTCGCATGCTCCCACCACTGGTTATGGTACTAATGAAACAACAACGTCTTCTTCCAATACTAGTGGTTATGGATGTGTGAATATGGTTCAGTCAGAGGTTTGTGTTGCTACTCGTCAACGTGATTATGGTGCACCACAACCGAATTTGGGGAATGAGCCTCCTTCTCCTCCTGATAATTCCTTGCATATCGAGAAGCCTTCTATTATGCCGCGGATACTGAAAGGTGTTCTCAAGCACTCCACCATAATCCTAATGCTCAAGTCGCCCAGAACTACTCCATCATAGAAGATTTGGGCCAAACTCCGTGTGCCATGTCGGCTCTTGAATTTTTGCAAGCTTGTCCTTCTTAGAAGCATGCCCTTTTGAGTGCCTTAGGAGTTCAGGATGGGGGAAGTCCTAGTGTTATCAAGTTCGATACTACTGATGTCCAACCTCGCTTGCCTTACCACATGGCTTTTCAAATCCAGGTGGTCTGCCTTAAGAGCTTCGTCAAATGTACTATGGTTGATGAAGGTGCTTCCTCATCGGTAATGTTGTTAACTTGTTGGAAAGCTCTTGGCTCTCCTCCTCTACTCGCGTTTAGAACTACACTCACTGCATTCGATGGTAGATCTTTTACTCCACATGGAATTATCCATTCCCTTGTTGTCTCCTTGGGAGGTAAGTCCATGCCTATTTAAGTCGAAGTGGTTGATGCACCCATTGACTACAACCTTTCACTGCGTCAGAATTGGATGTACGCTATGAAGGCTGTCGTGTCTACTATATTTCGAGTTATCTGCTTTCCCCATGAAGGCAAGATTGTGACGATCGATCAGCTGGATTATGTCGGCACTCCTTCCACAGCATCCATGGGATCAGTAATCCTGCAAGTTTCAGATTCTCAGTCGGCAACTGGGAACATAGGTGTTGGAATGTACCCCTCGTTGATGGGAACTTTTAACCAGTCTACACCCGTGAATTTTATTGGAACCATTTCCGACAGTGCGCCTCCTCCTTCAAATAGTATGCCATTCCGGACTTCCTATTGTGGTGATCCATGGATTTTTCCATCCATGGATTCTATGTCTGGAGACGTTGCACACGTTGGGATGTCTATGCCTTTATCTGTAGCGGAGCTCACTTACGATCACATCCAACAAACCACTGCAGATCCGGATCTCTTCTCCCCAAACAGTTGAAGAAGATCCTGTTATGCTGCCACTTTGGGAAGCCAACTCATCTTGCTCTCACGATTTCCTCGATGATACTTTTCCATCGGATGAAGCTATCCTCAAAGCCATGTGTGGTAGTGAGAGGCCTTGGGAAGATATGCACCATCGATCTTATTTCCTTCCAAACCTTGAGCTCATTGAGTAGGAGGAGTTTAGGATGACTCTAGCTGAGATGGTTGGTCACCCTGTGGCTCTTTTGCAGTCGCATGATGTTTTCTTGGAGGGGAATATGGCCAATATTTTCCCAACCACTTCGATCAACATCTCCCATACTCCCGGAAAGATTGAGAATGTTTACGTCGGTGACGATTGCACTCCTGAGGAGATTGCTATTTACACTGATTTGTTTACTGAACTCCGGGAAGTTTTCGCCTAGTCATATGAGGAGATGCCAGGAATAGACCCCCGCATTGTTGAACATGAGATTAAAATGTATCCTGATGCTAAACTGGTTCGACAATGCTTATGTGCTGTGAACCCTAGGAAGGCAGCTGCTATTAAGGCAGAGGTGGAGAAACTGCTCAAAGCTAGTTTCATCTACCCCGTTCCTCTTACCGAATGGGTGTCAAACCCCGTTCTTGTGGATAAGAAGCAGGGAACCATCCATGTATGCACTGAGTTCAGAGATTTGAACTGTGCATGTCCAAAAGACAACTTCCCCATGCCATTCATTGATCAAATATTGGATGCTTGTGTGGGAAGTGAGATTTTTTCATTCATGGACGGATTCTCGAGTTATAATCAAATTCAAATCAAACCCACGGACCAACATAAAACGGCATTTATTTGTCCATGGGGAACTTTTGTGTATCGAAAAATGCTCTTGGGCCTCAAGAACGCCGGAGCTACTTTTCAGCGAACCATGACCTATGCCTTTCACGATATTAAGAAGATTATGGAAGTTTTCTTGGATGATCTTGTTGGCCATTCTCACAAGAGAGTGGACCACCCCAAGCACCTCCGTATGATTCTCGAACGATGTATCCACTACAAAATTCGATTGAATCCGAACAAATGCATATTTGCTGTTAGGACTGGTCTCCTTTTAGGATTCATAGTTTCGAAGGAGGGTATTAGAGTCGATCCTCTCAAAGTTGAGGCAATACTTCAGTTGCCTCCTCTGGGTAGTTTATTTCAACTTCAGAGCCTCCAAGGGAGAGATACTTTTCTGCGTCGGATTATAGTTAACTATGCCAGTATTACTAAAGGTTTCACATGCCTATTGAAGAAAGACACACCTTTTATCTGGGATGAGCGAGCCCAGTAGTGTTTCGACACCCTTAAGAAAGCTTTGGTATCGGCCCCCGTGCTTAGTCCGCCGAACTTTACACGAGATTTCATTCTTTATGTGGCCGTGTCTCAAGAGACTATTGGCATGGTCTTGGTTTAGGTAGATGATACGCTCATCGAGCATGTTATCTATTATCTTAGTCAAAATTTAGTAGATGCTGAACTAAGGTACACCCATGTAGAAAAGTTTGCACTTGCGACTGTTCACGCAGTCCAGTGGTTACAACATTAAATTTTGCTTCGAACAACCACTGTTGTAGCTCATATCAACCCGTTTCAATTCGTGCTATCACGGTGCCTTATCGGGGGTAAGTATAATAAATGGATAGTGATCCTTCAGGAATTTGATCTCGATTTTGCTTCTGCAAAATCGATGAAATCATTTGTGTTCGCTGAGCTTATGTCAGACCTTCCATGGCTTGATGAGGATGTCATTCATGAAGATTCCTTTGTGGATGAACACCTATTCCTTATCTCGACCGAGGACCCTTGGTATGGGGATATCATTAGATATCTCCAAACTTTGAAGTTTCCTCCGCATTATTCACGAGACGAGCGACGATGTGTGAGACATCACGCTAAAGATTATACTATCGTCGGTGACACTTTGCATCACCGAGGAAAGGATTCCATTCTCCGTCGTTGCTTGACTCACAAAGAAGCGGAACGAGTACTTAATGATTGCCATGCAGGGGCGTGTGGTGGTCACTTATCCAGGCTTGCTACAGCCCAGCATATTATGCGAGTGGGTTATTTTTGGCCTACTATCTTTAAATATTGTATTAACGCTGTGAAGAGATGTCACCCTTGCCAGGTGTTTTCTTGGAACATACACTCGCATCTAGCGCCCCTCCATCCAGTCATCACCGTCGATCCCTTCACTAAGTGGGGGGTAGATTTCATGGATTGCAAACCAACTTCGACTAGTGTAGCTAGGGTTTTACCCCTAGCTTGTGCCAATGAGCACCTACTAAGGAGAATGGACTCCTTAGTAGCAGTTCAGTATATTAAACTAATTATGCAATAAACAAAACATTAAATTATTTCTAATACAAGCATGAAGCATAAACACCAAAATGAAAGAATGTCTTTGTATTGATGTTACCTTGAGTGTCAAGGTTGGTGAAGCCCTTTGCAGTGTCCAAGAGGATGCTCCAAGCTTCAAGAATGCTCCTTCTCCTTCTCCAATGTTGGGAATGGGCCAAAGGTGGCTCTCAAGGTGAAAATAGTTCAAAGGTGAACTAGGGTTTCGAGAGAGATTTTGGCAGAGTAAGGGTGCTTGTGATTGTGGATATGAAATAAGGGATCTCCATCACCTATTTATAGTTTTTTTGGTGGTGGAGTGCTGACCCATGGTTTTAGGAAACACATGGTTTTAGGCAGCTGTATAGGGTTTTTTCCTCCTTTTCCTCATTATTTTATATTTTTATTCCCTTTTTAGGGGATTTTTGCTATTTTTGGAGGAAAAGGGGGTTTTTTAGCCTTTTTTAGGCTATTTTGATGGTTTTTTTGGCCTTTTGGAGGCATTTTAGGCCTTTTGGAGGCTTTTTAATGGGTTTTTTGGGATTTTTAATGGAAATATGGTAGGAAAATGGACAAATGAGTCGTATAATGTGGTAAATGAGCTAGTGAGCACTTTTTGGGTGTTAACAGATTGCCCCCTGATGTGCGAGGTCAGGAGCTCATCGTATGGCCGATGGACATCATAAGTCATGAATGGTTTTCCTGGGTGTGGAGAGAAGAGAAGAAACAAACTGGAGCCCGGAACAACGATCCCGAACAACTGCAAGAACTAAAAGTACATAACCTCAATAAAGGATGAGGAATCATCTGATCATATGGACGAGGCGGGCATTCCCATGCTCGTATCAGGATATAACATAATAACAACAATGGGGTCCAAAAAATGGGGACCTGAAATATACATGACCTCAAATACTGACTGAGGAATAATCTCAATATATGGACGAGGCGGGCATACCCATGCTCGTATCAAGATACATAAATATAACTGTAAGGCCCGAAAAAGGGGGACCTGTAAGGTACATGACCACTGTGTACATCATAAGAGTCCAGAGGGGACACGAATCTGGGACATACTGCTCAACGGATCATGTGTGAACTGCAGAACTGGTGCACTGGAACAATCAACAGCGCTACTGAGTGTGGTACCAAAGGAACTGATGAGCTGCTGGATCATAATGACTGGGGTCAAACTCTCCATGGTACACTGAACTGGAACTGAAACTGGGTACTCAAGGAAGCATGGAACTGGATGGCTTCCGAATACAAACGCCAACGCAGCCCGGACATCCACGGGAACATACAACTGGGCGTTCCAAAGTAACTCACCAATGTGCTAGAGTCGGGGGAAATCCGGGGTCTTCGACTAAAAACTGATGGGATATAATCCTACGCGATCCTCAACGATGCGATCAAGGTGCTGAAGTCGAGCATGTGAGGAACAACCACTCGGAGAGGCAATGATGTCTCCTCTCAGAATGATCCGTAGGCACTTACCACAGATGGTGATAAGTCCAAGGCGTAGGGACCTCTGGGCCTATCCTCTGGAATAGAGGAGCTGTCGTCGACAGAGGGAGACCTGCAACTATCAAGGCAATGATGTTTCCTTGACAGGAGCGCGAGGTACAAGACCGAAATGTGATAGTACTGATGGCAGAACTGATAAACTGTGGGGGGACAACTGGGCAAGTAGAGCGGGTGGACTCAAACTTCCTTTGTTCAGAGTATGATAATGGGAATGATCTGGCAGCATATGAAACTGACACAGGGGAAAGGGATCATAGCTGTAATGGATCTGGGTGAATAACTGGCTGAGGGAGACTCAAGCTGGTGTAACATGGCAGGAGACTGCAGAATACTCTGAACAAAGGCGACCTAATTGGGGGTGCTGCCGAGATGATCGATCATAGTGCCATGAGGCACGGGAGGAGACTTCTTCATGGGTTAAGGAACTAGAAGAAGTGTGTGTAAAATGGTACTGTCGTGTGGATTTTACGAGCCCAGGACAGTTCATGCTCGTGGTTGCTTTCAATTTTAAGGAGTCTGAAAGCGATAAGAAGACTCTGAAGTGATGGAATGGTACTGTCGTGTGGATTTTACGAGCCCAGGACAGTGCATGCTCGTGGTTGCTTTCAATTTTAGAGAGTCTGAAAGCAAGTAAGAAGACTCCAGGGGGTTGCTTTTTCGTAGATTTAGTCTCCAAGGCCCAAAGAAGCATAAAAGGATGCAATGAAGAACTCTTCTAGCCGGTGTGACTAGAGTATTCCTTTTTCGTAATTAGTCTACCAGGTCCGGAAAAGGGTTAAACTTATACCAGATAGACGCCCTTTCAGGTACTTTAACGAGCATGAAAGGAAGCAAGATTGCTCGGCGATCTTTTCATTCTTTTAGGAGTCAGAAAAGAGCTTAACGGAAACTCCCTAAGTGCCTTTTTCGTAAAGGACTTGTCCGGCCCGAAAAAGGGATAAAATTATACCGAACAAAAGGAATGGCCAGGCAAGGAGGAAGTGTTCAATCAAGGTTTAGTAATGATGACCAAGAACGAGGGTAGGTGGGAACACTGATGGACCTCCTTGCGGGGTAGATGAAATGGTGGCAAAATAACGAAACATTTGCAGTATGACAGGAGTGAATGGCTCATGTAAAAATGTGGAACAATCCGATGGCGGCCGATGTGGCGCGCAAACCGAGGCAGCAAGGTGTTGGGACACAATGTTGAAATCGTACCAAGTGAGAGCGAGAAATGATCTCAAGCATCATCACGGGCTCGGAAAAATGAATCCGGCGATATAAAGGATGGCAAAAACGGATAACGGCCGATGTGGCACGCAAACCGAGGTGACGGGGGCATTTTGAAAAACGCCCGGAAAAACTGGAGGTGAGAGCGAGAAATGATCTCAAGCGTCATCACCAGCTCGGAAAAATGAATCCGATGATATAAAATAGGTGAAAAACGGAGAACGGCCAATATGGCACGCAAACCGAGGCGACTAGTGGTGTCTGAAAAATGGGTAAAAAATGACAGGACAAAAATAATGCAACGAGGTGACCATCATGACGGTCACGTCGCGCTGATTCCAGTGGTGGAAACGGTTTGGAAAAACAAAAAACAAAAAAGAAAGTACTGTACAATGCAGACCCATGAGGCCGCGGGTTTCTTTTTTATGGGTAAAAACGCTTAAGATACAACCCATTACGAGGGTTGCGCAAAGGACGGCCTTCAGAGTCAGCTAAGATGTATGCCCCCTTGCCGAGGCAGGTCTGCACGACGTAAGGGCATTGCCACATAGATTCAAACTTCCCTTTACCGGTTTTGTCATGGGCTTGGTCATAGGCGAGGACGAGGTCCCCTTCTTGGAAAGTTCGAGGGTGAACATGTTTATCATAACCGGCTTTGGAGCGGTTTTTGGCAGCTTCGATGTTCTGGAGAGTGGCCCGGCGGTCTTCATCGGCTTGTTCGAGGTGCAGCAGACGCTGCTCGAGGGGGGGTGGTGTCAGGGAGAAGCTCAACGGCGATTTGTAAGGCAGGGATCTGACACTCGATGGGGAGAACAGACTCTATACCGTGAACTAAATGAAATGGTGTAAAACCAGTGGCGGTCTTAGTGGAGGTGCGATAAGCCCACAAAGCAGGGAACAACATGTGGTGCCAATTGGACTTATGCTTGTCAACTGTTCGTTGGAGGATGGTTTTAAGGATTTTATTGATGGCCTCTACTTGGCCGTTCCCTTGGGGGTAGTAAGCAGAGGAGAATTGGTGCTCATACTTAAGGAGGGTGGATAACTCACGCCAGACGGCATCTTCGAAGTGTGAACCATGGTCAGAGACTAACTGCTTAGGAACCCCGAATCGAGCGATGACATGGTTGAAGAAGAAGCGGGCAGCAGTGTCAGCGGTACAATTGAAGGTGGGCATGGCTTCCGCCCATTTGGTAAAGTAATCAACAGCGACAACAATATATTTGTGGCCGTTGGCAGACTGGGGTCTACATTCCATGAAGTCTATGGCCCACTTACAAAAGGGACCAACGGTGACGACTGGGTGTAACGGAGCAGGAGGTGTCCGGGCCTTGGGGGCAAAAAGTTGGCAGTTATGGCAGTGTTTGACGGCAGTGATGCAGTCAGTAAAAAGTGTGGGCCAGAAGTATCCGGCGCGGACGACCTTTTGGGCGGTGGCCATCCCTGAGAAATGGCCTCCGCAGGCACCGCTATGACAGTCATTAAGGACGTGTTCAGCTTCCTCATGGGTAAGGCAACGACGAAGAATGGTGTCAACCCCGCGCCGATAGAGGACATCGCCTAAGAGGAGATATCGAGAGGCCTGGTGGCGGATGCGACGGCGTCCATTGCGTGTAACTTTGGGTCTGAACTTTTGTGTGCGTAGGTATAACAAGATATCACCGTACCATGGGTCATCGGACGAGATAGTGAACAGGTGATTGTCGGGTAACTCATCGGAGATGGGTTTGGCCGGGAGAAGGGAAGGGAGATCAGTAATGAGCTGGGCAAGCGCGAGGGCTTTAGTGCTCTTAGGTGTTTTGAAGGTAAGGTCATATTCTTGGAGGATAATGACCCATTTGGCAACACGACCTTGGAGTAGCCTCCGGTTCAGAAGATATACCATGGGGTTAGAGTTGGCTACGACGGTGGTATGACTCATTAAGATGTAGTGTCGCAATTTTTGAACGGAAAAGACTACTGCGAGGGCAAGTTTCTCTTCATAGGGGTAACGTAATGGTGGACCAGACAAGGTCTGGCTAACGTAGTAAATGACGTGCTCCTGGTGAGAATCGTCTTCTTGAACTAAGACTCCAGATACGGCATGCTCGGAGGCCGACACGTAAAGGATGAAGTCTCGAGTGAAATCCGGAGGGGAAATCAGAGGGGCTTGTGTGAGGGCCTTCTTGAGGGCCTCGAATGCAGCTTCTGCTTGCGCATCCCAGACAAAGGGTACGTGGGTGCGGAGTAGGCGCAAGAAACCGTGTACCGTAGTGGCATAATCAGGAACGAAGCGTCGAAGGAAGTTAGATCGCCCCTGCAGACTTTGGAGCTGCCGGAGCGTGCGAGGAGGGGGGAGGTCTAAAATAGCTTGGACTTTTAGAGGGTCAACAGTAATTCCTTTCTGGGAAACAATGAAACCCAACAATCGGCCTGCCGGTACGCAAAAAACACACTTGTGTGGGTTCAAGCGAATTTGGTATTTGCGACAACGCAGAAAAATTTGTCGAAGGTCGTTAAGGTGGTCTGATCGTTTCCGGGAACGAGCTGTAAGGTCATCAAGGTAGACTAGCAAGATATGGACCAAGTCGTGGAAGCAGTAGGTCATGGCCCGCTGGAAAGTGGCACCAGCATTTTTGAGGCCGAAAGGCATGACGCGATAGGCAAAGGTGCCCCAAGGGGTAGTAAAGGCAGTTTTGTACTGATCTTCCTTACGGATCTGAATCTGGTTATATCCGGAAAAACCATCCATGAAGGAGAGGACCTCATGTCCCGCACACGCATCTATGAGTTGATCGATGAACGGCGTGGGGAAGTTATCCTTGGGACAAGCATAGTTTAAGTCACGGAAGTCAGTGCATACGCGGATGGTGCCTTGCTTTTTGTTAACTGGAACAGGGTTTGAAACCCATGTGGTATAGGCAATAGGGTAAATGAACCCGGCCTTGCGCAGCTTCTCAATCTCGGCTTTGACAGCTGGGAGCTTTGAGGGATGAATGGGGCGCTGTTTCTGACGAACAGGGGTTACATCAGGCCATGTGTCAATGTGGTGCTCTATAATTGCGGGATCAAGACCAGGCATTTCGGTATAAGACCAGGCAAAGACATCACGGAATTCTTTGAAAAGGTGTGTGTAGTCCTCAATCTCTTGTTTACTGCAGAATGCTCCTAAAGTAATGAGTTCAGGGGCACGACCTGGAGCAGCAATATCAACTTGGATGACAGGTGAGATGTTGGCCATGTTGCCCTCCTCGAAGGCATCAGGAGCAGGAATAGGGTCCTTGAACCAGTCAACCTTGGTGGGGAGGAAGTCTTTGGATTCGACCGTGTATTGGGTAGCGGTGCTAGGGGAAGATGCTTCTGGGATGAAATAGGAACGGTGGTGCATATCATCCCAAGGATAATCCGGGGCAGTTAGGGCCTCAAGAATCTCCTCATCAGTACGGAAAGTCTGTGTCGTCAAATCGGTTGACGAGGGGGTAGTGGAAGTATTGGTTGAAGAGATCATGTAGATGGTATTAACCTCTCCGGAAGGTGAAGAGTCTGGGGGGTAGATCTCTTCAATGGTAGGTGGTGCCGTCTCAAGGTCCAGATTGTTCATCTCATAAAGAGCTGCTCTGTAATCCGGGAGATCAGGACAATGATGTGAATAGTGCCCGTAAATACCGCAGATGGCGCATGAGTGGTTGGTACGTAGGGACTTATCTTTAGGCTTAGGAGTGGGGTTTAATTCGACAGTTGGGATGTTGGGGTCATCATCGAGCATTTGCATGTGCTTCTGTAATGCGGGTAACTGTGGGCATTGGTGGGTCGCATGGCCCAACTCGTCACACAGCGAGCATTTGGGAGGAGCACGAAACACTGGAGGGTTCTTGACTGTCTTGGGAGGTGGGACAGCAGTGTAAGGTTGTGGACCTCTGCCCCCAGTGGGTTGAAGAGGAGGAGGAGGTGTCGTGGAGGACGAAGGGGTAGGGACCCCGGGAGGTGGGTGGGTGGTAGTAGCCATGGGTTGCACCGGCTGGAGGACGACATCAGGTGTCGGCGGGCGAACGGGAGGCGAAAGGTACCATACAGGTAATCCCAAGGTTAACCCAGGGAGGCTAAGGGTAGCCATGACCGGGGCGCTTACTACTCCTGCTGGAGGAACTAGGAAGGGGATCGTATGGATCGGTGTAACACCAATGTGACTAGGTACCAAGGGTGGTTTAGGCAACAAAGATGGTTGATTGTTAGGTGGTAGGATGTCATGGGACAAGGTACATAAGTCAGACATTTCGGGCGTAGATGATGGCGGAGGAATGGATTGAAAGGTGGAGGTCATCGGCGCGTCTGAGTAGACTCCAGGCCCCGTAGAGGAAACAAACGAGGTGGAGGCAGGAGAAACAGGTTGTTCAACCATGGGGAGAACATTTTCAGGTGCCGCGGGAGCACTGGGATCATAGTAAGTGAGCTGGTCAATCTTAACCACGCGTCCTTCGTGGGGGAACATCATGGTGCGAAAGACAGAAGAGGCAACCGCCCGCATGGCATACATGTAGCTGCGGCCAAGTAGAAGGTTGTAATCCAATTGGGCATTGATTACCTCTATGTCAATAAGAACTGTTTTACCACCTAACTGGACTGGAACGTTGGGTAGAAGGCCTTGGGGCTGGGCCGAACGACCGTCATAGGCACGTAACGCAGTGGTGGACTGCTGGAGAGGAGGGGATCCTAGTTTCTGCCATACAAATGTAGACATAACGCATGTGGAAGCACCCTCATCAATGATGCACCGATGGATAACAAGATTCCTAACGGAGACTATAACTTGGAAGGCTAAGCTGGAAGGTAGGCGTGGTTCAGACTGGTCTAAATCAAACGCCATCAAATGTGAATCAGTTGGGTCAATCCCCCCGATGGCGGAAAGTAAAGTCTTGCGCTGGGAAGGGCAGTTCTTCAAGACTTCTAACGCAGACATGGCTGCGGGAGATTGGGCTAGGTCGTCTACGATGTTGTAGTTTGACGCAGCGCGCGCGTTAGGGTTATTGTTGATTCGGCGCAGTGGGAAACGAGGTGCTTTCGCAGCGCCGTCTGTGGGAGGCGGAGGGATACGTAACGCTTGATCGGTGGGGTGGGCGTTAGTAGTTTTATCCGTGGGAGTGGCTTCAGAGGTGGAGCCATATTGGTTCCGACGGGTCTGGAGGTTGACGTCAGCTGATGACATCATCAATAAGTGGTGGGTACCTGAGTCAAACATGGGTTGATCAGGGGCAGCGTAGGTGATCTGTTGTTGTTGGGGTTGCACGTTAGCTTGAGGGGCCAACGGCTGAGTGTTCACCACGCCTTGGGTCGGTAAGGGGTTTTGCAGCACCAAAGGGGGTTGCTGAGGTTGGGGGGGGTTGGGCGGTGCTTGGGGAGCCGCATGCCCTTGGCGATGGGCCTCGTCAACCCAAAGCTGCCGAGCTCGCTCCAAGTGTGGGCAAGCATGGGTGTAATGTCCATAGACCCCGCAAATAGAGCAAGGGTGGTTCGTTCGCAGATTGGGGTTTTTGGCCTGCTTGGGCGGGCGATCAGGGTTTTGATTAGCGGGGGCCGCATTGTTGTTGTCAGGGGGATTAGCCGGTTGACCAGCTTGGTCTGCAGGTTGGTTGTTTCCCCGATTACGTCCCTTGCCGCGGTTCTGTTGGCCCTGGTTACGTTGGTTATTCTGGTTTTGCTGCGGGTTATGTTGGGCGTAAACTTGCCCTTGGGCAGCAGGTGGATTTTGAGGTTGCGCAGGTGCTGGAGCAGGTTGCGGAGGATGATATGCGGGTTGAGGCTGAGCAGGTGCAGCAACTTGAGGGGGTGGCTGATAGGACTGCGGAGCCGGTTGTGGATGTGCCGCAGGGGCTGCCTGGGGCGGATAATAAGCTGGTGGGGCTTGGGAAGGCGCAGGAGCTGAGGCAGCCTGCTGATGGTAGTAAGGCTGAGGGGCGACTGGAGGAGCATAAGCAGGAGTCGCATACCCAAAGCACTGAGGTGGACACGAAGGTCCATGGGAATGGTGATGTGTCATGGGAGCATATGAGTTGGTTGCTCCAGACTGGGAGGTAGCCCTCGACAGGTCGGGGCCAGGGGAAGGACGTGCTATAGAAAATGGTTGGGGATGCGAAGAAACACGGCCAATGATACCATCTGCAGCATGGGATGCCCCCGGCGCATCATGATGGGAGGACTCGCCGCGAGGGGCGTCAGGTATAATGGTATAAAGGTAACCCGACTGGGCGTAAATGAGGTCGAACTGCTGTGCCTTAAGGATGGCCTCTTCTTCAGACTGGGGTCTTTCTGAAGCTACATCCTTAGCGATGACAGGAAGCAGGGACTTGAGGAACCAATCGAGGAAGATACGGTCATCTAGTTTAATCTTGCATAAGCTACGGCGTTTACGCCACTCATGGATGTGGTCCGTGATATGGGTAGCCGTGTTTTGTCTACAAGATAGAAGGATCTCAACGCCCGCGTCATAGCGGACTGGCAACTGGAAGAACTGCAGGAAGGTCGAGGCTAGGGAAGAAAAGGTGGCGTGGGTCCCATGAGGCTGCTCAATATACCACTTGGCTGCAGAGCCAGTAAAGGTGCGTTGTAAGA
This sequence comes from Larix kaempferi, assembly GCA_027924585.1. NCBI lineage: Eukaryota > Viridiplantae > Streptophyta > Pinopsida > Pinales > Pinaceae > Larix > Larix kaempferi. The sequence goes on from BSBM01001752.1 coordinate 1,002,952, forward strand.
GACGGAGGCGAACAGAGTCATCCACAATGGAGTTAGAGGAACACCATAGGTGGAAAGACATGATGTGGTTCTGTGGGTCCTCACCGGCCTTACCCTCGAATTTAGGGATGTCAGAGGGTAGTTTGGTAGGCATATGAGGCCACATAGGGTCGTGTCGAATAGGATCGTTGGTCAATCTGGCCAGGTCAGGTAGGTTGAGGCTAGCCATGAACGGCAAACTGGAAGAAGGCTGTGACACAGTAGTGCTGTGGACCAAGTTGGGGCCAGTGCCCCCTAGTGGAGGGACAAGATTTAGGGTGGTGCCCCCAAGTGGGGGAACTGAGGTAGTGAAGGATGGTCCAGCACCACCATTGGTAGTGTGAGCCACTGATGTAGTGGGGATGGGTATTCCCGCTGTGGGTATAGGTACCGTGAGGGGAACGGTAGATGGTTGCCCCATGGAGGGCATACCAAAAACAGGTGTAGTAACTGGTGTAGTGGTGGATGTGCCACCAATGGTCCCTATGACAAATGGAGTGGAAGTCGTACCAGCCATGGGGCTAGTAGGGGCAGTATAAATAGGGTTCTCAGACTCTTCGTCAGAATCAGAGGTAAAGTAAGGTGCGTCACTATCTGGTGACGGAGACCTACGTCGCTGACGGGTGGAGTCAAGTGACAAGGCTCTAGATCTGTGATGAGTGGTATCAACGGACAATGATCGGAATCTATGACGAGTGGTGTCGAGAGAACCGTGCTGTGGGGGCTCGCCCCTGAGGCGCCGAGAATGTCTCGGGGACTCAATGGTGACGGATGGTGTCTAAATCGCTGTAGGTTGAGGTGAGTATAGAAAACAGCTCAAAAAATCCCAATGCAACCGAGTGTGCAGAAGGAGAGCTAAAAAGCAAGGCACTCAGGCCAACAACCAACTCAAAACACCCACTGCAACAGCTGTGCTACAATAGGTGGAGTAACAACAAAGATGGTCAGAATACCAACAAGCAGCAGGTTTCCTAAAAAAGAAAAATGGTGGACTCACTAGACCAAGGGAGGTAAAGGAGCATGCAAACACCTAGCTAAAAGTATTCTGACTTAACTAAACATATCCTCTGCAAGGTGATGAAATCCAAGTCAGACAATATGAGTAGGAAAGCCAAGTGGCTATGATATCCCCCTACCGGGAGGGATACCGGGTAGTCAATCCTAGAAGAAAGGCAACTAAGATACCCCGTTCATGACACGTCCAGAAAGGTGAATCTGCCTTTTAGTTCGTTGACCGCAATACCCCTATACAGGGATATCCCGCGAACCGCGAAAGGTAGCCCTTCGGTTACTGAATGGAGTGCGGTATTCCACTCAGGCCTCCGGAACCAGTCTCCCGACTTCAACCCTCCTAAGGGAGAGGCCCTCTGATAAACTGGTCGTGACCGTGCCAAAAAGTACTAGGGGATTTTGGTTCCCTAGTTGGACAACAACTATGTATCAAGTGAAATGACCAAGGGGTGTTATTGGAAGCCTATCCCCCTGATCCTACCTAACTACAATGATTCTTTTGTGTTCCCCAAGTGGGGTTAGAATGTTGGTTTAGTTAGGTACTTTTTAAGGCTCACTTGATTTAATGTGACAGAGTGTGTGCTCGTGAGGTGTTGAACCCAAAAACAGAAGTGCCACAAGGGAGGGCAACTTCCAATCTATCAATAATGCTGAAATTGATTCTTTTAATTTGCAAAATTTTCTGAAAATAAAAATACTGAAATTTTAAAAAGATTCTGTAAAAGGAACAGAAATTATGTTGCAGAAAGGCTGTAAGGAAGTAGGCTGCAGGTGGGACAGAGGGCTGTTCAAATGCAGAAAATATTGCAGCAAGAGGGGCTGGGCTCAAAAACAGGAAAAGAGCAGAAATCAGACCGCGGGTCTGTGGCGGGTCAGAACAGGCCGACCGCGGGTTTGAGGGCAACAGCGGCGGTCAGGTCGCGGCTATCGGGCCAATAGTTGCAGTCGGGACGCAGGAAACAGGTGACAAGACACAGTCGGGTCGCGGCTATCGGGCCAACAGTGGCAGTCGGGACGCAGGAACAATGGAAAAACAGACAGTCGGGTCGCGGCTAAAAGGCTAACAAGCGCAGTCGGGACGCCCGAAAGAGGCAGAAAGCCGCAGTCGGGACGCGAGAACAAGGCCGATAGGCGCAGTCAGATCGCGGCAAACAGGCTGATTAGCCACGGTCGGATCGCAGGTAACAGACTTGAATCCGCCGACTGAGCGTCGGAAGCAGTCTGAGAGCCACGGTCGGATCGCGGGTAAAGGCCTGAAAGGCGCGGTCGGGACGCGACTGTAGAGGAAAAAGACGCGGTATGCAGCGGCCGAAAGGGACAGCCGAAAGAAAAAATTTAAAAACGGAAACCAGAAATTCGAAAACTAGGGGAGTCGCCAAAACTGTAGCTAGGGTTTTACCCCTAGCTTGTGCCAATGAGCACCTACTAAGGAGAATGGACTCCTTAGTAGCAGTTCAGTATATTAAACTAATTATGCAATAAACAAAACATTAAATTATTTCTAATACAAGCATGAAGCATAAACACCAAAATGAAAGAATGTCTTTGTATTGATGTTACCTTGAGTGTCAAGGTTGGTGAAGCCCTTTGCAGTGTCCAAGAGGATGCTCCAAGCTTCAAGAATGCTCCTTCTCCTTCTCCAATGTTGGGAATGGGCCAAAGGTGGCTCTCAAGGTGAAAATAGTTCAAAGGTGAACTAGGGTTTCGAGAGAGATTTTGGCAGAGTAAGGGTGCTTGTGATTGTGGATATGAAATAAGGGATCTCCATCACCTATTTATAGTTTTTTTGGTGGTGGAGTGCTGACCCATGGTTTTAGGAAACACATGGTTTTAGGCAGCTGTATAGGGTTTTTTCCTCCTTTTCCTCATTATTTTATATTTTTATTCCCTTTTTAGGGGATTTTTGCTATTTTTGGAGGAAAAGGGGGTTTTTTTAGCCTTTTTTAGGCTATTTTGATGGTTTTTTGGCCTTTTGGAGGCTTTTTAATGGGTTTTTTGGGATTTTTAATGGAAATATGGTAGGAAAATGGACAAATGAGTCGTATAATGTGGTAAATGAGCTAGTGAGCACTTTTTGGGTGTTAACAACTAGGGGGCATCATTATATTATTGTGGCCGTGGATTATTTTTCCAAGTGGGTTGAGGCCATGCCTACCGTTAAAGCTGATGGTGCTACTGCAGCCCATTTTGTGCTCAACCAGATTATCACTCGACTCGGTATCCCAAAAGAGATTGTCACTGACCATGGCAGTCACTTTCAAAATAAGATGATGGAGGATTTGTCTCTCAAGCTTGGGTTTCGTCAGGAACACTCATCTTCCTACTATCCTCAATCGAATGGTTAGGTTGAAGCAGTCAATAAGTCTCTGAAGACCATTCTCCAACATACCATCCAACAAAGAAAGACCAATTGGCATATCATGTTATATCCTGCTTTGTGGGCATATCGAACCGTAGTTAAAACTGCCACCCCGGTTCTCACCGTTCCAGTTAGTTCATGGTGTGGAGTCACTTTTACCGATTGAATGTGAGATCCCTTCGCTCAAGCTAGCCATAGAGCTCCTCCCTGATACGATGGAGATTGAGCAATGTTTAGTACACCTCGAGCAACTTGACGAGCACCATCGAGATGCCGCTGTGGCCATTGATGTTAACAAGCATCATGTAAAGATTCAATATGATAGGTCTCTCTGTCCCCGGCAATATGATGAAGGTGACTTGGTACTCTTGTATGACCAAGCTAAAGAACCCTTGGGGGCAGGCAAGTTCAATCCCATGTGGCACGATCCTTACATTGTGAGGCGTGTCCTTGAAAAAGGAGCATATGAGTTAGAAGATTACGAGGGAGTTATCTCGAAGGAGCCTAGAAATGGGCTCTACCTCAAGCGGTATTACGCTTGAACCTTTGGTTCGGTTTGATACTTTTGTACACTATTGTATAGTTTTTCTGTACACAGTCTAGGTTTCCTTTTTGGTTTTCGAGTCTGATGATTAGCCTCTATTTGATTGACAGATGTCAGTGGGATGTCTCACGTTATTAGGTTTCGTGGATGGTGCTAGCCAACATACGCAATAGCTTGCCTCTACTGCATGGGTTATCTTTTCACCTGACCATCTAGTTGTGTCCTCAGGAGGTGCTTGTCTCGGTCCTACATCTAACAATGTGGCTGAGTATAGTTCCGTTGTTGAGCTACTTCGGGATTCCATTTCATATGGTATCCAATCTTTAGAAGTCCACCTGGATTCACAACTAGTTGTGTCTCAGCTGAATGGGCAGTACCGTATACGAGACACTACATTACTGCGGATATTTCTTAAGGTACAACTCTTGGAGAGACATTTTATTTCCATTACATATATTCACATTCCGAGAAGTCATAATTATATATCTGATGCATATGCTAACTATGTATTAGATTGGCATTTGTCACATTCATCATGAAGCACATAAATACAAAGACATTCATACATTTGTACCATACACACATATAGTAGAACCAAGAACCAAAGTTGTATATATATATAAATATGTCCAAAAATGGTAGTGTCATACAAGACTGGAGCCCGTAGCGCTCAAAAATATACATATCGATACAAAAAATGATGAGACCCTGGGATATCTACTCCCTCCAAGGAGGTCTAGCTACCGACTCGACGGGATGTGTCTCATAGTAGTACTATACTGCGTTGGCCATCCACTGTAGTAGCCGCATTCACTCACCAGAAACACCCACTACCTGGCGCTGCATAGCCTCGGGTAGTTGGGCTACCTCTATCAGTGGTAGTTGGGAAACCATCCATGATATGTTGCGCCGCAACGTCTGTAGTGTGCGCCCTGCTGCAGCATCTGCTGCCACCTCATCTCTACCCCGACAACCATGTCTCGGGAATCCCTCGGGTCTCACTGGGCCTTTTTCTGCGAGCAAATAGTCACCCATTAGCACATGACATTACCACCAAAAAGACTTTTTTCATTTTAACTATAGTAAAAAAATCCATTAAAATTTAAAAACACAAAACCAAAAGAGTACTCACTGATGTCTCTGAAAGCTGCACCTAGTGGGAGTAGCATGTCACAATCCTGTCTGAAGTCTATCCCCGCATAGGGGTAGTCCTCGATAGCAATCACCTGCTGGTTCCACTAGCGGAAGAACTCCTCAGTATATGGTGATGCCCGATGGCCACCACCCTGTCGTGTTAGTATCTCAGCCCACCGGGTCAGGGATAGATCTCGGAGACTGTGAGGAGAGACATCAACCCTCGGGCTAAGTCCCGGAACCCTCTCAAAGAAGAAACTACAGAGGATGCTACCATACCCAAATTTTTTATCCTTCCCCTCTTTGCATTTCGTCAGTTGTGTCTTCATAGACACCAGCAGAGTAGTACACCAGTCGAATACAGTAGGCTGCAAGCATTGTGATGCATAGAACATCACCGGTCTGGATGCCTAATGTAGTGCTTTGGATCCCGTGATCCGCACCAGAGTTTCCACTATGATCTTGGTGCTCAAGTCCACTATGATATTGACCGACACCTGACTTCCCACAAGTCGTGTGTTGGCAGGACAGTACCGTACTATGTAGTCTTGCACAGTGATCCCACCACCCATGGTCCGTGACCGAAGACTAGCCACTTCCCCTCTACGGGACAAACCGGTAATGAAATAGATATCCTCTACTTCAAGTGTCAGTGTTTTCCCATTGAGGATGAAGTGTTGAGCATCCACATCCCAGTAGTTGATCAAATGATGGAGTAGTAGGTTTCGGGCCCTTAAGGGCCTGAGACTCCAGTATTTATATAAGCCACATGCTTGCAATGCTTGTTGTGCTTTCAAATCATTGCACATGGCCTCATCTACCTCATCATGCTCTCGTTCTCTCCACTCTAGAACCATCCTGGAGTGCAAAGCAAGATATTTTTAGTCAGTTTTATGCTTAAAAACTTCTTCACGGCCGTACCTGCAAGCTATATTGTAGACAGGTGCGGGTAGATGCGGGCAGTCAGTTTTTTGACTGTGCGTTTGATGCCCTAATCGCGACCCGCATACTTACATCCTGCGGGTAGCGCCGAAGCCATTTAGGGCTTGGCCAAACAAAATATCCCACCAACCAAAATTGAAATAAAAGAACTTAAATAAAAGGTATGGCAGTGACCACTAACCTATTCCAGACAGTTCGCTAAATGGTTGCTCATAGCTCCCATGATCGACGCTTGAAATTTCAGGTGCAAACTTACCACTCAACTCCAAAATGGTGAATAGTGCAAATGAATTGAAAATTATTAAATTTTATTACTATTTATAATTTTCTGGACCCACTTTTCTATAGTTTTTTCCATTTTGAGCCGTTATGAACTAATATCGTGTCCTGGAGTAGTGTTTTTCTATAGATTCCCTCGGTGAGAGTTGTTCTTATCCATTTCACACCTACGGCAAGTATGTTTCACACATGGCATATAGGTTATATGCCCTTCCACATGCATTATGCATTTGACCTATTGACCATTTTTCATAAACCCTAGGTGCGACCCCGCTTCGTGACTGACACGGAACCTTCACACTGTTATAGAAGTGTCGTCATGTGGCGGTAGGGATTTTTCAAACATGGGTACCCTAGTTAGAACCCCATTATGCATTTTGGTGCCCATGCCGTTGTTTGTCCTCAAGATTGGGAGTCCTTTGTAGTCACGCCATGACGTTGCGATAAAGACTCATACTCTACTTTTTCTTATGCTGGTCATCTCCCTTAAGGACTCCCCTCACTTATATCATGTTGTGATTGCATTGCATCATCCTGCTTGCCGCTTGAGCCTTGTGCTGGCTCCCACTTACTCAATTGTTAGCCTAGTGCCTAAGCACTTTCCCTGTCGAGCCCTGCAGAGCTTATATATTTTTCCTTCACAATTTGATGACCTTTTGACCTTGAGGGAATGCACCCCCGAGTGTCCACATCCTGCATGCACTTCCTTGCATTGAGCATAGGTATGTTCCACTGGTTGGGACTAGTCTTCTAGCTATTTGACACTCGTTCCCTCACTTGTTGTACTATAAGCAATTTTATTCTTTTTCAAGCTTTTCCCAACTATGAAAAAGAAAAAAAAACAAATATTCCAAAAAGCTGGATGGGATATTTATCACTATTTCTCGTTCGCAGCTGTTTTGTCGCCTTTGAACAGAGCATTCATTCCACTTCGTACATTATGAGTCGGGACTATATTTGGGCCTTAGGAGTTGTACTTGTTTCTCAGTTTTCTCCACCGATTGGTTAAGCTTTCAGTCATTATGGAGCCCTCTGTAATGCCTCCTGCATTGCACAGTTTATGTCAAGTCTACGCTGCCTAAGTCTATCCATTTTCTCATGCTCTTGTTCAAAGGAAGTCCTGAAACCAATGTTGGCCACTCCTCAGATATCTTGACTATTGTATGTCGTCCATCCTTATTGTGTCAGTCTGTTCACCTGAGATCTTCCAAATCTTTCAACATTGCTGGTACCTTGGGCTGGTTGATGGGGGATGCCTTAATTCCCTCCTTCCAGCGAGTCTCATTCCGTCAACTTCAACTCATTTATTCCGGGACTTGAGGCTTAGAGTTCGGTTGAGTACCTTGAGGCTTGCATTCATTAGTGGTAGGTTCTCTCGCCATCGACAATTTTGGGAATACATCAATGTCCCCTGATCGATGGATTGATCCTAGTGTTCGACTTCAACCCATTTATTCACACTCTGATGATTGTGCTCTGTGCCTTGATGCCCATTTTCATTATCGGCGGGTCATCTTGCATCTATTAACGGTATACATCAATGACCGGTAATCAGACGATGTCTCATCAGGTTCGACCCCAACTCCTTTATTCACTTGATGGGACTTGCACCATCGAAGACTTGTGTAAAAGAACCCAGGCGATTGTGGCATTCAGTATGCTCCATATGACTTTGACTTTACATTTGAGATATCACCTCTCAAATTTCAGTAGTTTGTACCTCCAGTTTGCACTAGTTGTCTTCTTTTCAGCAGAAGACCATATCTTACTATAGAGGGATCATGGCTATGATCACTTATGACATGTATCTACTTATGTACTGCCTATTCCTGGCCATTGTATCAGATTGTTGTACTATACCGACATGTATTCAGAGATACTATTGTATTATGACGAGTGATCCGTTCTTTCCACTTGTGTATCCATCACTCCACTTCTGAGTTTTATAATGTATTTTGGCCATCGTAGCACATTTCAGTCTCTGACCTCACACATTAGGGGGCATCTGTTACACAGAAATATTCCACCCTGTGAGCATCAGCATTCTTTGGCCTGTAGGATCCATTTCAGTGACTCAGATCCATTTTCATCCTTCAGTGATACCAGTCTATCCTATTTTTGTTCCTTACCGCACGTTGCATCACTATAGCATGCGTACCGGCGAGTTGCATCCCTATAGCCCGCGGGCATCAAGTAAAAGGGTAAAAACCACTATTTTATTACTTTTTACTCCCAAAAAGCGGTCATTGGGTGACCTTTGGCTCTCCATCTACCCAAGTAACGTCTCGATGAGTCCTTTCACCTACCTTTGAGAGGACTATATATTGAGCACATATGGCTTATGGACGGGAGGAAGAGGAGAATAGTAAAGGCACTCTAGTGGAATTTTTCCCTATCTTGAATCTGCACTCATTGATCCTTATAGTTGTGAACCAGTTATGTTCACCTTCCAAACTCCTTTCTAGTTTGAGTTTTCCATTCATGGAGGATTGAAGTGGTGGAGGCACAAGTGGATTGATCTAGATCTTGGTTCAGATTGGTTGCCGGCAAGAGGTCGTATCACTTTGTACTTCTTCTTATTCATTAATAGAAATACTCATATTCTTGTCCATTCATGGTGTGAATGTCATTTATTATACATTGGGTTGCATTTGCTTATGATATTATGGACCATTGTTATTGACAATGTGAATGTTATTTATATATCACATGTACTTGTTAGATATTGGTTGTCGAGAATAATTTGCAGATTACAAGTGCTTGGATGTGCGCAGATTGAAAGCTCCAACGAGGATCTACATCAAACGTTGGATCGAGGTTGGTTACATTTCTTCATTGTTTTAACATTGTCATTTATAATTGCATTGTTTGGAGAATTGAGTGGATTTCTAGCAGTCATCTGTCGGTTGTGGTATTCCCAAGCCATAGTGAGTTTTCTCCAATACAGTGACTTAAACATAAAACATCTTATTATTAAACTTACATTAAAAAATAGTCCTTGAAGTATCTACAAATACCAAAAGCACAAAACTATAACAAAAGCGTAACTAATGGTTTTTGGAAAATACATCTATATGTTTATATCAAGGTACAAAAACATCAACCTTCTAGCAAATATATTTGGAATTGATAAACCGTTGCAACTATTAATATAAAACCATTAATCTTTCAATTATAATTCAAATTGCATGCTTAAGGATATTAGAGTCCATAAATATTATTGGGAATAAATATGTCTCCTATATTAATCCTTTCCTCAAATATTACTTTCAAGCATAGTCTAGCATGGCTTTTTGACTTTTTCTTGTAGCTTTCCCAAGCCACTCTTGTTCTCTCAAAACCTCTTCATAAGAAATAAAATGCCAATAAGATATCTCTTCACAAGAAATAAAAATTGGAATTTGGCATTTTTCATGTCTTTAAAGTGTGAAACATTTCATTGCCAAGAACACCAAGAAAGGCTAACAAAGAAATATAAAACATCATATTGAATGCTTATGCATGTATGGAAATTATATGTACACCAAGAGGGAAATCTCTATGCTCAAAATATTCTACAATGCACTTTCCCTTCCTTTCCTTTGAGAACATTATTTTGTTGCTCTAGTGCAATGTCTTTTCACGTCTACCTATGTCTACACACTAATGTCTAGCTATTGTAAAATGGATTTTAAGGGCTTCAGTTCTCAACAATTCTACATGAATCAAGGATAGACATATCGCATCTTAATGTTGCAAAGCACTATATTAAAGAATTAATGTTCATCTCGATCCTTCCATGACTATTTTTTAGACAACTGTTCCTTCTGCTAATTCGCATTTTCTTCTTTTCCTCTTGCTTTGCACCTTCAGGGGCAATTGCTAGTATATGTGTTAGTGGAAGACAAAGCACCTTTTATGCCATGAAGATCCACACCTTTTGAATCAAGTGAATATGTTAAGGAAAACATTGTAATGAATTTTAAAGAGGGACATGGATTATAATAGGGGATAAGAAAACATTGTAATGAATTTTAAAGAGGGACATGGATTATAATAGGGGGATAGGTAGGATGTTAATGTTTAATTATTATTATTATTATTATTATTTATTTATTTGTGCTTATTTTAATATTATTGTTTTTATTTAATTTTTTTTTTATTACTAATTTATTTTTTAATAAAATTTTAAAATAACATAAATAAGGTTAAAAAGGGATTTTCTTTATTTGGGAGTTGTGTAAAAATTTGACGATTTGGCCTGGACATGGGATTTTCACTAGAATTCAACGTTTTTTATTTTACAAAATCTAAATTTAACTATGTTTTAATAGCAATTTTGATGGTAGAAATGGATTCAACAACATCGAAAACCCCTGGGGCACCCAAAATTTCAAAGTTTGAGAGTTGTAACCAAGACTTTTAAAAATTTCTGTCGGATTTTTTCAAAATTGTGCCGGAAAAATCAAATTTTTTCGTTTGAGATCGTAGAACTTTTAGACTACATGCTTTATTTTCTAGGAAGCATAGGTCTATGAAAAATTTAAAGATGTGTCGAGACAAACTCATTAAAAAGGATTGGTCCTGTTCATGGAACATAGAGAATCTTGTGCAAATGCTAGAGATCGCTCTCAAGAAACTAGTTTGTCCTCGATGATGGGTGATAACTCTTAAGTCGGCGAATTTTGATAATGCTTGAGTCACCGATATGCGATAATGCTTAGTGCCCCGATGTGCGACAAAGAAAACATAATGAAGTGTCACTTTTGTAATGTAGCCATAATGCTTGATTTGAGCCTCTATTTCAAGCATTATTTATACTATTGGAAAGCTATCGAGGATTTCTATGCCCCCATGGTCATGATTTTTTTAGGTTGACTATTAGATAGTATAGAAATTCTCAAGACATAAGAGAAACCACACAACTTATGGCTAGAAGGATTGATCTGACCGAATAGATTATATGGTGAAAATTGTTATGAAAGAAGCATGGTTCAAACTTATATGGTCATGTGGGGGAACAGTTTACATGCACATATTAATTAAGGTCCCACTTCCCATTTTCTTATAAAATGTGAAATTTACATTTAATATGTATCATGAAAATTTCAAAAAGGTAGTTTGAACAAATGGAAAAGACAAAAGGGAAACTCAAGGGTCAGGAAGATGAAACAATTGGGTATTTACTCAAGAAGACCATTCGAATCCCAATGGATAAAAGTTAAATAGGAGGGAAACAAATGGATCATGGATTTTGACTCTCTAACTCTTTGTGTTATATTGCTAAATTATTAATGAGGAGAAGCCACTTTTGGACAAGTTACTTTCTGGGAATATTTGATTCTAGTGTTCTCTATTGTGGACAATTTTACTACATTTGTTATACATTGGAATTGTGTATGAATGTATCTTGCACTATGGAATGTTCTGTGTGTAGTTGATTCATTTGTATTTATGTTTTCTGGAAGTGTCTATCTAAATCCATGGGTGAAGAATAATTAATGACTCTACAGTCATTTCCCTGATATTTCTGTCTATATCCTGTTGCTTGGTTTTTCAACCAAGCATGTGCAAGGATGCACCTATTAACTTGTAATAGTAGTTTCAATATAAAACAAAAACAACTATGAATAAACTAATATAATCTGATCTAACATAAGCATGTGCAAATAAATAAAAACTAGATTTCAAAACATAAGCAATAAGATATATGGAAGAACAATAACTTGAAAAATATTTGATTTTGTATTACCTCAAATGGTGAGGATGATGGGTGTTGAGCAACTCCAAGGTTGAGAAGCTCCAATATCCAATGGTCTCTTCTTCTCCAAAGCTTCAATGGGGATCTTCAAACTCGAAATGGGAGGCAATGGTTGTCAAAGGGAATTTGGCAGCATAAGGATAGGATGAAATGTGGATGAAAAGTGAGGAGCCCCTATCACCTTTTTATAGTTTTTTGTGATGGGGAATACCATTATGGTTTTGAGGAAACCAATGGTATTAACCAACATGGTTTAGGTCTCTTTTCCCCTCTTTTTCTTCTTTTGAATATTTTGAATATTTTTATTCCCTTTTAATATTTTTGGGGAATTTTGGACCCTTTTTGAGGGTTTTTTGTGTTTTTTGAGGAAAAATACATATTTTGAGGGGAAAAAGGTGTATTATGGTATTTTTGGTGACCTTTTAATGGTTTTAGAGGCTCAAATGGTGGAAAAAGTGGACAAATGGGTCATGTGAATAAGGGAATGAGCTAGTGAGCACTTTTTGGGTGTTAACAGATTGCCCCCTGATGTGTGAGGGTAGGAGATCAGTGTATGGCCGATCTAGACATCATAGTTCTTTTGTCTTTTTCCTGGGGTTTGGAGAAGAGAAGAGACCGATTGGAGACTGGAACAACGACCCCTTGGAAGCTGCAAAAACTAAAAAAATACATGGCCTCAAAATGAATGAGGAATAATCTCTGATTATGGATGAGGCGGGCATACCCATGCTCGTATCAAGACATATACATAACAATTAGGCCCAAGAAGGGGGACCTGAATAATACATAAAAACTGCTGGTACATCGTAATGGTCCAGAGGGGACACCATGCTAGGATGTACTCATGATCATGCCATGGCTGATCTCAATAACTGATACACTGGAGAAAGTAACAATCGTTCTAAATAAGGTATCAAAAGGGTTGATGAACTGCTGAATATGAAGGTGTCCAATGTCTGTAGGGACTCAATGAATGTGAGTCAACTTCTGAGGAGTATTTGTAACTGTATACTCGAGGGAGTATAAAATTGGGGTACATCTGAATACTGTCGCCAAGTGCAACCTAGATATCCATAGGAAAATGTAATTGGTTGTTTCCTCAATTAGACTCTCAAATGTGGTAGAGTCAAGTGATATCCGGGGTCTTCAACAAATAACTGAAAGGACCGAACCCTATACGAGTCTCAACGATGCGATCAAGTTGTTGAAGTCAAGCATGTGAGAAACAATCATTTGGAGAGGCGCTGAGGACTCCTTTCCAAATGATTCGTAGGCACTCATCACTAATGGTGATGAGCCCAAGGTACAGGGACCTCTGGGTCTATCCTCTGGAATAAGTTTGGTTGGTATCGACAGAGGGAGACCAACAACTATCAAGGCAATGATGTTTCCTTGATAGGAGAGCGAGGTGTACAACTGAAGTGTGGTAGTACTGATGGTAGGACTGACATATTGTGGAGATGGGAAATAACTGGGGTCATATAGTGGGTGGACTCAAACTTCCTTTGTTCAGAGCATGATGACATGGTTGACCTTGCAGCATAGGAAACTGACTTTTAGGTGTGGGGATCATAGCTTAGGGGTATGTATTGTATACTGGAGTGACTCTGGGGGGACAAGCTAATGTATGCTTTTGGGAGACTCTCAGGGTGACATACTGCAGAATGCTCTGAACAAAGGAGACCATACTGGGGAAGCTGCCTTATGAGAAGACATGATCTGTTGTGGCACCGAAAAGCACCGTTGGGTCCTTCTTTGTAGTTTTAATGAGCTCCAAGAAGGGATAAAAGTGTGCTCTCAAATGGTACTATCCTGTGGATTTATGTGAGCCCAGGACTGTTCATGCTCGTGAGTGCTTTCATTTTTAAGGAGTCTGAAAATGATAAGAAGACTCTGAATTGGTGGAGGAGTACCGTCCTGTGGATTTGTACGAGCCCAAGACGGTGAATGCTCGTGGTTGCTTTCATTTTTTGAGATTTTGAAAGCAATAAGTAGACTCCATTGGTGTTCTTTTTCGTATGTTAGTCTCCAAGGCCCGAAAAAGGATAAAATAATGCAGATGGAGAACTCTTCTAGGTAATGTGACTAGAGTATTCCTTTTTCGTAATTAGTCTACAGGATCCGAAAAGGGGTAAACTTATACCAGGTAGACACCCTTTCAAATACTTTTAGTGAGCATGAAAGGAATCAAGATTGCTTGACGATCTTTTCATTGTTTTAGGAGTCAGAAAAGAGCTTAACAGAAATTCCCTAAGTGCCTTTTTCGTAAAAGAATTGCTCGGCCCAAAAAATGGATAAAATTATACCGAACAAGAAGGTATTGGAGAGAGCGAGAAATGATCTCAAGCATCGTCATGAGCATGGAAAACTAAATCCGGTGACATAAATATCGTAAAAAAAAATGGGCAACGGTCGATGTGGCACGCAGACGAAGGCGATGAGGGGCATTTTGGAGAAATTCCCTAAAACTATGGGGGAGAGAGTGAGAAATGATCTCAAGCATCATCACGAGCGTGAAAAACTGAATCCGGCGATATAAGACTCGCCAAAAATGGACCACGGCCGATGTGGCACGCAAATCGAGGCAACAAGGGGAATGGGAAAAATGCCCGAAAAATATGGTGGTGAGAGAGAGAAATGATCTCAAGCATCATAAAAATCACGGAAAACTAAATCCGGTGATATAAAACTCGTCAAAAATGGACCACGACTGATGTGGCATACAAATCGAGGCAACGAGTGGCATTGGAAAAATGCTCAAAAAATATGGTGGTGAGAGCGAGAAATGATCTCAAGCATTGTCACAAGCGTGGAAAACTGAATCCAGCGATATAAAACTCATCAAAAATGGATCACGGCCGATGTGGCACACAAATCGAGGCGACGAGGGGCATGGGAAAAACGCCTAAAAAATTTGGTGGTGAGAGCGAGAAATGATCTCAAGCATCGTCACGAACATGGAAAACTGAATCTGGTGATATAAAACTCGTCAAAAACGGATCACGGTCGACATGGCACACAAATCAAGGTGACGAGGGGCATGGGAAAAATGGCCAAAAAAGAGACCTGGTGGAATCGGGAAAAGGAGTGGACTATCATGAAGTTCTTGCTGCGCTGATTCCAACGGTTTGAAAAATGGACATCGTATGATGCCGAAATGGTTGATTGAAAATTGTCAAATTTTTATAAATAGCAAGTGGGCCCAATGTGACAAGTGTCATTTTCACCATTGACTTTCACAAAGTAATTGAGGTGGTCAGAGAATTTTCTTGATTTGTGGGAGATTCGACCGTTGGTTTTTCATTCTACGAGTTTCACGTAAGCCTATGTGCCTTAACCTTTTAAATTATTTCCTTTCTGGTTAGCATCAGGGCCCTGGAGGCTGCGTAATTCCACATTGGCTTCCCAACGTGGAATATAGCGGGTTTCGACTCATTTTCCGCGATGCACATCATGGGTATGGGCTTGATAGCCGCGATGTGCATCACGACTGTGGGTTCGACAGTCGCGATTTTCATCGTGGCTATGGGGGTTGTCATTCGCGATGTTCATCACGGCTGTGGGTCTTACATCTGCAATGCACATCGCGGCTGTGGGTCTTATACCCGCGATGTTCATCGCGACTATGAGGTTGAAAGTCACAATGTTCATCGTGGCTAAGAGCCAGGAAGTTGCAATGGGGATTTTGGGGAAAAAAATTTCTTTTCTAAAAAATTTTCCTTTGTTTTTTGGCAGGATGTTGATGAGGCCATTGGTGTTGTTGAGGGAGAGGGAGATTGATGTGGAGCTGATGGGCAGGATTCGGGATAACCTGAATGTGCAAGAGTCCTTGGTTTTGGGCGAACTACTAAAGTTTGCTCAGATTCCTATTATGCGTTCAATCGGAGATCTGCTGAACAAGTTGGTTGACTTCTAGGTCCCGGAGGAGGTGGCTTTCATGGTGCAAGGTGAGCGACTGGAGATCACCTTGACCGATGTGTACTTTCTTACTGGCTTGCCCCGTTTGGGGGAGATAGGGGAGCTGCAGCCGAGGATTCTGGCTGGCATGGATATTGAGGATCTACTGGAGAGATTCTGCGTTCCGGGGGCCCATATACAGAACAACGCATTGAGTGTCTATGATCTGCGGGAGCCAGAGATGCAGGCGGTGGCGGCTTGTGTTTTGCGGGTTCTTGGTGCACAGGTGCCCCATCGTTTGTCTGGGGGGAAAACGATGATGGTAGACAGTGTCCTGAGGGGGACATATTTTGCTTGGGGGCAGATGTTTTTGGCCTGTGTTCGGCGAGAGATGAACAAGGTTAGTCGGGAGGGAGGAGAGTTCAGCTATGCTTCTTTCCTTTGTTGTTTCTTTTATGAGAAGGTACCTACCTTG
The DNA here is from genome assembly GCA_027924585.1 of Larix kaempferi. NCBI lineage: Eukaryota > Viridiplantae > Streptophyta > Pinopsida > Pinales > Pinaceae > Larix > Larix kaempferi. Next base: position 1,019,351 of record BSBM01001752.1, read on the forward strand.
CGGCCGCGTGTGCCGGTTTGGGATGGGTTTAGGAGTGAGCCGCGGATGGTGTGGTGGGGGGAGATGATGCCCTGGGGTGGTGGTGGTATCCGACGATTCTTCTCGTCGGAGATGTATGACCAGTGGGAGCAGGTGCTCATTGGTATTGATGATTATCCATATGCTGGTATGGACTTCCAGGGGGACCCTGAGATGCCTTGAGCTCAGGGACAGGCTTGGGGGTTAGACAGTACGTCTTTTTTTTTTTCTCTATTATATCATGTTTAGATGTTTTTGTTATGAGTATAGTTAGAGATGTTTTGTATGATACTGAATTGATTCAGTGTGGATTTTTTGTAGATGTTGGTCCGAGGTGACCAGTGGATCATATAGGACTTCGGGGACGAATGATGCTTCTGTCACCTCCGCCGGTAGCAGCACCACCGCCTCGTGTCCAAGGAGTTGTGCGCCCGCGAGATGATGCCCTAGAGGACGTACATGATACCTTAGAGGAACTTCTAGTGGGAACACCAGAAGAGGGTTGGAGGGATCTAGACCGGCCAACTATCGAGCGTTGTTTCGATGCTCCCCGTGAGTGGCGGTTGATCCTGCTGAGAGTAGCTGTGGTGATGGCCGAGAGGAGGGATCGGGATCAGTATGATCCGGAGGAGCCAGAGGAGGAGGAGCTAGAGGATCCTGGTGATCATGATGATTAGGTGATCTTATACCTGCCCCCAAATGCTGATGAGCATATGGGGATGTATTTTGTTGATACACATTTTTGTACGGCTAGTGTATTTTTTGTATATTTGGGTGCTGAGAGCACCGCTGACATTATGACTCTATAGTCGTGTATGCACGTGGATGCACATATTGTCTTTTCGTTTACATTTTGTTGCACGTGGATGCAATTGTAATCTGTTTGTTTTCCCATGGAGGCATGTTTGATGCTCGTGGATGCAAAGTTATGATTTTGTACGCCCATGGAGGCATATGTTATGCACATGGATGCAATGTTTTGATTTTTTGTACGCCCATGGAGGCATATCTTATGCACGTGGATGCAATGTTTTGATGATTTTATAATGCCTATGTGATGTATGTCATGATGTCCTACATGTTTTGGTTGACATGCCAATATAGAATGTTGTTAGCCATTTGGTCAGCTACAGTGTTATGATTTCTTGGGACATGAGTGAAAAAGATGGATTCAAAATGTCGAATCATTTGTTTTGTGCATAGGAATTTTCTAAATAGACAGGGATCGCATACCTGGTAACAGTTGTTGAGCTGGGAAACAAGGAGCTGGGAGTCCAGGAAAACACGAAGGTGACTTATGCCCATTTGGAGAGCGGCGACGAGGAGACCGATCACAGCATCGTACTTAGCTTAGTTGTTTGTGGCAGCATGTAATATCCCTTTTTCAAATTTTATTAAAATGCCCAATTTTCCACTTTTTCCCCAATTTCGACCTTTGACTAGTTTTACTGTTTTGACCTCCAAATCAACCCAAATGCTCCCAAATCTTCTGTAGGAGTGTATGAATGGTATTTAGACTTGAATATAAGGTTCAGGGATGTTTTATGGCCCTCCAAATACTTCTGCAAACTTGATTTGTATTCTGATCAATATATGTAATTTTGACTAGTAATTTGTGCATCAAATCCCCCTCGGGTAACACTGCAAATGGCCTTCCAAATGCCTCCAAACTCCCACAAATTTATGAACAGAGGTATATAATGTGTTAATTATGTGATTAATGTCTCATATGCACCATTAATTGATTTTTAATACTGTTCTAACTCTCTCACATTCAACAGCAAAAACCCCCAATTCGACCCTTGGGGAAATGGCACTATTTCACCTCCCAATACAACTAAACTGAGTAAAAATGCTTCAAATGCTCAAGTACAGTACATGAAACTTGTAGAAGACATCCATGGCAATATATTTATCACAAATATATCAGAGAATCATCCATACATTCGAAATCATCATCAATACATTAGCTCACAACAAGGTAGTGGGGAAATGGCATTGTTCTTCCATTAAAAATGAGATTTATACATTTCTACTTGGAATTTCGACCTGAAACTTTTTGGATATGAAGAATAGAGTATTTAATTCATATTACAAAAGAAATGGGGCATTAGAAGCTCCCCCAAAGAGTACAATAGCTCACCAAAAACGCCCTCCCTCAAGGAGCACGAATATGCCTTCAAAACTGGAAACGGTGGAGAGAAAGTGCTGCACTAAACCAAACCATGAAACTTCCTGTAGCTGCTACCTGCAAATACAAAATCCGTTAAAGCACCATGAAAGACCTGAGTGGCCTCTCCAAACACCAACTTGGATGGGAATCTTTCACCCTCGAAATTGGCTAAGGCAAGAAACTAGTCATCCACTAGCTCTCTCTTCACAAATGCAATTTTTCTCAAATCATCAAAATCCATTCTCATACTTGATTTCTACATTTTATAACCAACATTAGCCTTCAAGGGGTCGAAATCCTCTCAATAGATTCAATAATTTTCCATTTAGAAAATATTCCTCATTTGCCACTTGTCTCCTAGTTCCAACCTTCCATCTTCTCCCAAATTCGAATTTGAGTCTCTTTAGATTCCTCCAACTCCATGAGCGCCTTCTTGAGCCTATTTTTGGGGCTGACATGTCATAATGGTCAGGTGTAAGAATTCAGGTCTGAATTTTGTCATAAAATGTCATAGATGCTTCATTATTGTTGTCATAAAACTAGGGAATCTAGCCCATGTGTCCACTAGTCTCCAATTTGACTCTTCCTCTCCCATGGAGGTTACTATTCCTTCCCATTTCGACCTAATATGATCAATTCCATGTGTTATGACTTACCAACTCACCCAAGAGTGTTTACCTTCCCATGAATTCGAATTGGCAAGAGAGAGCTGCCATGTGTCATTGAAAAATCAAGCTAGTGTGGGTCCCACCACCTCCATATGTCTCCAAAACCACTTGCCACCTAGAATTTCTCTTGAATTTATTTATTCATCATATTTATTAAATTCTTGAACCCTTCTAATGTCTAAATATCATTTATTAGTTTCCTTATTACCATCCCACATGTGCCCATCCAACCTAGGAAACTAGTAGGATTGATGGGATTGTCTTACTATGCACTTATTTGAATGGGGACATTACAGTCCTCCCCACCCAAGATTGCTTGTCCTCAAGCAATTTCAAATTTGGATGCTGCAAAATCTTCTCCTCTTCCCATGTGGCATCTTCATTTCGTAAGTCCTTCCATTGCACTAAATATTCTTTGATGATTCTACTCCTCAACCTTCTTTCCCGTGTCTTCAAAATCTTTTCCGGAACAAGTGTGAGCTGACCTTCATCATCCAAAGGACGAAGTATTTCTGAAGTGATGATTTTCTGACCAAGAGCTTTCTTAAGACAAGAAACATGAAATACATTGTGGATTTTACTCCCTTCCGGAAGTTCTAGTTCATATGCTACTTCTCCAACCTTCCGCACTACCTTGTATGGCCCATAGTACCTTGGTTTTAATTTTTCTGCTCCATTCTTTTTGAGAGATGTTTGTTTATAGGGTTGCAACCTTAAATATACTAAATCATTGACTTGAAAGGTTCTCTCTTCTCTATGTCTATCAGCATATTGTTTTTGTTGATTTTGAGCAACCTGCAAATTGTCTTTCAAGAGCTTTAAAATTTCTTGGCTCTCTTCCACCCAATCTTTAGCCTTTGGGGCTCTACTATCACCAAATATAATGTCAGCAAATGTAAGTGCATCATAACCATATAATGCTTTGAAAGGATACATTCCTATTGACATATGATAAGTGGTGTTGTAGCAAAACTCACCCAAGTGTAGCCATTTTGCCCATGCTTTTTGCTGCCCTCCCACATAGTTTCTTAGGTATCCTTCCAACCATTGGTTTACCCTCTCTATTTGTCCATCAGTTTGTGGATGATGGCTGGTACTTGGATTCAATTGAGTGCCTACCAATCTAAAAAGTTCTTGCCAAAAAGCACCCATGAATCTACTATCTCTATCACTGACAATGCTCTTGGGGAGCCCATGCAATCTGAAGATTTCTTTGAAAAAAATATCAGCCACTTGTGCAGCACTAAAAGATGATGTAACAGCAAAGAAATGAGCAAATTTTGTCAACCTATCAACTACCACATAGATGCAATCCTTACCTAAGGATTTAGGCAATCCGGTGATGAAATCCATGGAAATACTGTCCCATTTTTGCTACGGAATGGGCAATGGTTGTAATAGGCCGGCTGGACATGTAAGTTCTGATTTGTTTTGTTGACATGCTTTACATTCATTCACATACTTCTGAACATCTTCCTTCAGCCCCTTCCAAAAAAATCTTTGCCTCAACTGTCTATAAGTTTTGAAGATCCCCGGATGGCCCGCTAGTGGGGAATCATGTGCTTCTTGCAAAATTCGGTACTTGAGCTTGGAGTTATGAACTAAATAAATTCTTCCCTTATAATATATCAGCCCATTCAAAATCCTATAATTATCATCCCCTTTGATTCCATCCAACACATCACAAGCAAATTTGTCTTTGGCATATTCAACTAGTAGCATGTTTTTCCAATCCTTGGCAATATCCATGAGAGAAAAGGAAGGCCTTCTTGACAAAGCATCTGCTACTATATTATTCTTTCCTTTGACATATTCAATATCAAAATCATAAGCTTGAATCTTGCTTACCCACTTTTGTTTTCTTTCATTTAGATCATTTTGGGTGAGAAAGTGTCTTAGACTATTATGGTCAGTTTTCACCACAAACTTGCTGCCCACCAAGTATTGTCTGAATTTGGCCAATGCATGCATAATGGCCAGCATTTCTTTATCATAGATGGAGTAAAGTTTTTCATGAGGCTGCAACTTTCTGCTCTCAAAGGCTATGGGGTGTTGGCCTTGCTTTAGGACAGCCCCTATTCCTCCACCTGAAGCATCACATTCCACAACAAAAGGTTTAGTAAAATCAGGAAGTGCAAGTATGGGACAACTACTCATTACCTCTTTCATTTTTTGGAAAGATTTTTCAGCCTCTTCATCCCACTTGAAAGCATCCTTCTTAGTCAAATCAGTGAGTGGAGAAGTCAACTTGGAGAACCCTTTCACAAATTTTCTGTAGTAGGTGCATATGCCAATAAAGCCTCTCAATTCGGTAATATTTTTTGGTGATGGCCATTCCAAGATAGCCCTGATTTTTTCCATGTGTACCTTCACTCCTTCTTGCCCAATAATGTGCCCAAGATACAGTAGTTCTTTCATCCCAAACTCACATTTTGATAATTTAGCAAATAAGGACTCTTCTTGCAAGATTTTCAACACAATCTCTAAGAGTTGCAAATGCTCTTCCCATGTTTTACTGTAAATGAGAATATCATCAAAGAAAACCAAAACAAACCTTCTTAGTTGCTTGAAAAATATCATATTCATACATGCTTGAAAGGTGGCTGGAGCATTAGTTAACCCAGAAGGCATGACAAGAAATTCAAAGTGGCCAAAATGACATCGAAAAGCGGTCTTTTGCACATCTTCATCTTTCATTCGAATTTGGTGATACCCTGATCTAAGGTCAATTTTTGAGAAGTATTTGGCCCCATGTAGCTCATCCATGAGCTCATCAATCCTAGGAATAGGATACCTATTCTTGATAGTCTTTTTGTTCAAGGCTCTGAAATCTATGCACATTCTCAATGTTCCATCTTTTTTCTTCACTAGCACTACTGAAGAAGCATAAGGGCTAGAGCTTGGTCTAATGAGACCCAACTCTAGGAGTTCTTGGATAGATTTTTCAATCTCATCTCTAAACCTTTTAGGATGTCTATAAGGTGGTATTTGAATGGGTGAAGTACCCTCCTCCAAAACAATACTGTGCTCAACCCCCCTATCTGGTGGCCTACCATGTGGAAGGTCTCTAAAAACCTTTTCATATTTTTGCAAAAGTCTCTCTATCTCCTTTGGGTGTTTGAAAATATTTATAGTTGGCTTGGGAGATGTAATATGACATTCAGCAGCCCACTCTATATCCCCATGCCTCAATATAGATCTCATGCTATTGCAAGTCACTACTTGATTTGGATAAGTGTGTTGCCCTCTCACAACTCTTTGTACTCCTTTTGAATCTTGGAATTTCATTTCGGGAATTTGATAATTTACTGTATGCTCTCCTATTGAATACAACCATTGCACTCCCAAAACCACATTAGTATCAGCAACATCAACCACATAAAAACTATCAACAAAAGTATAGTTACCTACGGTGACTTGCAGCTTTGGAACCCATGTTTTGCATTGCATTGTATTGTGACCGGGAATGACAACTGTGAAGCCATAAAATGGTTCAATAGGTATCTTTCTTTTCTCTACCATCTCTGCATCAATGAAGTTATGAGTGGCTCCTCCATCTACCAAAACTGAAGTTCTTTGTCCTTGTACCACACCTTTGCATCGGATAGTATGATAGCGAGGTACTGCTGAAAGCACTGCCATTCTTGCTTTGTCCGGTGAAGGCTGATTTTCTTCTTGTCTTTCCTCTTCTACTGCTGTCTCATATGCCTCTTCTTGATCTGAAATATGTCCATCTTCATCCATGCCCCCATCATACCCCTCATTATCAGAAAATACTTCTATGTATTGAGCCTTTCCTTTGGTACATTTGTGCCCCGGTGTCGATGGTTGGAAGCATGTGAAGCATAGTTTCTTTTTTCTAAGTTCATACCTGTTTAGTCCCTCTTTTTTATTCCTCTCAAATGAATCTCTTTGCCAAGGTTTCTTATCATATCCATCCCTTTGCCAAGGTTTCTTTTCAAATTTATAGCTAGGCTTAGGAGGAAATCTCGTTCTAGGAAGCACATTTTGGAGATCCCTAGTCAAGCTCATTGCATCTTTTAATGTAGTTGGCTTGTGGGCTTTGACCAAACCTCTTAAGGGTTCAGCCAAACCTTCAGTGAACAGCAATACTAATCTTCCCATAGATACATCAGCCACCTTGACTGATAATTTTTGAAAGTCCAACATATATTCGGTAGGGGACCCAGTTTGCTTCAATTGAGCTAGTTCTTTGAAAGGCAATTCTGGATCTTTTTGTTCAAATCTTTCTAGTACCCTGTCAACAAATTCTCCATATGTTTTAACCTGATTATGACCCAAGGTTTTCAGCCCATGAAACCACCATTCATTGGCATCTCCTTCCAAATGCAAAATGGCCATTTTTAATGCATCCTCTTCCAACATAGGATTCAGCTGAAAACATACATCCAATTTTTGCACCCAAGTGTTAGCAGAATTTTGAGAAGAACCATAAAAAGTAGGAAGTGACATTTTTCCAATAGCACTATTCAATTCTTTGTTTTGGAATGGACTCCTATTGTCTCCCTTCATTTTAATCTTTTGCATAGCATCAATGTAGTCACTGAGTGGTACACCTCTTTTACACTCTTCATTCAAATCATTCCAATCATTTACTAGTTTCTTGTAATCCAATTCAAGATTGGGTTCTTCTTTGGGTGTGAGAAATTTAGGTGCAGTATGCCTTTGTGTGCTTTGAAATTCATCAGGTCTATTATGAGGTCCTGTACTTGAGAAAATATGCTCATTCCCTTTCATCTTTTCCCTGAGTGTGAACCACTATTATCTCCTATCATCCCTTTGCCTGAAAGTTGGCTACCCAACAATTCGAAACCTTTCATCATTTGTTTATTCATATCTAGCATAACCATGGTAAGTCCTTCAAAACATGGTTTTAAGGCTTCAATAAATTCCTCCTTATGTCTTAATTTTTCCTCCTCCTCTCTACCCATTGTTTTAGAAAAGAACTCTTTTTCTGCTACTATCTCTTCTTCAACCAAAACTTCTTCAACTACTGATTCAAAGGGTGGTGTTTTATTTGTTTGGCTTCTTGTTAATACCATCAGGTTCCAAGACCATGCTCTCATACCACTTGTAATATCCCTTTTTCAAATTTTATTAAAATGCCCAATTTTCCACTTTTTCCCCAATTTCGACCTTTGACTAGTTTTACTGTTTTGACCTCCAAATCAACCCAAATGCTCCCAAATCTTCTGTAGGAGTGTATGAATGGTATTTAGACTTGAATATAAGGTTCAGGGATGTTTTATGGCCCTCCAAATACTGCTGCAAACTTGATTTGTATTCTGATCAATATATGTAATTTTGACTAGTAATTTGTGCATCAAATCCCCCTCGGGTAACACTGCAAATGGCCTTCCAAATGCCTCCAAACTCCCACAAATTTATGAACAGAGGTATATAATGTGTTAAGTATGTGATTAAGGTCTCATATGCACCATTAATTGATTTTTAATACTGTTCTAACTCTCTCACATTCAACAGCAAAAACCCCCAATTCGACCCTTGGGGAAATGGCACTATTTCACCTCCCAATACAACTAAACTGAGTAAAAATGCTTCAAATGCTCAAGTACAGTACATGAAACTTGTAGAATACATCCATGGCAATATATTTATCACAAATATATCAGAGAATCATCCATACATTCGAAATCATCATCAATACATTAGCTCACAACAAGGTAGTGGGGAAATGGCATTGTTCTTCCATTAAAAAAGTAGATTTATACATTTCTACTTGGAATTTCGACCTGAAAATTTTTGGAGATGAAGAAAAGAGTATTTAATTCATATTACAAAAGAAATGGGGCATTAGAAGCTCCCCCAAAGAGTACAATAGCTCACCAAAAACGCCCTCCCTCAAGGAGCACGAATATGCCTTCAAAACTGGAAACGGTGGAGAGAAAGTGATGCACTAAACCAAACCATGAAACTTCCTGTAGCTGCTACCTGCAAATACAAACTCCATTAAAGCACCATGAAAGACCTGAGTGGCCTCTCCAAACACCAACTTGGATGGGAATCTTTCACCCTCGAAATTGGCTAAGGCAAGAAACTAGTCATCCACTAGCTCTCTCTTCACAAATGCAATTTTTCTCAAATCATCAAAATCCATTCTCATACTTGATTTCTACATTTTATAACCAACATTAGCCTTCAAGGGGTCGAAATCCTCTCAATAGATTCAATAATTTTACATTTAGAAAATATTCCTCATTTGCCACTTATCTCCTAGTTCCAACCTTCCATCTTCTCCCAAATTCGAATTTGAGTCTCTTTAGATTCCTCCAACTCCATGAGCGCCTTCTTGAGCCTATTTTTGGGGCTGACATGTCATAATGGTCAGGTGTAAGAAGTCAGGTCTGAATTTTGTCATAAAATGTCATAGATGCTTCATTATTGTTGTCATAAAACTAGGGAATCTAGCCCATGTGTCCACTAGTCTCCAATTTGACTCTTCCTCTCCCATGGAGGTTACTATTCCTTCCCATTTCGACCTAATATGCTCAATGCCATGTGTTATGACTTACCAACTCACCCAAGAGTGTTCACCTTCCCATGAATTCGAATTGGCAAGAGAGAGCTGCCATGTGCCATTGAAAAATCAAGCTAGTGTGCGTCCCACCACCTCCATACGTCTCCAAAACCACTTGCCACCTAGAATTTCTCTTGAATTTATTTATTCATCATATTTATTAAATTCTTGAACCCTTCTAATGTCTAAATATCATTTATTAGTTTCCTTATTACCATCCCACATGTGCCCATCCAACCTAGGAAACTAGTAGGATTGATGGGATTGTCTTACTATGCACTTATTTGAATGGGGACATTACACAACACCTATGCACACTCTGTCGAGGTGGATCAACTCATGTGAAGGGGAATAAATTACCCAAGCTGCTGACGCGATATTTGGAGACCAATGACTTGCGCCATCGGCAAAGCCGATGTGGTAGAGTGGAACAGGATCCATCTGTGTTCATGCAGGAAATAATGGAAATGTGCGGTTTTGAAAACTTACAGTGAAAAAATCAATTAAAAACCTGTACAATATGGACTATGGTGTCTAGGAGTTTTTTATGGGTAGAATCTTTTGAGGTACAACCCGTTACGAAGGTTGCGCATGGGATTTCCTTATGAATCGGTCAAAATGTATGCTCCGTGTTCAAGGCAAGTGTGTATGATAAATGGGCCTTGCCACATAGATTGGATATTTCCTTTGCCTCTTTTGTCATGGGCTTGATCGTAAACAAGGACCAGGTCTCCTTCAATAAATGCTCATGGGTGAACATGTTTATCGTAAAGGAGTTTAGATCTGTTCTTTGCAGCTTCAATTGTTTGGAGAGTTGCACGGCGATCTTCATCGGCCTGTTCTAAAAGAAGTAACCGTTCTTCAATTAGTGAAGTATCGGGGAGAAGCTCTATGGAAATTTGTAATGTTGGTATCTGGAATTCAATGGGGAGAATAGATTCTATGCCATGAACTAAATGGAATGGGGTAAAGCCAGTGGTAGTTTTGGTTGACACGTGATAAGCCCATAATGCGGGAAAACGCATATGATGCCAATTGGATTTATGTTTGTCGATAGTGCGTTGGAGGATAGTATTCAAAATTTTGTTAACAACTTCGACTTGGCCATTCCCTTGGGGGTAGTAGGTGGAGGAGAAATGATGTTCAAACTTAAGGAGTATTGACAATTCTCTCCAAACGGAGTCCTCGAAGTGAGAGCTGTGGTCTGAGACGAGTTGCTTTGGTACTCTGAAACGAGCAATAACATGGTTGAGGAAAAAACGGGCTGCAGTGTCGGCTTTGCAATTGTAAGTAGGCATGGATTCTTCCCATTTAGTAAAGTAATTGATAGCTACTATAATGTGTTTATGGCTGCCTGTGGATGGGGGATTGCAATCCATGAAGTCAATGGCCCATTTGCAAAATGGCCCAACGGTGACGACTGGATGAAGGGGGGCAGGGGGGATTCTTGCCTTCAGGGCAAAAAGATGGCAATTTTGGAAATGTTTGACTGTTGTGATACAATCAGTGAATAATGATGGCCAAAAATAACCTGTGCGAATTATCTTTTGGGTGGTGGCCATTCCGGAGAAATGGCCGCCGCAGGCACCGCTATGACAGTCATTAAGGACTTGTTCTGCTTCATCTCGGGAAAGGCATCATCGTAGGATTGTGTTGACGCCACGTCGATAGAGGACATCACCCAAGAGTACATAATGGGGGGCATGGTGACGGATGCGACGGCGTCCGTCACGGTCGATGTTGGGTCGAAACTTCTGTGTGCGGAGGTATACCAAAATGTCACTGTACCAAGAGTCGTCAGACGAGATGATGAACAAATGTTCATCGATTATTTTAGTGTGGATAGCTGGTGATGATGATGAGGATGGTAAGTCCGTAATGAGTTGAGCAAGTGCTAATGCTTTTGTGCTCTTCGGGGTTTTAAAAGTCAGGTCGTATTCTTGTAAGAAAATCACCCATTTGTCAACACGGCCTTGTAGAAGACGGCGATTCAAGAGATAGACCATTGGGTTGGAATTGGCCACAACCGTGGCGTGGCTGAGGAGAATGTAATGTCATAGCTTTTGTACTGAAAAGACGACGGCGAGGGCCATTTTCTCTTCATGTGGGTAGCGCACTGGTGGGCCTGACAAGGTCTGGCTCACATAGTAAATGACATGTTCTTGACGAGCGGAGTCTTCTTGGACAAGTACTCCGGAAACGACGTAATCTAATGCCGAAATGTACAAGGTAAAGTCTTTCGTGAAATCTGGAGGAGAAATCAAGGGGGCACTCATAAGTGCTTTTTTTAGGTCTGTGAAAGCCCCTTCTGCTTGGTCGTCCCAATAAAAACGGGTATGAAGGCAAAGTAAACGGAGGAAACCATGTACTATGGTGGCATAATTTGGGACAAAGCGACGAAGGAAGTTGGACTTCCCTTGGAGGATTTGTAGTTGTCTTAATGTACGAGGTGACGGTAGGTCTACTATGGCTTGGAAATTTTGGGGGGCGACGGTGATCCCTTTTTCTAAAATGACAAATCCCAGCAAGCGACCTGCTAGAACGCAAAAGACACACTTGAGTGGGTTCAGGCAGATGTTGTATTTTCGACAACGCAAGAAGACTTGTCGAAGATCATCTAAGTGGTCGGATCGTTTCTTAGATCGAGCCGTAAGGTCGTCTAGATAAATTAATATGAATTTATTTAGATCATGGGAACAATAAGTCATGTCTCATTGGAAAGTGGCTGAAGCGTTCTTGAGACCGAAAGGCATGACGCGATAGGTGAAGGTGCCCCATGGGGTAGTAAAAGCGGTCTTGTATTGATCTTCTTTACGGATTTTGATTCGGTTGTATCTGGAGAAACCATCCATAAAAGAAAGTACCTCATTCCCCGCACACTCATCGATTAGTTGGTCAATAAATGGTGTGGGGAAGTTGTCTTTGGGACAAGCTAGGTTGAGGTCATAGAAGTCAGTACATACACGGATGGTGCTGACTTTCTTATTGACTGGTACTGGTTTTGAAACCTAGGTGGTGTATGAAATAGGGTATATGAAACCTACTGCTCGAAGCTTCTCAATTTCTGCTTTGACGGCTGGAAGCTTGGATGGGTGAATGGGACGTTGTTTCTAGCGGACCGGTGATATGTTGGGCCAAGTGTCTATGTGATGTTCTACTATGGTAGGATCAAGACCAGGCATCTCGGTATAAGACCAGGCGAAGACATCTCGAAATTCTTGGAAGAGTTTCTTATAAGCTTGGGTTTCTTTTTCAATGCAATATGTGACTATAAAGTTACAAGCTCGGGTTTTTCGAGGGTGGTGGAGATGTCGATTTTTATAATGGGCGAAATGTTAGCCATGTTACATTCTTCAAAGGCTTCTGGAGATAGGACTGGATCTATGAACCAATCGACCTTGGTTGGTAAGAAGTACTTGGTTTCAATGGATAGTTGGTTTGCCATGGTGGACGTAGATGCCTCTGGGATGAAGTACGATCGATGGTGCATATCATTCGAAGGTTAGTCCGGTGCAGTGAGTGTTTCTAGAATTTCCTCATCAGTGCATAAGTAGTGTGTCATTAAATTAATTGGTTCAGGTTTATAGGTAGTTGAAATCATATAGATGGTATTGATTTCTTCTGAATGGGAAGATTCTGGGGGGAATATTTCCTCAATAAGTGGTGGGGATATCTCTAGGTCGGAATTATTCAACTCGTATAGTGCTGCTCTGTAATCTAGGAGATTGGGGCAGTGATGTGAATAATGGTTGTAGATGGCGCATATTGCACAAGGGTGGTTTGTGCACAATTATTTATTGCAAGGCTGAGGGCGGAGTTCTAGTTTGACGACTGGAACGTTGGTGTCGTCATCCAACATATTCATGTGTTCTTGAAGTGTCGGTTATTGTGGACATAGATGGGTAGCGTGGCCAATATCATCGCACAATGAGCACTTAGGGAGCACGTGGGTTGGGGGATTCTTAGCTAATTTGGGAGTCGCTGGGGGGGTGCGAGTTGTGGGTGCAGTGTTGTAGGTTGGTGGACCTCTACCCCCAGTGTGGCGGGATTGAGGGGGGACATAACTAGATTTTGATGTAGTGCCCCCTATTGGATTTGATCGGTTTTGGGGATTTGAACCACCAGGTGGTGGGCGATTTTGGGGGTTGGGTATGCTAGGTGGTGGATGGTTTGAAATACTCATGGGTTGCACTAGTTGTAAAACAACGGTTGGAGTTGGTGGGGGAGTTGGGGCAGGTAAGTACCATATAGGTAATCCTAACATTAAACTTGGAAGGTTGAGTGTAGCCATTACTGGCATGCTGACAACTCCTGAAAATGGAAACAAGAATGGGATAGTGTGAATCGGTGTTGTTCCGATATGAATAGACACGATGGGTGCTTGTGGCAGTGGTTGAGGTTGTTGAGGATGTTGCTGTTCGTTGTGTGATAGGGTGCAAAAATTGGATACTTCAGTTACTCAGAGAGGGGCTGGGATAGAAGGGAAAGTGGTGGTCATGGAATTATCCGAATATATCCCAGGTCCGACTGAGGAGACGAACATTGTGGGTGCATTCTAAACGGGTTGTTCGATCATGGGAAGAACATTTTCAGGCATTGCGGGGCCATTTGGATCATAGTATGTAATCTGGTTGATTTTGACTACGCGTCCTTCATGGGGGAACAACATGAGGAAAAAAACTGAAGAAGTGACAGCTTTCATTTTATACATGTAGCTTCATCCCAGAAGGAGATTGTAATCAATTTGGGCGTTATTGACCTCTATATCTATGAGAACCAATTTTCCCCCAAGTTGTATGGGTACGTTCACTAGCAAACCTTGAGGTTGAGCTGCACGGACATCGTAAGCTCGCAATGCGGTAGTTGACAATTGTAGCATTGGGGATCCAAGTTTCTGCCATACAAAATTTGATATAACGTAGGTGGAGGCACCTTCATCGATTATGCATCGATGAACAACGAGGTTGCGAATGGACACAGAAACTTGAAAAGCTAGAGATAAAGGTAGATGAGGTTCAGCTTGGTCTAAGTCGAATGCCATCATGTTGGAGTCGTTAGGGTCTATGGCACCGATGGAAGATAACAACAATTTTCTCTGTGCCAGACAATTTTTTAGGATTTCTAGAGTGGAGATAGCGGCAGGGGACTGGGATAAATCCTCTACAATGTTATAGTTGGAAGTTGCACGAGCATTAGGGTTATTGTTAATTCATCTCAAAGGGAAACGAGGTGCTTTTGGACCCTTGTCCATGGGCATATTGGGTATGCGAAGTGGTTGATCGGTTGGGAGAGTACTCGAAGATGGGTCGGTAGGTGTGGCCTCAGGGGTGGATCCGTATTGATTTCGACGGGTTTGAAGATTGACATCATGAGAAAATGGTGAGTATTGGACTCTGTATGCTGGTAATCGGCTGCCGCACAGGTGATTTGTTATTGTGTTGCAGCAGATCCTTGAGAGGGATTATTTGGACGAGTGTTTACTATGCCTTGGTTTGGTAGGGGATTTCGCAATATCATGGGTTGTGGCTGAGGAGGAGGTGTTGGCTGTGCAGCATGTCCCTATCATTGGGTGTCGTTGGTCCAGAGTTGATGCGCTCGATCTAAATGGGGACAATTATGTGTGTAATGGCCGTAGACTCCACATATGGAACACGGGTGGTTTGTTCTCAAATTATTATTTTTGGCTTGTTTTGGTGGACGATCAGGGTTTTGGTTGGGGGGGACAGCATTATTATTATTTGGGGGATTAGGTGCTGGTCCACCTTGGTTTTGTTGTTGGTTGTTTCTGTGGTTACATCCTCTTCCGCGACTTTGTTGACCTCCTTGGTTAAGCTAGTTGTTCTGGTTTTGAGGTTGGTTTTGCTGTGCGTAGACATGCCCTTAGGCAGTAGGTGGGTTTTGAGGTCGTGGAGGCTTTGGAGGAGGTTGCGGTGGGTAGTAAGTAGGAGGGTTATGAGGTGGACCTGTTGCTTGTTGCGGTTGTGGGTAACCTTGAGCTGCTGAAAGTGTTGGAGCAAGAGGTGTTGCTTGTTGAGGATAATAAGCCACTTGGGCTTGTGGTAGGACCGGAGTTTGGTGGGCCTGTTGGTTATAATATGGAGATGGTGTATAAGCTAATGGTGCTTTTCCATAACACTGTGGTGGACATGAGGGTCCATGACTATGGTGGGTTTGTATTACTGGAGCATACGAAGTTGTAGTTCCATAATGAGATGTAGCCCTAGAAGTATCTGGGGCATTGTTTGTACTCATCATGGTAAAAGGTTTGTTTTGCACCATAACCTCACCGATAATACTGTCGGTGGCATGGAATGCCCCTACTGTCGGTGGCATGGAATGCCCCCAATGCATCATGGCAGGATGGATCGCCGCGTGGGGCGTCAGGTAAAATAGTGTATAAATATCCGGACTGGGCATATATGAGGTCGAACTGCTGGGATTTTAAGATGGCTTCTTCTTCCGACTGGGGTCGTTCAGAAGCTACATCTTTGGCTATGAGGGGGAGGAGTGATTTGAGGAACCAATCCAAAAAGATACGGTCATCAAGATTTATCTTGCAGAGGCTACGACGCTTAATCCACTCATGGATATGATCAGTGATGTGTGTAGCGGTGTTCTGTCTACAAGATAAAAGTATTTCCACTCCTGCATCATAGCATACAGGTAGTTGAAAGAACTAAAGGAATGTTGAGGCGAGGGATGTAAAAGTGGGGTGTGTCCCATGTGGCTACTCAATGTACCATTTGGATGTGGAGCCAGTGAAAGTTCTTTATAAAAGTCTGAGCCAAATGGAATCATGTACTATGGAGTTTGAGGAACACCATAGGTGAAATGACATGATATGGTTATGAGGATATTCTCCAGCTTTCCCTTCAAATTTTGGGATGTCTGAAGGTAGATTTGTGGGCATAGGGGGACAAGTAGGGTCATGTCGGATGGGATCATTTGTTAGCCTAGCCAAGTCTGGTAGGTTAAGGCTAGCCATAAATGACAAACTGGTGGAGGGGTGTGATGTTGTCATGGGGGCATAAGTGTTGGTGGTGGCATTATGTATTATGCCACTGCCCCCTAGGGGAATGTGTGTGAAAGGGATATGTCCTCCAATCAAAGGGGTATGGGTGGGAGTTGTGTTCCCAAGTGTAGCTTAAGTTATAGATGGGTTTGGATTTGATATAGTAGACCCAGGATTTGGTATGCTGGAAGTGGTTCCAGTCAAAGGTATACCTATAGCAGGTGTAGGTCCTGTGTTGGGCATCCCTAGAGTAGATGTAGTTCCCATATTAGGCATGCCTAGAGTGGAAGCAGTTCCCAGGTTAGGAATACCAACATTGGTTGTGGGAGTGGTGGCCAATGCGGTAGCTGGGATGGTGGAAGATGTTCTACCAACAGTCCCTGTGTTGAAACGGTTGGAAGAAAAATCAGCCATAGGGCTAGTGGGTGAGGTGTATGTGGAATTTTTGGATTCTGCCTCAGAATCTGATGTGAAATGAGGCACGTTAGAATCAGATGACGGGGCTCTATTCCGATGACGTGTGGAGTCAAGGGAACCGTACTACAGGGGATATCCCTGGAAGTGCCGAGAACGTCTCGGGGAATCAATGGTGACAGTTTTATCAAAAGATTACCAGGTGGTGGTGAGTGGCAATCTCTAAAGCCCTAATGCAACTGTGCGTGCAAGAGGGGAGCATGAAAAATAAATGGGTTTCAAGCCAAAAAAAATCTCAAAACACTTACTATGACAGTTGTGCTATAGTAAGTGGAGTAATAAAAAAATGTGGTCAGAAAACCAACATGCAAACGGCTCCTAAAAATAGAAAAAGGTATACTGACTAACCAATGGTGGGTAATGGATCATGCAAACACCTAACTAGAAGTGGTATTATGACTCAACGAAACATATCCTCTGCAAGGTGATGAAATCCAAGTCAGACAATATGAGTAGTGGAATCAAAGGCTAGATATCCCCCTACCGGGAGGGACACTGGGTAGACAATCCTAAAAGTTTGGCCACTAAGATACCCCTTTCATGACACATTCGGTTGGGTGAATCTGAAGTTTGGTTCTATTGCCGATGTACTCCAATAAGGGTGGTACAACGAGAACTGCAAAAGGTATCCTTCGGTTATTGAATGGATAGCGGTATTCCACTCAGGCTTCCAGAACCAGTCTAGCTACTTCAACCCTCCTAAGGGAGAGGCCTTCCCGATAAATTGGTGTTAAACCGTGTCAACAAATAATAAGGGATTTTGGTACCCTAAATGTCAAATCACTATGTCTCAACATGAAAAATGAGTGAGGGGTGTTATTTAGATACTTATCCCCTCAGTCCTACCTAGCTACAAAATTCTTTTTGTGTTCCCCAAGTGGGGTTAGAATATTGGTTGAGTTAAGGTAACTTTTAAGTCTTACTTGAAATTATTGTGATAGATTGTGTGCTGGTGTAGTTGTATACCAAAACAATGTGCCTCGCATGGGCGATTTAATCACAAACCAAAATAATGGATTCAATTTGCGAAAAAATGAAAGACGTTTCAAGTGTAAATGCTTTAATAACCCTTTCAAAAAATATGGATCCTTTAAAAAGTAAAGCACATAAAATATGTAAAAATAAATGGTTTTTTAGAGTCTTTCTTGGGAAAAAAATTAAGCAACTTTAGAAATATGGTTCTAACTTTGCAATGTATAGATTTAGAATCTCAAAAATACTTAAAAAATATTTCTTTCAATTATCTGAAATTTTTTAAAAAGATAAATGAATTATTTAACAAATATCACTTTAATAATGCTGCAATAATAACACAGTGGGCTGTAAAAACTGCAGAAATTAATGCTGGAAAAATAAGCTATTTTGGGTGTTTTTTTTGGAAACAATTGGCCAAAACGAAACAGGAAATATTGTGGCTTTCAGGTCAAAACCCGCGATGAGCTGCACGGCGATATGGGTGAAAGTCGCGATGGACCGTGTGGGAAAGTGCGAAACAGTCGCGATGGACCACGCGGGAAAAGCTCGCCTAGCCGTGATGTGCAGCACGGGAAAAAGTTGCGCAGCCGCGATGCGCCACGCGGGAAAAATTTGAAAAGTTACGATGGACCACACGGAAAAAAGGTTCATAGTCGCGATGGACCGCACGACTATGGGGCCGAAAGTCACGATGTACGAATGGAAAAACGGTCGTCGAAAAATGAACCCAAAAATGGAAATTTTGGGTTGTTTCGGGCTGCAGAAAGGGCCAATGGCTAGGGCAGCTATCAAGAAGCTGGCTAGTATGGCAGATCTACAGTTTTAAAAGGGAAAAACAACTAAAATGAAGATCTAAAGCAAAAATTTAAAGTTCAAAACCCAGCGGAGTCACCAAAAATTGTTGCTTGGTTTTTCAACCAAGCATGTGCAAGGATGCACCTATTAACTTGTAATAGCAGTTTCAATAGAAAACAAAAACAACTATGAATAAACTAAGATAATCTGATCTAACATAAGCATGTGCAAATAAATAAAATACTAGATTTCAAAACATAAGCAATAAGATCTATGGAAGAACAATAACTTGAAAAATATTTCTTTTTGTATTACCTCAAATGGTGAGGATGATGGGTGTTGAGCAACTCCAAGGTTGAGAAGCTCAAATATCCAATGCTCTCTTCTTCTCCAAAGCTTCAATGGGGATCTTCAAACTCGAAATGAGAGGCAATGGCTCTCAAAGGGAATTTGGCAGCATAAGGATAGGATGAAATGTGGATGAAAAGTGAGGAGCCCCTATTACCTTTTTATAGTTTTTGGTGATGGGGAATACCATTATGGTTTTGAGGAAACCAATGGTATTAACCAACATGGTTTATGTCTCTTTTTCCCTCTTTTTCCTTTTTTGAATATTTTGAATATTTTTATTCTCTTTTAATATTTTTTGGGAATTTTGGACCCTTTTTTATGGTTTTTGTGCTTTTGGAGGAAAAATACATATTTTGAGGGGAAAAAGGTGTATTATGGTCTTTTTGTTGACCTTTTAATGGTTTTAGAGGCTCAAATGGTGGAAAAAGTGGACAAATGGATCATGTGAATAAGGGAATGAGCTAGTGAGCACTTTTTGGGTGTTAACATATCCCTTGATGAACTATTTCATGGGAATTGGCAGGTGCATGTATCATTCTGTCCTTCATTCTTGCAACTTTTATTATGGCTAGAAATTTGCATTCTGCATTTTAGATCAGCTACATTTTATTAGGAAACCATAAATGGTGGATCGGGTCGCAATTGGTGAAACCCAAATAATTAATGGTTGTCGAGCTAGAATATGGATGAGTTCCCTATTTTAAACAGTTTGAGGTCTAATTGGTACCTTTTACAAGGGAGAACCTCTATTGTTGGCTTGGGTAATTTAAACTCATCAGCACAACAGTAGATCCACACCCCCACTATTATGCATTGTTATAATAATAGTAACATTAAGATAAGAAAGAATCCTAATTTTGAGGCAAAAACGATGCACATAGAAATTCATCACCACTTCATTAGAGATCTAATATAATAAGAAGTAGTGTGTATCCACAATATTGTAGGACAAAGAATGAGTTGGAAAAGAAAGTTCAAAATATTGATTTGTTTCTTTATGCAAGAAATTAGTATTTGAACCATTAAGCATTAAAAGACGGAATTTTGAGAAAGCTAATGCTTAATTTAAGCATGCCCAAATGATTTTGATTTCACTTTGGTTTTCTTTAATTCATTAATTTGTGTGTTTGGTAAGACAAATAGTATTTGAATAAGTATGGAGAGTATGCATTATTTTGAGTTAATTATGATTTGGTTGATTGAAGTTCAATATTAAAAAAAAAAACTAATCATAAACATTTATATAATTGTTGAATGAATTTAGACAATTCTTGCTAGCTCATTCGGTTAAGGTGTCGGTCTCGTCAGTAGGGTGACCCGAGTTCAATTCCTCTGAGGGGTGAGCTAGTTGGGAGGAGACACCCAAAAATCCAGCCAGCATAAGTGTTGGTGTGGCCCAGGCCGGGTGTGATCCCTGAGTGACTTTGACGTCTTAGATGTCGCTGGGTTGTGGTTCTTAACCAATGGTTCATTGCTACTAGCCCCAAGTGACAGAAAATCGAACAAACAAACAAACAAAATGTTGAATGAAATTAATATTTTGAAATGGGTTATAAGTTTATCTTTGAAGTCTCTGATTGTTAGAAAAACAGGATCGCAGAGCAATAACAATAAACATAATTGCAAATATAATCACACATACACATTACAAGAGAGACACAGATATATCGTGGTTCACCCAACTTGGGCTATGTCCACATTGAATTTTCCAGTCCTTATTATTATTACCGTCCAGCAAGGTGAAGGGATACAACCTGCAGCACAACTACTGCACTTTCTCTTCTCTATTTCACAGTCTCTCTCCTAATCTCAGAGATCTTTACAATGCATAAAACCTAATACATCATCATACCTAGATGTATTACAATGTCTTTATTTTATAAGGGAAAGACAATGGGAAAATACCACGGGATACCCAAAACCATGGGCCCGCAAAACAACTGGCGAAAACAGCCCCAAAAATTTTCTTTGGGGGCGTTGCCCCCAAACCCCCGCGCCTAGACCCCCCAGCCAAGGGGGATGATCCCCCCTGGAACCCCGTGGGGGGGCGATGCCCCCCCACACCCCCCCGCTGGGGTGACTGTACAGTCCACCTACATATCATATAAAACTGGGGTACAAACACGGCTGATACAATATCATCTATGAGACTAAAAGATCTGGCTCCACAACCAACACTAATTTCTTTTTGTTGTGCATTATTAATTTTTATACAAAATGCCTTGATTTATCCTTCATATATTGTATCAGTTTTGAGTTGCAACAAATATGTGACATTATTTTTTTCCAAATATAATATTGGTAAAGTACAAAGATAATCTTCAAAGCCATCTTTTCCTTAAAATTAATGTAAATACGATATTGGTAAAGTACAAATATAATCTTCAAAGACATCTTCTCTTTAGAATTAAAATTAATGTAAATGAAATAAAAGTAATTGTAATAGTAATAAGTACTTTGGAGTGGAACATAAACATCACACTCAACTATGAGGGATTGTGAGTAGTTATTTCTTTTAAATACTTGGTCATTGACATTATATTATATCCAAAATAAACTTATAGAAAAATTGAGAATACTCTTTAAAATATTTGAGTACAAATTAATATTTTTTTACAATGTTAATAAAAATAGAGATACTGTGATTAGGAGGAGAAACTTTATGTTAATTGATGTCATATATTATATTATTATATTAAAGTAATTCAATATCAATGTTGGTATGATGAAATGATATAAAATAATTAGAAATTGAAGATGAAGATTTACTCCTTTGGTATGATGAAATGATATAAAATAATTAGAAATTGAAGATGAAGATTTACTCCATAAACCATTAGTCATTCCAAACTTGAAACAAAATAAAGTAATAGAAAAAAAAATTATAAATATGAAATCAACCCATTATTATTTAGAAGAAAATAAGAGAAAACATATATATATATATAACCTATGAGATGAAAAAACTAGCTATCATGCATCGTTATAATAATAGTACTATTAAGATAACAAATAATCCTAATTTTCAAAGAATTTTGAGAAAGCTAATGCTTAATTTAAGCATGCCCAAATGATTTCAATTTCACTTTGGTTTTCTTTGTAGTTGAATATGTATGCAGAGCGTTGTAAGTTGATTTTTAGGTGTTTTTTTGGTTGTGCATTATTATTTTGTGTGCAAAATGCATTGATTTATTCTTCAATCTAGCATTAGTTTTGAGTTGCAACAAATACGGGATATTGATTTTTTTCAAATATGGTATTGGCAAAGCACAAAGATAATCTTTAAATACATTTTTTTAGAATTAAAATTAATGTTAATGAAATAAAAATAATTGTAATGTGGAACATAAATATCACACTCAATTATGAGTAATTGTGGGTAGTTGTTTTTAACAAATACTTGGGCATTGACATTGTATTTTATATTGAGAAAACCCGTTAAAATATTCGAGTACAAAATAATATTTTTTTATAATGTTAGAAAAATAGGGATTTTATGTTTAGGAGGAGAGGTCCTATGTAATGTCTCCAATTTGAATTTTTCTCTCAATTTAGTCAATTTTCGAAACTTTGACTAGTGAAGCTCCAAACTGTCCCAAATGATCCCAAATCTTTTCGAATGATGGATGGAGTGCATTGAGGTGTATTTGGACACACTAAATCAGCTATTATATGCTTGGACACTTTATAAATACTTAAGCAACTTGCATTGACAATTAGAGAATGAAAGGCAGAATTACTAGGAAAATCGATGTTGAAACCCCCAAGGGTAGATGGCTCCAAAATACTCCTAAGGATTTCGAATTGGGATTGAGAGTGTTTGAAATGTGTTGATACATAAAATTGAAGCTGATGGATGCTTGGAAACCCTCAAAATACTTCTTCAACATTCATTTAACTTCAGGAGAAATTGGGGAATTTTACTAGCAAATTCGAGGTTCAAACTCCCAAGGGTAGAGGTCACTAATGGCTTCCCAAATGTAGTACGAACCTCCCAATTTTCAGAACAGAGGCATGGATTAGTTAAAGGTATTCAATGGGAACCAAAATGCATCATTAATAAGTTCCTAAAGGCTGCTGCAACTCCCATAAATCATAGGTTTGTAGACATGTCTTCACATAGGGGGAAAAGCTAGGAAACTGCACCACTTGTTATGAATTTCGAGATTTATGTTCCAAATATTCATGCAATGTGTATGAAAATTATTCAGGAAATTAATGGCTATCCATACATCAAAAGAATCACATATATTGACTGATACAAATCAAAATAAAGCAACTTCAAGCTCTCACAACAAGATATAGGGAAAATGACACCGTTTATACATTATTTGGTATTTTTACATAGTTTCACTTGGTATTACGACATGAGGATCTTATGAGCATCAAATACATATTAAATATATCAGATTACAAATAAATGGAGTATCTTGGACTCTCCCAAAGATATCATCATCTTACCATGTGTGCCCTTCCTTCAAGAGCCAAAATATGCAGAGAAATGTAAGATAGAGATGGGAACAAGTTGAAGAAGAAAGAATCACGAGCTACCCTATAGCTTCAACCTGCAACAAAGGAATTCATTTTAGCTCCAAATTAAAGGTATAAATGGCCTCTCCAATTTCCAATTAGGATTGGAATCTTTCACCCTCGAAACTGGTACTAAGGCAAGTAGAGTAAACACTCCACTAGCATGGACAAGGTATGCTCTCCAATTTCCAAAATGAGAAATGATCAAAAGATATTTTCATTCTTTGTTCTTGTATTTTATAAAATTATCAAGTCCTCCATGGTTTGCATTCCTTCCAAAATCCTCATGTCAACTCAATTTGGGAAGAGATTCCAATGTGTGCCATTTGTCCAACAATTCCTAGTCTCCATCTTCCCTCAATTCAAATGGGAAAGATTCTTGGCTTCCATAACTCCCTTGTGCGCCCTCTTGGAGGATAGTTTTAGCCCTGACATGTCATATATGTAATATGTAAGCAATTAGGTCTAAACTTTGTCATAGGTGTCATGGAATCTTCATCATTATTGTCATAAGAGTCAAGGAATCTAGCTCCAAGTGTCACAATTATTCTAAGATGCCTCTTCCTCTTCCATTGGAGTTATTATTCCACTCCAATTATGGTGACTGGGAAAATGTTGGAACGTTGAAGAGGCACTTATCAAATGATTTTTTTTCAACTACAAGTTAATTTCATCACAAAACCAAATATTAATGTAACGAGATTTCAAACACTACCACGAGGTTAAAACTTGATGCACAGAAAGGTGTTTGGTCCTGGTCATATGGTGTTGTTATTGGCTCACCTAACTCATGGGTATGCCTGCATGTACTGGGAAAGCAACACCGTGGACTCCACCTGTGAGTACCATGCTCTCAGCACCTCGCTAAAACGCTGAGACTGCGTCCATTTTCCGATGGGTTCTTCTACCCTGCACCTGCAATAATGGAGGATAGGCCCAATTCCTTCTAGCTCGACAATAGAGTATTGTAATGGGGTATTTCGAGATCTTCCCTACACAATAGAGCGTTCTTAGGAAGTTGCAGATGTAATGAAAATTGTGTTCTTCAATCTCCCAAAATGATGGGCTCTCATTCCTTCACCAACGAAGGCTCCTTTAATCTGCTTCTATTGATTCAGTTTGCTTCTAATAATGCTTGGATGCACGCTGGTGATGGTTTAAACTTCAATCATATACATAAAACCCCAGCTGACTGTAACTAGAAGAGGAATGACAGAAAGCAAGAAAAAATACACCACTATCGTTTCTATATCACGAAACCTACAATAAATTCAAGTCCGGAAGAGAATTCCATGCCGTTCATCAATTATTCACACAATAGAAGATTCAAGATGTCTCTCTCCCGAATTTTGAGTTCATACATTTTATTAATGACAGGCTATTCCGATTTCTCCTTGGCAAAAACTACTCATCATTACCCTCTCCCTTGCACAATAAATACACAAGGCTCCTTCAATTTCTCTCTGCGTAGAAGTGTATTCATCTACACACAAACCCTTATTCCTATGTCAACCAATATCAATCTACTTATAACTAGAATGCATGCACACAGTTGTAGAAAAATACATACAATATATGCATTTCCAGTCATTCACAAAATTCAAAAGGTAATTTCACAAAATCACAAACTATTCAATAGTGTTCAGCTCTACAGGAAAACATGTGACTACCATCAATTTCTTCACCCTTCATTTCAGTATAAGAAACATATCATCATTTATACAGTCCCATTTACCTACAGAAAACACCCAGATGGAATACCAGAAAGCACTATTTGTTCACTGCTTGAATGTCCTGTAGGAACCCTCGAGTTTCCCAAAATAAGCCCTTTACAATTTTATCCCCCTTTTCATTCATAATAAGAACTGTACATACAATAACAAAATACTAATCTGCTTCCCTATGGCCATATCTTCTTCACGAGGCCAACTCCCTTTTAATGCCTTTTGGCTTATAACATAAAGAAAACACAAAAAACCTCTAGACTGTTCAACTACCTCCTACATTCTCATAACTGACTCCTATAATTCTGCAACTGCTTGGATCTTTTTAAGACTCTTCGAATTCTTCCAACAAAGGTAGATTTAGTTACATGATTGAATAACTCATCACTGAATGGACACTCATTGTTATCAAGACTCTCCTATATAGTATACTTGTAAACTATGAAGATTTACAATATTTTACAATGAGATCCCACTTCTTGGCAAATGTCAAGACCCTAAGGTCTAATCAACATTTCAATTTATTTTTGAGAGAAGATGCTCCTGCATCAGACTCCCAATGTAAAAGAAGAACATGATCTCCTAATCATGAATCTTCAATCTTCATCCTTCCTCCAGCTGCAATCTTCCAGGCTTCCATAACTTATGTTGTAATGCGCCATTGAACTTTCCTTCACTATTCTTCATTTTCCAATTAATTTCACAGTGGACTGCCTTTATCATTCTGCTATAGCTCTTCTTGGTAATTTGCATTAACTCCCATAGTTCACCTAGGGAACCTTCCAATTTTGTCTACTGCTGCAAACTAATTTTGTTCTCATCTCTTAGCCGTTGTACTTTGCTGCACTTTGCACATTCATGTTCACACTGCTGATTATCTTCTTCAGCCTTCCTTACCTTTTCTTCCACTTTTTCTCTTGAGATTACTCTAGATACTTCTGTAGATATTGCTACCATCCTTACTTCCTTGATTCTATTGTAAGCATCTCCCTTTTCAATATCCTCCTCATGCCTTCTACCTGTAAATTCACCTTCAAAAAGTAATTTTTCTTCCCATTTTCTGATTGCAGCAACATAATCAATAAGTCCTCTTTGTATACCAGTAAACACATCATAGGGATACTGATCATTAACTTCAGGATAACTCTCTTCTCTTTCCTTGACAATCCTTAGTAATTTTCCATCCACTCCTTGACTGATTCTGACAGTCAATTCAACATCTTCAACCAGTGCATCTTCATACTTTGTCAGATAGTTTTAAGCCTCCTTCAATTCTAAGACTGATTCTCCTTTAGCTTGAAACACATCTACCTCACTTTCCTCCAATTTCAATTGTACACTTAGAATATTCATTCTCTGGCTTGCTAGTCTATTCTCCAAAAGACTAAGCTCATGCCACAAATCTGCCATTTCACATGGAATTTCTTCTGGAAACTCTGTACAATCTTCCCTATCTCCTTCCTTGTCACCAAGCCAATTCTCTTGTGACAATACTTCAGCATCCTTGATTAAAATAGAATTTTTATCCTCCACCACTATAACAGCACTAGATGTCTGTCCAACAGTCTTCCTTTGGCCACTCAAGTGAGCCAGTTCTTCCTAGTCTTCATCAGTATTAGATTCCATCAAAAGAAGCATAACTGCTTCATATCCAGTAGGGTTACTTTCATCATTAACCAAGGAATTTACAAACTCCTTCTACTGCAATAATTCATCTTTATCTTTATCCGAATGACATTTCTTCTCATGCCTTACCTGGCAACTTTCTTCACTTAAGACAACACCAAATGATGGATTGGCTTCTGCACAACCTTCCTCTTGCTGTTCCAAGTCTACTACGAGACTCAAAAAGTCCTCAATAGTCTTATGTTCGGCTTCCTCAAGCTTAAATTTTGTTTGCTTGATGTCCTCCTTTGCCTCTTTCTGTTCTTGGCTATCATCATAAGCCAAGTCCTCCTTGCTTTCAGCTTCCACAATATGCTGAAAAGCATCACTTTTACTCAATTGTGTATGAACATTTGAGTGAGACCCCACTGTTCCATCTTCCTGAACATAATTCAAATTTTGTCCCTCTCCTTCATTCTTTGTGACAATGTTAGCCAATTGTCTTTCTTTGCCTGTTTCACTTGCAACCATACACAAGATATCAGTTTTAAAATATTGAGACCTCTTGGTCTCACTTAAAAATTAAGTCTTCAATTATTCTCCCAGATACTCCCTTGCCTTGAGTACCTCATCCTCCCACTAAGCATTCATTAGTTGCTCTTTCTTCTTTTGTAGCTTATGCCACTTCAATTTCTTCCTCATAAGGAAACCATATCTCTGGTCTTCCTTGTCCTTCTGTAACAACTCCAGCAATACTCCTATACGGACTTCTATATCAGCCTTCTCCCTCTCATATTCTTCATCACTCATCTGCCTCCATATCCCATTGACTATAGAATCTTCTTCCTTCTCCTTGTGGATGCTTCCTGAATCTCTGCTATGACTCTTGATAGTCATCTTCTTGAGTTCTTCACTCTCTATGAGCTGCACTCACAACTCATCTACTCTTTAGAACGCGACTGTCCTCTTGTATTTCAACCTCAGCTGAAGTACTAGGTTATGGCCACACTTCTTCTCCTTCTCTCAAGAACCCTCATTGGCTTCCTTCATCACTGTCCTCAATGACTATGACTTTCTTGTTGAGATACTTCAGCAATTTCTCCTACCTGCACTTTAACAATGTTAAAGCGAAGACCAATACCTTCCAGATCTCAATGACCTACTTCTTCAAAAACCTTGAGTTCTCTACTATCAAACTTCCAAAATCCTGATGTTTCCAACTTCCACGGCCACCTTAAACACTTATGCTCAGCTTCTATCTCTGGTTGAACTTACCCCTTTTTCTTTTCCTGCAACTACTTCTCCCAAAGTAGTTTTCTCTCTTATCAAGGACTTCCTTGTCCTTCCCAAGCTCTAAGCTTCTTCTATTTTGCATGCAAGTCTTCTTAACTCACAAATCCTCCTCTACGGACCTCCTGTCTGTCTTCTTTCCTTCCAAGGAGCATTCACGCTCTGATACCAAAATTGGTGACCGGGAAAATGTTGGAACATTGAAGAGGCACTTATCAAATGATTTTTTTTCAACTACGGGTTAATGTCATCACAAAACCAAATATTAATGTAATGAGATTTCAAACACTACCACGAGGTTAAAACCTGATGCACAGAAAGGTGCCTGGTCATATGGGGTTGTTATTGGCTCACCTAACTCATGGGTATGCCTACATGTACTGGGAAAGCAACACCTTGGACTCCACCTGCGAGCACCATGCTCTCAACGCCTGGCTAAAATGTTGAGACTGCGTCCATTTGCCGATGGGTTCTTCTACCCTGTGCCTACAATAATGGAGGATAGGCCTGGTTCCTTCTAGCTCGACCAAAAAGTATTGTAATGGGGTATTTCGGGCACTGCCCTGCACACTGGAGTGTTCTCAAGAAGTTGCAGTTGTAATCAAAACCATGTTCTTCAATCTTCCAAAATGATGGGTTGTCATTCCTTCACCAACGAAGGCTCCTTTACTCTGCTGCTATTGATTCGGTTTGCTTCTAATAATGCTTGGATGCACGCTGGTGATGGTTTAAACTTCAAGCCTATACATGAAACCCCAGCTGACTGTAACTAGAAGAGGAATGACAAAAAGCAAGAAAAAATCCACCACTATCGTTTCTATATCACGAAACCTGCAATAAATTCAAGTCTGGAAGAGAATGCCATGCCATTCACCAGTTATTCACACAATAGAAGATTCAAGATGTCTCTCTCCCGAATTTTGAGTTCATACATTTTATTAATGACAAGCTATTCTGATTTCTCCTTGGCAAAAACTACTCGTCATTACCCTGTCCCTTGCACAGTAAATATAGAAGGCTCCTTCAATTTCTCTCTGTGCAGAAGTGTATTCATCTACACACAAACATTAATTCCTCTGTCAACCAATATCAATATACTTATAAATATAATGCATGCGCACAGCTGTAGAAAAATACATACAATATATGTGTTTCCAGTCATTCACAAAATTCAAAAGGTAATTTCACAAAATCACAAACTATTCAATAGTGTTCAGCTCTATACGAAAACCTGTGACTGCCATCAAGTTCTTCACCCTTCATTTCAGTATAAGAAACATATCATCATTTATACAATCCCATTTACCTACAGAAAACACCGATATGGAATACCAGAAAGCACTATTTGTTCACTGCTTGAATGTCCTGTAGGAACCCTTGAGTTTCCCAAAATAAGCCCTTTACAATTTTATCCCCCTTTTCATTCATAATAAGAAATGTACATACAATAAAAAAATCTTAATATGATTCCCTATGGCCATATCTTCTTCACGAGACCAACTCCCTTTTAATGCTTTTTGGCTTGTAACATAAAGAAAACACAAAAAAACTCTAGACTGTTCAACTACCTCCTACATTCTCATAACTGACTCCTATAATTCTGCAACTGCTTGGATCTTTTTAAGACTCTTCGAATTTTGCCAACAAAGGTAGATTCAGTTACATGACTGAATAACTCATCACTAAATGGAAACTCATTGTTATCAAGACTCTCCTATAGCATATACTTGTAAACTATGAAGATTTACAATATTTTACAATGAGATCCCACTTCTTGGCAAATGTCAAGACCCTAAGGTCTAATCAACATTTCAATTTATTGTTGAGAGTAGATGCTCCTACATCAAATAAAACCTTACATGACTCATGCCATGAGTAATACCTCTTAAAATCCCCCAAGTGTTTTACCCTTCATCTTGAACTCGAATTGGTGAGAGAATCATGCCAAGTGTAGTAGGGAATCTTGCCACATGCGGGTCCCACAACCTCTTATGTGCCCTCATGATCCAATTCCACCTTATTTTCTTTGTATTATTATTTAATTGACCCATTTAATGTGAATTTGTAATTCTAAGGTCATTTTGGGTCTTGTATCTCCTTTACTCCAACGTTTAATGCTTCCACCCCCAACCTAGGGCACTAGTAATTTTCCTCCATGATAGTTCACTTGGATGGGAATATTACAACTTTTAATTGGGATTTTTTCTCTTAATGTGAACCACCTTGCCCCTTTGAATCTAACTTTACATTATTACTAACTTGGACATAATTCTTGGCAATTATTTGACCCTTAGCATCAATTTGACAACTATCATGAATATGGCCAAGGGGCTTAGGCCATTATGACCCAATGCAAAATTTGGGGACATGAAAAATCCTCCCTTCTCAATATTGCCTGTCCTCAAGCAAGTTCAAACATGGATGTTGAAGAACCTGTTTTCTTTCCAAAACTTTGCTTCCAAAACTCTAAGTAGTGGCACTCATGTACTCTTTCATTTTTGGAAACACTTTCTGAATGTTTCAACCAAAAAATGATCCCAGGGTCCCAAATCATCATGATAAAATTATGGTGTGAAATGTCTAGTATGAAATTCCATGAACACCAAGCATGTGAATATTGAATCCATCTCTCAAATGTTTCCCACATAGGAAACTGGAACATTGTTATGTAAAGATGAACTCAAATAGCTGAAGGTTAGCTTTCTCTCTCAAACCAACAATCGAACTGCTGCTCCAAGTGAGATGAAACCAAGAAAAACAAGGATCCCATTGCTTGTATTGCATTCCAAAATATAAGCATTCTCTACCACAAAAACGTGCAGGCAAAATATTGCCCAAATCCCACTGCCTTAGTTTCAAATCTTCAAGTGGAAGTGTCACATGTGGGAAACTAACATTCCAAAGAATGTCAGGATCCCATTGTCTCATCTGCATCTTTCCAAACATTATAAACAACAATAAAAATTCATCTCTGTGAAAAATGCAAGGAAGGATGTAAATACCATACCACCACACTGGAAGTTCAACATTTCCAATGCACAATTGAAACCTTGAGGGCCCCTGCATCAAAATATGAACTTCTTCAAGGTTGGGCCGAGACCAAGAGAGACACTTCAATATCATGAAATGAATATCCTCAAAGTGGGTCCGAATGCAAACAAGTATTCCCCAATCAACCAAATAGTCCTCATGTGCCAAATGCACATAAGAATCGAGACTAAGACCATTGAAGCTCAAAGGACAAGGGTGAAAGTCCCATGTCTCATCACCAAAAGAGAAGGAAACATCCCACAAGAAAATATGTCCATGATGCTCCAAAATAATGTAAGATGCAACAAAATAATCAACCATGTGTTCTTTCATCTAAGAAGTGAATGAAGACCCTCCACTAAAATTTGAACCAATTTGGGAGCAAAAAAAACAATGAGCCTTCAAGGGGCTCACATAAGTACCATTTATGAATCCATGGATATGTGTATCATCAAGAAATAAAAAAGGATGTTGCATCCAATAAAAAAAAATTCCAATCATATATCTCTTCACCGAAGTATTTGATGAAGTTCCTCCAACATCATTTGAACTAAGCAAGGAGCAAGGAAAATCATGAGTCTTCAAGTGACTCAAGTGAACATCATAAGTGCATCCATGAAGATATGTATCATCATAAGGTAAAAAGGATGGTACTGCAAATGCAAATAATAATGTGCTCTAGTCATGTTATCATTAAAAGGAGAGATAGCAGTTTGATACTCCTCATGTGGCACCATTAGAAAAACACCTTTCACACAATTTTCATCCCCAATTGATGTGGATGAAAAAAAAGTATGGGGTGAAGAATTATGAACCAAACTTAACTCTTTGCAACTCTTACCGTTAGAAAAACAGGATCGCAGAGCAATAACAATAAACAGAAATGCAAATATAATCACACATACACATTACAAGAGAGACACAGATATATTGTGGTTCACCCAACTTGGGCTACGTCCACACTGAATTTTCCAGTCCTTATTATTATTACCGTCCAGCAAGTTGAAGGGATACAACCTGCAGCACAACCGCTGCACTTCCTCTTCTCTATTTCACAGTCTCTCTCCTGATCTCAGATATCTTTACAATGCATAAAACCTAATACATCATCCATCCCTAGCCGTATTACAATGTCTTTATTTTATAAGGGAAATACAATGGGAAAATACCACGGGATACCCAAAACCATGGGTCCAAAAAAAAGCTGGCGAAACCATGGGCCCGTGGGGGGGCGATGCCCCCCCACACCCCCCGACTGGGGTGACTGTACAGTCCACCTACATATCATATAAAACTGGGGTACAAACACGACTAATACAATATCATCTATGAGACTAGAAGATCTGGCTCCACAGCCAACAATCTCCCACTTGGAGACTGATCACAACAACTCCACCGCTGCTGCACTTGCTAGACTTGGACTTGGCAAATTTCTCCTCTTCACCTTCATGCTAGAAGGCCAACTGAAACCGAGCACGAACTCAGTTTCTCTTTGGTCACTACCTTTGTGAACATGTCTGCAGGATTCTGGCTAGTATGTATCTTTTCCAGCTTCAACAGTTCATCTTCCATAACAGAGCGTATGAAATGGTACTTGAGCTATATATGTTTAGTCCTGGAATGGAATGCTGAGTTCTTTGCAAGATGAATGGCACGCTGAATGTCACTATACAATCTGCTATCCTTACCCACTTCCTCCATAAACCTCTGCAACCAAATCATCTCTTTACTAGCCTCTGTAATGGCAACATACTCTGCTTCTGTTGTTGAAAGTGCAACAACCTTCTGTAGTTTCAAAATCCAGCTTACTGCTGTTCCACCTACAGTAAACACATACCCTATGGTGCTCCTCCTACTATCCTTGTCACCTGCCATATCTGCATCAACATATCCCTGTAGAACAGTGTCTGAACCTCCAAAACATAATGCCTCAGTGGTAGTACCTCTCAAATACCTGAGAATCCACTGTACTGCCTTCCAATGTTCTTCACCTGGATTGTTCATATATCTGCTCACAGCTCCCACTGCATGTGCAATATCTGGTCTTGTGCACACCATGGCATACATTAAGCTGCCAACTGCTAATTGATAGGGAATCTTGGACATGTAATCTGTCTCTTCTTGTGTCTTGGGACACATTTCCTTACTTAGACTGAAATGGATAGCCAAAGGTGTACTTACAGGTTTTGCATTCTGCATTCTAAACCTCTCCAACACCTTTTGTATGTACTCACTTTGAGACAATGTCAATTTGCGATTTTTCCTGTATCTCGTTATTCTCATACCAAGGATTTGCTTTGCAGCACCCAAATCCTTCATCGCAAATGAATTAGCTAGCTTCCTTTTGAGTACATTTATATCCTACATGTCAGACCCTGCAACAAGCATGTCATCCACATACTATAAGAAGATAATATATCTTCCATTGTATAGCTTCTTGAAATAAACACAGTGGTCAGAATGACATCTACTATAACATTGTTCTGTCATAAACCTGTCAAACTTTAGATACCACTGCCTTGGAGCTTGCTTCAAGCCATACAAGCTCTTTTTCAACCTGCATACTAGATCCTTCTTACCTTTGACCTCATACCCTTGTGGTTGTTGCATATATATTTCTTCCTCCAAATTCCCATGGAGGAAGGCTGTTTTTACATCTAACTGTTCAAGATGCAAATCTTCTACCGCCACTAGACTTCAGATAGTCCTAATTGAAGTCATCTTAACAACAGGAGAAAATATTTTATCAAAATCAATACCTTTCTTCTGTGCAAACCCCTTTACAGCAAGTCTGGCCTTGTACCGCTTCTTACCTCCTTCTTCTTCCTTCAACCTGTAAATCCATTTGTTTTGCAATGCTCTTTTACAAGCAGGAAACTAAACCAAATCCCAAGTCTGGTTTCCTACCAATGAGTCCATCTCCTCATTCATGCCTTGCTCCCACTTCTTTCTAGTTTCCA
This sequence comes from Larix kaempferi, assembly GCA_027924585.1. Taxonomy (NCBI): domain Eukaryota; kingdom Viridiplantae; phylum Streptophyta; class Pinopsida; order Pinales; family Pinaceae; genus Larix; species Larix kaempferi. Next base: position 1,053,515 of record BSBM01001752.1, read on the forward strand.
CCTACATTGCTTCTTCATAACATTCTGGTTCACCAGAATTAGTCATCAATAAATAATACATTGAAGGAGAGTATCGTTCAGGGAGTCTACTTAACCTGGTAGATCTTCTTACAGTTGCAGGAGTTTCAGGTACTTGCTGCTGCTCTTGATTTTCTGGCACCTTCGGAACTTCCTTTTCTTTAATTTCATCAAGCACTATGTACTTTGTGTTTTCCTTTTCCTGTTTCTTTCCCTGCAACTAATCTTTATACATGACCTTTTCATTGAATATCACATCTCTACTCCTGATGATTTTGTTATTTTCATAATCCCATAAACGATAACCAAATTCATCAACCCCATATCCGATAAAGGTACATATCTTGGATTTAGCTTCAAGCTTTGTTCTATTATCTTTATCAATATGGACAAATGCTTCACAACCAAACATTCTCAGAAATGATTAGCTTACCTTTTTATCTGTCCATGCTTCCTATGGAATACCACCATCCAAAGCACTTGAAGGTCCTCTGTTTATTAAATAAACAACAGTATTTACAACATCCGCCCAAAACTGTAAGGGCAACCCTGCATGCAGTCTCATACACCTTGCACGCTCCATGATCGTTATGTTCATCCTTTCTGACACACCATTTTCCTGTGGTGTTCCTGGGACTGTCTTCTCTCTACGAATCCCATGGTATGAATAGTAACTATCAAACTCCTTGACGCAGTACTCACCTCCATTATCAGATCTGAGACACTTCAATCTTTTTCCTATCTCATTCTCAACCAAATCTTTCCACTTCTTAAAAGTAGCAAACACATCAGATTTCTGTCTAATGCAATAAACCCAAGTTTTTCTAATTGCATCATCAATAAATGTAACATAATAATGAGAGCCACCAAGAGATTGTACTTGAGCCGGTCCCCGTACATATGTATGCACAAGCTCTAATTTTTCATTCTTCTTCTGTTTCCCAACCTTGAGAAATCTGACTCTCTTCTGTTTTCCATAAACATAGTTTTCACAGAATTCCAAACTTACCTGCTTCAAATCCGACAACAAATTCCTTGAGTGGAGAATTTGCATCCCCTTCTCACTCATGTGGCCAAGCCTATGATGCCACAATGCTGTATCTGTTCCTGTGGAAGCTAAAGAGATAGAATGGTCAGTATTATGAGGACATAAATACAACGTACCTACTCTGTCTCCTTTTGCTATCACCATTGATCCTTTAGTGATCTTCCACCACTTTTCTCTGAACGTAGATAGACAGCCGCCATCTTCCAACCGCCCTATTGAGATCAGATTTATTTTCATAGCAGGAATATGCCTAACTTCTTTCAACAACCAATCAGTTCCATTCTTAACTTTTATCCATACCTTACCCATTCCAACAATTTTACATGGCTCATCATCACCCAATAAAACATGTCCAAAGTCACCAGGAACATACTCATGAAAGTATTTCCTATGGGGTGTAGCATGACATGAAGCTCTTGAATCTACTACCCAATAATCACTAGTATTATCTAATGCAAGAATCAAAGCATCTTGTAACACATTACCTGCTACATTTGCTTCCTGGGTAGTTTCCTTCTGTGCATCTCCTTTCTTCTTTAGAGATTTGCAGTCTTTCTTCAGATGTCCTTTCTTTCCACAGTTCCAACACTCTATCTTTCCCAGTCTGGACTTGGATCTGCCCATTTTAGACTTTCCACGATTACCTTGGCTCTTTCCTCTCTCCTTTTGTCTTCCCATGCTCTCCATGGTCAACGCATTACCTGATGTCTCACCTGTGCTTTTTCTTCGCATTTCCTCGCTAAGAATAACACCAATAACATCATCAAATTTCAAGGTGTTTGAACCAGAGACAGAGTTACTTACAGCCATGACCAAGCTATTCCAGCTTTCTGGCAATGAACACAAGATTAGAAGAGCCCTAACCTCATCATCAAAGTTCACACTTACAGAACTTAGCTGATTTGTAACCGTATTAAACTCATTTAAATGATCAGTAACAGATCCACCTTCAGACATCTTCATATTAAATAAACGCTTCATTAGAAATACCTTGTTGGAGGCCGAGGGTTTTTCATATAGCTTACCCAATGCGTTCATCAAACCCTCTGTTGTCGTTTCTTTTGAGATATTGAAAGCCACCGACAAATCCAGGCTCAACCGTATTGTTCCCAGAGCCTTTCTATCAAGAACCTCCCATTCTTCGTCCTTCATAGCCGTCGGCTGCTTTGCTTTTCCTCCCAACGGTAGGAATAGATCCTTGTGGTACAGATAGTCCTCCATTTGCATCTTCCATAACCTGAAGTTTTGGCCGTTAAACTTCTCGACCTTAAACTTTTCTTCTTCTACCATTTCCCCCACTCGAACCAGAAACCCTAGCTTCCTGCAGGTTTAACTGCCAAATAGACCTTTGGCTCTGATACCAATTGTTAGAAAAACAGGATCGCAGAGCAATAACAATAAACAGAAATGCAAATATAATCACACATACACATTACAAGAGAGACACAGATATATCGTGGTTCACCCAACTTAGGCTACGTCGACACTGAATTTGCCAGTCCTTATTATTATTACCATCCAAGAAGGTGAAGGGATACAACCTGTAGCACAACCACTACACTTCCTCTTCTCTACTTCACAGTCTCTCTCCTGATCTCAGAGATCTTTACAATGCATAAAACCTAATACATAATCCATCCCTAGCCGTATTACAATGTCTTTATTTTATAAGGGAAATACAATGAAAAAATACCACGGGATACCCAAAACCATGGGCCCGCAAAACAGCTGGCAAAACCATGGGCCCGTGGGGGGGCGATGCCCCCCCACACCCCCCCGCTGGGGTGACTGTACAGTCCACCTACATATCATATAAAAATGGGGTACAAACATGGCTGATACAATATCATCTATGAGACTAGAAGATCTGGCTCCACAGCCAACACTTACCCATCTAAATCTTTAATTCATCTTCTCTATAATTGGATGGTCCAACTATTATGAGATCATGTGCCTCCTCCAAGGATTTGCAACTCTCTCCATGAGGCAACTTATAATCCCTCTGAACAAATACAAATGCTTGTCTTCCTTCTTATTTCAGTGTAGCATCTTCAAGCACCTGCATATCAACATGTACCTCATCTTCCATCATTAGATGAGGTTCCTCCCTTGTAACATAAATTATTTCCTCCATTGAATGATTGTCTGATATGTAGGGGGGTGTAAAGGACATTTGCAACTTCTCTTGAAGTTGCTCAATATGCACCATAGATTTTTGGAGTGTATTTTGGGTGGAATCCAACTCATTTGAGAACTTGTCATTCTCTTCTGCATCCTTCAAGGTTATTTCATGATACAAACCAACAAGCTCAATTAAATAATCCCTATCATAAACCAAATTTAAAAAATTACCTTTGGTGTCCAAGATTGCCTTCTGGATTTTCTCCATATCTTCAAGGGAATATTTCTCCTCCACACACCAAAAAAATTTAGAAACCAATGTATGTGTTTCATGGAGAGTTTTCAAGTCCTCGTGAATCTTCTTTTCATCCATATTCAAGGACCCTTCAAGAAAATGAGGCTCTTGCACATGAAATTCCTCATCTTCTTCCTTCTTTCTTGGACCAACTTCATGAAGCTCAAGTGGTGATGGGGAAGTTGATCTTGGTTCTTATTCAATTGATACAAGGTCTTAATTTTCATGCTTAATGGAATTTTTGTTTGCAGCAACACTTTCAAAAGTGATCTCTATGTCACCAACATAGAGGTGTGAGCACCCATCGGTAGGTACTCCTTCATAGTTCAAGCATCCATCAGTAGATGCTCTTTGATTCATATCAAAGGTAAAATGTGTCTCGAAATGATCTTCAATATTTCCAATAGATTCTTATTCATGCTCATGTGATGTCTCTTCATATTTTTCAGAGTCACTTGGGAGTGACTTTCGATCCTCCTCATGTACTGCTTCTTCTACTTCACCTATTTCAGAACTAGGTGGATCATGCGTCTCCTCCTTTTTACTCAAACATATGTGATTTTCTCTCCAAGGTATTTTGAAAGAAGGGCATAGAAATTTCTTCACTAACTCCACATATTTATTTTTAGTCCTATTTTTAAACACCCAATCAGTAAAGTCTTCAAAAGGAATGGCCTTTTGTGTATCTCCCTTATACAGATCAAGATATGCCTAATATTGTTGGGGAAAGGTTTTACATGTTGCTCTCAATATTTGTAATTCATTCATGGAATTATCCTTTGGTAGTGTGAAACACTCATCTTCATCAAATTCAAGGTCATAAGAATAACCATCATTCCTTATGAAATTGTAAGACGTGTTGCATGATGGCACCTCTTCCTCAAACCATTCACATTCTGCTTCATATTGCTCACAATTATATTCATATTGCTCATAAGAATTGTACTCATAGGATTCATCATAATAGTAAGACATGGCTGAAAATTATTCTTCAATGGATGACCCTAATGCATAGGTGCAAGGACCATGCTATGATACCACTGTAATGTCCCCAATTTAATCAATTTTCAAAACTTGGACTAGTGAAGCCCCAAACTGTCCAAAATGATCCCAAATCTCTTCAATTGGTGTATGGAGTGGATTAAGGTGTATTTGGACACACTAAAGCAACTATTATATTATTGTGCCCTTTCTAAATACTTCATCAGCTTGCATTGACAATTAGAGAATGAAAGGCATAATTACTAGGAAAACTGATTTTGAAACCCCCACGAGTAGATGGTTCCAAAAGACTCCTAAGGATTTCGAATTGGGACTGAGAGTGTTTGAAAGGTGTTGAGACATAAAATTGAATCTAATTGATTCTTGAACACCCTCAAAAGAATTCTGCAACATCCATTTAACTTTAGGAGAAATTGAGGAATTTTACTAGAGCAAATTCGAGGTTCAAACCCCCAAGGGTAGAGGTCACTAATGGCTTCCCAAATGTAGTACGACCGTCCCAATTTTCAGAATAGAGGAATGGATTAGTTAAAGGGATTTAATGGGAACCCATATGCATCATTAATCAATTCCTAAAGGCTGATGCACCTCCCATAAATCATAGGTTTCTAGACATGTCTTCACATAGGGGGGAAAGCTAGGAAATTCCACCACATGTTATATATTTCGAGATTTATGTTCCAAAGACTTATGCAAGGTGTATGAAACTTATTCAGTAAATTAATTTCTATACACACATCAACAAAATCATAGATATTGACTGATACAAATAGAAATAAAGCAACTTCAAGATCTCACAACAAGATATAGGGAAAATGTCACCATTTATAAATTATTTGGTTTTTTACATAGTTTCACTTGGTATTTCGACCTGAGGATATTCTGAGAATTAAACACAGAGTAAATATATCATATTAAAAATAAATGGAGTACATTGGAATCTCCCAAAGAGATCAAGATCTCACCATGTGTGCCCTTCCTCCAAGAGACAAAATATGTAGATAAATGTGAGATAGAAATGGGAACAAGTTGAAGAAGAAAGAATCATGAGCTGCCCTATAGCTTCAACCTACAAAAAAGGACTCCATTGTAGCTCCAAATGAAAGGTCTGAATGGCCTCTCTAATTTCCAAATAGGATGGGAATCTTTCACCCTCGAAATTGGTACTAAGGCAAGTAGAGTAAACACTCCACTAGCATGGACAAGATATGCTCTCCAATTTTCAAAATGAGAAATGATCAAAAGCTCCTTTCCTTATTTGTTCTTGTATTTTATTAGCTTCTCAAGTCCTTCATGGTTCGAATTCCTTCCAAAAGCCTTATGCCAACTCAAGTTGGGAAGAGATTCCAATGTGTGCCACTTGTCCAACAATTCCTAGTCTCCATCTTCCCTCAGTTCGAATGGGGAAGCTTCTTGGCTTCCATAACTCCCATGTGCACCCTTTTGGAGGATAGTTTTAGCCCTAACATGTCATATATGTCATATCTCATCAATCAGGTCTGAACTTTGTCATAGGTTTCATAGAATCTTCATCATTGCTATCATAGGAGTTGGGGAATCTAGCTCCAAGTGTAACAATTCTTCTAAGATGCCTCTTCCTCTTCCATGGGAGTTATTATTCCACTCCAATTTGAACTTACATGACTCATGCCATGAATAAAACCTCTTAAAATCCCCCAAGTATGTTACCCTACATCTTGAACTCGAATTGGTGAGAAAAGCATGCCAAGTGTAGTGGGGAATCTTGCCACATGTGGGTCCCACAACCTCTTATGTGCCCTAATGATCCAATGCCACCTTATTTTCTTTGTATTATTATTTAATTGACTCATTTAATGTGAATTTGTAATTCGAAGTTCATTTTGGGTCTTGTAGCTCCTTTACTCCAACTTTTAATGCTTCCACCCCCAACCTAGGGAACTAGTCACTTTCCTCCATGATAGCTCATTTGGATGGGAATATTACAACTTTGAATTGAGATTGTTTCTATTAATTTGAACCACCTTGTCCCTTTGAATCTAATTTTACATTGTTACTAACTTGGACATCATTCTTGGCAATTATTTGACCCTTAGCATCAATTTGACAACTATCATGAATATGTCCAAGGGGCTTAGGCCATTGTGACCCAATGCAAAATTTGGGGACATGAAAAATACTCCCTTCCCAATATTGGTTGTCCTCAATCAATTTCAAACATGGATGTTGAAGAACCTACTTTCTTTCCAAAACTTTGCTTCCAAAACTCTGAGTAGTTACACTCATGTACTCTTTCATATTTTGGAAACCCTTTCTGAAATTTTCAACCCAAAAATGATCCCAGGGTACCAAATGATCCTGATACAAGTATGGTGCGAAATGTCTAGTATGAAATTCCATGAACACAAAGCATGTGAAGATTGAATCCATCTCTCAAAAGGTCTCCCACATAGGAAACTGGAACACTGTTATGTAAAGATGAACTCAAACAACTGAAGGTTGGATTGCTCTCTCAAACCAACAATCGAACTGCTGGTCCAAGTGAGCTGAAACCAAGCAACACTAGGATCCCATTGCTTGTATTGCATTCCAAAAGATAGGCATGCTCTACCACAAAAACTTGCAGGAAAAATTCTGCCCAAATCCCATTGCCTTAGTTTCAAATCTTTGAGTGGCAGTGTCACATGTCAAAAACTAACATTCCAAAGAATGCCAGGATCCCATTGTCTCATCTACATCTTTCCAAACATCAATAAAAACAATAAAAATTCATCACTATGAAAAATGCAAGGAAGGATGTAACGATCATACCACCACACTAGAAGTTCAACATTTCCAATGCACAATTGAAACCTTGAGGGCCCCTGCATCAAAATATGAACTTCTTCAAGGTTGGGATGAGACCAAGAGAGACACTCCATCATGAAATGAATATCCTCAAAGTGGGTCTGAATGCAAACAAGTCTCCCCCAATCAACCAAATAGTCCTCATGTGCCAAATGCACACACGAATCGGGAGTGAGACCATTGAAGCTCAAAGGAAAAAGGTGAAAGTCCCATGTCTCATAACCAAAAGAGTAGGAATCATCCCACAAGAAAATATGTCCATGATGCTCCAAAATAATGTAAGATGCAACAAAATAATCAGCCATTTTTTCTTTCATACAAGAAGTGAATGCAGACCCTCCACTAAAATCTGAACCAATTTGAGAGCAAAAAAAACAATGAGCCTTCAAAGGGATAACATAAGTACCATTTATGCATCCATGGATATGTGTATCATCAAGAAATAACAAAGGATGTTGCTTCCAATAAAAAATTTATCCAATCATATATCTCTTCACCCAAGTAGGTTATAAATTTCCTCCAACATCATTTGAACTAAGCAAGGAGCAAGGAAAATCATGATTATTCAAGTGACTCAAGTGAACATCATAAGTGCATCCATGAAGATATGTATCATCATAAGGTAAAAAGGATGTTGTTGCAAATGTAAATAATAATGTCCTCTAGTCATGTCATCATCAAAAGGAGAGATATGAGTTTCATACTCCTCATGTGGCACCATTAGAAAAAAACCTTTCACCTAATTTTCATCCCCAATTGATGTGGCTGAAAAAGAAGTAGGGGGTGAAGAATTATTAACCAACCTTAACTCTTTGCAACTCTTACCCATCAAAATATTTAATTCATCTTCTCCATAATTGGATGGTCCAACTATTGTGAGATCATATGCCTCCTCCAAGGCTTTGCAACTCTCTCCATGAGGAAACTCATAATCCCTCTGAGCAAAGACAAGTGCTTCTCTTCCTTCTTGTTTGAGTGTAGCATATTCAAGCACCTGCATATCAACATGTACCTCATGTTCCATCATTACACGAGGTTCCTCCTTTGTAACATAAATTCTTTAATCCATTGAATGATTATCTGATATGTAGGAGGGTGTAAAGGACATTTGCAACTTCTCTTGAAGTTGCTCAATATGCACCATAGATTTTTTTAGTGTATTTTGGGTGGAATCCAAATCATTTGAGAGCTTGTCATTCTCTTCTGCATCCTTCAAGTTTATTCCATGATACAAACCAACAATCTCAATTAAATAACCTCTAGCAGAAAGCAAATTTAAAAAATTACCTTTGGTGTCAAACATTTCCTTCTGGATTTTCTCCATGTCTTCAAGGGAATATTTCTCCTCCACACACCAACAAAATTTAGAAACCAATTTATGTGTGTCATGGAGAGTTTTCAAGGCCTCTTGAATCTTATTTTCATCCATATTCAAGGACCCTTCAAGAAAATGAGTCAATTGCACATGAACTTCCTCGTCTTCTTCCTTCTTGCTTGGACCAACTTCATGAAGCTTAAGTGGTGATGGGGAAGTTGATCTTGGTTCTTCTTCAACTGCTACAAGGTCTTCATTTTCACTCTTAATGGAAGTTTGGCTTGGAGCAACACTTTCAAAAGTGATCTCTATGTCACCAACATAGAGGTGTGAGCACCCATCAATAGGTACTCCTTCATAGTTCAAGCATCCATTAGTAGATGCTCTTTGATTAATGTCCATGGTATTATGTGTCTCAAAATGATCTTCAATATTTTCAATAGAGTATTCTTCATGCTCATGTGATGTCTCTTCATATTTTTCAGAGTCACTTGGGAGTGACTTTCGATCCTTTTGTTACACCAAAATATCGTCATCATGAGTCATCTATCAACTCAGTCCCTTAATTCCTGAAGTTTCCCTGGAGGAAACATCATGAGAAAGTTTTTTCCCTTATCTTCCACCATTTGTAGTTGCATTGGCGCATCCTGCTTCCCAGCAAGAGGTGCCACACTAAGGCTAGCACATGATGCACACTGCCAGTGTGCGCCAGTGGCTCTTGCTGCCCTCATGCAAGTTGCTCCACCCCTTCCTGGCACCAGTTGTGTTCATGCAAGTTTCATCGCCCCTTCCTGGTGCCAGTTGTCTTCATGCAAGGTATGCTAGGGTTGGTTAATGTGGATACCACGGAGCTTTGAGCAAATTATCAAAGCTAGGTGACATGGAGGTCTATCCCTAATTGGTAGGAAGGCTAGTATTCAGTCCCTAACCTAATGGAAATATCCCTTAGACCTCTCCCCCTAATCCTCAACTTAATCTATCCATCTAGCCTTATAAATAAGGCCTCTCTCTCCATTGAGAAGGGGGGAAGGACTATAGTACTCTCATGCTGGTGGAATTATCCTAGGTGATCCCTACTCATCCTTTGGGAGGCATACATCATCCTTTGGAGGATTGGAGTGGATTGATGGATGGAGGTTACATCGTTAAGGCTTAGGTTGTGACTATTTTTCTTCTATGTATTTCCCATTCATCTACAATAATACAAAATATTTCCATAAATATTGTTGTCTCGATAGTATTTAGAGCTTTCTTTCTTAATTGTTAGCTTAGATCAGTTCATATTCTATATATGCTTTTACTGTTTGTTTGTTTCCATTTGTTCATCAGGGTTTTGCAGCTCGAGATCTGAAAGCTCTGGAGCATTGGATCAACGAAGAGGAAGAGAATTTGCAGACTTCAGGTAAATGAACCATTTGTTAACCTGCATCTTTATTGACCTTGGAAAGTAGGTTTATTATGTATCTATTTGTTCTAGATCCACTTGGACTAGGGAGATCTAGCTTGATTTCGCTTGAGTAGATTGTCCATAAACACCTCTTCTTGTACTGCTTCTTCTACTTCACCTGTTTAAGAACTAGGTGGTACATGGGTTTCCTCCTTTTTACTCAAACATATGTGATTTTCTCTCTAAGGTATTTTGAAAGAAGGGAATAGAACTTTCTTCACTAACTCCACATCTTCATTTTTGGGCCTATTTTCAAACACCCAATTAGCAAAGTCTTCAAAAGGAATGGCCTTTTGTGTATCTCCCTTATACAAATCAAGATATGCCTGATATTGTTGGGGAAAGGTTTTACATGTTGCTCTCAATATTTGTAATTCATTCATGGAATTATCCTTTGGTAGTGTGAAACACTCATCTTCATCAGATTCAAGGTCATAAGAATAACCCTCATTCCTTATGAAATTGTAAGAAGTGTTGCATGATGGAACCTCTTCCTCAAAGAGTCATCATAATAGTAAGACATGGTTGCAAATTATTCTTCAATGGATGACCCTAATGCATAGGTGCGAGGAACATGCTCTGATACCACTGTAATGTCCCCAATTTGAAATTTTTCCCAATTTAGTCAGTTTTCGAAACTTGGACTAGTGAAGCCCTAAACTGTCCCAAATGATCCCAAATATTTTCGAATGATGTATGGAGTGGATTGAGGTGTATTTGGACACACTAAAGAATATATTATATTCTTGGAAACTTTCTAAATACTTCAGCAACTTGCATTAACAATTAGAGAATGAAAGACATAACTACTTGGAAAATGGATGTTGAAACCCCCAAGGGTAGATGGCTCCAAAAGACTCCTAAGGATTTCGAAATGGGACTGAGAGTGTTTGAAAGGCTTTGAGACATAAAATTTAAGTTGATGGATGCTTGGAAACCCTCAAAATAATTTTTCAACATTCATTTAACTTCAGGAGAAATTGGGGAAATTTACTAGCAAAATCGAGGTTCAAACCCCCAAGGGTAGAGGTCAGTAATGGCTTCCCAAATGCAGTATGACCCTCCCAATTTTCAGAACAGAGGCATGGATTAGTTAAATGGTTTCAATGGGAACCCAAATGCATCATTAATCAGTTCCTAAAGGCTGCTGCGACTCCCATAAATCAAAGGCTTGTAGACATGTCTTCACATAAAGGGAAAAGCTAGGAAACTCCACCACTTGTTATGGATTTCAAGATTTATGTTCCAAAGACTTATGCAATGTGTATGAAAATTCTTCCAGGACATTAATGGCTATCCATACGTCAACATAATCACAAATATTGACTTATACAAATAGAAATAAAGCAACTTCAAGCCCTCACAACAAGATATAGGGAAAATGGCACCATTTATAAATTGTTTGGTATTTTTACATAGTTTCACTTGCCTATTTCGACCTGAGGATCTTATGAGCATCAAATACAGATTAAATATATCAGATTACAAATAAATGGTTTCATTCAAGCATCCTCACATTTTAAATAAATATTTTCATAAATCATTGCTTATGCATTAGTAATAACTATTTTACTTCATAATGAATGAATGAATGCAATTTTTGCCTATTTGTAGGATTTATAGTTGGAAGATGGTGATGGAGAATATATTGATTATGCATTATTAAGTTAATAATAGAATAATAAGTTAGATATTAGTTTTATGATAATTGCAAATTAATAAAATTGGGTAAATTGCAAGTATTTTACTTCGGAATTAGTTAATGAATGCAACTTTTGCATATTTGTAGGATTTATGTGTTATACCTTACAACATGAAATGCTTGGCACTTAGACAATTATATTTGAGTAAATAACCATTCTACTTCATAATTAATTACATATTTGTAGGATTTATGTGTTAGCATTTACAACACGATTCTCAATTGGAATAGTTGGTGTTTGGACAATTATAATGGAAATTATAATGAAGGCAAACCTTTCCTCAAATTGAGGACTAGAGTTATGGATCTATGCACGTAAGTAAGCAACTAAGGTCAATGTTGATATGATGAAATGGAATAAAATAATGTGAAAATGAAGATGAAGATTAATGCATTAACTATTAGTTATTAAAAATTGGCAACAAAATAAGATAGTAAAGAAAAAATATTCTATCAACATGAAATCAACCCATTATTATTTTTTTCAAGGAAAAAAAAACTGTACTTTTATTATTCATCATAATAAAAAAATACATTCAGTCCAATAACTGATTATAGCAAAAAAACAAACATCCTCAAAAACAGATTTGGACTATAGCAAAAAACAAACATCCTTAACAGATACAAAAATATTTGTCAATACATAAAAACATATAATATCCACCTATGAGATGAAAAAGATATAAAACAAGGAAGAAGACTATGCTCACTTTTCAAATAAGAAATTGAAAATATTTATCATGAACTAATAAGACAAAGCACCCAATTTAGTACGGAGAATAAGTTTCTTAGTAAACCAAATAAATAATAATAGTATAGATGTTTTAAAACACCATCAAAATGAAAGTATAGATGTTTCACATTTGGGCAACCAATGTGAAACTATTAATATCACATAAATAATAACTAATTACGTCTTTGAAAATACAATCACAATTACCTTTGAACGTGGAGAAAAATTCTAAGCGCACATTACATAGACATAATCATATCTTTACATCATCAATAATTAATCAAAATATCTAAATGTATGCATGAAAATAGCTGATGACCATAACACAAGCTGAAATAGAAATTAAGATGACAAGAAAGGCAGCTCTAGAGCCCCACCAGTACCAGTAGTATGTAAATGTATCTTTGGCTTTTGGTGCCCCCCAGTAATATGCAGATGTCTCCTCAAATATATCCTTTCCATAGTTGGGGAAGCGACGGCGTTTCGTGGCCGATGTTTCTTCTTTTGGAAAAAGCCCGTCAATGTCAGAGTCGTGGTGCTGTTGGAGTTGTCGTCCATGTTTCAGAGCGCGGAATTGGTCAAACACACTGAGAATGAGAGCAACAACGATTGATCCCGAGACCAGCCCGGACAGAATGAACGTACTACACCCACTTGCACGCCCCTTGGACCTCTCTAAATGTTGTAAAGACAAGATGCCAGCGACGATAACTGGCACACTGAATGCGTAAAACTGTAATAAGATGTATATGAGAACATCATTCCTCGCATAAGTCGTTTTGTCTCGCATTATCTCTGTCTCTGCAACCTCGACTTTCTCCACAATTTTTGATTGAAGGTTGGAGGGGGAGTGGGCGAGCTTATCATCTGCCATTCACCTTTTCATAAGCAATGGCAGATGATAAGCTCGCCCACTCCCCCTCCAACCTTCAATCAAAAATTGTGGAGAAAGTCGAGGTTGCAGAGACAGAGATAATGCGAGACAAAACGACTTATGCGAGGAATGATGTTCTCATATACATCTTATTACAGTTTTACGCATTCAGTGTGCCAGTTATCGTCGCTGGCATCTTGTCTTTACAACATTTAGAGAGGTCCAAGGGGCGTGCAAGTGGGTGTAGTACGTTCATTCTGTCCGGGCTGGTCTCGGGATCAATCGTTGTTGCTCTCATTCTCAGTGTGTTTGACCAATTCCGCGCTCTGAAACATGGACGACAACTCCAACAGCACCGCGACTCTGACATTGACGGGCTTTTTCCAAAAGAAGAAACATCGGCCACGAAACGCCGTCGCTTCCCCAACTAAGGAAAGGATTTATTTGAGGAGACATCTGCATATTACTGGGGGGCACCAAAAGCCAAAGATACATTTACATACTACTGGTACTGGTGGGGCTCTAGAGCTGCCTTTCTTGTCATCTTAATTTCTATTTCAGCTTGTGTTATGGTCATCAGCTATTTTCATGCATACATTTAGATATTTTTATGTTATCTTGCTATTTTGATGTAAAATCCTCAACTAGTCGACGTTTTGCATACATATAGATACATACAAGCCTTACAAGCCTTACTATTATCTTGCTATTTGCATATATACAAGCCTATTTGCATATATTTTGATTAATTAAGGATGATATCTAGATATATACATACATTTAGATATTTTGATTAATTATTGATGATGTATAGATATGATTATGTCTATGTAATATGCGCTTAGAATTTTTCTCCACGTTCAAAGGTAATTGTGATTGTATTTTCAAAGACGTAATTAGTTATTATTTATGTGATATTAATAGTTTCACATTGGTTGCCCAAATGTGAAACATCTATACTTTCATTTTGATGGTGTTTTAAAACATCTATACTATTATTATTTATTTGGTTTACTAAGAAACTTATTCTCCGTACTAAATTGGGTGCTTTGTCTTATTAGTTCATGATAAATATTTTCAATTTCTTATTTGAAAAGTGAGCATAGTCTTCTTCCTTGGTTTATATCTTTTTCATCTCATAGGTGATATTATATGTTTTTATGTATTGACAAATATTTTTGTATCTGTTGATCTGTTTTTGAGGATGTTTGTTTTTTTGCTATAGTCCAAATCTTTTTTTGAGGATGTTTGTTTTTTTGCTATAGTCAGTTATTGGATTGAATGTATTTTTTTATTATGATGAATAATAAAAGTACAGTTTTTTTTTTCCTTGAAAAAAATAATAATGGGTTGATTTCATGTTGATAGAATATTTTTTCTTTACTATCTTATTTTGTTCCCGATTTTTAATAACTAATAGTTAATGCATTAATCTTCATCTTCATTTTCTCATTATTTTATTCCATTTCATCATATCAACATTGACCTTAGTTGCTTACTTACGTGCATAGATCCATAACTTTAGTCTTCAATTTGAGGAAAGGTTTGCCTCCATTATAATTTCCATTCACTACAAAAAAAAAGGCATTTTAGCCTCACATTAGCACCACTATTTGTAAAGGATTTGGGAATCCTTAGTTTTCAAATAGTGGTGCAAAGGTGGTGATAATGTGGGGATACGCAAGTGGTGCTAAGATTTATGGTGTAAAAGTGGTTGTAAAAAAGTTGATTTTGGTGTTAAATGATTATGTGGCATTCCATTGTGTATGGTGCAAACCACCAAAATCAATCCTAGCTGGATTGAGATTTTGTGGTGCAAAACACCAAAACCAATCCAACATTGATTGAGACTTTATGGTGCAAAACACCAAAATTATTATTATTATTATTATTATACACAAACTTGAATATGGTGCAAAGCACCATAAAATAATAAATGGTGCAAAAAAAAATATAAATCACACACATATATAATGCTAAAAGATATGTATTAAAACATTTTCTTATATTTATTTTGTTTTAATATATTATTAAAAAAAACAATAATTCACTACAACAAAATTTATAATTGATAATTATAAACGACAGCTCAATGCACCTTGGTCCTTACCTTACTTTATATCATCAAATATTTCTCTATTAAAAAAAAACAAAAAAAATGTTATTGAGTTAACAAACTTAATATTCATTTTGAGGCTATTACGGGTTCTACTGATATAGCTCTTCCAATAGGTATCTACTATCAATATTTCTGCTAGTTGATGCCCCTTGTATGCACCAATATCTGCTTGACCACCTCATGTCAAAGGCACATGCTGAGATGGGTGTTGCGATGAAGAATGTAGTGATACTCCACTAGAGCTAATTGATGCATTGCAAGCATATACAACTACATTGCAACAATATAAATTGAAAACATGTTCAAACATTTATTAGTTGCAATAAATAGATTTTTTGACAAAATATTACCATATCAAGGATACTTAAACGAGCCCCAAACACAATTGCACATGTGCTTCTATGCTTATTGTTGTCCATATGCCTATTAACCCACCAATTGTTGTGTTGAATATGTTGAAGTGTATCCCTAGGATATTTTTTGTGATGGCAAATTATGATGAAGAACTTCCAAAAAAACTAGCTTATTATGAACACACATTTTACATAAATACATACTATGCACATTATGACACATGTATATAAATATCATATGGTGCTTATACATAAAATAAATGTGTAAGAATATCTCCATGACTTAAAAAATATGATAATGGCCAACTTGATAGTCAAGATAGGCTAGTATAATAGAGAAAAAACGAGGCTACTGCAATATAGAAATGAAATACCAAAACAAAATAGATTGCAAGATGAAAGCAAACTCATTCGAGTTCTATCAAAGAGAAGGAAATGAAAGTAGGAAAGAAGTGACCCCAAGTAAGAATTTCATTTCCAGGTATGCTTATCATCCTTTGGAGTACAAAAAAATTTGCAGTTCACTTAATCCTATTTAATATACTGGGACAACCACTTAATACCTTCACCATATCCCATGTTTTGGACAATATTGCACATAAACACCTTAATAGGTCGTACATTAGAATATGACAAATTGACCTTCCCTTTACCATTGGTGTAATTTGCAAGGTCTAGGTAATAACGAAGTTCATCTTCAGATGTTGTTGCATATGGTAGGTCTATTTTGTTCCCTAATTTTTTTTTTTAAAAGTACATTGGTCAACGAATCATCTGTAAGTAGTGCTTATAGCTCCTTCCATGACTCTACAACGCGCTCTTTATGAGTGACATCTACAAGGTATACAACATCATCCACCTGTATTGATAAGAGAAACTTGTATCAGAAAACCTACTCATGTCCCCAAGTAGTCAAAGGAGTACATACTGCACCCAGTGCTTTCTACACAATATTTAGCATATGACCAAGAAAATGAAACAGGTTTGATATAAAATTATAAACTAAACAATCATTGCAGTTTAGTTTTGGTAAACTGCAAATATCTTAGATACATCATATTCAATTACAATTACACTGATTACACAACTTAATGAATCTTAATGAATGGTTTCCATAGTTCAAATTCTACTAATGACAATCCATAAAGAACAATCCATCATTACAAGAACCATAAACACACGTAACATATCAAATTAATTTAGCAGGCATTCAATTAATAAGAAAGACAATGATTAAAATATTAGGCAACCCTTCACATATAGTACGTATTAATTCACTTCTACTGAACATCAATCATTAACAATACACCATCTCTCTATCATCTCAAACAAGCACATGGGTTTCAATGTCCTTAAACAATTGATGAATTTAATAGAAAATTTTCATTTGCATGGAAAGTATTTAAGAATCACTTGGATCTAATGAAAATTTTACTCACTAAAAAGAGGGATGGTTCTGGAGAACGAGCAATAAATAGAAGGGGGCCTTTCAAAATGTGGAAAAAATTGTTTCTCGCCAGTCTCCAGCTGCCATATCACAAGAATGTCTTCCTTTGCACCTAGAAACATGTAAACAACATCACTTAGTTAAACACAAATCAATGAGATCATAACCAGATTGTAATTTGGGTCAGCACAAAAAAGTATAAGAACCCTTTGCATTGAAAGACATTAGTGAACCAGGAAGGCTTCCTTATAATTAGACAAAAAAAACTATGCATTGAAAGACATTAGTGAACCAGGAAGGCTTCCTTATAATTAGACAAAAAAAAATATGCATTGAAAGACATTAGTGAACCAGGAAGGCTTCCTTATAATTAGACCAAAAAAAACTATGCATTGAAAGACATTAATGAACCAAGAAGGCTTCCTTATAATTAGACAAAAAAAACTATCATCTTAGGAACAGATATAAAGCTTCCATCTTAGCTGTCGCAAACATTTTTTCTGACTACATAGAAAGCAGAATTTAAGATTTGTCATAACAATGAACATTTCTCAAAGCATTGAAAATTGAAAATACATAAATCTGTCAAAAGATGATTGAATAAGTATTTCTACCTGAGTACAAGGACCATCAAGCGAGAATTGTGTCCTTGGAGTCTACGTACTTTGAAAAATCTGGTTTGGTTGTTTACTTGGAGGCTGGAGCTTATATTTCCAATGTTTGTTTGTCCACTTCCCAGAATTGGGATTTGGGAATCCTTTGGATATCAGGGGGTAAAATATTTGAGGCCATTTTCAGGGCGTCAACAACATGATGAAGTTATGAGGCAGCTTTTCTAGGCACACTTTGAGTTCAAGTACAAATCAATAGTCTGGGCACTTTGAGCTGATTCAGGACTCCCATGGAGATTTCCGAATGGTTTATGGTATATTTCAAACCGGTGCATAACATGGTTGTCTAAGAAAACATTTCTAAATGTTTTCTTGAGGTCTGGGTATGTTGGGTCTTCAAAGAATATTTTTGGGCACATATGACATCTACAACATCATGGAATATACTGTTTTCGGGACATTTTTGCAACATGTGGACCATTTTCTAAATGATTGTTAGCTAAAGAGCATATTGTGACAAACAATCATTGATCAAATTGCCAATTACCAGTCCATAATATACAAAGAAACATGAAAATTTTCCCCGAGTAGACAATCAAAGGTCATGGCCATCAACACATCTTTTGATCGTGATGAAGATGGTAGCTTACGTATTGCTAGAGAGGATTAGCATATCTATCAATGTATCAATGGAGTATAGACTTTCCACATTAAGGATCATGAATATTATTTTACATCGCAGAGTCTTGGTCTCTTATTCGTCATTCTTTCAAGATTAATTGATCATACAGTTGACGAAGACATGGGAGGTCGCTTACATATCCCCTGGATCTCCTTTCTATGTACCTTGATCATATAAAGAAAATCACCTGCAATAGTTTTGAAACAGTCCTAAGTACCATTGTTGACTATTATTATAAAGGAGTTTGTTTGTTTTGATCTTGGCTTACATAATCCAATAATTCAAGTAGTGTCATTGTCTTCACAAATTGTTAAATTACACTAGGTTTAGAGACATATACAACCTAAGAAAAACTGGGTTAAAACCATTGAAATCAAAATGCCTTTTTTGGATTGGTATTTACCAAATTTTGAGGATTTTGTGTAAGTGCTCCATTCATGGAAACATTGCATTCACTTTATATTACATTGAGGCGATCATGATTTTTCATGTTTTTCTACAGGGAAGAATCAAGTGCAATCATCAATGAATGTGCTTCTCTGCTCCCTCACGTTCAGTGTATGATCTGCAAAGAAAGAGCCACAGTATTCTTAAAGCCACAAGAAAACATGATCCTTATGTGAAAATGCAGAGGAAGTGTTAATAGCTATGCCCGTAAGGAAGGATCCCATTGTAAAAGAGAAAATATTTGAAATTTGCAGGTTTATCTTTTGATGGGATCCCTGACTAGAATTGGCCCAAATTTGTACTAATGGGTGGTGTATCTTAGCTTAGGAATAATTACTACTACTGGTAATATGAGATTAATACTGATGTCCTGTGGCATTTATGGAAGATGACTTTCGTCAAACACTGAGAATAGTGCTCCAAGGTCACTGTGTATCCTTTGAAAGGAACACTTGCAACACTCCCCCCATACCTCCCCTTTATCATGCAAAACAAGCACCTATTATTCTGCTTTGCCAGGACTGGAAAGGCTCTATTTATATTTGCGAGCTCATGACTTTCCTGCTTCGTACAATGTGGAGGCCCTTGGGCAATAAAAAAATTGATGTGCTAGCATGGCTCTCCCCACAACCACTAATTTATCCTCCAAAACAACATTATTCTCTACCTCCAGTTTTATCTTTACTAATTCATCTGCCCTCACCTCAGTTGTTCTTCACATAACTTATATATCGCTCAACGCTGCTACAGAGGCCCCAACTAAATTATGTTGGCCCACGTTACTAATGTCCGGGAAAACCTAATAGCCTACCAAAAGATAAAGTGATGCGTCTTTTCCCAAAAGCTAAAGCGGGTCTTCACCATCCTTCCTTGCCCTCAGCGGAAAAGCAATAAATTCCTTCCAGTATTCAGAAACTCTGCAATCTCCTTAAACTGGTCTGGTATGCCCTCTACATGGAAAAGGTGTGTATCCAACTTTCATATCATGAAAAGGGGAAAAAATTACTCATAAAACAACATGCTTAGATGAGATAGTGAAGCAATACCCTTTATAAGTATAGTATGTATCTATCATAACCAGTATCATTCTGGGCCTGCCATTTTTGGGCCAATCCATGCTTAAAGCACTGATCTCCATATACCCAATCTAACTTGGAGCCATCTCCTACTTTCCATGCCAAAAAGTTACCAATGACTGGAAAATACTTGACTAGGCTATAGCGCAGTCCTCAATATAACCAGCCAATTCTGGGTCATGGTGAAAAAAGAAGGAACTATTTCCACTTGGCGGTTCGGCCATTGCTTCCAACTGGAACTGGGATATCCTCCCATGGAAAATTCTATCCTTTACATGGGATAAAATATTGAATGATTATTTATTTAGGTTGTAGTTGGGGATATATATAGTGGACCTGCTCCTACCCATTTCGATTTGAGCAACATGCTCCTTGTCTTGGGTCTTATTATAAAAGATGGTTAAGGGGTGGTATTAAATAGTTGATCTGGATTCGCGTGAATCAGTGTTGTTGGATTAACAGGTTACAAGCCCTTAAATTTTGATTTTAATAACTGAGTTAGTCTCCAATCATTAAGCACATCATTTAAAAGGATACAAGTATCACATCAACAAATTGTAAACACTTCACTTCTGCCAAAATACTAATTGCTATCAATATTACAAAGTACAATCACCAGCTGCAACTGGTGTGAGAGAACCTTCAACCTCAACAAAACAGTCTCAGCTTCAACTGAGAAGTAAGTTTTTTAAGCTGCAACCTGCTAGTACCAGAAGTTTATCTTGCCATGTTTGTTGTAGGGATAATCAAGCCAATATTTGAGTCAGCTTCTACACAGAGCCCATAAATGAATTCAATAATAACATACCTGAATAATGATGCCCTAGTTTCACTATCCTTCTCTTGTCGTCATTACTGTATCATGATATTCCCTTAGCATGTTGTCCTTCAAGATTTTATCAGTACAACAGAATGCCCTAGTTCGTTGTCCTTCTGATTTACCAGCACAATAACATGCCTTGGTTCGCTGTCCTTCAACTTTTATCAGCACAAAAACATATCCTAGTTCGTTGTCCTTCAAAATGACTTGGGTTCGTTGCCCTTCAACTTTATCATCAGCACAAGGGTATGCCCTAGATACATTGTTTATCAATTAGTGGAGATACCCAGATTTGTTGCTTCATGAACATCTACAAGCACTTTTTAATTTTCCTTGGCTCCAACATCATCTATAGCGACGGCTAGAGTATCCACAGTTCTGTAATCATCTACGGGCTCATTAAGTTGTCAGTTGTCAGTTCCTCTATCACCACGTCTTCAACATTCACAGGCTGCAAATATTTGAATTCCTACAAATACAGTCAAAGATATCCTAATTTAGAACATTAAGCACACACTATGAGAATAAGGTAATGTAAATATTTTATTTAATTTCATGTCATCTAATAATACGTGTCAAATAAATAATCTCAACAAACTGCCATAATTGTAAAGCCAATAAATATTTCTCGATCATTTACTATTTACTTTTACAACCATACATGAACAGGGAAATTCATCAACATAATCTGATCTTTATTAAGCTTATGAAACATCAATTGAATCTTATTTATCTAATTTACACAGGCTGAGGTGACTTAACCGACTGAAGGCTTGACTTCAAATTTCTACCCAACCATTCGATCCTCTACCTTTGTGTATGTTTTCTTGCCTAGAGGTCCCCCGATATGGGCACGAATCCACCAGGTAGGTAGCTCATCCCCACAACATTCTTCTCATTCTTATAAAAACAGGGCGAGTTATGCAGTAATAACTATAATAGGACTGTATTAATAAGTTATTCAGAGGAATCAACCCTCCTTTATTTGCATAATAGTTAAAGAACCGTGGCAAGTGCCCTTCATTATTTGTTCATAATATAAGTTGTAAGTAAATCCAGTTCACTACAAAGGACTGCAACTCTGAATTCGCAATCCAAGAAAATAGAGACAACGAAAGCACTAAAAAAGGTTATATATTTATATATATAAATATCCTAGAAGTCAAAGTGGCCTCCAGAGATACGCCCTTATTTTAACTGATCATAAATGCTTCATGAAATACGCGTATAATACTATAGACATCTTCCAGGATTATTAAACTAATAGTATGTCAAATGTTGTAAAAATAATCGGGGAGATCAAGGGTTTCATAACTCTTTCGCTTAACCTGTTATAAAGGCCCTTGGATATAAATATATAAAAATATATGTAGGCTCTGTCTTAGAGAGGCCAAAAATCGATTCAAAGAACTATGTAAAAAAAATGGAAATGTGTATACAAAAGGGAAAAATACAACATTTTGGGCCGCCCACTCCATGAGAGAGCTTGCGCACATCACAATGACATAAATAAGCAGGCTCTCTCTCTCTCTCTCTCTCTGTGGTCGAATATTGGTTTCAAACTAAGTACCCTCTCTAAAAAATCCTCTTCGAGGCCAACCTCGAATATTAAATTGGTCTCTGCAATCAATAGAAGTGCCTAGCTCTCATTGAGAACGGCCATAAGGCTAACAGGGAAAAACTCGACTAACAAAGTAGACTATGGTTCTCTCTCTCGAGCAAAACCCACCAACACTAAGTAGACAAACCAAAGGGGTTTGTGTCCTTCCAGGATTGTAATCCACACATACAGTCAAAGAAGGTTGCGCCTCTTCTACTGTACATTTACAGTTTATATATTAAAGAATTATTAACAAAGTTTGGTAAAGGGATTGTACCCTATCCCTAAAACAGATGCATTCTCTCTTCTTCTCAAGGAAGTGTAAATACATAATAAAAACAACTTACAGAGGCATTTAGTAAGGCCTTGACTTCCTATTCTCATTCATGGAAAATACCAGAATGCAAACCAAATGAGGGCCGCGCCCTCTACTCTTCCTCCACGGAGTTAAAACAAAAATACAAATTATAATTGGGTTGCGTTATCCTCTCTTGAGAGTCACCCCTCCTTACAGCGAGCAATGTCAAGAAAGAGGAGTCGGTCTCATTCCTGAGAGCCGCCCCTCCAAACACAAATTACCAACAAATATAGAATTATCGCTATTCAACTTCATATCTAGTTATTTATAAGGTTAAAGGAGGTGCGATTACATTCTTTTAGATTTTTGCTGAAAACAAACAGAAGAGAACGCCTAACAAAATAGGGTTGTGCCCTAACTATCACATGTCTTGACTATAATTTATTCACTGTTAAAATATGGTTAATAGGTAAATGCTATGAGCCTAGTTATATAAATAAAATATCTAAGCGAGTATCCTTTGTGTACATACAAACAACATAAAAGAAGTACCCACAAATATACGGTCAAACCTGATAATTTAAGTGCCAAGAGCTGCATCCTGCTAAAGAAAATGGTACACTGCTACCTTCTCTGGGAAAAAATCCTTCCAGCCATAACCACCCACCTTCCACTCTATCAACAAGGATCTATTTTTTGAGAGAGAGGTCGGTTTCAGTTCTCGCGTAGCTCTTTTCTTTTTTCTATCCAAGTTTTTGGCTTCCCTATGGAGACTCCCGCCTTCTTCCAAGAGGCCACCGGCATTTCAAGAACTAACCATAACCATTAAGAAAGGAAGTCATCCTCATAATTGAGAGAAAGTTTAATTATATTTATTTTATTTTTTTCAACCATTAATTATATTTATTACTTACTCAAAGGACGATGCACCTAGCTCTTCATTATAGGACTCTATATGTTTACATATAAAACTCTATCAATGTTTGCTTTAACCCTTCATATATATTAATTGCTCTTATTTATTATCATTTTGGCATACGCATATATATATATATATATATAATTTTCAAGTAATATAATTATAAATATATTGGACCTTTTTTCAATAATAATTACACCTTGTCATTAATAATGTCTTATTACACCACCCTAATATAAAAAACTATTATTAATAATACTTAGTTTTGTTTTATGTTTAGAAGTTTAACTATACAATCGCTTGGGATCTTTTGCCAAGACTAGGATATGATATCCATAAAAATTACTTAATTTTAGGAAACAACACTTAGTAATACTTAACCTGAGGTTCTAATACAACTACATACTTCTAAAAACCACATAATGATATTAATATCCTTCATCATATTACAATGACACCCTTAAGAGGCTATGTGTGGTTGGTTGAGGTGATCTTTCTAGCCTTGGATGGCTATAAGATTCATTTAAGGCCAGAGGTTCAAGTATCCTCCCTTAACCATGTCTAAGGCCCCAAGGCCCCAAGACATGGATACATAATGGCATGGATATACATGCAAGGTCGTGCATGGTTTTCTGGGAATTTTTTATCACTCTAGATTCCCCAATTGTTTCTGTAGGGATAAACACATGGTTTTTTTTCCATAAAACATCATTCCCAAGGCCCCGAGACATGTAGATACTACTCAAAACCACATAGTGGAAATTACATAATCAATCATAGGCCAATCATACCCTCAAGAGGCCATGCGCTTTTAGTGGAGGCAATCTTCTTAGCCTTATATGGATAGAAGAATCATTTAGAACTTGATATTAAGGTCGCCTCCACTAACCATGTGTAAGGCACGAAGGCCACAAGACTTATATACATAGTGCCATATATAACCCTCTAAAGTAATCAATGGTGCTTTTAGGTAGTGTTCATGGCTCTAGATGCCTCAACAATTTCTTTAGGGCCCAAAACATGGTATTTTTCCATGGAACATAATTCCCAAGGGATTAAGACATGTACATACTACTTCACACCACACAACGTTAACAACATCCTCAATCATAGGCCAACTATACAAATTAGGAGGTTGTGTGTGGTTGGTGGAGGAAAAAATTCTTACCCCTAGATGGTTACAAGATTCATTAGGGGAAAAGGTTAAATTATCCTCCACTAACCATGTCAAAGGCCCCAAGGACACAAGACTTGGATACATTGTACAATGGATACCCCTACGAATTCATGCATGGTGCTTTGAGGAATTATAATTCATGGATTATAACCATGTCCATGTCCAAGGCCCTAATACCCATACTTAGTACTAGAAAACTCCTAATGGCAAAAATATCTCAATTTGAGGGAAAACATACCATCCGAAGGTATTATACATTGAGACATTATTTAGGTCTCAATT
The DNA here is from genome assembly GCA_027924585.1 of Larix kaempferi. Taxonomy (NCBI): domain Eukaryota; kingdom Viridiplantae; phylum Streptophyta; class Pinopsida; order Pinales; family Pinaceae; genus Larix; species Larix kaempferi. Next base: position 1,078,727 of record BSBM01001752.1, read on the forward strand.
TGAGGGAAAACATACCATCCGAAGGCATTATACATTGAGACATTATTTATGTGCATGATATTTAGGTCTCATCCCATGAGCATGTTGATGCTCCCATGTCCCCAATAGTTGGATACATAGTGCCGCAGTTACCCCTACACTCATGCGTGGTGATTTGAATATTGTTTCATGGCTCCTAATGCCTCAATGGTTTCTTTAGGGCCCAAGGAATGGTATTTTTCCCTAGAATGTCATTCCCAAGGACTTGAGACACATACACATTTTTCAAAACCACCTAATGGCACTGATATAATTAGTCATATGCCAATGAAACCCTAAGGAGGCCATTTTTGGTTGGTGTAGGCAACATTCTTAGCCTTGGATGGATAGAAAATTTCTTTAGGGCCCAAGGTTTAGGTCTCTTCCATTGACCATGTCCATGACACAAGGCCCCATGACCTAGATACATTACACCATAGATATGGTTGCAAAGTTATGCATGGAGATTTGAGACATTCTTCGTGGATTTAGATGCCTCAATGGTTTTTTTAGAGAAATATTTGTGGTCTTATTTCCTAGAGAATCATTCTCAAATCCCTGAGACACATACATTCTACTCAAAACCACCTAAAATCATTAATATCCTCAATCATGAGCCAATGATACCTCAAGAGGCAATGTGTGGTTGGTCGAGGCAATATTCCTAGCCTTGGATGGCTAAAAGATTATTTTTGGGCCAAAGGTTCAAGTCTCCTCCCCCCTACCATGTCCAAGGCCCCAAGGCATGGATGTACATTGTGCCACGAATATCTCTACAAAGTCATGCATGGTTCTTAGAGGCATTGCTCCATGGATACAAGACCTCGGAAGACAACTTCTTATGGTGGAGGAAACCTTCTTAGCCCTAGATGGTTAGAAGATCCTTTAGGGCTTGAGTTGCAGGTCTCCTCCATTACCATGTCCAGGGTCCTAAGACCACAAGACTTAGATACATAGTAGAATGGATACCCATGCAAAGTCATGTGTAGTTTTTTGAGGCAGTGTGCATGGATTTATATGCCTTAATGGTTTCTTTAGAGCCAAAGGTATGGTTTTCATCCCTATAATTCCATTCCAAAGGATCCAGGACACCTTCATAATTCTTAAACCACCTAATGGCACCAACATCCCGAATCATAGGTCAATGATACATTCAATAAGCCATGTGTGGTTGGTGGAGGAAACCTACTTAGTTCTAGATGCCTAGAAAATTCCTTTAGAGCCTAAGTTTTAGGTCTCCTCCACTAACCATGTCCAAGGCCCTAAGGCCACATGATCCAAATACATAGCACTATAGATACCACTCCAAAGTTGTGCATGGTGGTTTGAGGCAATGTTCATGGCTTTGAATGCCTCGAAATTTTCTTTAGGGCTAAAGGCATGGTCTTCTTCCCTAGAACATCATTCCCAAGTCCCTAACACACTATATACTACTCAGAACAACTTGTTGTCACCAACATCATAAATCATAGGCAAATAATACACTCGAGTGGGATTAAGGATCAAGTGTCCTCTACTAACCATGTCCAATACCCAAAGGAAAAAACCTAGATACATAATGCCATGGATACCCCTACGAAGTTATGCATGATGCCTTAACACATTGTCCATGGCTCTAAATGCCATAATAATTAATTTAGGGTGAAACACATAGTCTTCTTCCTTAGAATATCATTCCCAAGGCCTTGAAACAAGTAGATATTACTCAAAATATCTAATTGTAATAAGATCCTCAATCATAATCCAATGCTACCTTTAAGAGGCTATGTGTGGTTGGTTGAGGTATCCTTCTTATCCTTTGATGGATAGAAGATTCCTTTACAGCCTGAGGTTCAAGTCCCCTCCCTTTACCATGTCCAATGCCCCAAGTCCTAATGACCTATATGCATAGTGCCATGGATACCTTATGAAGCCAAGTGTGGTGATTTCTGGCATTATTTATGGCTTTGTATGCCTAAATGGTTTCTTTAGGGCCAAAGGCATGGTCCTCTTCTATAGAGTGTCGTTCCCAAGGCCCCGAGACATGTCTCTAATGCTCAAAACCAGATATTGGAATTAAAACCACTAATCATAGACCAATGATACCCTCAAGAGGCCATATGCGGTTAGTGAAGGCATCCTTGTTTGACACGGATGGCTAGAAGCTTCCTCTAGGGCTCTATTTTTAAGTCTCTTTCATTGACCATGTTGAATTCCCAAAGGCCACAAGACCTATATACATAATGCCATGGATATCCCTACAAAGTCATGTGTGGTTCTTCGAGGCATTGTTCGTGGCTATGGAATCCTCAATGATTTATTTAGGGCTAACAACATGTTATTCCTCTCTAGAAATTCATTCCCAACACCCTGAGACATGTATATACTCCTCAAAACACCCTAATGTCACTAACATCCTCAATCAGAGGCCAATGACCCTTGAAAGGTGATGTGTTGTTGGTGGATAGAACCTTCTTATCTCTAGATGGCTAGAAGATTCCATTACAACTCGAGCTTCATGCCTCCTCCCATGACCATTTCCAATCCCCCAAGTCCCCAAGACTTGGATACATAGTGCCATGGATACCCTTGCAAAGTCACGCATGGTGCTTTAAGGCGTTATTCATGGTTTTGAATGCCTTAATGGTTTCTTTAGGGCCAAATGAATGGTCTTTCACCTAGAATGTCATTCCTAAGGCATTGAGACACATACATATTTTCAAACCCACCTATTGGAATTGTCATCCTTAATCATAGGCCAATGATACCCTCAGGAGGCCATGTTTGGTTGGTGGAGGAAACCTTCTTAGCCTTGGATGGATAAAATATTTCTTTAATGCCCAAGGTTCAAATTTCTTCCAGTGACCATGTCCAAGACTTCAAGTCCCTAAGACCTAGATACAAAGCTCAACGGATACCCTTTCAAAGTCATGCATGGTTCTTTGAGGCATTGTCTAGGGCTATAGATTCCTTATTGGTCTATTTAGTGCCAAAGGCATGGTATTATTCTCTATAGCATCATTCATGAGGTCCTACGACACCTACATACTTTTCAAAATCACATAATGGTGTTAATATCATCAATCATATGACAATGATACCCTCAAGAGGTCAAGTGTGGTTGGTTGAGGCGATCTTCTTAGCTTTGGATGGCTATAAGATTACTTTATGGCTAGAGGTTCAAGTCTCCTCCCTTGACCATCTCCAAGGCCCCAATGCCCCAATGCCCCAAGAAATGGATACATAGTGGCATAGATATCCATGCAAGGTCATGCATGGTGCTCTAGGCATTGTTCATCACTCTAGATGCCCCAATTGTTTCTTTAAGGCCAAAGGCATGGTTGTTTTCCCTATAACATCATTCCCAAGGCCCTGAGACATGTAGATACTACTCAAAACCACCTAATGGAAATGACATAATCAATCATAGGCCAATTATATCCTCAAGAGGCCATGTTCTTTTAGTGGAGGCAATCTTCTTAGCCTTAGATGGATGGAAGAATCATTTAGAGCTCGAGATTGAGGTCTCCTCCACTAACCATGTGTAAAGCCCCAAGGCTACAATACATAGATACATAATTCCATAGATACCCCTCTGAAGTAATCAATGTTGCTTTTAGGTAGTATTCATGGATCTAGATGCGTTAATGATTTCTTTAGAGCCAAAAACACGGTCTTCTTCCATGGAACATAATTCCCAAGGGCTTAAGACATGCACATGCTACTTAACACCACCTAACTATAACAACATCCTCAATCATAGGACAATTATACAATTAGGAGGTTGTGTATGGTTGGTGGAGGCAACATTCTTACCCCTAGATAGTTACAACCTTCCTTTAGGGGATAGGTTAAGGTATCCTCCACTAACCATGTTGAAAGCCGTAAGGCCACACGACTTAGATATATAGTACAATGGATACCCCTACAAAGTCATGCATGGTGCTTTGAGGCATTATAATTCATGGATTTGGATACCTGAATGGTTTCTTTATGGATAAAGGCATGGTCTTATTCCCTAGAACATCACTTTTAAGGCCTCAAGACATGTACATACTGCTAAAAAACACAGAATGACGCCAACATCCTCAATCATATGCTAATGATACTCTCAAGAGGCCATGTGTTGTTGGTGGAGGAAACCTTCTTACCCTTGGATGGCTAGAATATTTCTTTAGTTGTCGATATTTAGGTCTCCTTCATTGATCTTATCTAAGGCTAAAAGGCCATAAGAACTAGATACATAATGTCTCAATGGATTTGGATTCCTCAATGGTTTCTTTAGGGATAAATTCATGGTCATCTTCTATGTAATATCATTACGAAGGCCTTGGGACACCTACATAAGGCTCTTGCTTTACTTTTATGACTCCAATAAAGGACTTGAGATCCATCCCTCTATGCAAAAACTCTTGATTATGTTCATATCCAACTATTATGTCAAATATCAACTTTAAATGGTGTATGTTATGGTTCATGGTCTTGATCATTGCTCATTACCTCAATAATATTATGTTAGGGTATAATTCTTTCAATTTATTCCCCAGCTATTTACTCAAACCTATCGCTAGTACACAAAACCACATATTTCCACCCATATCCCACTTTGAGAATAATGATATCCTATACATTGCATGATCTACTAGATGATAGTTTGAGTCATTGTTATTAGCCTGATATGCCTAAAGTTGTCTTTTACGTCCTAGTTCCTGTAATTTCTCTCATGACTATGTATAAGGTTTGCATACCTAGTGTCACTAATATGAATGCTTAGATGCCAAGGATAGTGTTTGGAATTCATGGGTGCGATTTAAAGATTCCCTTAGGGTTTAAGGCCCAAGTTTCCTCCTATGACATTATACAAAAACCTAAGACCCATGCATACTAGCAAAAAAATCATAATGGTGTTGATTTCCTTACTTAGAGGTAAATAATAACCCCAACATGTCATGTGTAGTGCTTTGGGCTGTTGTATTTTTCCTTGGATGCACAAAATATTTTACTAGGGAATAAGGCCTAGGTTTCCTCTCTCAAACATGTTAAGGGCCTAAACACTCATATATAGTGCTTGAAAACAACCTCTTACTTACATTAATACCCCCAATATCAGGCCAAGGATACCCTTAGGAGGACTTATGTGGTGTTTCAAGGTAGACTTGTTAATCTTATATGCCTAAAGGTTTCCTCTAAGGTCCAAGTCATGGGGTTCATTCCTTAATCATTTCCATCCCTTAAAGACTTATACCTAGTCTTAGTTCCTCCAACTCCCCCCATTATCCCTATTATAACCTGCCATAGATCTTCTCAAAAAGTCATTTGTGTTGGTGTGACAAATCATTATTATCCCTACATGCCTAGAAGATTAATTTAGGCTAAATCTTGGGTTTCTTCTCTTAACTAGGTCGAGGGCCAATAGACCCATCACTAGTGATAAAAACCTTATAATGCAATCAATATCCACACATAGATGTTAAGAATATTGTTAGGAATATATGTGTGTTGACCATATTTCTCGGTCCTAGATTCCTAAAAGATTCATTTAGGGCGCAAGGAAGAGGTTTCCTCCCTCGAACATCTCCAAGGATTTGAGACCCATGCCTTGTGCACAAAGCCTGGTAATAATTTTAATACCCATTAGAAAATTTAATAATATCAATAAAATATACCCTATCAAATAATGAAATCTCAATTCAAATCATTTTTATTAATATTTTATAATAGTAATAAATTAAAAATGGTTGTCTTTAATTATTTGTCAAATTTAAGAATCATGGGTATTTATTTGCTTGAATAATATTGAAAATGAATAGTCAACTTGACCTATTTAGAAATAATTATTTGTGAACTCGTTGTATTTCTGGTGCAACACCTCATAAATGAACCATGTGAGCTTATTGGTTTAAATATTGATAAAAGCAAATAATTTAATTTGTTGTGATTGCGGTTTAAAACCTCATAAATTAATCATGGGCATTTATTTGAATGAAAAAAATTGAATTAAGTTATTACAAAATAATTATTTGTGATGTTGTTGTGTTTATGGTGCAAATCATCATAATTAAATCATTTTTTTACATGTCCATGTGACAAATATGAGCTTAGCGCCACTATATGGTACTTGACAACATGCCATTTCTTTATGCTTAAGATTCCTTTAGGCTAAGGCCTATGATTGTTCGCTCAACAATGTTGAGAGCCATTGGACCTATACCTAGTGATTAAAAACTTATAATAGTGTGAATGCCCATACTTAAAGAGTAAGAATACTTTTAGGAATATGTGTGGGGACCATTGTGGTGCCTTTCTTGGTCCTAGATTCCTAAAAGCTTCTTATAGGACCTTAGGTAGAGGTTTTCTCCATATAGATGGATCTAAGAACTATGTCTTGTGTTAAAAACCTAATAATAATACTAATTTCTATAAAAAAAAATTAAGAAGATAAAAATATCTCAAATGAATAATCAAATTTAAATTCAAATAATTTTATTATTACTTTATAATAGTAATAAATTAAAAATAGTTGTTTTTATTTATTTGTCAATTGTATTTATATGTTTAAATAATATAACAAATGAATAAATGAATTGAACTATGTTCCAAATATTTTTTTGAACTTGTTATGCTTGTGGTGTAAAGCCTTCTAAATGAATCACATGATTTATTTGTTTAAATATTCTAGGTGCATTTATTTGCTTAAATATTCTAAATAGAAATATTTGAACTTCTTGTGAGTATGGTGCAAAAGCTCATAAATTAATCTTTGATCATTTTATTTAATTGATGAAAAAATAAATAAATATTGAATTGAGTTATTTTCAAAATAATTATTTTGTGAATTTGTTTATGGTGCAAATCCACATAATTAAATCCTATTTGTACATGTCCATGTGGAAAAAATAGCTTAGCACCACTTTACGGTACTTGTCAACATGACATTTCTCATCAAAGTAAAACTCAATTTCCAATAATATTAACAAATATAACACCATAGGAACACCACAAACTATAAGTGGTGCTAATACCACCACTATAACACCACAAAATATAAATGGTTTTAATAACACCACTTTAACACCACATAAATGTAAGTGGTGCCAATACCACCACATTTACACCACAAAATATAAATGGTGCTAACTTGTGGTGCTAAAAGATGGATTTTCTTGTTGTGTATGGTGACAATGTCCCCAACATTGTCATTGTCATATGGTGCTACTAAGATGCAAACCAACCTGGAGTGCCGTGAGTTTAAAAAACAAATCAAATTTATTTTTGAAACTAATAATAAAATAACTACCTTCAAAACAGTTTGTAGTGGCATGGGATTCTTTATTATTTAATTGAGATGGTAAAAATAGATCACGGTTTGTTACCTATATTCCAATTAATAGTATGCATATCCAACCATGTAAATTGAAGTAGTAAATATAATGTCAATTAATAGAGGAATCCAACATTAACTAACAACAAGCACTTCTACAAAGCATCCTCCTCAAACATGAATAGTAACATATACACTATAATTTAGATCAATTAATAGTAAGCATATTCCAATTCCGTAGTTTATAAATATCAATACAACATCACGGGTTTATCAATTCCTTTTACAATTATTCTTATAACTAGTTTGAATCTATAACACTTACAAATAAATATAAGAAATGCCCTGAATGTTTTTAAGAGCGTCAAGGCCATAGGTAGACAATGGATAGATGCTAAATGTAATACACCAAGGAACCCGAATGATTATTGTTTTATAAGACTTTATGTATTTATTTGATTTGAGATTATTGACCAAGTGAGGTCATGACATTTGTAAATGAATTATTGTTTTTTAAATTATTAAATAGCTAAGGGAATCAAAATTGAAATAGATGTTGAAGAGTGTTTGTTGGCCCACAAGGAGAAATGACAAGTGCTAAGAGAAAACCCATTATGGAAAGACATCCTAGTAAAGGCGCAATGGTGCAGGAGGCATCCTCCCTAAAAATCAGGTCGTGACTCCTGTTGGAGCACTTACGAGTAGGTGGCTCATAAATGACCTAAGTCCTAGGCAAATACTATAAAGTATGGATTCATCCACTGAGCAGGAGGCTTATGATGAAGGGGAGAATATGCTGAGTATTGAGTTTATCCAATGAGAAGGAGGCTTATGATGAAGTGACATTGTGACCTAGCTTATGCAAGAGGAACTACGTGACCAATCTTTGTCCTTTTGGTTCAACAAACATGCTCAGGGGTTTCAGAAAAAAGTAGTTTGGGGGTTGATGCACAATCATGGACTCCTTTAAAGACACTTTAGATGCCAAATAATACTGAAAAAAAACATGGAACCTTTGACTTTAGGTGACAACTAGGGGTACTTCCCTAACGGATTTGAAGATGAAGTAAAAAGACAAAAGATAAGTAATTGAATTAGATTTCATAATATATAATATTTATCTATAAAAAATTTGTGCAAATGATTATAAAATTAGTTTCTGTTAAATTGGGTTTTCAAATTTTCAGCACATCACAACATATATGTTTGTGCGGGTGCAAATCTTATTGAGGTAAATGATGTCAATTTTGGATAAAATATTGCAGACATATAAAGGACATATGGGCCTAGTGAAACACTATTTATTCAAAAAATTTCATGAATTATTTTATATATTATTAATTATTGAAGTCAGAAAACCATGAAATGAAAGCGTTCTGTGTGGGTGCAACACTTTAGGGGCAAAATTTAATGAAATCCATGATTTATATATATAAGATTGTAGAGCGCGCTCTCCACTAGTGCACCATATAGTTTTCTTGGGAAATGGTGAAGGTAATCAAAAGTTATCTAAAAACAATTGATGTATCTATTTTCGAAAACTGATGTGTGTCATTTAGAAAAATAATAATAACTAAATAAAACAAACATTTTTAGGAAAAGATTTCATATTCAGAATCGTTAGATCGTACTCTACAATATTCTATATTTTCATAAAAAAATATTGTGTTTGTCATAGCAAACATGCCATTGAAACTTAGCATATTGATAGAGTTCTAAAATACAGGAAATAGCCCTGGTTTATTTTTCCTAGACAATAGGTTCGGTAGTCCGAATCTATTTCTGAACATCATGCCATGCCTTATTCCCGCTGAGTTTTTAAATTTAAAAAAAAACGCATATGCGTTATAATGCATATGCATTTTAGCCTTGTTCATATCGCATATGCGATTCATATCGTATATGTGATATAATGCATATGCGTTTTAGCTTTAGTAGCTTGGTACGAGAGTAAAAAAGAGTTTACCAAGTTAGTGGATAGGATTTGGGAGAAACCCCATCTAGAATAAAAATATCATAGTAATTATTGGCCCCTCCAAAGTGGTTTAGTGTAAGTGTGGCAAAAGGACTACGCTTAGCCTAAACTTTGTGAATGGTTGTGGATAATGAGGTCAGATTATAGGAGGTTCAAGGGCTAGTCCAAAGGAGGTATTAAGATGATGAGGTTACCAAGTTAGAATGCCTTTCTTGTTGCTTATGCATGATCAACCTCAATGGGAGGAATAGGGTAAACAACAACTGTAGGCTCTGTATATGGATATGTCAATTTAAAAAAAAAAATACATATACATTGGTCTTGGAACACCATACACTTTCTCCCTCTATAACCAACCTTCCCCCCTTTGTCTATCTAACACATCCACATACCCTCTCTCCATCCCTCTTTATCTAACCATCGTTATTTCTCTCCTTCACCACCTCTCTACCTCTATAACCATCCCTCAACCCTCCATCTCTCTCCCCCTTCCGTCTCTCTCCCTTCCCTCTCTCCCTATCCCCCTTCCCTCTCTCTCCCTTCTTGCTTCTCCCCTCCCTCCATCTCCTTCTACCTCCATGTGTTCCATCCTCTCACTCACTCCATACCTCACTTTCTCCCCCTACCTCCTCTCTCCACCCCCTTCTCTCTCCCCCCATAATTCAAAACATGATTAGGTGAGGTTAATAAGTTTCAAAAATATCTAAGCATGAAAATTTTATCAATAACCTAATGAACTCTTGAAAAGTGTGATATAGATATTTAAACAATTATGGATAACTAAGGATTTGTTCCTTATGTTATTAGTCTTTTCGTTTGATTTCCCTTTTCGAAGGAGAAAAGGAGAAGTGATTCTAATAAGAGCCGCATGGTGACAATGTCCCTCACATTGCCATTGTCACATGCTGCTACAATAAGTTAACTTGACAATAAACCACATTGCTTGTCACTAAGATGCAAACCAACCTGGAGTGTCGTGAGTTTAAAAAACAAATCAGATTTACATTTGAAACTAGCAATAAAAAACCTACCTTCAAAATAGTTTGTGGTGGCATTGGATTCTTTATTATTTAATTGAGATGGTAAAATAGCTCACGGTTTGTTACCTATATTCCAATTAATAGTATGCATCTCCAACAATGCAAATTGAACTAGTAAATATCATTTCAATGAATAGAGGAATCCAACATTAACTGACGACAAGCACTTCTACAGGCATCCTCCTCAAACATGAAAAGTAGCATCTACACTATAATTTAGACCAATTAATAGTAAGCATATTACAATTCTGTATTTTAGAAATATCAATACAACATCATGGGTTTATCAATTCCTTTCACAATTATTCTTATAATTAGTTTGAATCTATAACACTTACAAATAAATATAAGAAATTCCCTGAATGTTTTTAAGAGCACCAAGGCCATATGTAGACAATGGATAGATGCCAGATGTAATACACCAAGGAACCCAAATGATTATTGTTTTATAAGACCTTATGTTATTATTTGATTTGACATTATTGACCAAGTGAGGTCAAGACATTTGTAAACAAATCATTATTTTTTAAATTATTAAATAGCTAAGGGAATCAAAAGTGAAATAGCCGTTGAAGAGTGTTTGCTGGCCCACAAGTTGAAATGATAAGTGTCAAGAGAAAACCCATTATGGACAGACAACCTAGTAAAGGTGCATTGGTGCAGGAGGTATCCAACCTAAAAATTAGGTTGTCACTCCTGTTGGAGCAGTTATGAGCAGGTGGCTTAGAAATGACCTAAGTCCTAGGAAAATACTATAAAGCATGGATTCATCCACTGAGCAGGAGGCTTATGATGAAGCAGAGAATACGCTGAGTATTGAGTTCATCCAATGAGCAGGAGTCTTATGATGAAATGAGATTGTGACCTAGCTTATGCAAGATGAACTCTATGACCATTCTTTATCCTTATGGTTCAACAAACAAGCTCAGGCGTATCAGAAAAAGTTGTTTGGATGTTCTGGAATATTGGTTGGGAGGAACAACGACCTTCATTTTTTATTTGCCTTTACTGGTTCAGGTTCTATTTATTTATTTCTGAAACGTCTATTTACTGTAAATTATATGTAATTTGTTAAGTAGAATGATTGCATTGCTTAGTTCAGGTTCTATTTATTTATTTATGAAAATATGTCACTGTAAATGATATACAGATTGTTAAGAAGAATGATTACATTACTTAGTTCAGATTCCATTTATTTATTTATGGGATGTCTGTTACAGTAAATGATATATAGATTGATAGGAAGAATGTTCACATTGCTTATGTATGTTATCATCTATCTTTTTATCATTCTGCAATTATTAATTACTGTAAATGATTCTTAATCGTTATCCAGAATGATTACAATGTTAGGGCATGTTATTGACTATTGTTTTTACTATAATATGCTTATTCAGAATCCACATGCATATATTGTTTCTAAATTGTATGCAAGATATTCAAATACTATTTCAAGTTATTGTCTAATTCGGTAAGAGTATAGTTCTAGCAGGCACAAAACTATCTTAGTATGAATTATAGATTTGGTTTAGGTTTTAACTTATTATTCTTTCTATTTTAAAATCACTGTACATTGACATTTTACTGTAACAACCTTCATTCAGTTTATATGCAGAAGTTATAGTTATGCATCAAATCATGTATCAATGCCTGTTTATTCCCAAGTACTGTTATAAGCAAGTTATGTGCAAGGTTTATTTCTATTATAGAATATGTGTTTGATATATTTCTATATATAGATATAGTTGGAATAACTTATAACATATCAGAAAGATAATTTTATACAGTCAAACCCTAGATCTTGAATAATAAACTATAATGATTTCCAAGTTAAAGCAATTATCTAAGTTTTGGCTTACCTGTTAAACGTCTCCATAATCCGTCGAATCCACCGAATACACAATTGGAATTGTCATTTTAAACCTTGAAAATTTAGAGTTCCGCAATCTGCATCCGTAATGCGGAAGTCGGGATGCGGAATCGTTATTTTTAAAAACTTGAAAATTTGGAGTTCCACAATTCGCATCCGCAATGCGGAATCATCATTTTTAAACTTTGGAAATTTGGAGTTCCTCAATCCACATCCGCAACGCGGAAGTCAGAATACGGAATCGTTATTTTTAAACCCTAAATTTTTGGAGTTTCGCAACACGGAAGTTGGGAATGCATAAGTAGTTAAAGCTCATCTATATAACTGAAGTTTCCACAACTCGAATTCCACAATGCAGAAGTCGAGAATGAGGAAGCATTTAAAAACTCATATTTATAAATGAAGGTCCCACAACCCGTAATCCGCAGTGCGGAATTTGGGAATGCGAAAACCTTATCATTTAGCAATAAAAGTTATGGAGATCCGCAAGGTTTTGGGTAAGGGTTTAAATCCACATCATGCTAAATGTGTTAGGCTAAATACTTATTTAATGAGGCTTATAATCCTAAGCTAATATGTTCATAAAAGAAGTAATTCTTAGAGCCTATACCCTAGCATACAAATGTAAATAATGTATTTACTACTGAGTAATAGACCTTGGATGTTATCCAAGAACAAAACCTTGACATGATGCTAACTTTGGTTTAGAGTCCAATATGTAAATCAAGTAAAGTAATTTGATTCAATAATGTTAGAAGTACAAAATTATACATGCATTTATCCTATTAATCCTTTTTCTTAATATAGGTATTTTGGGGTGTGTGACAGCACACCCCAAAATACACTTGGCCTAAAGGGCTCAACATTGAAACAAGTACAAAAAAAACTAAAATATGTGTTATAGTTGATTCTCTTATGTTCAGAAGAGAAGTATAACCTTGATTTTGCAGGAATTATGGAAGATGTCGAAATCTCAGCTGAAGAAGAATCCCATCCTAAAGAACAAGTAAACGATGAATAAGAAAAAAATAATGATGATAATCTGTGGGTGCATCTAAATGAGAGTTGAAATGATAATCCATCCAAACTGTTACAAACAGTAAAATATTTAAAAGAAGATTTATAAAGTGTTAAGAAATATAATGAACACATTCTGAAAGCACAAGATGAATTAAATAATGTCTTGTTAACAAAAATACATAATCAAGAAGCAAAAGGGAAGAAATGACCTGAGATAGAAACATTAAAGACTGCATCTTATAAATGCAAAGCAAGGAAGTTAAAATTTTCAGATAGTGAAACTGAGTCTGCAAGTGGAAATTCACCTAAATAGAGTAAACATAATTCCAAAGAATCTAGCCTGAAAGTAGTGACGGTGACAAATATAGTAGAAAAAATAAACCTTATGAAGAAATTTCTAGTGAATTTAAAAAGATAAAACCTCCTATATTCAATGGTGAGATTGAAACCGGATAAGAAGCAGAAGCTTGACTTTCAGGAATGAAAAAGTACTTTCATATTTACAACTACTCTAATGAATTAAAAGCAAAGATGGCAATTTATAATTTAACGGGAAAGGCCGACATTTGGTGGCAAGACATCAAGAAAGTAAAATGCATTAAGGAACGTCACTTAACTTGGAAAAGTTTCAGGAAATACTTTAAAAGGAAATATTTTTTGGAACAATATTATGAAGAAAAATCTAAAGAGTTTTATGATTTAAAACTAGGAACTTTTACAATGAAGGCACTGTGCAGTAAATTTTTGAGTTTATTACGTTATGTACTTTATATTGCTGATGAAAAACATAAAATACAACGTTTTCTCAGTTGTCTACCAACAATTTATAAAGAGAGAATTGAATACGACAATCCAAAAACATTGGATGAAACTATGAGGAAAGCAAATTTTTGTTATGATCAAAATAAGAACAAAAGAGATAATGTACCAAGTTGGAAGAACAAAAAACATGGAAGCTTTGAAGACAAAAGAAAAGTTATGAGATTTAATAATACTTATGGAAATAATCATAGAAACTATCAGGGAAATAATTTCAGAAGTTTTAGGCCACAAAATCCTACAGTAATAAAAGGAAAAGAAGCACCTGTTGGCTATACTAAAAATAATATCCAAAGGGAACCTTTAAAATGTTGGAAATGTGGTGAACCTCATTATTTTAAGGACTGTCCAGTAAGAAGAAAAGCTCAACAACGTTCACATTGTTCAAGAAGATACTACGGTTGGAGATGTAGCAAGGAGCATGCCCAGAATTTGCGCAGCATTGGAGAACAGGTAAGCAGACCATCAAAAATCTATGGTAGAAATTGAAGGTATGTTAAAGGATAAACCGATATCTATATTAATTGATCTAGGTGCAAATTTAAGTTATGTTTCACCAAGAATTGTAGAAATGTGTAAATTATAGCAGAATAAATTTGAAAAGTCTTTGTTAGTTCAACTTGCTATAGGAATGAAACAAAAAGTCACTAGTTTTGTGAAAGAATGTGAATTTAATATGAATGGTCTTATGACGCATGCTGATTTAAATATTCTTCCTTTAGGATCTTATGATTTATTGATAGGAATGGATTGGTTAGAAAAGCATAGAGTAATTATAAATTCCTAGGATAAAACCTTCTCATGCATAGACGAAGAAAGTAAACCTATACTAGTTAAACGAATTCCAAGGAAGACTACTATTAAAGAAATATCTGCTTTGTAAATGAAAAGGTCTGTTAGGAAAGGTTGTAAAGTATTTGTTGTTTGGATAATGGATGATAGAGAAACTAACAATAAAATTAAAATTGATGATATTCCGGTTTAAAATATTTTAAGGATGTATTTCTGGAAGAAATGCCCGGATTACCTCCAAAAAGAGAAATAGATTTTACTATTGACTTGGTACCGGGAATAGTACCAACTTCAAAAGATCCTTACCGAATGAAGATTTTGGAACTTAATGAATTAAAATCTCAAATACATGAATTAATAGATAAGAAATACATTCAACCAATCGTTTCCCCTTGGGGAGCCCTGGTCTTATTTGTAAAGAAAAATGATGGTACATTAAGGTTGTGTATAGACTACATACAACTTAATAAAATGACAATTAAAAGCAACTATCCTTTACCTCAGATCGATTACTTATTCGACCAATTTCGAGGAGCAACGATATTTTCAAAAATAGACTTGAGATCTGGATATCATCAAGTTAGATTTAAAGACGAAGATATATATAAGACAACTTTTAGAACCATATACAGTCACTATGAATTTTTCGTAATGCCTTTTGGGTTGACAAATGCTCCAGCATCTTTTATGTATTTAATGAATAGTATATTAAGTAAATATTTAGATAAATTTGTAGTCATCTTCATTGATGACATATTAATCAATTATAAAAATCAGTAAGAACATGAAGAACATTTAAAAATAGTCTTACAAGTATTAAGAGAACGAGAACTTTATGCTAAATTCAATAAATGTGTTTTCTTTAAAGATATAATCCAATACTTAGGACATGTAGTGTCTAAAGATGGTATATTAGTGGATCCCGATAAAATTAAAGCTATCATGGAATGGCCCATGCCTAAAGATGTATCTGATGTTAGATTCTTTATGGGGATCATTGAATATTATCACAAATTTATTGAAGGATTTTTAAAAATTGCATATCCTATAACTTCATTGCAAAAGAAAGGTAAGAAATTTGAATGGAATGAGAAATGTGAATTCAACTTTAATAAAATGAAGTTTTTATTAACAACAACTCATATCCTAAAGATAGAAGACCCCTATAAATATTTTTTTATATGCACAGGTGCATGAAAAGAGGGTCTAGGTGGAGTATTAATGCAAGACAACTATGTGGTGGCCTAGGAATCTAGGAAGCTTAAATAAGACAAAAATAATTATGCTACTCATGATTGGGAGTTAGATGCCATTATTCACGCACTGAAGATGTGGCGACACTATCTTATTGGGAGAAGATTCTTACTAATGACTGATAATGGTAGTTTAAAATATTTATTTAACCAACAAAATTTAAATGCTAGACAAGCTATATGGTTATCTTTCCTAAGTGAATATGACTTTGAAATCAAACATATTAATGGGAAAGAAAATAAAGTGGTTGATGCGTTAAGTCATCATGCGAATATGATGTATGTAACTACAAGTAGAAGCTATGAAACAGATTTGAAAGATAAGATCAAGACAACAACAAAAATTGATAAAGAATATCAAAAGTTACAGGAAAGGACAACAGAAAATAAAACCAATAATGTAAAACCAGAATTCAGTCTTAATAGAAAAGAATTGTTGGTATGTAAAAACAGATTGTATGTACCTAATTCAGAGGAGTTCAAGTCATTATCATGAATGAAATGCATAAGAGACCATATTCAGGACATCCTGGATATTAGAAAATGATCACTATGTTAAGAAAATAATTCTTTTGGACTAATATGAAAAATGAAGTAGCAGAATACATTGCTAGATGCATTGAATGTCAACAAGTTAAGGCTGAACATCAACACCTAACATGATTGCTACAACCTTTACCCATTCCAGAATGGAAGTGGGAAGTTATTAGCATGGATTTTATAACAGGTTTTCCTAAAAATGCTAAACATAATGATTCAATTATGGTTGTTGTGGATAAACTTAGTAAGGAAACACATTTTATTCTTGTCAAATCTACTTACAAAGCTATTAATATTGCTGATATTTTTATGAAAGCAATTTTCAGATTGCATGTGATACCTAAAGTTGTGATTTCTGATAGGGATGCAAAGTTTATAGGAAATTTCTGGAAAGATTTACATTAGAGAGATTTTGAGGTCAAAATATGGCCTCCTAAGAGATGTACTAAAAATGTATGAGATATATTAAAATATTATGAGTTAGGGGTTTTATTGGGTAGGTATATATGACAAGTCACCTCCTACACTATTTTCTATGCACAATATAAATAACCATGGTCGAGTTACTTTTCAAAATTCACTAGAAATAAAATTAATAAAATTACTCTACATTGATGTGACTAAGATTCATTGTAAATTCCCAAAAATTTATTGTCCTTTAGCATTTATTTGTCTTGAACTTGCAAATGAAATTAAATAATAATAAAACATTTTTTAAGAGCTATTTTTTTAATTTATGTTGACATTTTATATTTAATAATTTTCTCATCAATTTAATATAATGTGATTTAATTGAAAATGTATTTACATGTAAAATGTTAATAATAAGGTTTATACTTTATGAATCTCCCGGAGATTTTTGCCTAGCGCCCTGCCGCTTTGCGCCCTGCAATGCCTGTGCGTGCCTTCCCGCGAGCTCCTGCTGAGCACTGCCATGGATCCACCGCTGACCCCATCCCCTGAGGAGCACAAACGCTTCTTGGAGGCATCCTTCCAATCCTTGGTTGCCAACACCCCCCCACCTCTTGCTCCCTCTGATCAAACGAAGGCTAGCTTCATCAAGCGAGCAGTTGCCCCTCACATTCAGATCATGTCGACAGCTTCAAAGTTAAAATCCCTTGCCCTGAGCGAACGTGGGTTGATTGGTCAATTTACTGGAATCTGGCTGTCCCCTAAATCGATGGATGCTTGGATAAACAAGAACTGGATGCCCTTGATCACCGGAGGCCTGCAACACTGTTTCTGTGGTAAGGGTTACTTCATCTTTCTTTTTGAAAACAAATCTGATAAGGATCTAAACTTTAGAAGCATCCCATACTTTATGGGCCCCCGTGGTTTATATCTAAATAGATGGATTCTCTCTTTCGACCCCAAAAAATATGTTCCCTCTATTGTTCCAGTTTGGGTTCGGCTGCCTCAATTGCCCCTGCATTGCTAGGATGTGAAACCCTCCAAGCTATTGGGAACTCGCTAGGAAAATACATTGATAAAGTTGAGCCAAAGGGCCCTATGTTCGCCTGTGCCAAAATATGTGTTGAGGTAGATCTTGAAAAAGGCCTACCAAAGGAAGTAAACCTACAGATGGATGGGTGGGAACACATGCACAAGGTGGATTACGAACAGCTACCCTTCAAATGCAAAAAATGCCATGAATATGATCATTTTGTAAAAAACTACCCAAAGAATGTTCATGATATTGTTGAACAAGTCCAGGAGGAAGGTTGGCAACAAGTTAAAATGGGAAAGAAGGCTATCCCCCAAACTAAAAAAAGCTCCCAGCCCCCCTCCGTGAGTAGGTCAGTCTTGAAATATAAGGAGACCACAAACAATAACAGTTTCCAGAACCTCCAGAGTGAAGAAGGAGTAATTGCTGATACAGAGGAAAGCCCAATAGAAAAAACAAGGGAAGAAACCACAACTCCTGATATTCCAGAAAAAGAACCACTCAAGGAAATCCCTGGTGGATCCACCACCCCAGGTGGCTCGTGGGATGATAAGGTCAAAAGCAATTTTGTGCCTTCTTCATCATCCCTAGATATCTCCTTGAATTCCTTTGAGGATAGAGACTTAGTGCAACCCCCAAACACCAGAGGCAGAAAGTCACAAAGATATCACAGAGAAATCGAAGCTGAAAGAGAAATCGAACTGGGGAGAAAAAAAAGTTTGGAAGACATGAAGATTATCCAACAATCAAAACCTCAAAGTGGTTTGAAAGAAGGTAGGTCCCGAGCAGGACCAGGCCCAGCTAAGAAGTAATGTTAGTAGTCTATTGGAACTACATGGGTCTCGGTGGACTGAACAAAGTTGAAGCAATGAAAAACATTCTAAAGTTCGAAAATCTGGATCTCATATTACTCCAAGAGACTAAAATGTAGAGCACTGAGACCCTAGCTACCTGAGGCTCCATTTGGAAAGACAGTCAAGGAATTGCTATCAATGCTCATGGAGCTTCGGGAGGTATTGCAACCTTGATCTCCTCAAACTTCTCCTTCCTTTCCTCTATTGAAAACAACCATTGGATCCTTACTGAAATAAGATCGAAAGATAGCAACAGCTCCATATATGTCTGCAATGTATATGGACCCTTACACCATAAGGATAAACTCAATTTCTGGAAAGATCTCGGCAACTTCAAAGATAGCCTGCATGGTGAAAAATTGATCATCGTAGGAGATTTTACTGTCACAAAGAATCAACATGAAAAGCGTGGTGGAAATATTGGTTGAGATCCCTTTGGGGAAAAACTTGAGGATCTCCTACTCAAGCTAGAACTTATGGATATCCATCTAAAATATTCCAAGTTCACCTGGAATAACAAGAGATGTGGCGCCAGGCACATTGAAGCAAGACTGGACCATTTTCTGGTGAGTTCCTCCTTCTTTAATTCTGATTTTTTAATTATCTCCTTCACTCTCCCATGCACCTCCTCCAATCACAAGCCTATTGGCCTCTCTATCACACCCCCTAAAAATTTGGGCCCCATTCCCTTCTGCTTTAACCCACTCTGGATCCACTTCCCTGACTTTCTCAATATAGTCTCTCTTTCCTGGAATTCAAGCTTTTCGAGATCACCCAGTTTCATCTAGGAATCAAAACTCAGGGTAGTCAAATCTGAGTTAAAAAAGTGGGCCAAGCTTTCCTTCAAAAATCCCTCTAGCTCTAAAATCCTTCTTAAATCCAAGCTCTCCAATCTGCACCTCAGGATGGAAACGGAGGATTTCACACCCTCGATCCTCAGCAAAGAAAAATCTCTCAAACTGGATATTCTCAGAGCTACCACTTAGGAAGAGGAAATTTGGAGAGTTAAGTGAAAACAACTTTGGCTAAAAGGTGGTGACAGTAACACCAAATACTTCCATAATCAGGCAAAAGCTCGACATAGTCAAAATGCTATCAGAGAACTTAAAAATAGCAATGGTGAAAGGATTAGTGGACAAGTGAATCTTGAAGCTCTGGCTCATAACCATTTCAAAGACTTCTTTTCATATAGCGTAGAAACAGATCCGGCATCAGAGGCTAATCTTTTAGATGGGATCCCCAGCTTAGTCACGGATAGTGAAAACCGCAAGTTGGCCAAACCAATCCTGGAGTATGAAATTGAGCAAGCCATCTGGTCTCTTCAAATGGACAAGGCTCCTGGGCCAAATGGATATACTATAAACTTCTATTGGGCCTCCTGGGAGATTATTAAATATGATTTGAAATGCATGTTGAACTGGACAAGGAAAAAAGATAAAATTGTAGGAGCTACTAATTCCTCTTTCCTCGCACTTATTCCCAAAGAGAAAGCTCCTAACTCCATGAATCGCTTTAGGCCCATCTCCGTCTGTAATACATCCTATAAAATTCTTTCCCAAATCCTAGCCACCAGAATGAAAAGAGTCATGGGAAAACTAATCTCTGATTCCCAAGGGGGATTTATTGTTGGCCGGCAAATCTTGGATAATATAGTCATCGTTCAAGAAGAAGTTCACTCTAGCATGGAAAAAAACCATCATGGCATGGCTATCAAGCTTGATATGGAAAACGCCTTTGACAGAGTAAATCACAAATTTCTCTACGCCATCATGGAAAAATTTGGTTTTTCCAGTCGATTTGTTTGATGGATTAAAGCCTGCATCAACTCCCCATGGATCGCCCCTTTAGTAAATGGAAGACCCTAAACCTTCTTTTTGGCTACCAGAGGCCTACGCCAAGGCTATCCTTTATCCCCCTTTCTTTATTTACTTGTTGTTGAATCCCTAAGAAGAAATCTCCAATCCCTCTAAGATTCTGGTGAGCTAAAAGGAATTAAAATTGTTCGAGGAGTCAAACCTGCGAACCATTCCCAATTTGTTGATGACACTATTTTCTTGGGGGGCACCTCCACTCTTATTGCTTCCAAGTTCAATCTTGTCCTCAACTCTTTCTTAAAGGCTTCAGATGGCAAAGTGAATTTTGAAAAATCCAAAATCTATTTTTGGAACTGCCCGCATGGGACGATCTCAAGAATAGCAAGGATCTTAGGTTTTGAAGGAGTAAAAGAATGGAACTCCTTCACATACCTAGGTGTCCCCATTTTCAAAGGCAGGAAAAGAGTGGCTGATTGGAAAGGGTTAATCTGCAAAATCAAAAACAAAATCAGTTTGTGGGGCTCTCGGTGGTTGAATGCTGTAGGGAGGGAAAGTGGTCCTCTTCAACTCTATTCTCTCAACCTATCCCCTATACGCTTGCTCCATCTCTCTCGCCCCAAAAACAGTCATGCTATAAATCTCTAAAGCACTCCGCAACTTCCTCTAGCGGGGTGGGAAAACCAATGGCACAAAAAAATTTCACTTGATCAGTTGGGAAACAGTGTGCAGGCCTAAAGCTTATGGAGGAGTTGGGATGAAAGATCTCTCCTTAATGAACCTTGCCCTCGGTGCCAAAATCCTGTGGAGGATTATCTCAAGAAGGAACGCTTGGTGGAAAGAGATCTTATATAAAAAATACATGTAGGGCAATAGAAGCAGATGCGTGGAGCACATTGACCATGAGAAGAAAGGAACGACTATATGGAACTTATGCAAAAAATCGGCCTTCATCATCCAGAAAAATCTCTCCTGGACCCCTGGAAATGGTAAAAAAATAAATATATGGACGGACAATTATGGCAACTGTAACTCTGATAATATCTCTAAGCTCCGAGATTTGAGACAATGGATGGAATAGGCTAATCTCCATACCCTTTTTGAGCTGTCCATCTGGTCCTCTCAAGGCAATTGGTTGGGCTGGATTCAGACTGATCTCCCAGAACACTTGCAGTACGACTATAAGATGCTTCTTTCCTGTCTTCATGGCAGAACACCCATCCACATCTCTGTGAAGGATAATCGCTACTGGGGAAAATGGGGTTATTACACCGTAAAAGAAGGCTATTCCTACCTGGATAGCCTAAACAGCAGTGGCAGCAAAGAAGAAAAATGGAAGAGAGTCTGGGACAAGGATGGTCTACCGAAAGTGAATGTGTTCAACTGGGCCTTAGCCCACAGGAAAATTCTCACCTTGAAAAATCTCAAGAAGAGGGGAATCGAAGGACTGACTAGATGCACCCTCTGCAAAAATGTAGAAGAGACAGTCAACCATCTCTTTTTGGAATGCAAGTTTTCCCAAGAAGTGTGGCACAGATCTCTCCATGACGTTCAACCTAATCTCACTCTCCCCACCAATTGGTATGATCTTTTTGCAAAGTGGCACCTTTACTATCATAATTCCTTCTACAAAAAACCGAATTTCAAAAGAGCTTGGCTCGCCTTTCCCAAATTCCTCTGCTGGAAAATTTGGACAGTCAGAAATCAAGAAATATTCGAGGATACAAGAGCAAGCCCAGGGAAAATTGTCACCTCTGCCAAAGCCCTGTGGATTGACTCCCTCAGAAATTGAAGTATGAAAAAATTCTGCAGTGAGCCTCTAAGTGTAGAAGAGAAAAATTGGGTAGCTGACCTCCTGATCTCATCCAGTCCCTCTCTCTCACCCTGCAACAAGCTTAAAAAGACTTAGAATTGGCATATTAGAATGGATCCAAAAGAGTTCCAAAATTGGACCCAAACTTTGGATAGTCACATCCTATTCTTTGATGGTGCCTCTAAAGGCAATCTTGGGTTGGCAGGTGCGGGGGGAGTTCTTATGGACTTCGACGGAAACAAAATGAATGATTATGCTTGGGGTATTGGCAGGAAGACTAACAATGCAGCTGAATGGCTCGTGTTAATAAAAGGTCTAGATGTTGCAAGGAGCAAAAATGTCAGTGATCTTGTGGTCTTTGGGGACTCTATGTTGGTTATTAGGGAAGCTAGAAGTCTTATTAAACACCATCACAAACCTACCTCCTCTCTACACCAGTACTTCAGATTCTCGGCTAAGGATTTCCACTCCATCTCCTTCCTCCACATTCTAAGGCTCAAAAATCAAATTGCTGATGAATTGGCTAACATCGGGGCAGGTTTTAACTGCAGGCATGTTATCTCAAATGACATTCTTAGTATTGATGCTTGGGTGCCCTAGGTATTTTCCACCCAACCCTCCTTACCCTTGGTTCCTTCCCCCTTATCCCTCCATCCCACTCTCTTCGGGGGTTGCATTAATTCACCAAATCCCATCCGGATCCCAGCTAACCTCCCCTTTGTCTTTTCATCTGATTCGGCGCTAGTCCCTGACTATGCTCACCTGTCTCGCATGCGCCAGCCTTCAATGCGGACATTCCCCAAGACTCTCTCTTGGCTATTTCATGCAGGGTGGCGGTCTTCTCTGCAGTCTGCGTTATCCCCTATGGGTTTGTTGCTTCCTCCTTTCCTGTGTTCTCTCCCATGCAGTGATTCTTCTCTCTGTTTGCACCATGGAAGACCTATGCCATTCACTGCATTGGAAAGGATGTAGAGTGGGACATTCTGGGGCTGGTAGAGGAAAGAAACACCATCTCTCTAATCTCTTGCAAAGTAATGACGGAAACGATAGGGGAGGGGTCCATAATATGGCTTGTAGGAATCACCATCGTTCATAATATCAGGGTAGTGGAAGGAGATGGGTACCTCTGGATGCTGATAATGGTCTGGGTACCAGGGGTGCTATGCATTATCTCGATAGTGGCTTTGACTGTGGTTCTGGCAGCAGGAAACTTCACAAGACACCAAAACTTGGTCTCGATACCCCTCATCATTTGGCGCGTAGCAGCCCTGAATATTTTGGCAATAAAAATTGGAAGCATACTTTGGGTTATCTGGGAAACTTGGTCGCTCTGGATTCTCCCCGTGGGCAAGCTAGTCCCTCTCTGGAAGCTCAATCACAACTGCAGGACCTGGAAGCCCAAGTCCGTTGTCTTTGAGGTGATCTTCTGGATATGAAGAAGGCAATCTCGCATTTGGACACCTTTGTGCAAATCTCTAATTCTGAAGTAAGGAACAACACTAGGAAGACAAAAGATCATTTTGAAAAGTTGATGGGTAAGCATGATACGTTTTATAGTTGTCTTAGAATTTTGGAAGCAAAAGTGGACTGTATCAGGACGAATAATGGAAGCAACAGGACCAATAATGGAAGCAGTCCTACTGTTATCCTGAATGCGGATGAAGATAATGCAGGTTCAGCTCCTGGCACCAAGGAGAAAGTCCGAATTCACGATGCTAACTGATGAGACTCTCGCCTCTTCATGTGACTATGCAACTTCTTTTTGTTTAATTTCTGCATTATCGAATCTATGTAATGGGTTTATGCTCTGTTTTCTATCATGTTATTGAAGTTTCCATATCATTTTGTAATAGGCATCATGCCTTTTTTGAACTTCAGAGGCTGGGTAGTGATGAGTTTGCTTCGGCAACTCTGGTTTTATGGGAAAAACCTCCCCGACTCTATGTAATCCTTTTCTCCTTTTTAATATAAAGCTAGTTATCTGTTTGTGTAAAAAAAAAAAAATGTTAATAATATTATTATAATCCACATTGCATTATTATTATTATTCTTTATTCATTAAATCTATATTGGTAAATTAATATCAAAATTATAAATGTTTTTGGGATATTTATTTTATTGTAAATGAATGTTATAGTTAAGTCTCCCATAAAAAAAAATATAAGACTTAATTTATTCTTAAAAATTGAATAGTGTTAACTTAATAAGTCAATGGTGGTGCATAAATTCTTTTAATTTATTAGTTGAAGCATAAATTATTTTACTAACTAATGTTTTTTTATACAAGAAACAAAATTATTAATAAAAAAAATATTTATACATTTTGAAAAAAAAATTATAATATAAATACTTATCTAAGAAATTATTTTCACTCCTTACAACTAAAAAAATTATAAATACAAAATATACATGTAAAAATTCAATCTAAGCATTTATCACATTAACATGTTATTTTATACATTCAAACTAAATATAAATGAATGTGTATGATTCAACTTTTATATATATGACACTATACCTCATACATAACTAACATGCCTCTTTCATATCCATATCATTCATAAATTTAACTTATTCTAAAAGTGTATATATATAGCAATGACATTATAACTCATGCATAACTAACATACCTCTTTCATATTACTATTATTCATGAATTTAATTTATATGCATAACTAACATACATTGTTCATATTAATATCATTTATGAATTTAATTTATTTTAAAACTACAAGGATGGATATATATATATATATATTAGTTTGGAATTATAATATTAAATAAAATGGAGTGAATATATAATTAAAAATTAAAAATATGAAAATGATAAAAATATTATTTTATAAAAAAAAATGTGAAAGAAATATATATATATATATATTAGTTTGGCATTATGATATTAAATAGAATGGAGTGAATATATAATTCAAAATTGAAAACATGAAAATGACAATATATTATTTTATAAAAAAATGTGAAAGGAAAAAAATTTGAAATGATCTTTATGAATTATGAGTACTTTACTCGAAAATGACAATAATATTATTTTATGAGAAAGTGTGAAAGGAAAAAAAGTGTGAAAATACATTCATTATGAGTAGCCATTCATGTCAAGGTCGACAAGAGGGTCGGCATCATTTTTTTCTTTAAGTAGACAATGTTTTTGGTTTGTCTTTGCACGACATGTTTATGCTTCACTTTATGCAATAGGTCGATTAACTTTCCTACAACTTCATCATTTGTAATTAAATTGAATAATTCATTTAGTGCTTCCTATTGGTTTTCTTCAGTGTCTTCATGGACTGCCAATTCAAAAAATATATCAGATGCATTTTTAAACACAGACTTTTGCTTAGCCGGATTTGGATAATCCTCTTTGGTTACTATTTACTTATATGTGGTCTATCTGGACCAATATGGGTACCTTGTCTAGTTACAATTTGTAAATTTTTTGTTTGAAGCACATCATATTTAGGTACACAAGACAAAACGTGAACATTTTTTTTATTATTGATTTTTTCAATCATGGTAGGGCAATCCTCTAAAAAGTGATCGCCTACCCCACTTTCGGTACAAAACATTAGATCAGTTCTTTCTTTGTATGGGCATCCTGCATGTCGATGATCTTCACTAAGACATGTATAACATAGACCAGGTCGATTAGGCCGGGCATCGCGACCTCCACCACCACGACCGCGACCCTGGTATCCTCCATGCCTGTTATAGCTGTCATTTCGTCGATCATATCTGCGATCATCATATTTGGGGTATCTGTCGTTTCTGTTCCAATTATATCGATCATTTCTTCCATCATTTCTCTCAAATATTTCATTTCTTATATTTTTGTCATTATGCTGCTCGACAGAGTTTGTTTGGTACACTGCGTGGTAATTTTGTCTATTCTTCAAATTCAGATGACATTCGTCGATCGAATGGGTGTTGACTTCACATTTATGGCACCATTTCGCTTTCTTATTCTTTAGATTGTATGGACAATCATTTTTTGAATGTAAGTCATATTATTTACACAAATCACAAAAGTATCTGGTTTGAATGAGTTTGATGTCTTGTCGCCAATCCTCTATTCGACAAGAATCTTTAGTATGCCTTGCAGTCAAACATTTTGTACACCACAACTTTGTTCTTTTCAAATTCATGCTTCAGATGGCCTGCTCCATACTATCGAGGCATTCATCAACGTGTCTATCAATGGAGACCAAAGGATAGTCATCGTCCATTTCAATCTCCGGAGCTCTTGTTAAGGCCTCTTCATATGAAGTGACATTTTGCCGACGAACATGTACTTTGATTTTGCTTATAAGGCCAGCGATGAACCATTTAATGAGAATTTTATCTTCAATTTCATATTTGATCTGGGTCTTTAAACCTCTTATCGTACTCTTTGATAGTTTCTATTGGTTTCTAGACCGTCGTCTTCAATTTCTCCATAGCTAGGTATTTTGCATCCTCTATTTTAAAGAAAGATAAGAAACTTTGCATGATTTGTGCTTTTGATGCATTTGGTGTTTTAGCAATGTATCCCATGTACCAAGTTAGTGCTCTTTTTCTCAAAGAGCTAGCAAACTGAGCCAACTGGTGTTCTTCACTGGTAAGTTGGTTGGCTGTCCATGTTGATTCGCACATGAACCAATGTCTTCTTGGTTCTTCGTCACCTTCATAAAATGGAAGGTGTGTCATCGAGTGCGACATGTCTGCTGCTACTGTGACTTCAAAATTAGAAGGTGGTGTTGGTGGATTATTACCGAAATCAGAATTAGGTGCTTCTTCAGCTTCGACAGTTACTAATGCTAGCTGCTTATCCAAGAAGGTTTCCTGGCCTTCAGTAGCAGTGTCTCGAACTTCTTCTGTTTTGCTGGGTCTTGCGATTTTGTCTTCTTCTATCGCTTTTGTCCAAATCTAGACAAATTTCTGCTCGAACGATATTTTGCGACTTCTCAGATTCTATGAAGTACTCAGCGAGTCACTCAATTCTAGTATTGGCAAGGGGGGTGCTTCTTCATGTTCTGAGTACATTAGATGAAAGATTCTGTTCGAAAATTTGGGATGAAAAGTCACCCAATTTCCTTCCTCAGGTCAATGGATCAACAATCTATCAACTTCATCACCTTCTTCATTATGACAACTCCGAATTCCCGACTGGCCAGCATGGAGACCAAGATTTTATTCGACAATCTCTTGCACTCGAACACTTTGCGTTAGCTGAAATAGAGAAGGGGGTGTTAACCTCTCGGGTATCTGAACTTGGAGAGCACTACCATGCTCTATCCACAAGTCCTCGTCCATTAGTGACAGGTTTTCATCGATGCCCCAATCATTGCGGGCTCGACTTGACTCCGACCGATTTCCTTCTGCATCTGTCGCAATACATGATCCTCGTTTCTTCCGGAGCGCACTTACCTGCTCCCTTAAGTCTTCGCACTTACATGCTCCCTTAAGTCTTCACGCTGTTGTCTCCTTTTTTCTCTCTCAATTTTCTGGATGTCTAGTGTGCTTTTGTGACTCATGGTTCTATCTTTGTCAGCTCCATCGGGTCCTCCACTACTGGTCATGTCAGCTTGTCATATGTCGCTTTTCTTCAATTTTGATACATCAGAACATGTTTCGCCACCCCCCCAATGGCGACCCGAAGCTTTCTAAACGACTGGGGAGGTGTAGGCCATCATTTGTTAAAAAAGAACTCCCATTCATGCTCTTTCATTAATCTTTCCCGCTAACGTTCTTTCTCCTTCCAGTTAGAATTTGGAAGGGGAGGGAGCAACAATGGTCGTGTCTCGACAATGTGCGCAGCGCCTATGTCGATCAAGAATTTGAACAATAAAGTCAGAAGGGAACACAAGAATTGATCAGCTAGCTCGATAAAGAACTTTTTTTCTGACTTCGTCCACAAAGACACGCTCCTCAATCGCTTGCTCTTCACAGAAGTCGTCCGCAATCATTTTGCACCATTCTAATAGATTTGCGCATCCTTCGTTGATCAACTTCGACAACAACTTCCGCTCTTCTTCATCGACTAGTCTTTTCATCCAACAACTTCTTCAGGGCAGACGACATGGACTCTACAAATTTTTCATGGGTCTCTGAGAAGAATCTTTCCCTCGCTTGAATAATTGTCAACTTGTTCCGTCGCGCATAGTTTTTTAGGTAGTTCATGATTTTTTTCTCCCACCAATCCTTAATCTCTTGCTCCAAAATCATATGTCATGTTGTTATTTATGAATGCATCACCCGATAATGGAACCAATGTTTTCATCCAGCGGGTCACATGGTTACTAGAGATACATTATATATTATAAAAAAGCATGCCCAATGATTCAGATACAAGAGACAAGAGATCAATAGAGAGAGACAAGCACAAGCCTTTATTACTCAGCAAGAACATAATACTACATAGAACATATCTAACCAGTACATCGACTCAACAACCTATATATGCTCTTTAATATAGTTACATAACCGTCTGTCGGTCTAATCGACCGACCCGACCTATGCTGGTCGACCTGACCTGTCGACATATATCTCAAGTGGTCGAGTGGAGGCCCTAGTCGACAGGCCGACCTAGGCCCTTCCAACAAAACTCATCAAGAGTTGTTGGATCAGGAATCCAAGGTGGAGATCTGTCAAAAAGACAAGGCATTAACAAAGTCAAGGCATCAGAAGGGAATGCTGAGGAAGGAGAATCCAATAGTGCTTTGAGGAGATGGCATCGAAAAGTGCCATATGAATATGATCTGAGTTGTCAAGGAGCGACGTATAATAGTATATCGGATCATAGGTATTGGAGTACCTGAGATCAAGCAAGCTGATAGAAAGGGATTCGAGAGCATTGAGGATACATAGAGATCGAGAAAATGTGACAGTCTAAGGATCTGAAAGGAACATATTTGGAGGATGGATTTAGAGAGCTGGTATGGGGAAAGGTTGAGGATCAGAGGAAGGATAATACCCATACATTTGAGGAATTTTTGGGTGTAGAGAAATGATCTCATCATGATGGTGTATTAATGTGAAGTGATGGGAATAAATCATCTAAGAATGATGTGCAGAGGAAGCTTCTTGATGGAAGAATTAAACCTTTAGAAGAAGAGGGAGAGACCAATGGAAGGGAGAATTGGGAAGAGAGGATTCTCTAGAGCAAAGGTAGAGAAAATTATCCAAAGAGTAAGAGACAGAGAGGAATTCCCCTGATTAGAGAGGAGAAGAGGCATGGATGAGTAGAGGCACACATGAAAGCTAAGTGCAAGCTAAGAGATAAAATCATAGACTCTGATGTGTATGTAGCACCTAGCTGATACTGAGACCAACACATTGGAGGGAATTTAGTGTGTGAGGATTTGAAGGGTCTGAGAACCCCTATTTAATGAATTGCAAAGTTGAGACATAATTGTAAATTACATGCTATTGTTCATAATAGAAGAAGGGTTGATCAAGCCCCTGCTTTATGAATGAATCTGTGTTCATTTGTGTGTGTGTGTGCAACTTGTATTGTGCATGACTAAGAGTAATTTTCCCTTGTGCATAGGGAAAACTGTTGTACACCCTGATGTGCAAGACTTGAGAGACGGGACCCATGTCACTCACCAAAAATCAATTTCAACATCATCACAACAAACACATTGAGCTATAGACTCATTTCATCATAAACTTTGTTAGGATCACATTCTCAAAGTTATCTTTTTCCCTACAAATGATCAAGTTGCAGACATCTTCACACTAAAGCAAATTTGGGGTCTAAAATGGGCCTTATAAGAAAATGAGTCATTGATGAATTGGAATTCGATAAGCAATAGAATTTCAAGAAAACGAGTCAACCATAATGGTTGACTTGGCATATTTGTCACAAAAAACTACTTTTTAATTGGTATATTTAACTTATTTCCCTGGAGTTTTACTCAAATTTTGAATGGGAGCACTCGTTGGAGTGGAATTCTATTATGCATCCAATGAGTACCCACACTACATACTTTTGATAGTTCAACCCACCCCAAGAAAAACGAGAAATACATAAAAAAAAATGTGTTACAAAAATAACAAGAAATGCATAAAAAAACATGTTACTTGAACGTGTTACTGGGCATAGGCTCTAATGCCTCCTTCTCTTATTATGTCACCTTTGTAAATCCTTCAATCCTATCCCAAGTTGTTCTTAAGGTTGATGTTAGGATATTTAGACACTTAAGAGTTAGTTAAGACCAACTTGGTCTAATATATTTTTTGGTAAAGTATGTTTTTTTAGTATGCATTAATATGCATTTTCAGTATGTGATAGGTTCTAGACATAGAGTGATCCGATGGTTTATTTTCACCTTAATATTAATGACTATTAATCCATGGTTTAGCACCTGATTGGTCCATGATCTCTATTTAAAGGGCATGGAAGGTCATTTGCTTGATGATCGAATGTGAAAAACTCTTATGTAAATTCTTTTTACTTTTGCATTGATAAATTGCCTCAAGTAGTTGTTTGGTTGGGGATGTGGGTTGTTTGCCTCTTTGAGGGTTTTAACCATGTAAAATATAATTATGTTAATCTACGATCTATTTGTGTGAGAAGTTGCTTAAGGTGTTTGACCTTAGTGTTAAGTCTTTAGGAGCTTCACTGTGTAGAAGTTTAGAACATAAGTCTTAACACTATGTTTCAAAACTATGAAAACATCCATACTGGGTGTTCGACCTTGTTTACGTTGTTTTAGTCAAACAAATTGATTAACTAATTTTAGCAACAAAACATTCTCCATTGGGCCAAATCCATTTGCAAGTTGAGCTTCACCATAGTCAACTAAGGAAGGCAAAGGATACGTTACCAAACCCAAGGACGAGTTAACACCCATCCTATTGAAGGTCTTGTTAAGTGGTATCCCTACCTATGACTTTATTGAAGTCATATGGAAACTATGAGTACTAGTAGATTCATATGCGCAATCTATCTTATTCCTCAGTTACACAATCATGGGAATGGGTATTTCCCAAAGTTTGCGTCCAATAGTTTTATCCCACACGAGGACTCGTCACTTTTATCCCTCATATGTTTGAGTGGATGTACTTGATTTTTTAGGAAATGAAGATGCCATTATGCGGCTGATCAATAATAAGTTCAATAGGCTGAAATTGAAGAGCACAACGTCTATGCCGGTAATCTGAAATCATATATTTATTGTTTAATTCAATTCATTTTACAATTCAATAGGGAAAAGATTGTCAAAGTGAGTGGGTAAGTGGAACATTAGACCATCTGGAAGAAATCATGTAGATCTCG
Source organism: Larix kaempferi (assembly GCA_027924585.1). Taxonomy (NCBI): domain Eukaryota; kingdom Viridiplantae; phylum Streptophyta; class Pinopsida; order Pinales; family Pinaceae; genus Larix; species Larix kaempferi. The sequence continues at coordinate 1,110,550 of BSBM01001752.1, forward strand.
AAAGGGACATCTATGAGGAAAGTGGGGCGATACATCCTACCTTACTTTACGTTAGACCATAGCGTCATAATCACTATGAAGAAACCGTGTAGATCTTGAAAGGGACAAATCTGTAGAGTGGTTCTCGGTGCCCCGATCACACAATATAGCACGGAAATCTCTTCGACAACCGCACTAGTGACCAAGTTTAACTACTTTGTAAGTTGCATGGTAAAGTAGTGTAATTCATGTAACACTATACTCATGTTATTAGCGCCTCTATGGGTCATATACCCATGCGAAAATTGAATTTTTTTTTTTTTTTTTTTTTTTTTTTCTTTTCTTTTTATCTTCGTTTTTCATAGTTAGTGGTAGTTTCAACAACTGCCTAATGAACTAGGAAATTAACAACTCACGTGTAGTTTGATTTTATTTAGTAATAATTTACATCACTTATCTCAAAATATGAAGTAAAGACATGACTTCTTCAATACTATTTAGTCTAAAATACTTTCAGGATTTTAATGGACCTCTTAGTACTCACTAGTAGCTGAATGATTATGCTTTCCATCTCTTTGAAATAGTTAGACTATGCAATATGATTTGACTACCTCTAGTTAGATATCTCACTGCTTCTTGCTTATTTCTTTGGTTTATGCAAAGATAGTTTAGCTCACGTTCTCACACAAGCTAGAGACCTAAAGACTCCTAGGTGAATCCATGAAGCTGAGTAACACCTTTTGGCCAAAAGTGACAGCCAAAGTCCATTTTTTTATTCATTTATTAAATCGAAGCCCTCAAAACTCATATATGCCTTGTGAATTCCAACATGCAACAAAAGAAATGTAGGGAATTATGTTCTCTTTCCACGTATATTTTTAAAAAATAAAAATATTATTTAATATGTCAAAACTGCATTTAATGATAGGGTTTTTCTTGTAAATTTCAGAAAAAATTAAGAAGTGGTTTGTGTGCACGTAAAACAATTTATTGATAAATGTATAATTTTTGAAAAAATGTATATGAACATAATTTATACAAAATCCATTGGGGCGCACATATTATTTTTAAATTTATATTGGAAATTATATTTTTTATTAATTTTCGAAACTAACCGTTGAAATTTTTAATCGCATTTTGTACACGTGTGTGCACATAATTTTTTTTTTACTAGTTACAAAATTGAAAAACAAAAAATACCCATTTGAAGAGCACATGTTGGTCTGGAGCATAGATTTGAACTTTTCATGTTATTGATTTTTCTTTGCGCTGATGTGAAGTTGTGGACATGGTTTTCTAAGTGCAAGTTTGGAAAGAAAATTTAAAAAAACATTATCATATGAACTCAGAAAACTGTAAGTTATATGTCAATGGATAGAGAATTCATTGACGAATCTATTGGCATGAAGTCCGCTACCTAAGGTGCATCCTAGGACAGAGACTTAGGAAGGGTAATCAGGTAAGTAAAATCAAAATTGCATAAAAGAGGGCTAAAATCCTATTTTAGCTCGATTGAGAGCTTCAAAGCTCTCGATAGAGGTTCTGGACGAATATTTAAATATCTCGATTGAGGGTTTAAGACTACTAAAACCGAAAGCTCAATCGGGCTTTTGTGAAATTTTTTTTTTTTTTTAAGCATGCAGGTTATTTTGAGTTATTAGCTTTTAAAAGCTTGATCGATCTTTTAAAATATTTATCTAGCTTTTAAAAGCTCGATCTAGCCTTTTTTAAAAAGCGCAATCCAGCTTTCTAAAATGCTCGATCTAGAGTTTTAAAAGGCAAGATCTAGGTTTTTAAAGATAAATCAAGCTTTTTTAAAAAGATAGACCAATATTTTAAAAGCTAGATCAAGGGTTAGGAAAACTCTTGATCGATCTATCTATCTCAACCAAGATTTTTTTAAACCCTAGAACGAGCTTCTAAAAATAGCTTGATTGAGCGCTTTGCTAAGACTTCATTCTAGCTCTCAAAATCTCAATCGAGGGCTTTACAAAAGATCGATCGAGCTCGTTTTGTACCATTCTCATGCCCTTCACTTGATAAAAAGTGTTACCCATCTTAATGGGCACACCCTCCTCTTACCCCAAGTATGCTCTTTGCCTTGCAATCCTAGTGATCTTGGAAAATCAAAAAAGGGTGAAAGGTTTGAAATTCCTCCCTTGCACACATTTATTTATTTGAGCATCTTAGGACTTATTATTTGCAACAAATCATTTTATAATTATAGTCTAATTAAAGTGGAGTACAAAGATATCAATGCTCACATGTCTTTACTTTATTCTCTTTTGTTAGTAGCAAATTTGGTTTCTATTTGCTTTCTACTTAAGCAAACACCAAGAGAACTAAAGGCTCTTTTACATCTAGTATGCTCTCCATCTTGCACTCTTAGTGATATGGATGGATCAAAATGATAGGAAAGTTGAAGTACCTCTCTTGCACACCTTAATCAAATATGGACCTTTCTAAAATCAAAATTGTACTTCTAATTCTCAAACCAACTAAAATCCTCCAAAGTAGGTCACAAAACAACATTTTAGTTAGTGTAGGATTGATTGGGCTAGTCATCCAAATAATCCCCACCAATCTTATACATTCTTGAAACATAGTGGTTTTTGAATTTTGTGGTACTTTCAAATCCCGTTATTCACAAGTGTTCTAAGAAAATTTGGATGAGAAAGATGTAGTTCCCAAGGACATCAAAGTTGAGGCATAGTTGTTTATGCTCCTCATAAAGAGTCACTCAATTTTTTGTGGATACAACAGTTTACTGCTTGAGGATGAACTGCTCATCCACACTTGACGTAGGTATCTTAGTGGGAAAACCTAAGATATCACCAAGGAGCAATTATGGGTGCAATTGACTCTTGATTCAGATCTTGTTAGTTTTTGTAAATGTTGCCAACTGTTTTGGAAACTAGCCCCAACCTCATTACTTGATAACTGACTCTATCATACTTTCACTAGCCAATGTTGGGGGATTTCATCACCACCGGAAAATGAGCTATTGGAAGTCCCAGTGAATTTTGAGAGGAAGGACATTATGTCTTCTAGGGAATTTACATTTTCTTCCTTTTTATTACAAGATCACCTAATTCGTAATTAGAAAGAACCAACTTATGGGACCATTTGCACAAAAGACTCATCACCTATCAATCACTTTGCACCATATTTCATTTGTTGTGGTTGTCATATTTTTGCATTTATTCAAATTATGTTTATATTCCTTTACCATCACTCTCACTTGATCACAGAAACCACCAAACATAGCAGAAAAAATAAATATAAGGTAGTTTCTCCGACTGCAAGGAATTTCCCCTCTCCAATGAAGTGTTCTCACATTCTCTCCCCATAGTTCACGAGGGAGATAATATAGCTAGGGGAAATCCTAGGAATCATTGTTAGGGTTATCTTGGTAAGGACACATATTGCTTAAATATCTTGTTTCTCCCCCAATGGAGGTCATAGAAATACCCTCGCATGTCCATATCCTCAAAGAGGTAATACTTGATTCTCAACCCTCCTAGAGAATCACCCCCCATCCTCTCCATATTCGGGAGGAAGGACACCATCATATTTTTTACTTAGAAGAGGAAATACACCGCCACTCTTTCCAATCTCACCCCCCAAAATTTGTTGTTCCGGCAATATATCTCGGAATCCTATTTCCAGCTTCCCAGTGGGTGTTCTTTGGGAATTCCATAAATCTCGAAATCATACTTACTGCAAACACTATGTCAGGTCTTGTTGCAGTCAAGTACATGAGACTTCCTACCAGTCTCTTATACATCGTTGGATCAACTTTTGACCCATCATGCTCCTTACTGAGTATTGTACCAGTTGCAATTGGTGTTACAATTGGCTTATAATTCATCATTCTAAATCTTTTCAGTACATCGTTTGCATACTTAGCTTGATTTATAAAAATACCATCCTCAAACTGAGTTACTTCAATACCAAGAAAATATTTCATCATTCCTAAATTAGTCATCTCAAATTTTGTTTTCATGGCTTTCTTAAACTCATCTACTGGAAGATCTCCAGTGAAGATCAAATCATTAACATATAAGCAAACAATTAGTATTTTACCTTCTTGGTTTACCTTTGTATACAAGGCTGGTTCACTTGGACTTCTGCTGAATCCTTCACTATTCAAATACTCATCAATCCTACTATACCAAACTCTAGGTGCCTACTTCAATCCATACAATGCTTTCTTTAATATGTAAACTTTGTCATCATGTCCATCAATTTCATATCCAGGAGGTTGTCTTACAGAAACCTCTTCTTCTAAAGATCCATTCAAAAATGCAGACATTACATCCATTTGATATACATACCATTTATTATAAGCAGCAATAGATAATACCATCCTTACCATATCAAGTCTGGCTACAGGTGCAAATGTCTCATTATAGTCAATACCGGGTTGTTGACTAAACCCCTGAGCTACAAGTGTTGCTTTGTATTTTTCAACTTCACCATCAACATTTAACTTAGTCTTATAAATCCATTTGACACCAATACAATTTTTATTATCAGGTAGATCTACAAGATCCCAAGTATTATTTCTTTCTATGGCATCAATTTCTTCATTCATTGCTTTTATCCAAACATCATTTTTAACTGCTTCATCAAAACTTACTGGATCACATGGTATCAATGCAAAATTTGAAACTTGATATACTTCATCATTCTGCTCATACAGTTCCCTTAAACTTCTAGTCTTCTGACCTCTAACTCTGTTTCTTAATGAAGCTAATGTAGGATTCGATTCATTGCTTACCTCTGATCCTATTCCTTGTCGTCCATCAACACTTGATGGTTCACCACATTCTTGAGTTCTTGGCATTCTGGCAGGTGTCCTAACTGCTGGTGTAGGCGTTTGTGGAGTCAACTGTCCTCCATGTATGCTCTGCTCATCTTCTTCACCTTCTGCGTGAGATGTAACAACGTCCTCTGCAACCAACTTATCTATGTTGCCATCCCATGCTTCTTCTTCCTTAAACATCACATCTTTGCTGATCACATACTTCTTGGTGATTGGATTATAGAGTCTATATGCTTAAGATTCTTCACTATATCTAACAAAAATACATTTCTGACTTCTGTCATCTAACTTTCTCCTCATCTCTTCAGGTACATGTGCATAAGCTACACAACCAAAAATTCTTAAATGAGATATCTCACTGCACTTACCATGCCATGCTTGCTATGGAACTCGATCCTTCACGCTCTTAGTTGGGCTTCTGTTTAGAATGTACACAGTGCAGGTAACAGCGTCTCCCCAATATTCGTTTGAAAGATGCTTCTCCTTCATCATACTTCGAGCCATGTTCATAATGGTTCGATTCTTTCTTTCTGCTACTCCGTTTTGCTGTGGAGTGTAGCGAGCAGTAAACTGTCTTTTAATTCTATGATATTTACAAAATTCCACAAACTCATTCAACATATACTCACCTCCTCTATCTGATCTCAAGACTTTAATACATCTGTCACTCTCCTTTTCAACCATAGCTTTAAAACTTTTAAACACATCAAAAACTTGAGATTTCTGTTTCAGCAAATACACCCAAGTTTTTCGATTGAAATCATCAATGAAAGTCATAAAATAAACATTACCAGTCAAGGAGGGTGTTTGCATTGGTCCACACAAATCTGTGTGTACCAGCTCCAATGGTGATTTTCCTCTATATGAGACTCTAGAGATGAATTTCTCTCTATGATTCTTTCCCAATATGTAGCTCTCACATGAGCTTGCTGGCTGCTGGATACTGGGAAACCCTTTTACCATCTGCTTCTTCTGTAGCAAATCTAAGCCACCAAAATGTAAATGGCCATACCTCAAATGCCATAACCATGATTGATCTAAACTCTTAGTTTTATAAGCATTCAAAGATTTAGTCAAATCATTCCTCATAATCAGCGGAAACATTCTATTATTTGTCATCTCTATTCTGGGTATGAACTGCTTACTTGGATATTTGTCATAAATAGTACATACCTTGTTCTTAGAGAACACTCTGTACTTCTTCTCCAACAACTGTCCCACACTCAATAAATTACACGTTAAACAAAGAACATAATAAACATCATGAATTGTTCTTCTTTTACCATTCTTGGCATATACAACAATCACACCTTTACCATTAACTTTTACCTTACTGTCATTACCCAACTTTACTTCAGATTGAATGCTTGTATCTAGATTTATAAATAACTCCTTATTTCCAGTCATATGATTGCTGAATGCGCTGTCCAAAAACCATATATCCTTTGAACTCTCATGGGTGACATTACAATTCAAGAACATAGGCTTCTCTTCATTTTCATCCTCCTCTGTAACGTGTGTAGACAACTTACTAGAATCTGCTTGCTTCTTCCAACACTTGTTAGCAAAATGCCCAAATTTCTTGCAATAGAAACATTGAACTTTAGATGTATCATACCTTTGATTTCTTGGCTGCCATGTTCTGCTGCTACTCCCCCTTACGCTAGGAGTATTCTGCTGTAACTTCTCTTCAAATTCTGAATCATTTCTGTTGTCACAATGATCAGCAGTTTGACCTCCTCTTCCTTTGCTACTAGTCCTTCCTTTGCCTCTGCGTCTAGTAACATGTATGTGAGATTTAAAAGCATTTTCTAATGGAGTGTCATCATACTTGTTCATTCTTGATTCATGATCAATCAACGAACCAGTCAGCTCATCAATGTGCATTTGAATGAGATATTTAAACTCTTCAATTGGAATAACCATTGCTTCAAACTTCTTTGGAAAACATCTCAACAATTTCTCTATCACACGCTGATCTGGTTGGTCTTCACCATACTGTCTCAGCTGGTTTACAGTACTCATAACTTGAGTCATAAAATTATCAACAATCTCACTGTCCTTCATCTTCAAATTCTCAAAGTCCCTTCTCAAGTTATGCAACTTAACATTCTTCACCTTGGTCACACCTTGATATCAAGTTTCAAAAGTGTCCCAAGCTTTCTTCGAAGACTCGGCACTTGAAATCTTTGGAAATATGGATTCACTTAGGCCTTGCTGAATAAGACCAAGAGCTTTGTTGTCCTTCTTCCTATTCTCCTTCAATAGAACACGCTCAGCATTTGACAGAGCCAATTCAACAGCTTGATCAGCTGGCTCTGGATAGCTAATTGTAACAAACTCTCAAAGATCCTGAGCACGCAGGATAGTTCTCATCTTAATAAACCATGTGTCGCAATCCATCTCATTCAACACAGGAATTTGTGGCCGCACTACACTACTGTTAGTAGCCATCTCAAATTGCTTTCCAAATCACTCTAAACAAAAAAACGAGAAATAAAACTTAATCAGGCTCTCATACCACTGTGGGAAGGCAGGGGGTGTTGCAGTTACTTCCAACAACACACACGGATCTCAGAAACTCAAAAATTTCACCTATAGGACTGCTGCAGCTATGTTGCATCTCACTGTTTCAACTAACAGTCACCTATGGGACTGTTGCAGCTGACTGTTTCAGCTATGTTATGATGATCCATGCGTTCACAAACTTGTCTAATAACAAGCAAATATAATTAACTCTCAAAATAACATTAATTCCTTAAGCTGCTACAACAAACTAATCTGCAAAATAATTCCGAGTTTACAAACTCATGAAACAGAGCATAACAGAAAAAAAATACACAGTAAAATACTGAGATTGATTTCAACTCTGTTCATTCACTGTGTATTCCTTAAAATCACGATTACAATTCTTGGTATTGTTGATAACGGATGCTATTCAGAATTTGACAGTGTCTATTTTAGGCTGCAGCTGTTTATTAAATAAATTTGCAGCAAACTTCACTGCATGCTAATGCATGTGAAGAATAAAATAATTTGCAGAATTATACAGCAACCTACAGCTGATTTTACGGCATGTAAATAATGCCTTTATTTCTATGCAATGTAATCTATATAAGTATGTAGCTGTGCAAGTCTAAAGATCAATGGGAGATAAATAATCCAAGGTTTTATTTTCCTGTGTTTAAATAAAAGCTTCTCTCTTGTTTTCTGTGTTGTTTTTTCTTTGTGTTATTTTAAACTAGGCTCTTTCATAATCTTCATTTGGTATCAGAGCATGTATTTTGTTTAAAGTTCATAATGTCAAATTCTAACTCTTTGCCCATTCCAGAATTTGATGGAAGTGATTATAATTATTGGTGCATCAAGATGATGACCTTTTTGACAGGAAAAGATTTGTGGGAGATTGTAGAATTTGGTTATGAAGAGCTAGAAGATTGGAACACCCTTACAACCAATGATAGAACAACTGATAGAGAATCCAAGAAGAGGAATGCCCAATCTTTATTTCATATTCAAATAGCTCTAGATAAGAGCTTATTTCCAATAATTGCAGGAGCAAAGTCAGCTAAGAATGCCTAGAAGACTCTACAAAAATCTTACCAAGGTAGTGATCAAGTTAAAGTTATCAAGTTACAGACACCGAGGATAGAATTCGAGAATTTGAAGATGCAAGAAGGTAAGAAGGTGAGTGATTATTGTGTAAGAGTAAATGATGTTGTCAATAAATTGGCTACTCTAGGTGAAACTATTGATAAATAAGTTGTGATTAAAAAGATGTTGGGGTCTCTAACACCAAGATGGAACCATGTTGCTATAGTCATTGAAGAAAGCAAGGATTTGACTAACCTTCACTTTGATCACCTAGTTGGATCTCTTATTTCTCATGAAGACAGAGTGAGAGATTCATTTGGAGAAAGTGATGAGAAAGCTTTTTCCACAAAGCTACAGATTACAAAGAATGCAGATGCTAGTTCTAGCTCCAGGAGAAACCAAGCCCAAGGTAAAGGTCAATATCAATTTTTTCCAAGAGGAGATACAGGAAGAAGAGGTGGTTTTAGAGGAAGAGGTAGAGGCAGATTTGATAAGAGAAACAACCAGTGTTATCATTGTCAAAGGTATGGTCATTTTGAAAGAGATTGAAGATTAAAAGAAAACAAAAGTGTTAATTATGCTCAAGAGCCTGATGATGCTTCTCCAAATAATTTGTTTTTATCTTATGGCAAAACTGAAAATACAGTTAAAGATGTTTGGTATTTAGATTCAGGTTGTTCTAACCACATGATAGGAAATTGCAAGCTTTTCTCTACAATGTATGAAAGTTTCAAATCTAATATCAAAATTGGTGATGAAAAAACCTTAGAGGTTTCTGCAAAATGAGATATGGCAGTCCATACAAAAGAAGGTATGAAAAGTGTCAAAGATGTTTATTACACTCCACGGTTAAAGCATACTTTATTAAGTGTTGGGCAGTTGTGTGAAAAGAATTACAGAGTAGTGTTTGATGATATACAATGCACAATTTATGATAAGAATCAAGGCAATAGGGTGGTTACAGTTGTGCCTATGTCAAAGAATCGAATGTTCCCATTGAATTTTGGATCAACTAACATCAACCTTGCTAAAATGGCATATGAGGACCAAGGTTGGTTGTGGCATCTTAGGTATGGTCATTTGAATTTTCATAGTTTGAAGCTTCTAACATCAAAAGAATTAGTTTATGGTTTGCCTAAGGTTGAAGAGCACAAGGAGGTTTGTGAAGGATGTACTAAAGCAAAACATACAAGAGAGAAATTTCCTAGAGGCAAGGCATGGAGGGCCCATTATCCACTTCAGCTAGTTCATTCTGATATTTGTGCTCCTATGTAGACAAATTTTTTGGGTAAGTCATCATATTTCATTATTTTTATTGATGATTAATCAAGAATGTGTTGGGTTTATTTTTTGAAGAGCAAGGGTGGAACATTTGATACATTCAAGAGGTTTAAAGCCCTTGTAGAAAATGAAAGTGGTTATAAAATAAAATGCTTAAGGACTGATCATGGAGGAGAATTTTGTTCAAGAGGATTTTAGAATTTTTGTGATATGAATGGCATTAGAAGACAACTCACCACTGCTTACACACCTCAACAAAATGGGGTGGCTAAAAGGAAGAACCGTATAGTGGTGGAAATGGCAAGAAGTATGCTACATACCAAAGGATTAAACAATTCCTTTTGGGGTGATGCAGTTGCTACAGTAGTGTACATTCTCAATAGAAGTCCCACTAGTGCACTTCACATGATGACTCCTTATGAATTCTAGTATGAGAAAAAGCCTAATGTTAATCATTTCAAAGTTTTTCGTTGTTTAGCCTTTGTTCATGTAGCTGATCAAAAGAGACAAAAGTTAGATCCAAAAAGTGAAGCATGCATTTTTGTTGGATATAGTGAGCAAAGTAAGGCTTACAGGTTTTATAATCCTCTCACCAATCGCATTGTTGTGTCAAGAGATGTAATTTTTTATGAAGGGGGAGTTTATGGTCATAAAAAATACCATGTTGAGAAGTCAAAATTTGGTTATGGTTATATTATTGATGATACTAATAATGAGAATCCCACTAATGTTTCAATATCAAATGCTACAAATCCACCAAGTAGCCCCTCATCTAGTTGTCCATATTCAAGTCCAAGTACTGCAAGGAAGGTGAGAAGCTTGAATGAAATTTATTAGAGAAGTACAAGTCTAGATCATGAAGAAAATCCAAGAGGTGAGACTGTAAATTTTGCTTTATTTTCACAAGTTGATTTTGAGCCATCAAGTTTTGAAGAAGCTTCTACTAATGAGGTTTGGGTGCAAGCTATGCAAGAAGAGATAGATTCAATTCATAGGAATGATACTTGGGAGCTTACAGATCTTCCACATGACAAGAAAAAAATTGGTACTAAATGGGTCTACAAGACAAAGTATAACAGTGATGGGACTGTTGAAAGACACAAAGCAAGGTTAGTTGCTAAGGGATTCGCACAGAAGTATGGCATTGATTATGAAGAAACATTTGCACCTGTAGCAAGGAAAGAGACTATCAGAATGTTGATTTCACTGGAAGCACAAAAGAAATGGAGCATTCATCACATGGATGTGAAAAGTTCCTTCTTGAATGGGTACTTAGAAGAGGAAGTCTTTGTGGAACAACCACATGGTGTTGAAGTGCAAGGAAAAGAACATCAAGTCTGCAAGTTGAAGAAGGCTTTGTATGGACTAAAGCAAGCACCAAGAGCCTGGTGTGCCAGGATTGATGGATATTTTCAAGAGAATGTCTTCAAAAGAAGTAAGAGTGAACCTACACTTTACTATAAACAAGAAGGTACTGATATTCTTATTGTCAGTTTATATGTTGATGATTTGTTGTATATGGGTAGCAGTTCTAAGATGAAGGATGAATTCAAATTTGCTATAATGAGTGAGTTTGAGATGAAAGATTTAAACCTCATGCAATATTTTCTTGGAATGGAAGTTTATCAAAGTGAAGATGAAATTTTTGTTTGTCAGAAAAAGTATGCAAAGGATATGTTGAAGAAATTTGATATGGCTGATTGCAAACCATCTCCTACTCCAATTGCTCATGGAGTTGTGTTGTGTAGAGATGATGGTGTTGAAATGGCTAACGAGACAGTTTACAAAAGTATTGTTGGAAGCTTAATGTTTCTATCACACACAAGGCCTGATATTGCTTATTCAGTTTCACTTGTTTCTAGGTATATGACAATGCCATTTGAAATGCATATGAATGTAGCTAAAAGAATTCTGAGGTATGTGAAAGGCACTCTAAATTTTGTCATTCATTACTATACTTCTAAGAGTTTTGAATTGGTTGGCTTCAGTGATTCTGATTGGGGAGGTAGTTTGGATGATAGAAAGTCTACATCTGGTAACTGTTTTTCTTTTGGTTCTGGTTTGATCACTTGGAGCTCAAAGAAGCAAATTATAGTTTATCTTTCTTCTATAGAAGCAGAATATGTTGCAGTCACCTCAGCAGGCACACAAGCATTATGGCTTAGAAAAGTTATAGAAGAAATTGAAGAAAAACAAATTCAACCTACAGTAATTTTTTGTGATAATATGAGTTGCATCAAATTGGCCAAGAATCCAGTACACCATAGTAGGAAAAAACATTTTGACATAAAGTATCATTTTATTCAAGATTTGGTGCAAAAGAAGCAAGTTGAATTGAAATACATCAACACTCAAAAACAACTAGCAGACATCTTCACTAAGGGAGTCACAAAGGCCCAGTTTTTGAAACTCAGAGATCTTATTGTGAGCCCTCTCAGCATCAAGGGGGAGTATGTTGATCATTGATGCTGTGCAGAATTTGACAGTGTTTATTTTAGGTTGCAGGTGTTAATTAAATAAATTTGCAGCAAACTTCACTGCATGCCAATGCATGTGAAGAATAAAATAATTTGCAGAATTATAAAGCAACCTACAGCTGATTTTACGACATGTAAATAATGCATTTATTTCTATGCAATGTAATCTATATAAGTATGTAAGTCTAAATATCAATGGGACATAAATAATCCAATGTTTTTTTTTCCTGTGTTTAAATAAAAGCTTCTCTCTTGTTTTCTATGTTTTTTTTTCTTTGTGCTATTTTAAACGAGTCTCTTTCATAATCTTCAGATATATATAGTGCTTTAACCCAGTTGATCATTAAATGTTAATTGCCCCTTCATTACAAAATGTATGTGCACAAATAACTACTCGGTTATAGGCTGTTACAGACTGACAAATAAAAACTGCATTGTCCCTTCAGCACAGAATCTTATCTCCAGAAATAAATGTTCTGATCTGTTACAGTCTTGATAAGTTAAAATTGCAGGCTGTAGGTGCCTCTTCAAGCTTCGATGTGCTTCAGTATTAATGCTTAAGTCGGTTTGACGGTGAATGCCTCTTTAGTAATTTGAGCGATCAACCAAATCTGATCTGATTTGTGTCTTTGATAATTTCTGAATTTGATGATGGCCTTTCAAAAATATATAATATATTATTTATGGGCGGTGTGGCGGTGACATCTCTTCAAAAATTTCAGCGGTCATCCTTTGAGGCGGTGGAATAATTAATTATATCCAACAATTTATGCATTTTGTTTCATGTTGTTCATGTTAAGAATTTGTACATGTGTAGGTGGTGATCCTGGTGATGAATATGTTGATGTTCGTGGGAATGACATGCCTGCAACAAACTTCCCTAGTATTGATATTGAGATAGATACAACTACAGTTACCATCGAATGTAGTAGCTCAAGCAGCTCTTGCAGTGATTCTATATCTTCCTCTAGTGGTATTGTGTTTTGTCTTTGTATAGTAGTTTATCTTTGATGTTCCTCATAAAGTGGTATTCTGTATTAGAGATCATAGCGTCAGTTATTCTTTTCTTGTATATTGGATATCAAGAAATATTTAACATTTGGTGGGTACTAAATTGCCGAAGGAATTTTCTATGATTTGTGTGAGTATTAAGTTGAAAGTGGCTTATAATATTTAGAAAATCATGTAGGAATGTATGGATTTAGGTGTTGAATGTGAGGAGAAGCGAAAACCTGATCCTGAGACCACTGGTGAGAAAAGTGCGTTTTATTTAGATATAGTTTGCTCTATACTTCAGGATTGTGGTTTGTGTATCTAATATTTTTTTAAATGGTTGTACTGATTACTGTTAATCTGTATTTGATTATAATGTTTGCCTTATAATAGAGTTTTTGGCTTGCACAGGAGCTATATGTGTTTTGGATTAAGATAATGCTCAACCAAAGGCTGTTATTTTTTAGAAAGATGCCCTCCAAGAAGGTTATTCAAATGTCTATCTAGGATCATAAATACCATGTACTAGTATTTTTAATTTTACATGTTATGATTTGGCCCTTACATTTTCAGTATGATACCTTGTTAGGGGAGAGTTCTCCACCTGAGAGACAGGTCTCCTCGGAAAAACGCATTCGGGCTGCCTTGTTGAGAAGTCGGTTTGCTGAAACAATTTTGAAAGCTCAAGACAAGACATTGAATCGGGTATTTAATTGATTATAAGCATCGAGTTAGGAAACTGGACTTTGTTTGGTGTTTGTTATGCGAATTGGTGATAGTTGTAACTTTGACTATTAAGGGTAGTAAAGGAGATCCAGAAAAATTACGGTATGAGAGGGAACAATTTGAAAAGAGGAAACGAGAAGGTTGGTGAATGTAGGAAGTGTCTTGTTGTGTTTCACGATGTTGTAAGAATGACCTACTGTAAAATTTCAAGCTGACTTCATAGAAAAGGAAAAAACGATAGCTTTCAAAGAGAAAAGAGGTACCCGTGCTGAAATTGAAATATTGAAGTTAGCTCTAACATGTGGGCGAGTTATAATTGATAATCATTCGATGAAGGTAAGTAAAATTTTAAAAACCTGCGGAGGGATATGAGATATGAGTTAGCGCTCCGATGTCTCTTGGAGGCTTATCAATTAAGCTTCTGAGAGACATTGGAGTTCTAACTCATAGTCCTTGTAGTTTTTCCTGTGACAACATCTTCTACATATGCAGGGACATAATTCCACTATATACATACATCACATCAATATGGGGTAAGCAGCCCATGGGATCTCTGATTTGAGTAGAAAAAGGCAAGTTGTAAACCTAATCGTATTAAAAATCACAAATGGAAGTGTATCAAGAAGATTTCATTAAGCGATAACAATTAAACCCTGAACATCGAGCCCTATAGAATAGAATCAGATTGAACTCACTTGGATCTATGTTTATTTCTAGCAGTATTCCTTAAATTCCCTTTGTTCATTCACTTTTTTTAGCTCTCGCAGTCCTCATTTTTGTCACCATCAATTTAAAAAAAATAGCATGTTTATTACTCGCAGTCTTCTACAAAATGCTTGTTTAGCTCTCGCAGCCTTCACTTTTTTCATCCTCAAATTTAACATATAAAAATTATTGTGTTATTATATCTAGCATGCTAACATACATAATAAAGAGCATGCTGCTGAGAAGCACCACCTCACAGTTTGTTGATTCTTTCTAGAACTTTTAACTCTTGTTGATTCTTTCCACACCTTTTAACTCTTGACTCTTTCCTGTATGCACTAATAATTTGGTATAGTGACATGTTTAGTCCCATAAGTATTCTTAGTAGTACTTTACACACGTTCACTATGTATCTCTGACCTTTTGTACCCATGTTCCTACTAATGTATATTTCATAGTTCACATTGATTTTAAAACTAATTTGAATTTACGCCCCCTGTTCAAACGATGGTGCACTTTCCCTTGGGTTCTTTTAGCAATGGAAGATCGGCTTCATATTTGGATCAACTCTTTAATTCGAAAAGGAACCAATTATAAATTATGTTGAAATTGCACTCCCAATATGAGAAAGAAGACAATGGCACCATACAATCAGTGCCCACATAGTGCAATCTTCAATTCTAATAGAACAACTATCATTCAAAATAATAATTAAAAATAAAAATAGATAAACATTAGAGAAATTATTCGTCCTAGAATTTTAGATAAGGTAACTCACAGCAGCGGGTTGCTTGCATGTGGGATGACTGGTAGAACCAAATATCAGAGGCACCCACAACTTTTCTCAGTGTGCCTTTGTCGATGATGGTGGTTTCACTTAAAACATTTGTGGCATCTAACAAATCTGATAACTTCAACTTTAAATGTATGGACTACTAGGGCAATTGTATCTATCAAATCAATCATATTTTTCCATCCACAAATTTTTTAGATATGTCCAGAAGTTGTATACATATATGGGAGTTCTAAATTTTATGGTTCCACCATTGAAAGCATACCATTTATCTTTCCTCCATGATAAATGTGAAGGGATTGAACCGAGACCAAATGCTAAGATAAATTTTAATTAGGGAGCCTCCTTTCAATTAAACATAGTTCAAATAAAATTAATTATATCTTTTTATACCATAATTTAATAAGTTGTACATGTACTTTGATTAATTTCTCATATTCAAATTGTTTAGATTTCTATTAAATCTAAAATTATTTCTTATTTTCAAGTTATATAAATTTCCATGAAATCTAAAATTATGAGAAAATATTAACTTTCACTAATTTAAAAATATAATTTTACACATTAAAATTTGAAATTTCTTATTTTAGAATTATATAATAAAAAGTTTGAAATTTATTTATTTCTTACATTTAAAGAAATATAAATAAAAAGATCATCAAAATAATACATAGATGCTTGAAAAAATATCATCTAAGAATCCACATAGAAAAAGAAAACAAATCAATTTAGAATGAATACACAAAGAAAAATAAAATCGCTTGCTTTACATGGATGCTTATAGACAACAAGCACTCTTTAAGGAGAATACTTAAGAAAAATAAAAGTATTTCAGTCTTTTAGATCTATTTGAAGTCTTATAGACAAGTTGTAGTGTTTTGAGGGGTAGGCATGAGAAAACCAAAAAATAATCAATTTTAAAATTCTCCTTATTACATAGAATGGAATGAGATGGTAAGAGAAACTTTAATGTAGAAATGTGAAGGCTAACAGAAACACAACATTCCATCATTTCATTAGATTGCTACTCATTTCTTGCCTAATGTAAAGAATCCTTCATTCGTTGTTCATTTTTCTTTCCATGCAGTGTACTATTGAACATTCCTTGGAAAAACTATGACAAATTAAAATTGAACATTCCTTCCTTGGAACAACTTTACCACTGGTAATTCGGTACGTGTTAGGTGTGTACTCCTTTGGTCACTTCTTGGTCCAGCCAACTTTACTGATTCCATATGTATGGTGCCATAGTATGTAGATAAAGGTTGGAGTCTCGAACCCTCCCCACTACTATAAACATATATTTCTTTGGTGCTCTATATCGTGGTAACTTTGTTATAGAAATTCGCAGGCACAATAGGAAGTGAGATTTGAGTACTAAGAGGTTTTTCTATTTATACAGTTTCAGAAAAAACTACTCTCCTGGATTTAGATTTTATTTTACAGTGAATCTGGTGATAGAAAGCTTCTACATCATCATATTAGTTTGCTTGTTGGGATGGATGCGTGGTCTTGCATATGGACAATTGGGTGAATCTTTTATAGGTTCCACTAAATTTTTGAACATAGAACTCACTTGCCTAGCCAATTTAGCGGCATTCATTAGTTTGAGTTTATAAGGACAATGTTTTAAAGGAACAACATCAAGATTTGTATTGGGAACGACGGCCACATGTCAACACTGCTGAGCACAACTTTGTGATTATGTCCAACACCACTGAGCCCTATCCCTTTGTGCTCTTAGGCTTATTTCCAACACCATCGAGTGCTTCCCCCCACCGTGCATGCTTTAAACTTATATGCGTTAAGTAAAAAGATCTTGCTATGCTGTCACGCATTGACACCATAGAACGATATGGATTTTTACTCTGACGCTTATCTCTAACAAATCCACATATCATTTTTTTCCATTGATATTATAGAGCAATATCACTTTCATCTTCCAATGGTTCAGATGTTTGCCCATAGGCCTAGCTATCCCTATGGCAGGGAATTTGCTGCAATGCAGCTCATTCTTGTTCATAATATTATTAATATATATTAATATATTAATCCTATGATTGAATATAATATTCATAATGAACAAACTTTATCTTAAAAAAACTAAATTACTAAATTAATCATAATATTATTAATATATATTAATATATTAATCAAATATTAATATTAATATAAATATAGATAGAGAGTATTAATAAATATTAGTAATCATTTAATAAAATAACATATATGTTAAGATGTTTTCTATCCAACATTAAATTGGAACAAGACATAATTAATATGTCACTATTAATATTAAAAAAACTTAATAGAGAAGCATAGAAACATATTAATGGTCTTAATTTAATGTTCATATATTATTATAAATAATTAGTTTTCGTTATTTTTATTGATTTTACTTTTATTTTTATTTTTAAGGATATTGATAATGGGTTCCTAGCACTCACTTAGTTTTAGACCGTCATCCATGTTAAGATTCATGGGATGTTTCTCAATTTCGATGGCCTCGCAGATCTTCCTTCTTGTGTAATGGCATTCCTTTGCGATCAACCTTGCAACCTCGATACAAATGTGATGTTTTGAGGTATAAGCATGTTCAACAAAGGAATTTTTTTTTTGGAAATCATAAATCAAATACTCACTATGCTCCTTAAGTCTTAGTTGAACCGAGCGACCCGTCTCTCCAATGTAGGGTTTTCCACAATGACACAAGTCACCTTACAAGAATTGTTTCTTGCTTAACAATACACACGACACATACCACAATGTTTACACAAACAAGGTGTAGAACAGGATGCCAGAAGTGGCTTATATTACTTCTCTGAATTCGGTTACAATGCGGAATAACTGTAAACAAATAACTAACTATAATCGGCCTCAGCCGTTACAACTTAGAAGTAACTATGGTGTGTTCTCCCTGTGTGTTGACCTCACCATCTCTTGGTTCACCTCGGAACTCTGAGCTATGGATCGATCTCAACTCTCAGCTCTTCGGCCGGTGACTCTGTACAACTCTCCTCGACTCTTCTCCTTGATGCTGCTGATCAAATATTGAATATCCCCCTCTGATTTTCTCTCTTTTGTCTTTTATCCTACTACTGTTGTTCCCGAGACTGCTGCAATCCCTGAGACATGCATCCTCCTGTCTGTCCATCCTTCCAAATCCTGCAAACCTGTAACTATCAGCTCCCAACCGTGTTGCAAAGCCTCTGTCCATGACATCACCCATCATGTCCTTCACCTACTTGCAATAACTGTATTAACTTACTGAGCAACCCTGAACGGCCATCGAGTACAGTTCCCTTGACTTCCTGCGCTTTCGACCCTGCTACAGTAGTCGATCACATCTCGACCTTCTTGTCGGCTTACTTCTCATTTCCTGCGGTTCACTAGTCCTCCCCTTCCTCCATGCTTGGCTCCGTCAAACATGTCATGTGGTAGTTCGACCACTTGTCGACTACATGACGACTTGCTCCACTCGTCGTCTATCAACCATTAACTATCGATTCTCAACCTAGCACAACACTCGCTACGCTGCTCCAGTTAGTCGCATTCCAACTGATTCTATTCGACTTGCTGACTTCGACAAGTCAACCTACTTCCTCGGCCCAGTGGTCATTGGCACTCCCGCTGGTCGGCTCCCTCCTGTTGATCAACTTCAACTAATCTACCTAGGCCCCGATGCTCCTGCATCAGAATCCCCAGGTGAAAAAGAATTTGACTACTCCGTCAGTCTCCTGAACTCCTCTTCAGAAATCCATGTTGTCTCCTGCAACTCATCATCTTTCCATCGCATTAAGTACTCTTTCTTCCGTGCGCTACGCGTCCTCCCAACCTCACGTTCCTCGATTACTTCTGCGATCTCTTCCTTTTGTCGATCTGGAATTTGGTCTGTCCAGTCGATGCTTATCGCTTCTTCACTTCTGCTGCTTGACCCTTCTTCAAATTTGTATAGATCTAAAACGTTGAACATTGTTGAAATGTTCAAGTCTTCCGGCAATTCCAAAACATAAGAGTTGTCCAAAATCTTCTTCAGAAATCTACATGGTCCTATCTTTTTCAGCTTCAGCTTGTTGTATGTACCTGTCAGAAATCTCTCCTTCCGTAGATATGCATAGACTAAGTCCCCTTCTTGGAACGATTGTAGCCTCTTCTTCCTGTCAGCCCTTAACTTCTATGTTGCGTTACTCTTTTCTATGCGCTTCCGCACATTTTCATGAACTTCATGCATATGCTCTGCGAATGATTCTGCATCCGCGCTCTTCCTAGTTTCTGTCGACAACTCGACCAAATCCACCACTTTGTGTGGGCTTCTCCCTTGAACAATATGGAATAGGCTCAACCCTGTTGACCGATTCATAGAATTGTTGTATGCAAACTCCCCTGTGCCAACACATTTTCCCATTTATTGGGTCTGTCGGCTGCTAGACATCTTAGAAGGTTTCCCAAACTTCTGTTCACCACCTCGATCTATCGGTCTATCTGTGGATGGTACGCCGAGCTAAAATACAACTTCGTGTCCAGTTTCTTCCATAGGGTTCTCTGGAAATGCCCCATAAACTTCGTATCCCAATCCGACGTGATATTCTTTGGAAACCATGCAATCTGACTATCTCCTTGAAGAATAGTACAACAATCCCTGTGGCCTCACTTGTCTTCTTACACGGTATGAAATTTTCCATCTTCGAAAACCTATCAACTACAAAAAATATTGAGTCGCTTCCCTACTGAGGCTTCGGTATTCCTAACACAAAATCCATGCTAAGATGCTCCCAAGGGTTATCTGGTACTGGCAATGGTGTGTACAAACCTATGTTCTGATTCCTTCCCTTTGCCAACTAGCAAACTTGACATTGTCGAACCCACTTTCCGACATTTGTTGACATCCCTGTCCAGAAATACTTCTCGCCAACCAATGCATTTATCTTGTTGATGCCAAAATGTCCTGCTAACCCGCCATTATGAAATCCTCGGATTAGGTTCTCTCTTACTAATCCTCTGGGAATACACAACTGACTTCCACTGAACAGATAGCCTTCTTGAATTAAGTAACTCATATATGGAGTCCTGTCAATACTCCAAGGCTCACGACAAGCCTTGATTTCTCAAAATCCTCATCGGTCTCATACTCCATCTTTATCGACTCTATCCCTGTTGCCTAAACTGTGGTCATGTTCAGTAGTGCAACTCTCCTGCACAATGCATCGACAACTTTATTCGACTTGCCCAACCTATGTCGCAACACGAATGTATACCTCTGAAGTAGCTCCACCCACTTCATGTGTCGCTAATCCAATTTCGACCGAGTGTTCAAATACTTCAGTGCTTGGTGATCTATGTATAACACAAACTCCTTGGGAAACAAATAATGCTTCCACTTCTTCAGCACTTGAATGATAGCATAAAATTTCTGGTCGTAGACCAAATACTTATGCTTCGCTCCATTCAGCTTCTCACTAAAGAATGCAATTGGTCAGCCCTCTTGGCTCAACACTGCTCCAATTGCTGTTCCACTCACATCACAATCAACCTGGAAAACTTTGTTAAAGTCCAGGAGCTCCAAGACTGGGCTCTCAGTGACTTTTTCCTTCAACTCGTCGAAATCTGTCTGGGCTTCGTCCATCCACTTGAACTCACCCTTTCTCATACATTCTGTTAATGGTGCACAAATTCGACTGAATCCCCGAATGAACTTCCTGTAGAAACCAGCAAGTCCATGGAAACTCCTCACTCCATTCGTACTTGTCAGTTCTGGCCAATCTACTATTTCCTTCACCTTCTTTGGGTCCATCACCAACCATTTACTAGAGATTACAAACCCCAAGTACACCAATTCCTTCTTCATGAAGAAACACTTTTGCAGGTTCACCATCAGCTTTTCCTCCTACAATTTCTGCAATACTTCTCGAACATGCCCCAAATGCTCCGCCTTGGTTCGACTGAAAATTAGAATGTTGTCTAAATAGACTACGACAAACTTTCCCAAGAATGGCTTCAACACCTCATTCATCAATCTCATGAATGTGTTGGGTGCATTAGTTAATCCAAAGGGAATGACTAACCACTCATATAACCCTTCCTTTGTCTTGAATGATGTCTTCCATTCATCTCCTTCTCTGAACCTAATATGGTGATAACCACTCTTTAGGTCTATCTTTGTGAAGTACGTCGCTCCACTCAAGAGATCCATCAAGTCATCCATTCTCGAAAATGGAAACCGATACTTGATCGTGATCTTGTTGATGGCTCTGGAGTCTATACACATTCTCCATTATCCACCCTTCTTTGGTGTCAATACTGCTAGTACTGCACATGGGCTCAGACTTTCTTTGATTAACCCTCTGTCCAACAACTCTTTGACCTGTCGGTTGAGTTCCTGTCCTTCTGTCGGACTCATCCTATAGGGTGCTTTGTTTGGAAGACTCGACCCTGGAATCAAGTCGATCTGATGGAATATGCTCCTTGTCGGCAGCAATCCCATCAATTTCTCATCAGCCATTATGTCACTAAACTCTTCGAGCAACTCCTCTATTTCGATTGGAATATTCTCCTCCCTGGTCATCCTTTCGACATATGGTCTTTTTGGAATGATCGCAAAATATCCCAATTGTCTCTCCTCTTCTGCGAGAAATTCCTTGCGGTGCTCATCAACACTCGCTTCTACCAAAGATTGCTCTTTCCATGCTTACTATTGACTTGCTCTTCTCGCCTCGACTTAAGAGTCCTTTTCACGCCATTCTTCCATACTGTGACTGTGTTGGCTTGACCATCATAGATCATTTTCGGATCATATTGCCATGGTCTTCCTAACATTAGATGGCATGCATCCATGGAAACTACATCGCACAGTACATTGTCCTCTAATCCTTCAACTCGGAAGTTGATCGGGCACTATCTAGTCACCTTGACGTGGTGTCCTTTCTGCAACCATGAGATCCTGTAGGGGTGTGCGTGTTCTTGACACTTCAACACGATCTTGTCGATAACTTTCGTTGACACAATATTCTTCGTGCTTCCACCATCAACTATGGTTTTGCAACGCCATTGTCTGATCCGCACCTTTGTTTGAAAGATTGCCTTCCGTTGCGCTGGTTCCATCAGGTCGCGTTGATCTTCCTGGATCAAGGCTATCTAAACCGTCATATTTCGGTTCTTCTTCTTTTCCCCTCCACTACTGTCGGACGCCGATTCTTCCCTCTTATCGACTTGCTCATCCTTTTGACATCTAGGTTTCGACTCCTCTACATCATGTAGGTTCTCTGGGCACTCATATGCCTTGTGTACCATCCCTCGACACTTGTAACAGATTATGGCTAGTCTGTTAGCTCCTTTCTTGTCGGATGGACCACTTCGACTATACGCTCCTCGACCGCGGTTCTCACGACCATCGCGTTTGTTCTCTTGCGCTTTCTCCCGTGTCGATGTCCCTTCCGCGTGTTGACTATCCTCAACACTTTCCTACCTGTATCCACTACTTTGGCCTTTCACGGAGACAGTTTTCGTACCCCGACCAGTCATCCTTCCCCTGGTCGCTGCGGATTTTCTCGATAGTTTCTCTTCTGCCTTCAGAGCTAACTAGTAGGCTTCACCAACTTCTATAAATCTTGACATGTTGAGTTCATCATGAATATCATATTTTAAGCCGTTCACATACCTAGCGACAACTTCTTCTCCTTCATCAGTTTGTCCTGACCGAATCGACAATCGGTAGAACTCCTCTGTGTACTCCTTCACGGTCATTTCTTTCTGTCGAAAGTTCTGCAACTTCCTGAACAAGTAAATCACATAGTCATTTGGAAAGAACTTTCCCTTCAACTTGGAAACCATTATGTCCCAAGACTTGATTTTCTCCTTTCCTTTCTTGAGTCTGTCAGCCTGTACGTTGTCCCACCACAATGAGGTATGACCCTTCAACCTCATACATGCAGTCTTAACTCGTTTAGGATCCTCAATATGCTCTATGTCTAAGTATTTCTCCATCTCTCTGAACTAGTCGATCAAATCTTCTGGGTCCAAGCTTCTCGAGTATGTACACATGTCTATCTTTGCCCGACCTCTCATATCCATAAGGAGTTTGATTATTTTTTCCTCTAGTTCCTCTGTGGCTTCTTCCTGAGCTTCCACCTCTTCAACTTCCTCGTCGTTGTGGTCTAACGCCTCAGGAATACAACCACGCCTCTGGATTCCTTTGATCACTGCGACTTCATTTGTCAAAGTTCGCATCGTTCTGACGCATTTGTCGAACATCTCATGATCCATTGTGACGGCTGCTACACCATGCACTCTTCGTCTTCAGACATTAATGCCTCTGTGAGCCATTTTCAATCTCTGCTGAAACTCCCATGCATCCAATCGCAACCGGACTTCAAACAAGTCGTGCACAACTCTACCCAACTGCAGCTCGAGCTGTCCAACTCACTTGCAGGCTCGATATCACGAACTCAAAGGATTCTTCTGCTCTGATACCAACTAACGCATGTCAGGTTGGTATAGTCGTCTTCCCCACCGGACTCACTTTCGGGCTCTGATCCATTGCTCTGATACCAACTGACGCAAATCACCTTACAGGAATTCTTTCTTTCTTAAAAATACACACGACACATACCACAATGTTTACACAAACAAGGTGTAGAATAGGATGCCAGAAGTGGCTTATATTACTTCTCTGAATTCTGTTACAATGCGGAATAACTGTAAACAAATAAATAACTACAATCGACCTTAGCCGTTACAACTAAGAAGTAACTGTGGTGTGTTCTCCCTGTGTGTCGACCTCACCCTCTCCTGGTTCACCTCGAAACTCTGAGCTATGGCTCGATCTCAACTCTCAGCTCTTCGGCCTGTGACTCTGCACAACTCTCCTCGGCTCTGCTCCTTGATGTTGTTGATCAAAGACTGAAGATCCCCCTCTGATTTTCTCTCCTTCTTCTTTTATCCCACGGCTGCTGTTCCTGAGACTGATGCAATCCCTGAGACACGCATCCTCCTGTCCGCCGATCCTTAAAAATCCTACAGACCTCCAACTATCAGATCCCAACCGTGCTGCATAGCCTTGTTGTGGCCACAACAAATGGCGAATAGCTGGAATGAACCAGTTATCTCTACAATGAAATTCAGCTAAATGAGCCATGTTATCCACATCACCTTTTTTTAAACCTGAATTTTCCAGAAATTGATCACAAGAGAGACAGTTAACGAGCATGGAACATGAAATTAATAAATCCCCATATGTGATCATGTTGAGAATAATGCAAATCTGATAAGGGGTTTGAATAAACAACTAAGATCCTTCACCTTTATGTAATCATGGAAAAGCATCTTGTGTTGAACCTAGGCACATACTTGAAAATGCTCATGGATATCCTAATTACACATCACCTTGATTTATTGAGATTTTATTTACATGCAACAATTCATGAGATTCTCTCTTTTTTTTTCTTTTTTTTTTTAATTTAAATCAAAAGAAGAGCCCCGTGTATATAAGACCAAGAGATGTGTAATTAGGATATCTAGGAGCATTTTCAAGTATGTGTCTAGGTTCAACATAAGCTTCTTTTCCATGATTACATAAAGGTGAAGGATCTCAGTTGTTTCTTCAACCCCTTTATCAGATTTGCATTATTCTCAACATGATCACATATGGGGATTTATTAATTTCATGTTCCATGCTTGTTAACTGTCTCTCTTGTGATCAATTTCTGGAAAATTCAGGTTTAAAAAAAGGTGATGTGGCTAACATGTTTCATTTAACTAAATTTCATTACAGAGCTAACTGGTTCTTTCCAGCCAGTCTCCATTTGTTGTGGCCACAACAGATCCCATGCTTAGCCGAAGCACGGGAACCCCATTTTCGAATAAACATAAAGGTATTTTGGTGAGTGTACTCTGTAAATATGAGAATATGGTTTTTCACTTGTTTAGAACTCTCACCCATACTTTTTTCCTGCGTGTTTCCCTCTTTCTTGATGATCTCTATTTGTTTGGTTTGTTAAAATCATCAAATTTTGAGTATTTTTCCCTTTGCTTCAATCAACCCGAAACCCGATAGTTAGGAGACCCGAGACTCGCAACACGACAATTTCAGGTTGCAAGATGTTTGTTTTGCAGTTTTGGAATTTGGCCAGCCTGAAACCCGCAACCCGACAGTTGGGGGTTGCGGGTTCGTCTTGTAATAATTTTGGGAAACTATCATCCCAAAACCCGCAACCCGCAACTGTTGGATTGTGGCTTTCGGGAAGTTGTTTTCGGTTTACGAGTGTGTCATTCCTGAAATCCACAACCCGCAACTGTCGGGTTGCGGATTTTGGGAACACGTTTCTTATTTTTCGATTGTGATTATTCCTGAAACCCGAAACCCGCAATTGTAGCTTTCGGATTTCGGGAATTCTTTTCCGCCTTTGCCATTTCCGTGACCCCACAACCCGCAACCCGCAATCGTTGGGTTGCGGATTTCAGGATCCCTTAATAAACTTTGCGAATAAAACTTCCATTCTATCTCGCATCCTGCTCTAGTTCATCTCGACCGTCCAATTGTTTTGATCCTATGGTCATGTTTTAATCTGGTAAATATAATAAGTAGGGTTTTTCCATTTTATTTTGTCATTTTACTGCCAAAAAATTATCCCGTCGCACTGAGGATTCTACTTGTTAGGATATTCCTATACTCCATCCTAATCCTTCTAGCATTTCTGTCATTTTCATTTTCAGTCATGCATGCAAAATTAGGGTTTGCATGCATTCTAGTCATCAGTACTAGCACCTAGCCCTTAGCAAACTAGCCCCCGAAGCTTCTTTCAGATCAGTTTTAGCTCTCCTAGAGCTTAGTGCACCCTCCTTTCACCTACTGCATGAGAAGGGCGCCTTTCTTCACCTACCAGTCCAGTTTAGTTTAGTTAACTGAGTTCTCTCCTTGATTTTAGGCTTAACTCACTCTTAATTGATCTTATCACTCCGATGGAACTTCAGTGTGACTAGATAACTTGTTCTAACTCTAGTTAGCTCCATCCACGCCCTCCACTGAGCCTCCTTCACTACATTAGTGCTTCCATGTGCCAGTTACACCAACCGCACTCAGTTAGACTCAGTTTGACTCCCGGTTGACCATTACTTGTGCATTGATGACTTCATTGATGAGAAGGTGGACTCCTAGTTATGCTTTGATGACTCTCCACTGATTATGGATCTGTGCATGAAGGCTAATTCGAATTACACCTAGTGAATTCGAATCCTTAGCATTGTATATTTACCAGTTTACTATTCAGATTAATGTAACATGTGTAATTATTCTGCCTCTATCAGAGTTCCTTTAGATCTATGTTCTATTGCTTCTCTCTTCTATTATTCCTAAATTCTTTCATTGTGAGGTTTACCTCATCTCTTTGGATCTTATGTGGGCATTTTCACATGGTATCAGATCCATTCGAGAGTATATTCTACCTCCATTCTTGAGAGTTTTTTGCAGGTATTTTGAAGTTCCAGAAGTTGCAGTAACAGATTCAGCAGTTTCTTCTTTCACTTGTTCCAATAGTCAAAATGAGCAACTCAAATGCTCCTTCTTATCCTATGATTCTTACTCCTTTCAATTAATTTGAATGGAAGAGTGAGATGAGATTACACTTGTAAAATAGACAGCTAAATAGAATGGTATTTGAAAAAGATGCCATACCACATACAGCTGTAGAAAGAATCAAGCATCTAAATAAAATGGATGAAGCTTCTGGTTTCATATGTCTTCACATGTCTAAAGATCTTTTGTTTCATATTGAAGGATTGAAGTCTCCAAGTGAGTTATGGACTAAATTGGAGAGTCCTTTTGGCAAACAAGATGGGCTAAGAGGCCATATTCTTGAAAATGAATTGGTTGCCCTACAACCTAGCAATTTCAAGAGCATTCAAGCATTCTTCTCAAAATTTAAGAATTTGGTTTTACAATGCAAGCATTGTGGCATCACTAAAAGTGATGAGCAATTGGTGCTCTCCATTTTGAGCAAACCTGGATCTCAATTTTTTGTCTTTGTATCTACTTTCCATTCTGGGTGAATGTCAATCCCTGGATTGAAGTTTCCTACCTTAGAAGTCTTCATTCAAGCCCTCATTCAAGAAGAGGACAAATTGTTTCAAATGGGTGCCATAAACACCTCCAAAGATCTAGCTCTTCTAGCTGGTGAAGAAGGTAGAGCGAATGCAAAAGGGAGGCAAAAAGACAAGGACAAGAAGCCATCAAAATCCAAGAATGACAAACAAAAGAGACCAAATTATTCCTACTGCAAGAGAGGAAACCATCCTGAGAAAGCTTGCATGCGCAAGAAAATTGATCTTCTAACCAAGCTCCTTGAACAAAACAAAATTATTGTTCCAAAAGAAGCAAAGATGTCCGATTCTGGAAGTGGATCTGATGATTGCCATGCATTGATGCCTGGTTTTTCAAAGACAAAAGCCCTCCTCATAGATTCTGGAGCCTCCAACCACATGTTTTCCTCTGAAGAATCCTTTTCCTCTTTGGATCTCCAAGATGGGCCTACCATTCACATGGGAGACAACTCTCAGATTTCTGCCAAAGGATTGGGTACAGTTCATATGGAGCATGGTAAGTTCAAAAATGTTTTATTTGTTTCTTGTCTAACAACTAATTTGTTGTCAGTATATCAAATGACTCATACAGGATCACCAAAGAAAGTAATTGTCGGTCCAAACACAATAGAGATTACAGAAATCTCCACTGGAAAGGTTATAGCGAATGGGATTGCTAATCAAGCCTCAAAGGCATATGAGTTCTCACACTTCATGCCTTTCTCTCCGACTATTCCTTCGGATTCTGATGAAGATCACAGTGACTCCTCTTCTAATGAAGAAGAAGATCAATATTTTGATGTTGAGATCATAGTTCAAGAAGATTCAGATCCAGAACCAACACCTATTCTCAGTCCAGATTCGAGGTCAATATGGGCTCACACAGTCCTTGCTACTACTGAGAACACAGTTGATGATTTATCTGTTCATAGAACTACTAGACTTCAGCATCATGCCAACCTTGCATTATGCCATCCACCTCTCCATGAGAGATACAGCATGATGATGGGGTTCTCTCTTCCATCTCTTGGGAAGACTCCTCATGTTCCATTCGCTCCAGTCACAGAAAGAGTTCCCGAAATACTTGCTTCGTCCAACACATTCTCCACACAGTGGGAGGCATATCAAGAGACTAGATCCAGATCTAGCTCCTGCTTTGGCTTTCTGCAAGGGAACAGGTTGCCAAGTCTTTTGCAAAAGTTTTCACTAATGAAAGCTTCCTTCTTTTCTGCATCGTATGATGGTTCTTTGAGTTATTTACTGTTCTTTTGAGGGGGGGTATTTTTCCCATGAGGTTTTTCACATTTCCTCAGTTTATGGACAGTTCTTTAGTTTTTTCTATCATTTCTTTCATTGTATGGGTGACCTTTGGTCCTAGTTACCAGGGCCCAGGATGGATTAAGGGGGGGTGTTAGGATACTCCTATACTCCATCCTAGTCCTTCTAGCATTTCTGTCATTTTCATTTTCAGTTATGCATGCAAAATTAGGGTTTGCATGCAATTAGGGTTTGCATGCATTCTAGTCATAAGTACTAGCACCTAGCCCTCAGTAAACTAGACCCCAGAGCTTCTTTCAGATCATTTTTAGCTCTCCTAGAGCTTCGTGCACCCTCCTTTCACCTACTGCATGAGAAGGGTGCCTTTCTTCACCTACCGGTCCAGTTTAGTTTAGTTAACTGAGTTCTCTCCCTGATTTTAGGCTTAACTCACTCTTAACTGATCTTATCACTCCGATGGACCTCCAGTGTGACTAGATAACCTGTTCTGACTCTAGTTAGCTCCATCTGCGTCCTCCACTGAGCCTCCTTCACTACATTAGTGCTTCCATGTGCCAGTTACACCAACCACACTCAGTTAGACTCAGTTTGACTCCCGGTTGACCATTACTTGTGCATTGATGACTTCACTGATGAGAAGGTGGAATCCTAGTTATGATTTGATGACTCTCCAATGATTATGGATCTGTGCATGAAGGCTAATTCGAATTACACCTAGTGAATTCGAATCCTTAGCATTGTATATTTACCAGTTTACTATTTAGATTAACGTAACATGTGTAATTATTCTGCCTCTATCGGAGCTTCTATTATTCGTAAATTCTTTCATTGTGAGTTTTACATCATCTTGTTGGATCTTATGTGGGAATTTTCACACTACTGTTGAATCCTTACCATAGGATGTCTTTAACTGATGTTCAGTTATTTCTGGCTAGATTGTTGCCCTGACTACACTCGGTGTTTGATAAGTTTCGATTTGTTTTGACATCTTTTCGTTATTTGTTTCTACTCCTCAAAGTTTTATGCCATTATGCATGTTTCAGTCTGAAAGGTTCTTTCGGTTATTCTGTTAAATCCGGTCACTCGAGTCCGCTTTGATACGTGCACAAGGGTTGCTGGTCTGTGTACTCAAGATCTTGTTTCAGTCATTTCGTAGTCAGTTTTCAAGCCATAATATTCATTTTGGTCACGAATGTGAAGTCATGATTGCTGATGCGAAAATACTCATAATAATGAGCTTTTGAAACCAGTTTAAGATGTGCGAGTTTCAATTGGTTTTTTACTTTCACGCAGGTTTGATCCAACTAATGCATGTCCTCGCTCATTTTCATCACAGTTTGGATAATTGCAGTGAATCGGTCATATAATTTCAATAATTGTTATTTGTCTTGCCCAATGTCTGTTATCTTATATGTTGGCCTTAAATTAGCAACAAATATGAAACTTTTAGCTCGTCCTTCGTATTCTTTAAGAGGAAAAATTATGTGTGATAGTCTTGTAATTTTTCCTTCTAGACGTATCTAATACGAGCAATATGCAGACAGGCAATGGATTCCCAGATGCATGTTTTAAAGACGAAGAACTCTATCTCTTACTATATCAAGAACCTATGTCACCACCTTTTGATGCAGGTGTTCCTGATTTAAGCAGTGATAGTGGTGAAGAAGATTTTGACGCTCTTTCTGTCTGCATGCAATTCCCCGAGGAGAAAAGAAAGAAAATTCCCGAGGAACTGGCTGACCTCGATGACTCTTTTCTACAAGATTTTATAATCAACCAAGGACCTGATGTCCCATCGACTTCTTCTGAAATAGATCCTTTAATGGATTTTTCTGTTTTTGAGAATATAGTCTTTGATCTAGAAGTTCTCACGGCAGATTCTCTACAAACCAAATCGTCTTTTGCTGATAATGAGCAATTCGGTGTGGAATTCTTGTTGTGCCATGAGGATCTTTTTTATTAGAGAATGCATCTTTACTAAAATATTTTGATAGGTGATGGAAATCATGTAGACCGAGGAATGGCGATATTTCTTGGATCGTTAGTTTTGATCCGATTTTGTAATCTCTGTTTTCTAGGGATCTCCATTTTTGGACTCTGTAGTAATTATTTAAAGAAGGATATTTCTTGTAGTTAGAGGCTGGTAATTTTGGTGTTGAAAGTCAGCAGAAGACTGGACTGGAGATACTCTGTTTAACAGATCCTTTTGTAATTTCTGTACAAGATCTCTATATACAGTAAAGTTATCTTTTAATCTATCTTCTTTTATTCCTCAAATTTCTTTGAGAATTTCTGATTTATGCTTCAAATTGTCATCATGTTATGTATTTGATCTTTTGCTAAACACTTGTTAATGTATGAATCTGTTGTATTGATTCCTCTATATGACTGGTTTATGTTTCAAAGTACTTCATTGAGTTTTTTCAATACAAGTACTTTCATGTTTTATTTCTGCAAATGATTCGGTGCATATAAATTTATATAATCATTGTTAATTTTTAAATTAGCAGAGTGATTACAGATTGGATCTTGAATGAGCCCAAATACTTGAAAGATTGTCATTTAATTTTCATTAACTAATAATAATTTAGGTTAACAAGTAATACAACTAAATACATTTCTGTTTAAGTTGTTCAATTACTTGTTTAATCATATCTCAAGACCAATCTGCACATAAACAAGCTTTCATTTTAGAATAGCACTGACTTAGATTAGTTTCCCTTTCTAAAATAGGTTAGGTTAGCTTAACGTCACTATATCCACACCTTGGCTTTCCTTGATTGGAAAATGGATCTTATAGATCAATTCACCAACTCTTAGAGTGCCAGCGGTGACCGAATTTCTGTGGAGGATCACCACACCAAACAGGTTGGGGATAGAACTGCCCTTGCATAGGGTCTTTCAAAGCCTTTCAACTTGGGTTTTCTTCCTCTGTTGAGTGCCTTGGAACATTCCATCACTTTTGCATCTAACCTGCACAACCGAGGCATCAACAAATGGCGCTAGAAGGAGGGACGATAGTATAACATGCCTAAACAAGCCACTAAGAAACCTCCTCTAGCAAATACTTCAATGGTTCAAACCCAAAGCCAGTCGAGGGCTTCAAAATCTGAACAACCAATAGAGCCACAACCCACGGTTGTCTCTGCTACACCTGCTCAACAAATTGTTGTACTTGTTGTATTTGCAGCGCAACATGAAAACAGAGGGAATATCTTTATTGTATCACCTACCAGAGGATCCCTCTCACTAGAGTAGATATTGAAAACATCAGCCGATAGGGTCACTAGGGAAGAATAAAGATGTGATGATCGACGAGGACGCAGTCTTGTATCCATCAATTTAGAAAATTTTCTATAGGCCAATAATCAAGAACCTCAGCAAGACACAGTTTCACAGATCGGTAATCCAATTATCCAACAGACAACTGATCAAAATATTGAACATCAACAAACATTTAATTCACAACTTGAAAATAAAGAACTGGTTGGTCAATTGGGTTCCCCTGAATACAACCTTAGTCAACTTTTTCAGGAAACACAAGATTAGCCAAAATTTGGAATTGGTGGACCACTACCATCTCCTCCTTCATCCTCATCCTCTTCCTTAGACAGTGAACATTCTTCAAGCTCTTTGTCAGAAGAAGAAGAAGAAGAACCACCGATGGCTGCAGAAGGCCAAAACAGAACATGGCTCGACCAAGATGTAGTACGGGTACTTGTAGAGAAACATAGACTACCCAAGAACCCTGAGAAGTGGTTACCCAAGTTTAACCCAGATGAAAAATCAACTGCCCTAGATCATGTTAAAACCTTCATGCAGGCTATTAGGCTTAGAAGTGTCATTCATGAGGATGTGGTCTGCAGACTCTTTCCTTATACTTTTGAAGGAAAGGCAGCTACATGGTATTTTTCCTTGCCACCAAGGTCTATTGTTTCTTGGGATGAGTTTGAGAAATTAATCATCCAAAAGTTTGGAGATGACAAAACACCTCAGGATCTTGTTTTGGAATTATCCTCCATGAAAATCAAAGGGAAAGAAAGGGTTAAATATTTCAACCAAAGGTTCTCATACTTAACGAATAGAATTCCTATCAACCTTCTTCCTGCTGAAGAATTGTTGATAGCCTACTATGAAAAAAAGCCTACCTGCTTCGATTTCAATGTGGGTGAAACGAGCACAAAATGGAACTTTCCTGGAAGTGTTTGCTGAAGCAATACAAGTTGAGAAGGACATTTTTTGTCTCAAGGACAATCCGAAAATATCAAAAGAGCAGCCTTAAACTTCCCTGAAAAGGAATGACAGTGTTCCTAAACCCATTGCACAAAACAAGGATCCATTTGACATTACTGACATGAAAAATATCATCCAGAAAATGTCAAAAGAGATGGTGGATTTGAAAAGAACTAACAATGAAAATCAAAACCATAATAGAGGTTTTATGAGGCCACCTTTTAGGAGAACTTATCAACCGCCACCGAATCCACCACCTCCTAATCCAACATAAGGCCTCACGAATGAATAAATTTATTCTATTTTTAGAGCCCTAGCAGCAGAATCTCAAAACACCCCTGAAGTCCCCAATGATCAAACTGCTCCAGACCCACAATCACTTGAGGAAGAAGAAGATGAGCATGAGGATCCACAAATCAACACTGTAAGTTACTTTTCAGAGATTCCGATGTGTGAAGAAGAAGAAGAACCTGAGACTATGTTTAATGTCCAGCATCCTTATAACATAAGGTCTAAACCTCAACCCCCTCAAGAATATTCATCCTCCACAGCAATTCCTAATAAGGGCAAGATTGTTCCTCTCAAGGATACAGTCATCCCTAAGATGGAGTACAATTTAGTTGAAGATCTTAAAAGAGTTAAGGCAAACATCTCTTTGTTTGAATTATTGAAAATCCCCTCCATGAGGGATACTCTCCCCAAAAGCATGGTGGTCAAACAGCCAAGAGAATTGCAGAATAATAACCTTGACTCTTTCACTAAACCAGATGATCAAAAGTCTGGTAGTAGAACGACACCTCCTTTTCTGCTTACCTTTGAGATTTTCAACCGAAACGTACATAACTGCATGATAGACTCTGGTGCCTCATCAAATGTGATACCTCTTTCTGTCTGCGGAAAGTTGAATGCCACATGGGAACCTTGCCCTACTCAGGTTCCATTGTTTTGGAGATTCAGAAATTATTGTGAAACAGGTGAGGAATAAGATACACTGCTTGTCCCCCCGCCTGTTGAATTATCAGAAATTGGTAAGAGGTCTTACTAGCTCTTTTATTGCATTCAATATTAATTCAGTCCCTAGGTCTCAGAACTTTGATGCTGACTTGTTGGAAAATACAGCTTCCAGATTGATTCCACCAGAGGGCCTATCTCCTCAAACATTCTCAATAGAACTGATGTATAGGCCTTGCATACTAGATAATGTGACAACTGGAAGGTATTCGATGATGATTAGCAGGTACTTAATTTTCTGACAAACTAGGGCACATTCCAGGATATGGCTATAGACGAGGATGAACATGAAAAGTCTCTCTCCAATTCCTCGAATGTCATCCCAAAGTCTGTGATCAATTTGGAGAAGTTCTATGACTTGCAAGACAAATTCAGACACAAAACCAATTGTAAAACACAGAGCTCTTCACTTAATTACCAGCAAGTCAATTTAGGCACTGAGCAAGAACCCCATTTTATCAATTTAGGAATTGATTGCACCCTAGAAGAAATTCGAGCTATCATTAAACTATGTAAATAATATAAAGATGTCTTCTCCTGGACCTATGACGAATTGAAAAGGTTTGACACTAGCGTCATCTACCATAATATACCTATGAAGACGAAAGTTAAACCATATCAACAGAAACTACGGAAAATGCATCCCAGTTTAGAGCCTTCTGTGAA
The DNA here is from genome assembly GCA_027924585.1 of Larix kaempferi. Taxonomy (NCBI): domain Eukaryota; kingdom Viridiplantae; phylum Streptophyta; class Pinopsida; order Pinales; family Pinaceae; genus Larix; species Larix kaempferi. Next base: position 1,145,183 of record BSBM01001752.1, read on the forward strand.
AAAAGAACTAGAAAAGCTACTCACAACTCGAATTATTTTTCCACTGAGGCATACATCGTGGATAGCCAATTTGGTGCCTATATGCAAGAAAAGTGGTGAAATCTGATCATGTGTCGATTTCAGGAATTTGAACTGGGCCTCAAAAAAAGATAACTACCCTGTTCCACCCATGGAATAGATTCTCGAAAAGGTAGCAGGGTCAGAAATGTTTTCTCTCCTAGATGGCTTTTCAGGGTACAACCAGGTTATGGTTGCCCCAGATGACTAATTAAAGACAGCTTTTAGAACCCCCTGGGGTACCCTTGCCTACAGGCAAATGCCTTACGGTTTAATTAATGCAGGAGCCACTTTTCAAAGAGCTATGGATATAGATTTCCGAGGTTTAATGGATAATTCTGTCATGGTTTATTTAGATGATATTACCATATTTTCAAAAAAACGACATGAACACATATTTGCTCTGAAGCAGGTTTTCGAACGTTGCAGGAAATTTGGCATTTCCTTGAACCCCAAGAAATCCATTTTTGCAGTTACAGAAGGGAAGCTGTTGGGCTTCATTGTTTCGAAAGAAGGTATGATCATCGACCCCGAACGCACAGACGCGATTTCAAAAATCAGCTTACCGGGTTCACGTAAAGCAATGCAGTCCTTCTTGGGTAACATCAGCTTTGTACGCAGGTTTGTACCCAATTTCACTCAGATTGTTAAACCTTTACAGCATTTAGTTAAGAAATATGTACAGTTCACCTAGTCACTAGAACAAAAGGATGCATTCGTGGAAATTCGGAAGGCTATTGCTGAATCTCTTGCTCTCATGTCCTTGGATTTTGATAAGGATTTTGATCTCTACACTTTCGCCACTGATTTCTCCTATGCAGCTGTTTTGACATAGAAACAGGACAACGATACAGAGATCCCAATCTCTTTCATGAGTTCGACATTCAAAGGTGCAGAGCTCAATTATCCTCAGTTTGACAAACAGGCTTCTGCAGTTTACAAATATATCAAACATTCTAGGCCTTATTTGTTAAAATCTTGAACAAAAGTCATTGTCCCATACTCTGCTATCAGAAATGTGTTGATTCAAAAGGAATTGGGGGAAAGAAGGGCCCATTGGATGACTGCTTTGCAAGAATATGATCTTGAAATAAGACCAGCTAATATTGTCAAAGGGCAAGGCCTTTGTCTACTAACTGCTCAATTTAATGATCCTCTGCAGCAGCAAATTGAATGGGAGCCTACAGGTTCTGTCTATGCTATTGATACCCCGACATTAGAATGGTATGATAATATCAAATTTTTCCTGAATAATGGGTTTGCCCCTGAAACCTTAGACTTTAAGAAATGAACAACCTTGAGATTAAAGGATGCTCCTTATCAGCTCATTAATGAAGTTCTGTTTAGGAAAAATTATGATGGGTTTTTTCTTAGGTGTTTAGAAAAGCATGAAACTGATGACATCTTATTCCAATTTCATGCAAGACTTGCTAGAGGCCATTTTTCGGGTGAGGCAACAGCTCACAAGATTCTCAGGGAGGGATACTACTAGCCCACGTTGTTTAACTATGCTTATGCATATGCAAGGAGGTGTGAACCATGCCAGAAATGCAAAGGGAAGTTCAAGAAACCTGCTTTCCCTTTGCAACCAGTAACTGTTCAGTTTCCATTTCAGCAATGGGGGATGGATTTTGTTGGGCCCATAAATCCTTCCTCATCCCTCCAACACAAATATATCCTCACAGCAACTGACTACTGCACCAGATGGGTGGAGGAAGTCCCTCTTAAGCAATGTAATGCCAGTTAAGTAATCTCTTTCCTTGACAATCAAATAGTTACACGCTTTGGTACTCCGAAATGCCTAGTTTTCAATAATGCATCCTATTTCTCCTCAATTGATTTAACTGAATATGCTCTTGAAAAGGGGATTAAGCTTATATTTTCTTCCAATTATTATCCACAGGGTAATGGGTTGGTTGAATCCTCAAACAAGAATTTGATAAACATCCTCAAGAATACTGTGGCCTCTCATCACATAGATTGGCATGTACAACTACCCAATGCTCTTTGGGCAGATCGAATCACCCCAAAAGCAGCAATTGCGAATTCCCCCTATTGTTTAGTATATGGCAAAGAAGCCATTCTCCCTACTAATCTCACCATACCTTTACTGCAATTGGACCAATCTGTCAAAGAAGATGATTCTTCTCCCCTCTAGCAGAGGATTGACACTTTACTGAAACTAGAGGAAGACAGATAAACAACCAAGAATAAATTATATCATCATCAGCAGATGGTGAAAAGATGGTTTGATGAAAAGTCATCATCTGATAGGGAATTTTCTATAGGAGACTTGGTTTTGAGATGGGACAAGCAACACAAAGATAAGAACCAATATACCAAGTTTCAGTGCCTTTGGTTAGGACCTTTCATTGTTACAGAAAAGATTTGTCTTGGGACAATTCGATTACAAACACTGGAAGGCATTGTAGATACTTACCCAGTGAATGTTTTGCTGCTCAAAAAGTATTTTGTTTGATCAGGTTGGTGTACTTGTACATAGGTTTTTTCTTCTATTTCTTTTCTTGATTGGATTGTCTGCTTTGTTTTCATTTTTTTGTCTTAAACTCCACACATTTGGTGATACTCATTGATCAGTTTCTCTCTTGGTGATGATTTCAGTTTGGGTTTTATAACTGTTTTCCAGCCATAATTTTGTCCTGTATCGGAGGTTTTTCAACAAAGGGCATACAACTAATGATTGCAGGACTCTGGATTGATATCTCTCCACAATGGTCATTATCTTACACATGTCTTATTTTGGTGAGTGTACTCTATAAATATGAGAATATGGGTTTTCACTTGTTTAGATCTCTCACCCATACTTTTGTCCTGTGTGTTTCCCTCTTTCTGGATGATCTCTAACTGTCTGGTTTGTTAAAATCCTCAAATTTTGAGTATTTTTCCCTTTGCTTCAATCAACCCGAAACTCGACAGTTAGGAGACCCGAAACCCGCAACCCGACAATTTCGGGTTGCGGGATGTTTGTTTTGCAGTTTTGGAATTTGGCCAACCCAAAACCCGCAACCCGACGGTTGCGGGTTGCGGGTTCATCTTGTAATAGTTTTGGGAAAATATCATCCCGAAACCCGACACCCGCAACCCGCAACTGTCGGATTGTGGCTTTCGGGAAGTTGTTTTCGGTTTACGAGTGTGTCATTCCCAAAACCCGCAATCTGCTACTGTCGAGTTGTGGCTTTCGGGAACACATTTCTTATTTTTCGATTGTGATTATTCCCGAAACCCGCAACTGCGGCTTTCGGCTTTCGGGAATTCTTTTCCATTTGCGTGATCCCGCAACCCGCAATTGTCGGGTTGCAGCTTTCAGGATCCCTTAATAAACTTTATGAATAAAACTTCCACCCGATCCCGCATCCCGCTCCGGTGCATCTCAGTCGTCCATTTGTTTTGATCCTACGGTCATGTTTTAATCTGGTAAATATAATAAATAGGGTTTTTCCATTTTATTTTGTCATTTTACTACCAAAAAATTATCCCGTCGCACTGAGGATTCTACTGATGAATCCTTACCAGAGGATGTCTTTAACTGATGTTTAGTTACTTTTGGCTGGATTGTTGCCCTGGTTATAGTTGGTGTTTGATAAGTTTCGATTTTTTTTGACATATTTTCATTATTTGTTTCTACTCCTCAAAGTTTTACGCCATTATGCTTGTTTCGGGCTGAAAGGTTCTTCCTGTTATTCTATTAAATCCGATGACCCGAATCCGGTTTGATACGTGCACAAGGGTTGCTGGTCTGTGTACTCAAGATCTTGCTTCAGTCATTTTGCAGTTAGTTTTCAAGCCATAATTTTCATTTTGGTCATGAATGTGAGGCCATGATTGTTGATGCAAAAATACTCGTAATAATGAGCTCTTGAAACCAGTTTAAGATGTGTGAGTTTCGATTGGTTTTGTACTTTCACACAGGTTTTATCCAACTAACGCATGTCCTCACTCGTTTTCATCACAGTTTGGATAATTGTAGTGATTCGGACGTATAATTTCAATCATTGTTATTTGTCTTGCCCAATGTCTGTTATCTTATCTTTTGGCCTTAAATTAGCAACAAATATGAAACTTTTAGCTCGTCCTTCGTATTCTTTAAGAGGAAAAATTCTGTGTGATAGTCTTCTAATTTTTCCTTCTAGACGTATCTAATACGAGCAATATGCAAACAGGAAATGGATTCCTAGATGCACGTTTTAAAGACGAAGAACTCTATCCCTTACTATATCAAGAACCTATGTCACCACCTTTTGATGCAGGTGTTCCTGATTTAAGCAGTGATAGTGGTGAAGAATATTTTGACGCTCTTTCTGTATGCATGCAATTCCCCGAGGAGAAAAGAAAGAAAATTCGCGAGGAATTGGATGACCTCAACGACTCTGTTCTACGAGATTTTATAATCAACCAAGAACCTGATGTCCCGCCGACTTCTTCTGAAATAGATCCTTTAATGGATTTTTCTGTTTTTGAGAATATAGTCTCTGATCCAGAAGTTCCTGTGACAGATTCTCAACAAACCAAATCGTCTATTGCTGATAATGAGCAATTCGGGGTGGAATTCTTTTTGTGCCGTGAGGATCTTTTTTATTAGAGAATGCATCTTTAATAAACTATTATGATAGGTGATGGAAATCATGTAGACCGAGGAATGGCGAGATTTCTTGGATCGTTAGTTTTGATCCGATTTTGTAATCTCTGTTTTCTAGGGATCTCCATTTTTGGACTCTGTAGTAATTATTTAAAGAAGGATATTTCTTGTAGTTAGAGGCTGGTAATTTTGGTGTTGAAAGTCAGCAAAAGACTGGACTGGAGATACTCTGTTTAACAGAGCCTTTTGTAATTTCTGTACAAGATCTCTATATACAGTAAAGTTATCTTTTAATCTATCTTCTTTTATTCCTCAAATTTCTTTGAGAATTTCTGATTTATGCTTCAAATTGTCATCATGTTATGTATTTGATCTTTTGCTAAACACTTGTTAATGTATGAATCTATTGTATTGATTTCTCTATATGACTGGTTTATGTTTCAAAGTACTTCATTGAGTTTTTTCAATACAAGTACTTTCATGTTTTATTTCTGCAAATGATTCGGTGCATATAAATTTATATAATCATTGTTAATTTTTAAATTAGCAGAGTGATTACAGATTGGATCTTGAATGAGCCCAAATACTTGAAAGATTGTCATTTAATTTTCATTAACTAATAATAATTTAGGTTAACAAGTAATACAACTAAATACATTTCTGTTTAAGTTGTTCAATTACTTGTTTAATCATATCTCAAGACCAATCTGCACATAAACAAGCTTTCATTTTAGAATAGCACTGATTTAGATTAGCTTCCCTTTCTAAAATAGGTTAGGTTAGCTTAACGTCACTATATCCACACCTTGGCTTTCCTTGATTGGAAAATGGATCTTATAGATCAATTCACCAACTCTTAGAGTGCTAGGGGTGACCGAATTTCTGTGGAGGATCACCACACCAAACAGGTTGGGGATAGAACCGCCCTTGCATAGGGTCTTTCAAAGCCTTTCAACTTGGGTTTTCTTCCTCTATTGAGTGCCTTGGAACATTCCATCACATTTCCATCTAACCTGCACAACCGAGGCATCAACAAATGGCGCTAGAAGGAGGGCCGATACTATAACATGCCTAAACAAGCCACTAAGAAACCTCCTCTAGCAAATACTTCAATGGTTCAAACCCAAAGCCAGTCGAGGGCTTCAACATTTGGACAACCAATAGAGCCACAACCCAAGGTTTTCTCTGCTACACCTGCTCAACAAATTGTTGTACTTGTTGTATTTGCAGCACAACATGAAAACAGAGGGAATATCTTTATTGTATCACCTACCAGAGGATCCCTCTCACTAGAGTAGATATTGAAAACATCAGTCGATAGGGTCACTAGGGAAGAATAAATATGTGATGATCGACGAGGAAGCGGTCTTGTAGCCATCAATTTAGAAAATTTTCTATAGGCCAATAATCAAGAACCTCAGCAAGACACAGTTTCACAGATCAGTAATCCAATTATCCAACAGACAACTGATCAAAATATTGAACATCAACAAACATTTAATTCACAACTTGAAAATAAAGAACTGGTTGGTCAATCGGGTTCCCCTGAATACAACCTTAGTCAACTTTTTCAGGAAACACGAGATTAGCCAAAATTTGGAATTGGTGGACCACTACCATCTCCTCCTTCATCCTCATCCTCTTCCTTAGACAGTGAACATTCTTCAAGCTCTTTGTCAGAAGAAGAAGAAGAAGAACCACCGATGGTTGCAGAAGGCCAAAACAGACCATGGCTCGACCAAGATGTAGTACGGGTACTTGTAGAGAAACATAGACTACCAAGAACCCTGAGAAGTGGTTACCCAAGTTTAACCCAGATGACAAATCAACTGCCCTAGATCATGTTAAAACCTTCATGCAGGCTATTAGGCTTAGAAGTGTCATTCACGAGGATGTGGTCTGCAGACTCTTTCCTTATACTTTTGAAGGAAAGGCAGCTACATGGTATTTTTCCTTGCCACCAAGGTCTATTGTTTCTTGGGATGAGTTTGAGAAATTAATCATCCAAAAGTTTGGAGATGACAAAACACCTCAGGATCTTGTTTTGGAATTATCCTCCATGAAAATCAAAGGGAAAGAAAGGGTTAAATATTTCAACCAAAGGTTCTCATACTTAACGAATAGAATTCCTATCAACCTTCTTCCTGCTGAAGAATTGTTGATAGCCTACTATGAAAAAAAGCCTACCTGCTTCGATTTCAATGTGGGTGAAACGAGCACAAAAGGGAACTTTCCTGGAAGTGTTTGCTGAAGCAATACAAGTTGAGCAGGACATTTTTTGTCTAAAGAAAATCCGAAAATATCAAAAGAGCAGCCTTAAACTTCCCTGAAAAGGAATGACAGTGTTCCTAAACCCACTGCACAAAACAAGGATCCATTTGACATAACTGACATGAAAAATATCATCCAGAAAATGTCAAAAGAGATGGTGGATTTGAAAAGAACTAACAATGAAAATCAAAACCATAATAGAGGTTTTATGAGGCCACCTTTTAGGAGACCTTATCAACCGCCACCGAATCCACCACCTCCTAATCCAACATAAGGCCTCACGAATGAAGAAATTTATTCTATTTTCAGAGCCCTAGCAGCAGAATCTCAAAACACCCCTGAAGTCCCCAATGATCAAACTGCTCCAGACCCACAATCACTTGAGGAAGAAGAAGATGAGCATGAGGATCCACAAATCAACAATGTAAGTTACTTTTCAGAGATTCCGATGTGTGAAGAAGAAGAAGAACCTGAGACTGTGTTTAATGTCCAGCATCCTTATAACATAAGGTCTAAACCTCAACCCCCTCAAGAATATTCATCCTCCACAGCAATTCCTAATAAGGGCAAGATTGTTCCTCTCAAGGATACAGTCATCCCTAAGATGGAGTACAATTTAGTTGAAGATCTTAAAAGAGTTAAGGCAAACATCTCTTTGTTTGAATTATTGAAAATCCCCTCCATGAGGGATACTCTCCCCAAAAGCATGGTGGTCAAACATCCAAGAGAATTGCAGAATAATAACCTTGACTCTTTCACTAAACCAGATGATCAAAAGTCTGGTAGCAGAAGAACACCTCCTTTTCTACTTACCTTTGAGATTTTCAACCGAAACGTACATAACTGCATGATAGACTCTGGTGCCTCATCAAATGTGATGCCTCTTTCTGTCTGCGGAAAGTTGAATGCCACATGGGAACCTTTCCCTAATCAGATATTACAACTTGAGAGATCGAAAGTCAGAGTAGTGGGAAGGCTCAGACACATTTTAATTACACTATCAGCTAATCCTCGAATCCATCAAACGATTGATATAGTCATTGCTGATATCCTAGAAGCATATGGTATGTGGCTTAGTAGAGACAAGTCAGAAAAGCTAAAAGGTTATTTTGCTATTGATTGGTCCCATTTGTGGTTACCCCACAAAGGTCATCCAAACAAGATCAATATAAGTTGGGAGCCTTTCATGAAATAGACAGTCACAGACTTGAATGACTCTAGTGAGCCTATGGGTTATTCAACACGCACATCAAACACTTTACCTTTGATACCCTTTTCAGGAATTTATCACCTGATGTTTCACCACAGGAGAATCCACAGAATGAATCTTAGGTAACTCATCTCACTTCTGTGTCATTCTCAGGAGACATTGTACATAATGTTTTCAAAGTAAATACAAATTTTAGATTAGATCCCATTACTTGGACATTGTTTTTGACGGCTCTAAATCTAAGGATGGAGCTAGTGCAGGATGTGTTCTCATCGATCCAAAAGGGACAAAAACTATGATTGCATGCAGATTAGAGTTCTATTGTACTAACAATGTGGCTAAGTATGAGGCCCCGATACAGTGACTGAAAAAGGCTATTGACTTGAAAGTACAGGTCATCCATTGTTTTGGAGATTCAGAAATTATTCTGAAACAGGTGAGGAATAAGATACACTGCTTGTCCCCCCGCCTGTTGAATTATCAGAAATTGGTAAGAGATCTTACCAGCTCTTTTATTGCATTCAATATTAATTCAGTCCCTAGGTCTCAGAACTTTGATGCTGACTTGTTGGAAAATACAGCTTCCAGATTGATTCCACCAGAGGGCCTATCTCCTCAAACATTCTCAATAGAACTGATGTATAGGCCTTGCATACTAGATAATGTGACAACTGGAAGGTATTCGATGATGATTAGCAGATACTTAATTTTCTGACAAACTAGGGCACATTCCAGGATATGGCTATAGACGAGGATGAACATGAAAAGTCTCTCTCCAATTCCTCGAATGTCATCCCAAAGTCTGTGATCAATTTGGAGAATTTCTATGACTTGCAAGACAAATTCAGACACAAAACCAATTGTAAAACACAGAGCTCTTCACTTAATTACCAGGAAGTCAATTTAGGCACTGAGCAAGAACCCCATTTTATCAATTTAGGAATTGATTGGACCCTAGAAGAAAGTCGAGCTATCATTAAACTATGTAAATAATATAAAGATGTCTTCTCCTGGACCTATGACGAATTGAAAAGGTTTGACACTAGCATCATCTACCATAATATACCTATGAAGCCGAAAGTTAAACCATATCAACAGAAACTACGGAAAATGCATCTCAGTTTAGAGCCTTCTGTGAAAAAAGAACTGGAAAAGCTACTCACAACTCGAATTATTTTTCCACTGAGGCATACATCGTGGATAGCCAATTTGGTGCCTGTATGCAAGAAAAGTGGTGAAATCTGATTATGTGCCGATTTCAGGAATTTGAACCGGGCCTCAAAAAAAGATAACTACCCTGTTCCACCCATGGAATAGATTCTCGAAAAGGTAGCAGGGTCAGAAATGTTTTCTCTCCTAGATGGCTTTTCAGGGTACAACCAGGTTATGGTTGCCCCAGATGACTAATTAAAGACAGCTTTCAGAACCCCCTGGGGTACCCTTTCCTACGGGCGAATGCCTTTCGGTTTAATTAATGCAGGAGCCACTTTTCAAAGAGCTATGGATATAGATTTCCGAGGTTTAATGCATAATTCTGTCATGGTTTATTTAGATGATATTACCATATTTTCAAAAAAACGACATGAACACATATTTGCTCTGAAGCAGGTTTTCGAACGTTGCAGGAAATTTGGCATTTCCTTGAACCCCAAGAAATCCATTTTTGCAGTTACAGAAGGGAAGCTGTTGGGCTTCATTGTTTCGAAAGAAGGTATGATCATCGACCCCGAACGCACAGACACGATTTCAAAAATCAGCTTACCGGGTTCACGTAAAGCAATGCAGTCCTTCTTGGGTAAGATCAGCTTTGTACGCAGGTTTGTACCTAATTTCGCTCAGATAGTTAAACCTTTGCAGCATTTAGTTAAGAAATATGTACAGTTCACCTAGTCACTAGAACAAAAGGATGCATTCGTGGAAATTCGGAAGGCTATTGCTGAATCTCTTGCTCTCATGTCCTTGGATTTTGATAAAGATTTTGATCTCTACACTTTCTCCACTGATTTCTCCTATGCAGCTGTTTTGACACAGAAACAGGACAACGATACAGAGATCCCAATCTCTTTCATGAGTTCGACATTCAAAGGTGCAGAGCTCAATTATCCTCAGTTTGACAAACAGGCTTCTGCAGTTTACAAATATATCAAACATTCTAGGCCTTACTTGTTAAAATCTTGAACAAAAGTCATTGTCCCATACTCTGCTATCAGAAATGTGTTGATTCAAAAGGAATTGGGGGAAAGAAGGGCCCATTGGATGACTGCTTTGCAAGAATATGATCTTGAAATAAGACCAGGTAAGATTGTCAAAGGGCAAGGCCTTTTTCTACTAACTACTCAATCTAATGATCCTCTGCAACAGCAAATTGAATGGGAGCCTACAGGTTCTGTCAATGCTATTGATACCCGGACATCAAATGGTATGATAATATCAATTTTTTCCTGAATAATGGGTTTGCCCCTGAAACCTTAGACTTTAAGAAATGAACAGCCTTGAGATTAAAGGCTGCTCCTTGTCATCTCATTAATGAAGTTCTGTTTAGGAAAAATTATGATGGGTTTTTTCTTAGGTGTTTAGAAAAGCATGAAACTGATGACATCTTATTCCAATTTCATGCAAGACTTGCTAGAGGCCATTTTTCGGGTGAGACAACAGCTCACAAGATTCTCAGGGAGGGATACTACTAGCCCACGTTGTTTAAATATGCTTATGCATATGCAAGGAGGTGTGAACCATGCCAGAAATGCACAGGGAAGTTCAAGAAACCTGCTTTCCCTTTGCAACCAGTAACTGTTCAGTTTCCATTTCAGCAATGGGGGATGGATTTTGTTGGGCCCATAAATCTTTCCTCATCCCTCCAACACAAATATATCCTCACAGCAACTGACTACTTCACCAGATGGGTGGAGGAAGTCCCTCTTAAGCAATGTAATGCCAGTTAAGTAATCTCTTTCCTTGACAATCAAATAGTTACACGCTTTGGTACTCCGGAATGCCTAGTTTTCAATAATGCATCCTATTTCTCCTCAATTGATTTAACTGAATATGCTCTTGAAAAGGGGATTAAGCTTAGATTTTCTTCCAATTATAGTCCACAGGGTAATGGGTTGGTTGAATCCTCAAACAAGAATTTGATAAACATCCTCAAGAATACTGTGGCCTCTCATCACATAGATTGGCATGTACAACTACCCAATGCTCTTTGGGCAGATCGAATCACCCCAAAAGCAGCAATTGCAAATTCCCCCTATTGTTTAGTATATGGCAAAGAAGCCATTCTCCCTACTAATCTCACCATCCCTTTACTGCAATTGGACCAATCTGTCAAAGAAGATGATTCTTCTCCCCTCTAGCAGAGGATTGACACTTTACTGAAACTAGAGGAAGACAGAGAAACAACCAAGAATAAATGATATCATCATCAGCAGATGGTGAAAAGATGGTTTGATGAAAAGTCATCATCTGATAGGGAATTTTCTATAGGAGACTTGGTTTTGAGATGGGACAAGCAACACAAAGATAAGAACCAATATACCAAGTTTCAGTGCCTTTGGTTAGGACCTTTCATTGTTACAGAAAAGATTTGTCTTGGGACAATTCGATTACAAACACTGGAAGGCATTGTAGATACTTACCCAGTGAATGTTTTGCTGCTCAAAAAGTATTTTGTTTGATCAGGTTGGTGTACTTGTACATAGGTTTTTTCTTCTATTTCTTTTCTTGATTGGATTGTCTGCTTTGTTTGCATTTTTTTGTCTTAAACTCCACACATTTGGTGATACTCATTGATCAGTTTCTCTCTTGGTGATGATTTCAGTTTGGGTTTTATAACTGTTTGCCAGCCATAATTTTGTCCTGTATCGGAGTTTTTTCAACAAAGGGCATACAACTAATGATTGCAGGACTCTGGATTGATATCTCTCCACAATGGTCATTATCTTACACATGTCTTATTTTGGTGAGTGTACTCTATAAATATGAGAATATGGGTTTTCACTTGTTTAGATCTCTCACCCATACTTTTGTCCTGCGTGTTTCCCTCTTTCTGGATGATCTCTAACTGTCTGGTTTGTTAAAATCCTCAAATTTTGAGTATTTTTCCCTTTGCTTCAATCAACCCGAAACTCGACAGTTAGGAGACCCGAAACCCGCAACCCGACAATTTCGGGTTGCGGGATGTTTGTTTTGCAGTTTTGGAATTTGGCCAACCCGAAACCCACAACCCGACGGTTGCGGGTTGCGGGTTCATCTTGTAATAGTTTTGGGAAACTATCATCCCGAAACCCGACACCCGCAACCTGCAACTGTCGGACTGTGGCTTTCGGGAAGTTGTTTTCGGTTTACGAGTGTGTCATTCCCAAAATCCGCAATCTGCTACTATCGAGTTGTGGCTTTCGAGAACACATTTCTTATTTTTCGATTGTGATTATTCCCGAAACCCGCAATTGCGGCTTTCGGCTTTCGGGAATTCTTTTCCATTTGCGTGATCCCGCAACCCGCAACCCGCAATTGTCGGGTTGCAGCTTTCAGGATCCCTTAATAAACTTTATGAATAAAACTTCCACCTGATCCCGCATCCCGCTCTGGTACATCTCAGTCGTCCATTTGTTTTGATCCTACGGTCATGTTTTAATCTGGTAAATATAATAAGTAGGGTTTTTCCATTTTATTTTGTCATTTTACTACCAAAAAATTATTCCGTCGCACTGAGGATTCTACTGCTGAATCCTTACCAGAGGATGTCTTTAACTGATGTTTAGTTACTTTTGGCTGGATTGTTGCCCTGGATATAGTTGGTGTTTGATAAGTTTCGATTTTTTTTTACATCTATTCATTATTTGTTTCTACTCCTCAAAGTTTTACGCCATTATGCTTGTTTCGGTCTGAAAGGTTCTTCCTGTTATTCTATTAAATCCGATGACCCGAATCCGGTTTGATACGTGCACAAGGGTTGCTGGTCTGTGTACTCAAGATCTTGTTTCAGTCATTTTGCAGTTAGTTTTCAAGCCATAATTTTCATTTTGGTCATGAATGTGAGGCCATGATTGTTGATGCGAAAATACTCGTAATAATGAGCTCTTGAAACCAGTTTAAGATGTGCGAGTTTCGATTGGTTTTGTACTTTCAAACAGGTTTTATCCAACTAACGCATGTCCTCACTCGTTTTCATCACAGTTTGGATAATTGTAGTGATTCGGACGTATAATTTCAATCATTGTTATTTGTCTTGCCCAATGTCTGTTATCTTATCTGTTGGCCTTAAATTAGCAACAAATATGAAACTTTTAGCTCGTCCTTCGTATTCTTTAAGAGGAAAAATTCTGTGTGATAGTCTTCTAATTTTTCCTTCTAGACGTATCTAATACGAGCAATATGCAGACAGGAAATGGATTCCCAGATGCACGTTTTAAAGACGAAGAACTCTATCCCTTACTATATCAAGAACCTATGTCACCACCTTTTGATGCAGGTGTTCCTGATTTAAGCAGTGATAGTGGTGAAGAAGATTTTGACGCTCTTTCTGTATGCATGCAATTCCCCGAGGAGAAAAGAAAGAAAATTCGCGAGGAATTGGATGACCTCAACGACTCTGTTCTACGAGATTTTATAATCAACCAAGAACCTCATGTCCCGCCGACTTCTTCTGAAATAGATCCTTTAATGGATTTTTCTGTTTTCGAGAATATAGTCTCTGATCCAGAAGTTCCTGTGACAGATTCTCAACAAACCAAATCGTCTGTTGCTGATAATGAGCAATTCAGGGTGGAATTCTTTTTGTGTCGTGAGGATCTTTTTGATTAGAGAATGCATCTTTAATAAACTATTTTGATAGGTATGGAAATCATGTAGACCGAGGAATGGCGAGATTTCTTGGATCGTTAGTTTTGATCCGATTTTGTAATCTCTGTTTTCTAGGGATCTCCATTTTTGGACTCTGTAGTAATTATTTAAAGAAGGATATTTCTTGTAGTTAGAGGCTGGTAATTTTGGTTTTGAAAGTCAGCAGAAGACTGGATTGGAGATACTCTGTTTAACAGAGCCTTTTTTAATTTCTGTACAAGATCTCTATATACAGTAAAGTTATCTTTTAATCTATCTTCTTTTATTCCTCAAATTTCTTTGAGAATTTCTGATTTATGCTTCAAATTGTCATCATGTTATGTATCTGATCTTTTGCTAAACACTTGTTAATGCATGAATCTGTTGTATTGATTTCTCTATATGACTGGTTTATGTTTCAAAGTACTTCATTGAGTTTTTTCAATACAGGTACTTTCATGTTTTATTTCTGCAAATGATTCGGTGCATATAAATTTATATAATCATTGTTAATTTTTAAATTAGCAGAGTGATTACAGATTGGGTCTTGAATGAGCCCAAATACTTGAAAGATTGTCATTTAATTTTCATTAATTGATAATAATTTAGGTTAACAAGTAATACATCTAAAGACATTTCTGTTTAAGCTGTTCAATTACTTGTTTAATCATATCTCAAGACCAATCTGTACATAAACAAGCTTTCATTTTAGAATAGGACTGACTTAGATTAGTTTCCCTTTTTGAAATAGGTTAGGTTAGCTTAACGTCACTATATCCACACCTTGGTTTTCCTTGATTGGAAAACCGATCTTATAGATCAAGTCACCAACTCTTAGAGTGCCAACAGAGGCCGAATATCCATGGAGGATCACCACACCAAATAGGTTGGGGATAGAAATGCCCTTGCGCAGGGTCTTTCGAAGCCTTTCAACTTGGGTTTTCTTCCTCTGTTGAGTGCCTTGGAACATTCCAGCACTTTTGCATCCAACCTGCACAACCGAGGCATCAACAAGCCTCTATCCATGACGTCACCCATCATGTCCTTCACCTACTCTCAATAACTTTATTAACTTCCTCAGCAACCTTGAATGGCCACCGGGTACAGTTCCCTTGACTTCCTGCGCTTCCAACCCTGCTACTGTAGTCAGTCACATCTCGACCTTCTTGTCGGCTTACTTCTCATTTCCTGCGGTTTTCCAGTCCTCCCCTTCCTCTGCGCTTGGCTCCACCAAACATGCCATGTCGTAGTTCGACCACTTGTCGACTACCCGACGGCGTTCTCTACTCGTCGTCTATCGACCATTACTTGTCGATTCTCGACCTAACACAACACCAGCTGTGATGCTCCAATCGGTCGCATTCTGGCTGCTTCTGCTTGACTTGTTGACTTTGACAAGTCAACCTGCTTCCCCGACCCAGTGGTCATCGGCACTCCCACTGGTCGGCTCCCTCCTGTCGATCAACTTTGACTGATATTCCTAGGCCCCGATGCTCCTGCATCAAAAAAGAACATGGAATACCATAAACACCTTTATGATTTTTAGGGTTTGTAGGAATATCTTTTGAGGAGTCTAGAATTCCTCCAATTGAGTTTGGAGGAGAAAAAATGACTATAATTTTCCTTCTCTTAAGGATTTTTGCTAGAGCATTTGTGGTCCCTTTGATGTAAGGAAGGTTCACTTTAGAGACATAAGGGTGTTCATTTTTATTTTGTGTTCCTCTATTAACTTTTTGGATGACTTTCGTGATTTTCTTCTGCTCATATCCATTCATCTTAAGAACTTCAGTTGAGCACTTAATCTCTTGTTCCAGGTGCTCTTAATCCGAATCCCTAATGGCGTGAGCTACGAGGGTGTTTAAAAATCCAATATTTTGTGTAGGGAAATGGTGAGAATCCATGTGTAAGTATATGTCCATGTGCGTCTTCTTTGAGTAGATAGAGTAGCCTAAGGATCCATACTCGTTTTTGGAAATAAGCACGTACAAGAATGGAATTTGATTATCTTCTTCTATTTCCACAGTGAACTTAATAAGGTCTGATCTACTATTTAGGTGATCCAAAAACCAAATTCCTTCCTTACTTCTTCGGTTGAGCTTTTTGGACAGTTTGAAATGCAATCTTTGATTCTACACATGATATCTTCCACGGGGAGGCCTCTTGGAGAAACAAGAAAATTGAGGACGTGTTCAAGTAGCTTGATCTGGTTGGGTTCCAGAGTGGAGCTAGATAAATTTACAACACATGTAATCCCCCCACATTTGAATTCTTCACCTCTGAATCTTCCCTTTTATGTATGCTCAGGAGTTTGGTGAATTTTTTGTTATGGTTCTGCTTGATTTTGGTGCAAGTCTTGTTCGCTATTTGGGAAGATGTAGCTTCAATTATGATCCAATATTGTGGCCATATCTCAGCAGCAAGCTCGAGGTGTAGTCTATATAATTTAGTAGAGATAACATCTATAGGTCAACTCCTCAGAAAATTGCTCCTTCAAGAAACCAATCCTATGCGTCCCAAGAGTAAACCCTAGAGAGCGAAGACTAGCCATATCATTTCTATCATTTTTCGAGTTGTCCAACATTGTAATCCCAAGGTCCCAAGCTGATATTTGTGAGGAACCATCATGTTGATGCTGGACCATAATCATCTAATCACCATGCTCTAACTGCACTCTCCATTGCCGGACCCCCAAACAAGAATCCCTAAAAGGACTGAACTCTTTATCCTAAATCATGTCTGTCCAAAGCATCTCAATGAATTCAAATTTTTCCACCTTATGGACAGACTCGATCCTGGGTAACATGAGGGAAAATCTTTGTTTCCATATAGAATAAATCTCAACAAATCCTCTCACAACATCCCCACAATGATGTAGACCAACTGGTAATTCAACCCTGTCAAGCATCCTCATCATCTGAATCAGTCTATCACTCTGATGAATGCTAGGATCCCACCACCAAAATGGAATTCCACCACTCCTAATGCCTGCTGAAATCTGTGTGAACCTATCCAATAGATTCCAGCTCTCCTCCCATGAACTTTGTGCACTAATCACATGGTCCAAATGAAATATCTTTAGGATGCCCCCTGTCTCATCCAACTAGCTCTAGCGATCCTTTCTTGTCCTGTTGTTTACCATTGTATCCCCCTGTACCATCCTGTATCTTGTATATGCTATTGCATTCATCAATCTATTGATGTTAACTGACCATGTATCCAAGAGTGATGTGTCCTTCTCTATAATATACATGTCCCCACAATTCATGGATGCACACACTTCCTTGTTGGATGGTCCACAAGGTATATGCTCAACTATGTCACATGTGGATCTGACTCGATCCTTCAATGGGCTATCAAAAAGAGGCATCTCATGATTCCTATAATGCAAAATATGTGCAACATCAAAAACATCGGGGGGGCCATATTTCTCCACCAATGCAGGCAAGTATGAATGCCCCTCATGCTCAATTCTCATGTGAGGCTCCTCCATCAAATCATAAGTGCCACCAACCTTCTATTGTGTCAAGGCAACCATATACGATGATTGTCTATTGTGTTGGATGAAGGATGTAACTAACTTAACTACACATGAAGAAATTCAAACTACATCTTTGATTCTTGAAGGGCGCTTTGTGTGCTATTCAAGGAATCCTGGGTAATCCCAAGCTCATGAGTAATCTTGTCAAATTCCTCTTCTTTCCCTTGTAGCGCACCATGGTACATCTCATAAAGCATGAGAAGATCATGATCTCTATTAGAAAGAAGGTGTAGGTAGTTAGTTTTCATTACTACCACTGCTTCTCTACGTTTCTGAAAATTTGCAAGGGAAGGTTCTACTCCCAAACTATCATATGTCCCTGGAGATCTCCAACAACAATTTGTCACCAATGCATGCGTATCATCAAAATGTTTCATGGTTTCCATAATTTGGTCTTTTCTTACCTTCAATTTCCCTATTAAATGATTGGACTCATGGAAACTATCAACTTCATCCAAATTTTCTAGTTTGTATTCACATTCATGCTTCGCATGGTCATCCTTGTCCTCAATTTGCTATCAACCTCATTGCACACATCCTCAGCATGAATAGGTGCATGCACTTCCAAGAAGTCATTTTAGGATTCTGTTAAACTTCCCTAATGAGATGAGGTATACTCGACACCAACCACTTCATATTTGACCCTATCTTGCCTCTCCCCAATTGATGAGTGAGGTTCCAACAATTCTGGATGCTCTAACATTGATGTTATATTCTTTTGATATCCTTGTAAGACTTGAAATTTTTTTTCTATGAGTTCCTGATTAGACTTCATCTTTCCCAATGAACAACTGGTAGGACTGAAATTAATGCAACTAGTAGGACTAAAATTAATGAGTGTTGGTCAGTCAACAAGTAATATGAAAGTACCTATCAATGATAACCCCTAAGGGTGGAAGGATGCACAACTTCGATACCATTATAATGTCCCTTGGTAGCTCTAGCTAAAATTTCGTTAATTGATGGGAAATTTTAGTTTAGGAATTTCACCAAACACCGTGTATGCAACTGTTGTAGCATCACTATTTGATGCTCTGGTACCAGTGTAATATCCCATGCCCAAATAGACTGCTTAAGGTGTGTTGGGTTTGCTAATTCTTGGGTTGAGAAATTTCTTCCAATCCTTAGTCATAGTTAGTCCTTCCCTTTTTTCTAAACTACTAATGTTGATGTGTATGATGGTTTATGTTTTGGCAGGGGTATTTCGTCAAACAATTTGCATTCCATATACCATAATGGTTGACAAAACAATTGCACAAGACTTGTTTCTTTTATTGCATTGTAAACCCAATAAACAACTCATAAACTGAAGATTAATACATTAAATACTAATAAGTTGTTACAGTAGTACATTAATGAAGCTTATAGCATATTTACAAGGAATATATAGACTTGTGGATTACAATAGGTTGCTAGATGGTCCTAGCAGCTTGTTCCTTGCTTGGAATTGATGGTGACTACTCCCAAATGCACCCAGTTGTCAACAAATAAACCCAACAGTAAATAGAACAGCTCCAAACACTTCCAAGATGAAGAATATGCCTCCTAGTTGTACTGAGCTTGATCTAATGTCAACTTCAACCCACACAAGGTAGCCTCTACATTAATCCTATGATTTCATGGATGGATGGAACAGTCTTCATTGTTCTAAACTCAACTAGCGGGATGGTGTGTTGTGCCCTCACATCAGTCCATACAACCTCTATGTAACCCACCTCTTCCAAAATGATGAAGGCGTTGCCTAAAATAGGAAGAACTCGACATCTAACTACAGTAGCAACCTCTTTAAAAGATGAATACATGTAGTGCACCCTTCCTCTAACTAATATTAGCTTGTATGCTTAAGTCTGGCCTTCCTCTATTTGCTCCTACCTTTGCAAATTCTTCAAGTAAACTCTTTGAACTGGTAGTATAAATCTTCTCTTCCTTCCTTAATATTGAAGCACCGTGAGAAATCTGAAGTGATTTCTCCCTAGAATAGCTAGGGCGAATAAGTGAGAGAGTGGCATCTTTCTTTTTATCTTCATTTTGACCATTTTTTGCCACTTTTACCTTTTTCCCTAGTCACTTTACAAATTAATTACTCAACTCACTTTATAAATTTACTTTTTTCCTTCTTCCCTTGCAATACAAAGAACATAATAATGGGGACATGACAAATATGTTGTAAATTGTTTCCAAGTAACTAAAAAGTCTAACAAAGAGCAGGTCTATGTTCACTACGGAAACAAGTACAAATTGAGGATATTGTGTGTGTCATGGAACATTCTTATGAGTAAGTAAATTCATAAGCCTAAAAACATTCAATTTAACAAATTTAAACTAAAGAGTGAGTTTATCAATAAAAAATTATAAATTTAATAATAATAAAGATTTTTTAAAACAACATAAAAATGAATATTATTGCAAATCAAAACATTTTAAAATAATCACCATTAAAACTGTAAATATAAATTTTTCTATAATCTCATAAAAATATATATAAATAATATAACCAAATATTTTTAATTTAAAATTAAATATATATAAATAATATAATAAAATATTTTTTATTTTAAAATTAAAGATGAGGTGTGTGAATAAATTCTATAATATAAAATCTTTAATCAATCAATGTCTAGAATTCATTCATTTTGGGCCGAATATATATTCTTCAATGAGTGCATAGATTTAGGCTTTATATTTACCAAAAATACCTTTCTAATGCCACAAAAAAAATTATTTGTTTTTTTTTTAAATCTAAGAAAAACATAGACCCTAATCTATCTAGAATTTAAAAAAATAAAAAAACCTTAATCTACCTAAAATTCTAAACTATAAATATTTATCAATATAAATATATTTCAAATCTAAAATTCTCAACTATAAACACCTATAAATATAAATATATTATAAACACCTATAAATATAAATATATTGGAAATATTTTCTAAACTATAAACACTTATAAACACCTATGAATGTAAATATATTCGAAATGTAAATATATTATATTCTAGATGGATCGATCAGTTAATGATTATTTATCATATGTAATTAGATGTAATTAGTAATTAACGATTATAAGATGCAATTAGAGGTAAAGCTGTTAATTTCCTTCCGAGGTTATGAACATTCACTCCATCATGTATCAACCACACCACATGAGTTTCAACCACGACCACTGGCGTTTCAAGTGAACTCAAGCGATGGAACAACCAAGTAATACGCAATATCCAACAACTCATAGGGTATGTATACATGGTTACACAGAATATTATAATTTTTTTCTGATCGAATGTTTAATTTCAATGCTCCGTGACTGTTTGTTGTTTGCAATTGATTTTTCTTTTCTTTTTCAGAAATACAAACTATGGTGCAGCTGGAACTTCGGAACTTTTCAGCTGGGTGTGGATCTGTCCGTTAAGGCCGCTAATACCGCTTTACAAATGGACTTTGACCCACATTTCTGATAAATTTGCATTTTCTTGTGTGCCATGAAATTCACCATAACGAGTACATGGAAGAACAAACTGAAGCACTCATCTATTGTCTTGGTACATGCTATCATTAAATGAAAGAAGGCGTCCGCTGTAGAGCCAAAGCACTCATCTATTGAATGTGCATGGCATCCTTTCCTAGAAGATAGTGTGCGTTTTTTATCATGCCATATCTTTCATGAACATATCCATATGTACTAGTACAGTCAAGGTTGGCAGTGATTACAATAAAACCGTTGAGATGGACGAGAATTGAAAAGGCCTCATGGAGATGGAAATGTTTGGGTTGAAGAAATTTGTCTGTCTGCAAATCATATAAATATTTTCTACAAAACATTTTAATTTATCATCAAACCAATTACCGTCACGCAGATAAGTTAAGTCTTTAAAAATTCAATCCCAACCCTTGAACGTAGAGAATAATTCTACGTCCATACTAGATAGACATAATCATAAATCATTACCCATACATCATCATTGATTTATCAAAATATCTAAATGTATGTATAAATCAAGATTCATACATCATCATTAATTAATCAAAATATCTATTATATATGTATCCAACTTTCTATATGGATCAAGTTATCTATCATGTGTATCCAAGTTTCTATATGTATGCAGATAGGACGACAATAATAGCAAGGATTGTGTGTATCTATATGTATGCAAAACATCGATTGGTTCTAGCTCAGAATTTGACATCAAATTATCTATATGTGTATGCAAATAGCTAGATAGTGAGTATACATTAAAATAGCTATATGTATGCATCAAAATAGCAGATGATCATAACACAAACTGAAATAGAAATCAAGACCAGAAGAAAGACAGCTCTACATCTCCACCACCCGTAGTATGTAAATCTGTCCTCGGCTTTTGGTACCCCCCAGTAATATGCAGATGTCTCATCAAATACATCCTTTCCATAGCTGGGGAAGTCACCGCGTTTCTTGGCCAATGAGGTTTCTTTAGCAAAAAGGCCATCAATTGCAGAGTCGCGGTGTTGTTGGAGTTGTCGTCCATCTTTCAGAGCGCCAAATTGCTCAATGACAGTGAGAATGATAGCAGCAATGATTGATCCCGAGACCAGCCCCGACAGAATGACAGTCCCAAGCCACTGGCCCTTCTTTATATGCTCATGTGAAGACAAAATGCCAGCGACGATAACTGGCACACTGACCGCGTAAAGATGTAAAAAGTTGTATATGAGAACATCATTTCTCGCATAAGTGTCTTTGTAAGCCTTTATCTCTTTATCTGCATTGTCGATTTTCTCCTCAATTGCTTGAAGGTTGAAGCGGGAGTGGCGGAACTCATCATCTGCCATTGAGACCTCGAGCAAGAACGAAGTTAATAATTTATGCGACGAAAGAGCCCTTAGTACAATATTCTATCTATGAAACTTGAAACGCTAAGCCCATATAACCCTTATTACACCCCAAATGAAAAAAAACAGGAGTGCACTATGCTATGAAACTGAGAACGTGATGCCTCTTAGAGCCAAAGTCATTCTCCACCTTCTCCCGTTCACATAAATAAAAAATATTTTATTCATTCTATTTTTATAATTAAGAGACAACACACTCCCACATATACATAAATTAAAAAGTCGAGAACAACCAAGTTATTAAGACCGCAGCCAGAGATACATCAATTTAAAATCAAGAACAACACGCATTTAAGACCGTTCAATTGTGAATTCAACTCTCACAGGTACATAAATTAAAAGTAAAGGCAAGGCAAGTCTTTGACACTGCTAAATTGTTTAATCTCTAATTGTGTCAAAAACAAAAAAAACAAAATGAAGTCATTAAATTTGAATGAATATTTTTAATTTTAGTTTGAAGGGTATATATATTCAAATTATGTGGAAAACAAACTACAAAATGAATTCATTAAATTTAAACATGCTTATTTTTAATTTTAAGTCATATATATATGGACTTTCCTTTTATCTTTTGATTTTGATTGCGTGGACATAGTTCATATTTATAAGGAATAGAATATGGATATAGATCTTTTATCAAAAGAAGCTTTTGTTGGGGAAGAAGGTTTCTTTAAATGGATGGAATTTGATCATTCCATATTGATCAAAAGAGATCATTGAATGTTTTCTTGATGTAAATATTGTTTTAATATGTAGCTTTGTTTGAGTAGTTTCTTTTTGGCTTATGATTGTTGGTTTAGTATTGTACTTTTTTATTCATAAATGTTTATCAAAAGTATTTTTTTTTCTTTATATATATATATATATATATATATATATCCAACTCTTCCTTATAAAGAAATATCATCATTTTATTTTTTACAACTCCAACAAATAAATCAACTAAAAATCAAATAAATTGTAATTTAAAAAAAACTAATAATAAATATATTTCTTAATTTCAAATTTAAAATGTAAGATTCTGATAAATGATATGTACATTTAAAATAAATAAATTTCATAAAGATTAAATTATTATTGTTTTCTTTATAAAAATTTCAAAGTATTAAAAATAACATTTTAAAGCTTCATATACTAGGTGAGAATCAAATGTTTTTCTAGACACCTATATAAAAAAGGATTTGTGCTAAGTTAAATCATATTATAATTCAAGTGGATTGTTTCTTGGATCCATATCTTAAGCATAAGCATAGAAGTCAACATTATTTAAACTCCCAAGCACATTGCTAATGTTCATTGTAGAAGAAATTGTACCCTTGAGGCCTTTGTAGACGGGTGACAACTATGTTGAAACACTATAAGAGCCATGAAGAGAGCCTTCTTCATTCATAGGCCTCTAAGAACATGTAAATATAGCATCATTGCATTCATTGCTTAATATTTTGGTTAAGATGTCTATGATTTAGAGCTTCCTAAGATCCATACAAGCACACAGATAAAGGGTATTATTCATCAAAACTATGAAGTATCCTCTATTCTTATTGTGGATATTGAATGTTCACTCTCTCTCAAACCATGCAAAAATGCATGCCAAAGTGGATGTTAGACCTTAATTCCTGATGCAGAGATTTGATGATAAAAACAATTATGTTACCCTTTCCATAACTTACTTAAGAACACCTAAAGATAAAAAAAGTGTTGCTAAGAGAATTAATTTTCTACAATTGATATCTCTAAAAACTCCTGGGTGTGAAGCACAAGGAAGAAGAGCTATGTGGTATTCTCAAAATATTTGACACATATAAAATAAACAAGAAGAAGAAATTGAAAGAGTATGATAGATAAAGATGGCTAGAATCCATAAAAGGGGAATGATCAACCTATACAACAATGAAGTGAACGTTTGATGATGTAGAAGATTGAATTAATACAATCACAATTATCACTATCTTAAGCTTTGTTATAGGCTTTGTGATCTTGACAAGATACATTTTGTGTAGTTTCACATCTAAATTTAATCAAGAACATGCACAGTAGAAAATTTCACTAAGCTTGATAGATGTTTTTATGTTAAACAAAATCTATTTAACACATTTTTTTGTGAAACAAAACAAAACTATCCATCATCTTTAAAATGAGCTAGGCCAAACCTACAAAATATTGATGGATTATTGAGAGATTTACATTCAAGCATTAAATATGTGTTTTATATCATTAAGTATCTATTGCAATAAATGGAGATGGCAATGTTTACATACTAAGTTGTCAAAAGGCCAACTTAAACTATGCTTAAATAATAATCAAATATTAGATATCAATGCTATAACCATGTCAGTGTGGATAATAGATAGACAATTTACCAATGCAAAAAATAACTATTAACCAAGATGTTAAAGATCTTTAGAGAAAAATAAAATATATAATGACCACATATTTGGGTTGATTTGATGTCTATTCTCTTTTAGATTTGGAATTGTCATTAAGCCACATATTTGTAGTTAATATTGCTAATAAGTTTTCAATGCCACCACAATTAAACTCATAACCCGTGACTAATAATTTTGGTGTTTTGCAAGGCCAAGAGTTGGGGAAAAGATAATGAATTGAATGACATTATGACGAGGGTGAGATTTGAACCTATTAAGTGTGGATAGTGAATGCAAGTGCCACTATGCCGAACGAAATTGTGCATAAAAAATGGATTCAAGTAGGGATTAAAAGAGACAAGGTTTCCAAGCTTCTCTAGGAAGTTTTCATTGAGTGGTCCACTTAAAATGGTGGAGAAGCCAATATGGTGGTAGGACTTTATGGGTGTGAGTTGTTTTTTGGATTTAATGTTGTAGAAGGGTACATCGTATTTGGGAATAGTTGAGAACTAATAAGAATACATATGATATTAACCTTTAGGTGCAAAGGGATAGTAGTGTGTGTTGAACCATGGACCCTAATGATGATTCACAACCATACTCATGTAATATTGAAGGAACAATGATCACTCAGAACCTAAGGGTGAACCGTGAAGAGTGGTAACACTTTTTGGCTAAAAGTGACGTGAAAATTTGTTTTTTTACTCATTTATTAAATTAAATCCCTCAAAAATCATATATGCCATCCGAATTTCGTCATCCAACAAAAAACCAAATTGAAGGGAATTATGTTGTCTTTCCAATTATAATTTTTTTAAAAATAATAATATCATTTAGTATGTTAAAGCTGCATTTAATGAAAAGTTTGTTCTAGTAAATTTCAGGAAAAATTAACAAGTGGCTTGTGTGCACGTAAAATATTTACTCATAAATGCATAATTTTTGAAATATATATATATATGAGCATAATATACACAAAATTCTATAGGTTAGAAAAATATTATAAAAAAAATTTGAATTTTTTATATTAATTTTCAAAACTAACCATTGAAAACTTTAATCAAATTTCGTAGACATTTGTATGCATGTAAACCTTTTTTCATTGGTTACACAAATCGAAAAACAAAAAATACCCTTTTGAAGAGGGCACATTAATTTGGGGCATATATATATTTTTTAAATTGTTTGGTTGTGTACTTTTTATGTTATTGTTTTTTCTTTGTGCCAATTCGAAGTTGTGGACATGATTTTGTAAGTGTAAGTTTGAAAAGAAGATTAAAAAAATATATCATATGAACTCAAAAAATCGTAAATGATATGTCAGTGGATAGATGACTCATTCATGAATCCATTGGTATGAAGTCATCTCCTAAGGTGCATCCCAAGACAGGGTTTAGGCCTAGCAAAGAAGCTAGTAAAATTAAATTTGTAGAAAAGGGGGCTACATGCATGTTTTAAAGCCCTCGATCGAGCTATTAACTCAATCAAGGTTTTATGTGCATTTTTAAAATACCTCAATCGATATTTTATGTTTGGTTAGTTCAAAAGCTTGATCAAGCTACTTTTTACTTTCTATAGTCCTCCCATGGACTTTATTTATTTTTTACTAATGATGATAACTTGATCGAGGGATAATAAAACCCTCGATAAAGCATTTTTAAATAGCTCGATCGAGCGCTTGGTTAATCCCTTGATGAAGCTTTTAAATGCTTGATCAAAGGCTTAACAAAATCTCGATCAAGCTCATTTTTTTCCATAGTTGCATTATCTCTTTCCAAAAAGTGTTACCTGTGTTCATGGGAACACCCCTAAGTGTTAGGATTTGGAACATTGATGGGTTGTTCAAAATGTGACCCTTCTTTTGAATTTATATAATCTTATTTTCCCTTCACAAATGATAAGTGATTTGAAAAATTCACATTCTTTTTGAACCGGGGGTTTTAAATTGCCCTTCTAAGATGGCTTTGAACTCCATAGAAGGGCTAGGAAGGGTTCAATTTTTTTCATTGAGATTTGTTACATCTCCATGCACATAAAACAAGATTATGAAACAACAATGAGATTCTAATGACATGGTATAGAAGAAGGCTATATATTTTTATGAATTTGATTTTTTCTAATTTGTCATAATTGGAATCTAACTATGCAATGTTTCTCAAAATTAGAATTTTAAATTGACCAAATTCACCACTAAATGCCTCTTTTACAAAAACAAATTGTAAGCTAGTACCCACGGAATTTCGAACCAATGACCTAACACAAGGAATGCCTTAACAATTGTCATGTCCCCAAATTTTGCACTGGGTCACAATGGCCTAAGCCACTTGGCCATACTCATGATAGTTTGTCAAATTGGTGCTAAGGGTCAAATAATTGCCAAGAATGATGTCCAAGTTAGTACTAATGTAAAATTATATCCAAATGGATAAGTTGGGTCACATTAAGATAAATTCCCAATTCAAATTTTGTAATATACCCATCCAAATGAACTATCAGGGAGGAAAATTACTAATTCCCTAGGTTGGGGGTGGAAGCATTAAAAGTTGGAATAAGGGAGCTACAAGAACCAAAATGACCTTAGACTAAAAAATTCACATTAAATGGGTCAAATAAATAATAATAAAAATAAAATAAGGTGTCATTGGATCATGAGGGCACATAAGAGGTTCTGGGACCCACATGTGGTAAGATTCCCCACTACACTTGCCGTCATTCTCTCACCAATTTGAGTTCAAGATGAAGGGTAACATACTTGGGGAAGTTGAATAGGTATTATTCATGGCATGAATCATGTAAGGTCAAATTGGAGTGGAAGATTAACTCCCATGGAAGAGAAATATGCATCTTAGAAGAATTGTGACACTTGGAGCTATATTCCCTAACTCCTATGACAACAATGATGAAGATTCTATGACACTTATGACAAAGTTCAGACTTGATTATTGAAATATGACATAGATGACATGTTAGGGCTAAAAATAGCCTCCAAGAGGGTGCACAAGGGGATTTATGGAAGCCAATATTCCCCCATTCGAATTGATGGAAGATAAGAGCTAGGAAAAGTTGGACAAGTGGCATTCATGGGTATCTCTCCCTAATTCGAGTTGGGATGAGTCTCTTGGAGGAAATTCAAGCTAAGGAGGCATTGGGAGGTTAATAAAAGACAAGAAAAAAGGAGACCAGCTTTTGATCATTTATCATTTGGCAAAAATTGGAGAGCTTAGCTTGTCCTTGCAAGGTGGATGCTTATCCTTCTTTCCTTAGAACCAATTTGAGGGTGCAAGATGGGTCCTAGTTGGTTGATGGAGAGGCCATTCAGACCTCTCAATATAGATTCATGGAGATTTTTTGATGCAGGTTCAGACCCCAATTAATTTTGAGTTCATATTCTCTCATTCTTCTCTATGCCTATTCTACTATCTTTCTCTCAATGTCATGCAAATGTGCAAGGGCACACTTGTTGTTTCATGTAGTTAGTGAAGGACTGTTATTTTGACGTTATGGACATTTTAGCTGTTATATATCTCTGTAATAATCATATAATGAGAGCCACAAATCTAAAAATTATGTATTTCAAGTGATATTTACATTCAAGGAGGAGATTCAAGCCATTTTCCCCATAGCTTTTGCATAACGCACTTGTGGCTGCATATAGTTAGTGAAGGATTGCTATTTTGAATTCATGGACATGTGAGCTACTATATATATCTGTAATAATCATATAATGAGAGCCATAGCTCGAAACACTGTGTATTTCAAGTGATATTTACATTCAAGGAGGAGATTTGAGCCATTTTCCCCATAGCTTTTGCATAGTGCACTTGTGGTTGCATATAGTTAGTGAAGGACATGTATTTCGACTTCATGGACATTTTATATGCTATATATCTCTGTAATAATCATATCATGAGAGCCATAGATCAAAACACTATGTATTTCAAGTGATATTTACATTCAAGGAAGAGATTCGAGCCATTTTCCCCATAACATTTACATAGTGATTTTGGAATGATATTGTACCTGTTTTATATCATATTTTGCTGAATTATTTATCATGTTATGAGTTTCATATGAATTTAATTTGATGTCACAAATGATGTGTGAAGACCTCTGAAGTGTTACTATGGTTTATGAAGAAATTCAAGACTCCTTGCCCACCAATTTCACCTCAAAAACTAGACTCTAGAAGATGATGTTCATTAGGATTCCTATTCGAACCTAAAACCAAATCTAATGCTACACATATATTGTTACTAATGTCCTCTAATAGAGACAAGTCTCAGACCAATAATTAGTGAATTTCATACAGTTTTTGGAAGAGAATATACTGGCAGACCTAGACGGGATCTCCACTTCTCAAATTAAGTAGTCTTGTTCTGAAACTTCTTCACATGCAATTTGCAGGACATGGATGGGTATATCCATTGTTTGGATGTATTCTAGGTGTGTTAATATGTCCTATTTCCCCTCAATACCCTACTCCCCAAATTCGAAATCATTTGGAGGTGTTTGGAACTAGTTATAAACGAAACCCTATAGTGAAAACAAGCCTTGAATCCAAGGACTTTCCTTTGAAGGGACATTACAACAACACACCCATTCAATGTCTATTTTATGCCCCATGGGAAAACACCTCTATTACAATCACATTTCACAATGCTACCATTTAATATATGCAAATCCATTAATTCAAAATTATTCTTTCCAAATTCTAAGTTAAATTTACCAATATCCCTTCATATTATTTTGAGCATCTATAAAAGAGTAAATTCACAAAACATTTCAAATACAACAATGATATTTAGTTAACCCTAATATTTATCGATAAAAATAACATAAGCATGTTTATGATAACTCAATCCATGAAAAAAATTCTAGGAGGGAAGTTTGTGCCATTAATTCCATTGGCCTTTCAGGTGGTCTCCTTGCAAATTGGAATCCCTTATCTACTAGACTTAAACCCTTTCAAAACTACAAGGGTATTTTATTAGAAGGTAAGATGAAGGGTTTTAATGATTCCTTCTATATTCTCAATTTCTATGGTCCCTATAGATATCAGGAAGTCTTTTGGAACTCTGCTAAGAATAATGGATTTTTAAATATCCCTAATCTCATACTCCCAGGTGAACTTAATTTTATGCTCTCCACTACTGAAATATGGGGAGAAATCTAAATATTGGATCCTATGTCATATGTTTTCTCACAGTTATTCCAGAGACATTAGATAATGGATGTAGTGCCGGCAAAACAATTCCCAACCTAGAGGAACGATTGAAATGGTCAAGATGGTATCAGTAAGCAGTTGGATAGGTTTATATTTTTTGAACATTTTGTAGATCTCTACATAGATATTGGGATTGGGTTATTAATTCTTCAATCTTTAATCATAATCCTATATGTCTTCAACTAGATGGAAATCATTCTATGCATAGATACCCTTTTAAGTTTAATCACATGTGGCTGCAAGAAGAAGACTTGCGTTCTCTAGTTAGATCTAATTGGAATTTTTTAGGTGATCAAGATGAATCTAATGCTATGAAATCAATGCTGGGGAAGCTAAAAGCTTTAAAGAACAAAGTGGTCAGTGTGGGAAAAAGAAAAAAAGGAACTCGGGAGCTGGTTGACATTGAAGCTCATATCAATGAGGTATTTGATTTGAATACATAGGGTATCCTATCTAGGGAAGATAATTGTTTTCTTTCTAAGTTGGAAAATAGGAAAGAGATCCTGCTTAAGTAAGAAGAAATGGCTTGGCGCCTAAAAATACGAGCAATTTGGATCTCACAATGAGATAATAACTCTAAATTCTTACATGGTTATGCTAGTTACAAGAAGAATTAGAATGTTATATGGGACTTGCATGATGGTAATGGCAACTGGGTCAATTCTCAACAAGAGATGGAAAAAGTTGTTGTAGATCACTTTTCATTTTTTTTTAAATACCCAGGGGAATCTCATATCTTTGATCTCATATTCTTTTATTTTTTTCTAACAAGGAGGGATATCAAATTGGTAGGGTTGTCACGTTGGAAGAAATTGAAAAGGTTTTGAAGGATTTTTCCAAGGACAAAAGTCCTGGGCCTGATGGATGGCTTGTGGAATTTTTCACAACCTTCTTTGATATGCTCAGGGATGAGTTGCTACAGGTTGTGGAAAAATCAAGAAAATAGGGCTATGTTCTTGGAGATCTTAATGCTACATTCATCACTCTTATTCCCAAATGTGATAGATCGGAGACCTTTCCAAACTATCATCCTATCTCTCTCTATAACCTTATGTACAAAATTAGTTCAAAACTCATTTCTAAGATAATCAAGCCAAACATGCCTTAGGCTATCATGAAAGAACAATTTGGTTTCCTTGGTAATTGACATATTATGGATGTTGCGAGAATTACCCATGAATGTCTTCATTCCATTAAAGTCAAGGATTTGGATGCTCTAATCCTAAAGATGGACCTCATTAAATCTGATGATAGATTCAATTGGGGATTTCTAGGAATTTTACAATGGCATATTGGTATTCCTTTGGGTGTTACAAACTAGAAAATGGCATGTATTTCTTTAGCTTGCATTATGATTCTCATTAATGGTTCACCAATTTGGTTCTTCAAATTCTCCATAGGTATCAGACAGGGTTTCTCTTTGGCTCTATTGCTCTTCTTGTTGGTCATTGAAGGGTTAAGCATATTGATTAGCATGGCCAAAAGGGAAGGTAAATTACAAGGTATCAAATCCTCTTCTGCTTTGCATATCACTCATCCCTTATTGGTAGATAATGTGATACTTTTTGGTGTTGGTCCAGTCGAAGAATAAGTTATTTTTGCATAAATTATTAATCTTTTTTGTGCTACTACAGGCATGGAGGTGAGTGCTTCTAAGTCTATCTTTCTCAAGAATGGTGTTGATAACAGTGTTTTGGAACAAATTGCCTATGTTTTCCCTTATCCGATGGATAATATTGATAAAGGATTTAAATATTTGGGTTAATAATTGAAACCCATCCAATATAGAGTTTGTGACTAGCAGTGGCTCATACAAAAATTAAGAAACATATTAGTCATTGGTCATTTAATTCTCTCTCTGGGAAGAAGAATAACCTTATTCAGATCAGTGGTGGTATATATTTTAGTATATTGGTTATCCTTGGTGAAAATTCTTATGTACATTTTGCTGATGAAATTGTCATTGATGCCAACATGGACTTGCAGTGGCCCCACAGGTAGTCATTGATACCATCAACTCCCTCTTGCAGTGCACAAGTATGGATGATCCCAGTACCCTCACATCTAGTGCCTTGGAGCCCACATAGAGATGGTTTGTGCTTTGGAGCACCTTGTACCCAGTTGACAAGGTCCTTGTACCCACAAGGATGGATCTTGGAGCCACCACCTTGTTGAAGATGCTGAAGATGCTGCTGATGGTGCTGAAGACCCTGGAGATGGTCTTGAATCCTTTTTGGACTATGGAGAAGCCCTAAATGGGTTGAAGAAGCATTAATGACCCATTATGTGGTCATCCATGCTATCATGGTGTCATGGTACCCTAGAAGAAGACCTAACAACCCCACAGGTGATGTCATGATGGATATTGACCCTTGGGGGCCTCCTTGTGTGGTTGAGGTGGTTGAAGAAGTCCTTGAAGCCCTCTTGTCATGATCATGATGTCCTTTTACCCCTATCATTTGAAGGAATGCATGATGAGGCCCTATTTGTGTTGGTGAGTACCTTGCAACCCTTGTTGGGATCATAGAGCTCTTACATGATGATGATGACCTTGTATGGTCCTTGATAGGCTATGGAACCCATGAACATGTCCTTGGTATGATAAAGAATCCCATGAAGACTTGGAACCCCTGATGAAGAGCTTGATACCCTTACAAAGGTCATGGAGCCCACTACTTGCACTTGACATGGTTAGATGGCATGATGATGTGATCATTGATGACTTAATGAAGTCATGGAACCTTTGTGAAGACCTTGATGCCCACTATTTGCACGTGATGTGGTTAAGGAACCCACACACATATTGGCTTGATGTTGAAGTTGACAATGGTCCATGTTACCATTTGGTGGCAAGCTTGAAGCTCATGATGGCATCTTGCACATGGCATGCCATTGAAAGACCTAATGTCTTGATGAAGGACATGATGGCACCCACTTGGCCACCTAGACAGACTAAATGATGGTGACCTTGAAGACATACCCTTGAAGATGGGGTGAAGGTGTTGTATGACACCTATTGACTTGCAAACCATAAGACGTGATAATGACTTGTGGACACACTCTTATGAATTTTTTTGTGTGGTGACCTAAGTGGTTTGTGGATCTTGAATAAAGTAATTTAAATAAATAAAATTAAAAGTCAAAATAAAAATAAAAAGTTAAAATACATCTTACCATGTTGAAGGTCGGCCCCATTTCAAAATACAAATTCAAATTAAAAAAATAAATTGGGAAAGTCGACTCCATAAAATTCTATGGAAAACTAGTATAAATACCCAGTCAAACAACATTTTTCAAGTACAATTTTGAATATAGCTCTAATTTTCGATTGAGAAATTTTGGGTATATGACTGCACTGAGGCAACAGCAGCAGGTTTGATTTTTTTTGTGACTGTGATTTTCGCAGAAATATTTTGGGTTTCTTTTGCTAAGTAGTAGTTTAGATCTGAACTTGCTTGGGGTCTTATACTCGGCACACACCAGACCCAAAATTTGCAGTAGTATTAGAGGTTAAACTAGGCCTGAAATTGCAGCAGCAGCAGAGGTTACACCAGACCCGAAATTTGCAACGGCAACAATGGTTACTCAGTCACAAATGTTGGTGGTATGACAGTCCATTTTTTACTTGTTTTGGGGTTAAACAATCCAATGTTGAAGAAATATACAGCTCTTACACAGTCTGAGTTTTCCAAGTCCAACTTTTGATGGAACTAAGCCTATTACAATGACATATTGGGGTTGAACAGTTTGAGGTCATCATACACAACCCGAATTCATTGTCAGTCCGGAATTGAAGTTTTTACACACTCTGAGGTTTGTTTAAGATATTCTACCCTGGCATACTCAGACATTGAATAAACAAGGTATGTATGATGATAATGGATGAGTGTATGTACAGTATACAGTGATGAATGTACAATGAATACAATATTGATGTAAGTCCTTTATATGCACTGCTTATGAAAGGTATGATGATTGTCTCTCTTGGAAAGAGTACAGAGGTAAAAATGTATGATGACTGGGATGTATAATGATTTATACATAATGATGATGCATGATACTCCTATTATATGAAGAGGGATGATGAACAGTGATAATAATGAGCAGTAGATGGTGTATGAACAATGAAGTATACAGTACTGTAGTGTATGTATAGTGATACATACAATGGTATACAGTAAATTATACAGTGGTGTGTATACAGTGATGTACACTAAGATGATGATTTCATGATGTACACTTGTATTTGATGATGCCTTGTGCACCTTGATGATGTTTTGATGATGATGATGACACTACATGAAGATGATGTTGATGCATGACTACTCCTTGAATATCTCAGCCAAGACTTGACCAATGACAAAGTGAAGAAGACATGACAAGCTGATGGCAGTAGCAGTGTTGATGAAGAGCAGGTGTTGATGAACATAGATTGACCAGTAGTATTGAGAAGAGATTGATCAGTAGAGGTTGATAAGCAGATATCGAATTACAGAGCTGATTGAGTAGTAGATTGATGCCAATCAAATATTGGCATCAAGATTACAAGAGGAATCTTGCACTTGAGGATTGAACTCCTCAAACCCTTCTTAGTTGGAGCTAAGAAAACCAAGCTGGGTCCTGTTATGAGAGTTGGTTCTCTTTTCATCAGTTGGTGCTGATTGTAATTGAGAAGATTGTAGTCTTACATTACCATAAATAAAGATCAAAATTACAAATATTCTTGTGTCTCTCTTGATGTGATGATTATGACTCATGGTTGATTTAACTGATGAATATGATTATGTGATTAATGCTTGATATACTCTGATTGATTAAAAGAAGGAAAAATTTTAATAATTTCTCACACACTGATTCACTCCCCCTCTTAGTGTGGCCATTGTGTCAAACACATTTTACATTTTATAAGACAAAAAATGATCAAATTTCTTTGGACTAGGTCCGACATGGGTAAAAAACTCCATCTAGCTAATTGGGTAAAATTACCCAAGCCTGATTTATTAGGAGGATGGAATATTAAGAACATTTTATGGCTCAATATTGCTCTCAGGATGAAACGTATGTGGCGTGGTGTCTTTGGTATTGGTTTATGGAATGGAGTCCTTCATGTGAAATATTTGAATAAAATTTCTTTAACTTCTTGGCTCAGGAGTGATCATAAGTCTGTTTGTGGTGCCTCCAACATTTGGAATGGGTTTTTGATATCTTTCTCCTGGATCAATGGACTCTTAACTCGAAAGGTTGGCAATGGTGATAAGGTATGTCTTGGTGTGGACCTGTTTATTGGTGGAGAAGGGTTTTGCAACTTATCTCCATTTATTATTGACTATTTGGCAGAGTTGTTTTTTACTACTTTGAAGCACATCAGAAGACCAAATTGGATGAGGCCTTACTGCTCGTATTGGCTTATTGCTAAATATTTAGGCCTAGGCAGTCATTGGGTTGTGGAATGGACAAAATATATATGTTTATTGAATAGAGTTGGTATTCGTTTGAAGGAGGAAGATGACTCGATGGTATTGAATAGAGTTGGTATCCGTTTGAAGGAGGAAGATGACTTTATGGTCTAGGTTGTCAACAAATATCTAGGTCAAGTTACTGCTAAGGACACTTATTCCTTCATAGCTCAGACCCTTTCCACCAATATGCAATGGTGGTGTTGGCTTGTATAACTATTCTTAAGGTTTTCTATAAGGACCCAGGTTTTGCGCAGTTTGAGGAACCAAAAAAACCCCCTTTTCACTAGCCCTTTCGGCAAAAATATGCGAATGGACTAAGGTCTCACCCGAGGCAAAGTAATGGGGGGGTTGCGGAATCAAGTTTCCATAGCCAGGTGATGAGTGCTTAAACAGATTGGCGAGCAGCTCGTTACGGGACTCACATTGTGGACTTCGGGTTGCGCGTAGTTCCACTTCTATGCGACTAATACTTAGATTGTCACGCATCCAAGTACTGCATGATGCAGGGCGGTTCTTCAACGATAGGACAATGCAACTGATGACTGCGCTTCCTACTAAGACTTATGCAACTTAATAGATCTTACTCAGTGTTATAATATGCATTCAACAAGCATAATAGATGGAACCTTGCAACCTTATACACTATAACAAACAAAAATATCACTGCGCACTTCCGGTGATGCGCTAAGTGCTTATCTGACTAGTTCGTGCATTCATCTACCTGTGAAATACTAGTGCATCCAGCATTCATTCATACATGTGATTACTTAACATATTATTCCCATCATCATCCTTATGGAGAATACATATAAAAGCAAAGCACATAAACTCATAAACAACACTTAACCATTCATCATAAATAAAGACACAACTACAAAAAACATAGCAATCACATAACACAGCATTTAACGTGGTTCACCCCCAGGATGGGATCTACGTCCAAAGGAAATGTTGTTATATTATCTTAGGGAAGGGTACAATAGTTCCAGTCTACGCACTCAGCTGCAAACTCTCTTCTCTCTCTGTAGGTCTCTACGCACGCAGCTTGCAGAGACTTTTACAATAGAATTCACTTCTTAACACTTAGAGGATTTTACAATGAAGATTACTCAG
The DNA here is from genome assembly GCA_027924585.1 of Larix kaempferi. Lineage (NCBI taxonomy): Eukaryota > Viridiplantae > Streptophyta > Pinopsida > Pinales > Pinaceae > Larix > Larix kaempferi. Next base: position 1,181,707 of record BSBM01001752.1, read on the forward strand.
CTACTAGAGTTTAACGATTACCCTTTCCCTTACAAAATGTTCCCTTCTATAGATCGTGCCCGTAGGTCACGTATTTACAATGCATAGGCTCAAAAACCCTAAGTTTCCCCAAAACGGGTGCGGTTACCCACCACCCTTCCTGTCGCCGTCGACAACATACTCCACTCGCTTCAAGATACCTTACTGGGCCACTCGTGGCTCACATGTTCTTTTGACAACCACAGTCATCATCAATATGGTTACAACTGCATCATGGCATGTTGCTCTCCTCCCCTTTATCCTGCCTGTCACTGCCGACCTCATGGCTTAGCTCCTTAACTATTTGCCACCACTCTCTTGAAAGGTTGCTTTCATCTTCCGTTATACTCTTTACCCAAAATAGCAGTTGCGCTAGTACTGCGCACCAGCATAACTATGCAAAATTGACTACACAATATGAACTGAACACTCTGAAAAACTGTGCCATCTGACTTCGCAGACCAAACTGCGCAGTTCCCAAAAATTCCCTTCTTCAAAAGTATGCCAACTTGGGCCATGCCCAACAAGCCCCTAACACTTACTTGTGGCTTGTCCCTGAGCCACTTTCTTTGTCGAATGGCTTTGTCTGTGCATCCTCGGTGGTGTTTAGCTTTGCAGTGAAGCTGTGCAAAGTAATGGTTATCTCTGCAACCATTTCGCTTTCCTTATTCTCGAATTCTTTTATGGTCTCCAACATCACCTATGAGACCTCCACCTGATCTTGTTCCTTCAATGTGCCCTCTCTTGATTGAAGTTCAACAAACTTCTCATCAATTTATTGCATCAGTGCCATCCCTTCATCCTCTATAGGCTGTAACTTTGCTGAAACGACAGCCTCTCTTTCCCTTATCACTGCTAAATATTTTTGCATCTCTTTTACTTCATTGAATTTTTTCATCTTTGGTCTCATTGGCAAAGTCTTCATTTCAGCGTTTGCGGCCTCGATTTCCTACTGCCTTTGATGTAAATCCCCTCTGAGCTGCATAAGGTTTGGATCTTCACTCAATCCAGCCAGCACCATATTTGCTTCTTCTAGCAAATTCTGACACTTCCCAACCTCGGCCGAAATGCTGTCTAAAGTGGCCTTTACCTCTTCTATTGGAGTTGCGCGCTTATCCGGTGGGGTGTTGGGATGCCGAGCCTCCAAGTCCGTCATTTTCCCTTTATAGGAAATTTCCATTTCCATCATTTCTATAGTAAGGGACTCCACTTTGGCCCCAATCTTGATTATTGTGTCTTCGACACTTACTTCTTCTTCACATTTTTCAATCTTTCCACATATCGCTGATACCGTTTCTTTGATTTTGTGGTTTCTTTCTTGAACCTTGGAACTCCTTAGTGTTTTGCGTTGATTCTTGTTTCAGCTCATTGAAGCTTTCTCGAATTTGGATACTCTAATCATATGAGGTGATGCCTCTTTCATGAATCTCATATACAATATGCATGTGCAAATCGTTCAAGTGCTCAATTGGTAATGACCCAATGTTGAGGTCAAAATGCTCCAAGTTCTTTGCTGCCTTGGTTACCGCATCATTTGGAAAAATGAGGTGCGCAGGGTCAATATGCGCCACCCGAGGGTGCGCACTCACAGCATGGGGTTGCCTTTCCGCTTTCTTGAGCCACCTATTTTTCCCTCTGAGTCTGATACCTAGACCAACTTCGGCTGGGCTTCTTGAATCTCTTGGATCATCGTTTTTACTGATTTGACCACTTGAAGGAGGCTTAGCTGCAGCTTCTCTTGTTTTGCCTCTTTCTTTAAATGGGTTTCTTCCCATAGTTCCTGCACCTTTGTTGCAATGGTTTCACAATCATCTTCATGCAGTATTGGTACCAATTTAGGATTATTAGCCTTCTGCTTCTTATGTTGGCCTTTTGCTGATGAGGTGCTCATAGTTGCTTTTCTCTTCCCTCCTGCTTGGCCTTCCGACTTGTCCGGCATAGTTTCTTTTTCCTCATCAATAGGTGTTGTTGTGGTTTCTTCCTTATCCTCATCTTTCTGTTTATCTTTGTCCTCTTCGTAGTCGGACTCAATGTCAATTGGTTGGTCCACTTTCCATTTCTGATGGCCATTCCTCCATCTTTTGCTCGATGCTCTTAGCATCCAGCTGATAGAATCCTGGATACCATAGGTCTGTATCTGTATCATCCCTAGGATGAATGTAAGTTTTATGCATATCGGCCATGAATCTCAGTCTCCCTTTGTTTGAATCAACCAGCAGCTACGAGACTCGCGGTGTTCGACGAATCACATCACACAGCTGATGGTAATATGTATAAAATAATTCATTGATTTGTTGTTGCCTCGAGGACTTTGCATTTTCCCATAAATTCGCGAAGTGTGTTCCTGACATTGCCTTGGCAGAACTTGAACGCCTTGGTAGCCAACCGGCTCTTTCCAACCGACGAAGGAAATCAGTACAAATAACCAACTGTAGTGGAATGGAGTTCCATTGTCCCGAGTGTCTTCGACATCTGCAAAAAATTCGTTCAACGGGTATTGAACCCAGTTGTAAGGGGTGCCTTTCATTGTTTTAGAGGCGAGCCGAATTGCTGCGACCAACACCTCTGGTGGTCGGCTTTTGTGTAGTATCTTCCCTGCAATTAGTTGCACTGTGAACCGTGTGGCTTGATCATTAATTTGGGTTGTAGGGAAGTCCTATTTTCCCCGGATTACACAAAATTCTTTCGTGATTTTGCAGGCGAGGTCTTTTTCCTGTCCCTTCCCTGCAAACACTTTTGCAGGGTCTTTGCCTCTTTTATTCAGCATTGTGATGTAGTATATAATATCAATATTTATATCGATTCTCTTATCTAACCATAGATATCTCGAGTGTAAAAAGGAAAGCAATGTGTGCACTACTCCATTGAGCTTTGGGCTCCTTTCAAAGTGTGGGATGCGCAACAGGTCAAGCAACCTGGATGGTTCGAGCCCTTTCAGGAAATCCTGCATGTACAAAGTTTCGATGTCGGATTCGTCAACCTACCGACGCATGTATTGGTCAAGTTGAAACTGTTTGAACTTCTTCAACTTCGATTGTCCTCCTTCTAGCAAGTCATGGTCCTCAAACTTGGAGTCTTCCAGTTTTCCTAGGAGGTCTTCTACAACCCTCACCCTACTGGACATGGGTAGTGTCGGAACCTCATAATCAACATTTTTCTTAAGGATGACAATAGGTGCATCATCTTACCATGGTGGAATGTATTTAGGGATGAGATGGATGGGTCGGTTTTGAGCCACGACTGGTGTCTGTGGCTTCACTACCTTCGTCTCTTCCTGCTCTATAGCCTAGTGTTTTCCTTTCTTCATCTCCGCATGCCTTGTAGAGCTCCTAGATGAGGCACCTTCATCTACTGTAGGTTTCTCAGCAGGTGTCGACGTGACTCCTTAAAATCCTGACTGCCTGAATATTGCCAGTACTTCGCCAATGGTCAATGGTTCGCTCATGCACTTACAGACTGCTCGGCTCTCTAGTTGTTTAAGCTATGAATTCACAAAAGATGAGATTGAATTCGCGCTAGAACGTACAGTTCTTGGCTGATGGCTATTTATAGACCTTGTTGGTCTGGAACATGGCGATCGACTATTACTGGGGTAGTTAATGTTCTGCCCTTCATCCAGATCTCTTCTAAGATCTCGGTCTTGTTGACCAATCATTATCTATGAACCAATGATGTTTCCTTAATTGCTAAAGGGTGTCGTTACTGCTAGGCTGTTAAATTAGTTAAGTGAGCGATTAATTACCATCCTGTTAGCTGGATCTCGGCAGGATCTCGGTCACTTTGCTCTTTAATATTCACAAATGCTCACATTCTCTTTTAATGCTTGATATTTTAGGTGCCTCCCTTTTGGATAACGACCCACTAACTAGCCGACAGTTGTCACGATCACCTTTTTCCAACGTGATGCGCTGGCGGTCCTGACAGAAGGTTCTCTTGCGCATGTGTGCTTCTTTGTCTTTTACTTCATAGCTACAATTTCGCCTCATGCTTCGCATTGCAGCTTCTCGTACTTCACAGTTGTTCTCTTTCATTTGAGCTGCGCAACTACAAGGTGCTACTTTTCTTCCTACTAGTCTTCGCATCCATCCATGCTCTTTCGATCTGCATGGCAACCATTTGAACATCGCAACTGCGTAGTTTCTTTTTCTATTTTCTCACTCTTTTTTTTTTTATCCGCACAACTTCACTTCTCAACTAGTGATGCAAGGTACATGCATCCTTTCTATCAAACTTCACATATCGGTCTGAAACTATGTACAGACTCTTTTGAGTTTCCAGTGCCCAATTTCAACTGTACTTAACAGTTAGAATTTTCGTTTTCTTTTGATCACTGAGGGTTCTGTGAAGTAGGACTATCTCGATAGGGTTTTAGTCTACTTTCATTCACCAAAACTGGTAAGGTATCTCCAGCTAACGTGGCTAACTGAACTGCACCACCGTTAGTAACATACATAATAGTATATGGGCCAAGCCAATGCATCTTAAATTTCCCAGGAAATTTCATAAACTTGCTATCATACAAGAGGACTAGATCACCTACCTGAAAGGAATTATTCTTGATATCGCGATCATGCCATGCTTTTTCTCTGTCCTTCTGCACTTATTGGTGAAAGTCCGCGATGAAGCAATCCTCCTCCAATCCAACCAAGTGTAGAATCCTTTCTTCTATTGTTTCTTGATCTTCCATGCCTGTGAATGCAGCTATCCTTAATCTGGGTACAATAAACTCCATAGGCATCACAACTTCATGTCCATAGGCCAATCTGAAAGGTGTATGGCATGTCAACTTCTTGCAAGTGGTTCTGTATGCCCATAACACAGATGGAATGTGCAGATCCCAATCATCCATTTTTACATTGCATACCTTTTTCAATGCATTCTCTAGTACCTTGTTGAAAGATTCAACGGTTCCATTTGCTTGAGGATGGTACAATGTACTCCTCTAATGATAAATGTGGAACTCTTCAGTAAGGGCTTCCATAGTTCGGTTCAAATAATGGGTCCCTTGATCACTCATCAAAATCTTGGGGCATCCAAATCTAGTAAGGATGGTCTCAAAGATGAACTACGTGACAATGATTGTGCTATAGTCCTTCATTGGTTTAGCTTCTTCCCATCTGGTAAGATAATCAGTCTCAGTGATAATGTATCTCACACCAATCCTTTTTCCTGGTGGGTTAATAGGTCCCATGAAATCAGTGGCCCATTTCTCAAATGCTTGTAGTGTCAACTGCGGATTCAATGGCATTTCATCTCTTTGCGATGGCCTTCCTGTCCTCTGATAGACATCACAGCTCTGGCAATGTTCCTTTGAATCTTTATGAATCGTAGGCCACCATAGCCCTACTCGCAATATCTTTTGCGCAGTGGCTCTTCCTGCGTAGTGACCTCCTGATATACCTGAATGTGCATCATCCAATATAAATGGCTTCTCGTGCTCCAACATGCATCTGTGCAGCGATTCATCCGGTCCCAACTTATATAATTGACCTGCGATTATAGTGAAGTTAGCTGCTCTGACTACCAACTGCTTTTCTGTTGCGTAGTGAATTTTGTGGGTGCCAACCCCGTGGTCAAGAAATCGACAATGTCTTTATAGTAGTCATCCGCGATTTGTATATCAAACAACTACGTGTCAGGCAGATTGTCTTCAAGATTGGTGGGTTCTTCGCCTGACTCAATCCTTGAGAGATGGCTAGGTCCTAAGTTCAATCTTCCTGGCTTAACCACAATTTCAAAATCATACTCCTGAAAGAGAAACAATCATCTATAGATTCTTCCCCCTAACATTGGCTAATTGACTAGATATTTCAAAGCGGAACGGTTAGTATACATGGAGAAGTACGCACCCAGTAAATAGTTCCTAAATTTTTGTAGTGCATACACCATAGCTAAGCCCTCTCTTTCAGTGGTCGTATAGTTCTTTTCAGTTGATGAAAGCTTCCTTCTTGAAAATGCAATGGGGTGATCAATGCCCCCTTCACCTGGTTGACCGAGCACAATGCCCAATGCTATAGACAAAGCATCAACATGCACATGGAACGACTTATCCCAATCTGGGAAAACTAGGATTGGTGCAGTTCCCATCTTCTCCTTTAGCATGTCCAGTCCTTGCTCACATTCTGTGTTCCATATGAATTGCGATTCTTTCTTCAGTAGTTTCTCCATTGGCGCGGTTTTCTCTGCATAACCTTTGATGAACTTTCTGTAATAACCTATATGGCCCAATGTCGTGTGAAGCTGCTTCACTGAGTTTGGTGCAGGTAAATTCACAATCACTGTGATCTTTGTAGGATCAACCATCAAACCCTATCTACACAAAATGTGTCCTAGTAGAATTCCATAAGGCACACAAAAAATACATTTCTTTAAGTTCAAGGAAATTTGATGTTGTATGCACTTAGCTAACATCATTCTCAGGTTTTCAAAGTGGTTCTTCAACAAATCGAAGACAGTCCAATAATCAAAATAAACCTCTAAGAACTTATGGATAAAGTCTTTGAATGCAATGACCACAACCATGGAAAATATGGCAAGTGCATTCTTCAACCCAAATGGCATAATGGTATACTGATATGATCCCCATTCAGTAACAAATGTTGTCTTATGCCTATCTGCTGGATCAATCCCGATCTGATGATATCCATAGAATCCATCAGTGAATGAGTAGGCCTCATTTCCTCCCACATTGTCTAATACTTCATAGTAAAAGGAGTAGGAAATGGGTCATGCAGTGAAGCATCATTCAGCTTCCTTAGATGTACGTAGATTCTTATTTCACCTTTAGTCTTTTTGTCTTGGGTAACCATCGGGCTTATCCATTCTTACTCTTTGATGGGCTTGATGATCCCTGCATCAAGCATCTTAACAATTTCTGCCTTAACTCTTTATTTATATCCAAGGTTCAATCTGTAAGGCCTTTTCTTAAGAGGCTTTGCACCTGGCTTGAGAGGTATTTTCATAACTCCTAAGTCGCCCAAAATTCTTTTCATTTCGGAAAAATTCTTTGGAAATAAATCCTGATATTCATGTTGAAGGTCGACGATCTATGCGACCGTTGCATCATCCCAGTAGTCTCCAATAGATGCGAACGTCAGCTCTTCACTTGTGCCAATGTTCACTTTTATTGTCTTTACAGGGCTGCTCATATCTGGAATTTCAAGTGGAGGTCCCTCTACATCACGTGCTCCTTTGGACTCAAGTATATTGATGTTGCGTGGATCCTCCTCATCACTCTCTTCTTGTTTTTTTTCATTTTCAACGAGGTTATAGCATTCAAAGGCATGTTCTATTTCTCTTTCCCATTCTGGTTGCAGGTTCACAGGTACCTTTACATCTTCAAATATACTTTCTTTGATTTCTTCTAATGCCTCGTTTATACTTGGGCATTCCTCTCAGAATATTCTTTCTTTGAAAACTTGCAGAGCTTCGTTTATACTTGGACTTTCATCTTGAAAGCTAAAATTTCTCTAGAAGTTCACAGTTAAGAGAGACCAATCTATAGCTCCTTTGTGCAGCTACGTGTCTATATACCAATCCTTTGGAATCTGCTCTAGTATGTGCACAAACAGATGAACCCATTCTGTCTGTGGTATCTTTTCCCATGCTTGTGAGCAAGTTTCAATGTGATCCTTCGAATCTGTCTATCCATTGTACTTCTCAAACGTCAGTGCAACTTTATCTGCAAATATGATTTGCATCATGCGTCTGCACTGATCCCGTGTAGTCAAAGTCTGCTTATGCACGGCCCACCATCTGGAAAATGTAGCGCGCAGTGCTATGTCCAATGCTGGTATGCGGTGTTTAGTTGTAACTGATATAATATATTCTTGAATAAATGAATAAACATTAGTTGAACCATCATAGGTGGGGATTGGACTTACCTCGGTTCCAAACCAGTGCAGTGACTTTGTGATCTGCGTGCATCTTCTTGCAGATACTTCATGCATAAGGATTTGCCGATTCTGCAGTCCTGCGTCAGAGTCTGATATGCAAGAACTATCACATCACCAACTAAGTGCTCCATCCACCGTAGGATTATTGTAGTCATCTTGATTCACAGTCATCTTGTAAATGCGATCAAGGTCCTGTGCTATGGATTCTTCCTGAATCGGCTCACTGTATCTTTCTCCTTGTGAAGGGTCCAATGGTGCTATGACCTTGATATTCTTCCCATCAAAGATCATCTTCTTGGTCTTCAGGTTTATGATGGCGAGGTTATCCATCTCCCAGTCTATACCCAATAGTGCTGGATAAGGCTGATTGTCATCCACAATTTCAATAACCTCAAAGTCGACATGACTTCGCACTCCATCGATGTCAACAATAATATTGGCTAATCTCCCAAAAGGTATGACTTTCTGCTAGTTGGCCAATCTCAATTGTATGGGTGACCATGACAACTTTGGTCTTCTCATCTGCTGCCATGTCTACTTAGTCAAGACATTTACCTCTAATCGTAAATCAAGGATTATCTCGTCCATCTCATAATCTCCCATCTGCGCACTGAGCCTCATTTCTCTTCCTGTTCTTTTGTGGCTCTTGATGTGATGAACTGCACTTTGGGAAGTCTCTGTCTCACTGTGTGATTCGTATTGGTTTAGCAATTTTTCCAATTCCACTACAGCGTCTGCACTCTTCAATAATTTCATGCAACTCCGTAGGAACTACGCAACATAGGTGCCTGTCTCTGCTGCGGTGCACATTTTGTCATACGCAGCTAGCATAACTTCCATATGCGCTGTTTCAATTCGCAATGGGATTCTTGGTGACATAGGTGGTGGCTCTTTGAATATGTCTTGTGCTTCTTCAAAGACTTATTTGTTCTTCTCCAGATTGAAAATAGGTGTTTTCCCAGTAGCTTTTTTGATCCAAACTGCTTCAGCAGGGGTCTTCTTAGTTTCAAAATCTCCAGAAGTTAAAGCTTATGCTTGCCTATCTCTTCCTATTGCAGTGCCGCTTCGCGTCACAACATTAATACTTGGATCTGCAGTCCTTTTCTCTGTTGCAATCAATTGAATGTTCGGGTTAGGTACATCTTTCTTTCTCTTTTGCATTTCTACTCCTAACATTGGGCATGCTTCAATAACATGATCAAAAGATTTACATTAATTACAGGTAGTACATGGATTGGTACAATATCTAGATAAGTGACCTAGCTGGTTGTAGTTATAATAGATCATCTGGCCTCTTCCTATTCCTTGTCCCGAACGAGTATTTCTACCTCTTCCGCAGAATCCTCCATGGCCTCTGTATGTGCCTTGATCATACTGTGAGTTATCCTTGTTCTGTTGTGTTTCTTCTTGGACTCTGTATACTCCTCCACCACACATATGCTCCATATCTTGCTTTATTTCCATCATGAGGTCATATGCTCTACAGTTGGAATCATCATGTCCAACAGATTTACAGAAAGTGCAATATAAATTCTTAGGAGTTCCAACATACTTTTGAATCAAGTAACAGTCTTTTGGCTGGTGTCCTGTAGTTCTATAGATCTCACACCATGGTGCTTGGTTTTAATTCAGTGGGTTTGGTGCTCCACTGTTAAGGTATTCTTGAAACAAAGGACAGTTCTCCCTGGTGTGTCCTTCGCCTCTGCATCCTGTACACCAAACTTCTTGTCTTTGCTCTTTCCCCTTCTTCATGTCCTGCAATTGTAATGTCAAGGTAGCTGGGTATGGATCTGAGACATTCCAGTGCTAGTATATCCTATAGGTGAAGCTTTCAACTTCATCGCAATTTCCAAGGCTTCTGCTTGCAAAGCCACTTTCTGCTGCATCAATGACAGTCTGATATGATGCAACAACGCGGCTATAAACCACTCTTGGTGTTGTTGCAGTGCTATGAAAAAACTGACCTGATAATGTCTTAAAATTTTGGTCAAATTCCCAGACTGTCTCATTAGGATTTTGCTTAATTACCTTCAATTCTGTTATACATTGGGATTCTAACTTTGGTTTCTTGAACTCGCTCAATAGTGCAACCTTAATCTCTACTAAGGTTCTATTATGTCCCTACGAGTACTTCATGAACCAGTTGAAGGATTTATCTCTAAATGTAGTGACGAACTGCGCTTGCTTCACAACATCATCCTGAACTTGCTTGACACTCCATATGGATTGACATAGAAACTAGTGTTGTTCAAGGTCCTCTAGACCCATTCCCTTGAATATCGGCAGCTTAATATCGCCAGTCATCCTTCTTCTAGGTGGCATAGTAGTATTTTGCGCAGTGGTCTGAGTAGTGCTAGGGATGTTACTATGTGGAATGTTCTGAGTTGGAATGGTCTGAGTCGAGATGGTCTGAGTACTCATTCCCACGGTGTTACTGGTATTGACACTCTAAGGGTTAGGAATATTAACAACTGGAGGGTTCTAAACTGGTGGACTCTGTTAAATGGAGGCGCGGTGTTCACAACCAACAGATTCTGTGGAGTAATAGACTGATAGGTGGCTAATGGAGCTTTGGTCTAGCTATCAGGCTCAACTTCTAAATCAATGTCTATGCGGAGTCCACTATTCTCAGTATTAAACTTATATCTCTTCCCACTTCTCAAATTGTGTCTATCTTCTTCAGGATAACTATATATGCTATTGACCATTACAGATTCAAAATCTTTTAGGAGTTTTACTTCATTCTTAAAACGCCTTTCTCAGCTAAAAGCACTTTAATATATAAACTCAGATTGTTCAAGTACTTACCTATGAAACCTTTGAAAAATTTTGCTTCTGCTGCGTTGTAGGACTTCAACATGTCCATAGCGAACTCTGTCACGAAGCCTTCTAGTATGCTGTCAATCCAGAAATCAACTGCTCATGAGAGTGGGCTATCTATTTCTTTAAGCCTCTGAATGAGCTTTGGAGTCCACTCGGTCGGTACTCCTTCTGGTTGAAAACAGTTCTTTTGCTCTGTGAGTCTTGATAACCACGCGTGCAACTCTTTTCCAAAGGTTGCCTAGAGAATTTCGTGAATATCCTTCCACAGGTATTTATTTAACCAATCTACGTTGGAGAGATGTGGATGTCTGTTCTGCTTTTTGGAAAAATCTCTTTCTGTCTTATCACACCATTCCCATATTTCTTTCTTGTCTAGATGCCAATTTTCAGTGCCGATACTCATCACCAGTTCAAGCGCGGCAGCAGAACGATTTGTTGGCTTGTATAACTGTTCTTGAGGTTTTCTATAAAGACCCAAGTTCTGCGCGGTTCGAGGAACCAACAAAACCCCTTTTCACTGGCCCTTTCGGCAACAATCTGCGAACAGACTGAGGTCTCACTCGAGGAAACGTAATGGGGGGGTTGCGGAATCAGGTTTCCATAACCAGGTGATGAGTGTTTAAACAGATTGGCGAACAGCGCGTTACGGGACTCGCGCTACGGACTTCGGGCTGTGCGTAGTTCCACTTCTTTGCGACTAATACTTATACTATTGCGCATCCAAGGATTGCACGATGCAGGGAAGTTCTTCAACGACAGGACATCGCAACTGATGACTGCGCTTCCTACTAACACTTATGCAACTTAATAGATCTTACTTAGTGTTATAAGACGCATTCCATAATCATAATATACAGAACCTTGCAACCTTATACACTATAACAAACAACAATATCACTTCGCACTTCCGGTGTTGCGCTAAGTGTTTATCTGACTAGTTCGTGCATTCGTCTAACTGCGAAATACTGGTGCATTCGGCATTCATTCATACATGTGATTACTTATCATATTATTCCTATCATCATCCTTATGGCGAATACATATAAAAGAAAAGCACATAAACTCATAAACAACACTTAACCATTCATCATAAGTAAAGACACAACTGCAAAAAACATAGCAATCACATAACACATAATTTAACGTGGTTCACCCCCAGGATGGGAGCTACGTCCACAGGAATTGTTGTTATATTATCTTAGGGAAGAGTACAATAGTTACAATCCGCGCACTCAGCTGCAAATCCTCTTCTCTCTATGTAGGTCTCTGCACACGCAGCTTGCAGAGCCTTTTACAATAGCATTCACTTCTTAACACTTAGAGGATTTTACAATGAAGATTACTCAGCTACTAGAGGTTAACAAGTACCCTTTCCCTTACAAAATGTGCCCTTTTATAAATCGTTCCCATAGGTCACGTTTTTATAATGCATAGGCTCAAAAACCCTAAGGTTCCCCAAAACTGGTGCGGTTACCCGCCACCCCGCCGGTCGCCATCGACAGCTTACTCCACTCACTTCAGGATGCCTTGCTGGGCCACTCGTGGCTCACACATTCTTCTGACAGTCGTATTCATCATCAAAATGGTTGCAACTGCATCGTGGCCTGTCGCTTTCTGCCCCTTTAGCCTGCTCGTCATTGTCGACCTTGTGGCTCAGCTCCTTAACTATTTTCCGCCACTCTCTTGATAGGTTGCTTTCATCTTCCATTATGCCGCTCCCTACCCACTACCGGGAATCCTGGAGGCGCTTTTACTCAAAACGACCGCTTTCTCAGCCTGACCTTCCCTTATACTCTTTACCCAAAATAGCAGCTGCGTTGGTACTACGCACCAGCATAACTACGCAATTCGAACTGGGCACTCCGCAAAATTGTGCCATCTGACTTCCTAGCCCAAACTGTGCAGTTCCCAAAACTGCCCTTCTTCAAAATTATGCCAACTTGGGCAATGCCCAACAGGTGGTGGTATAAGAAAATTTGGAAGTGGAAGATTCCAATAAAAACTCAAATGTTTATCTGGATGTGCTATGAGAATTGTATTTTAACATGGGATAACTTGGCCAAAAGGGGTTGGGGCGGACCATATATTTGTCATCTATGCAAATTAGAAGCTCGATCAATTAACCATATATTTGTTTCATTCTATTTTTGTAAACTATTGTGGAGGGTTTTGTCAAAGCATCTTTATATTTCAAGGACCTGGGGAACTTCTTGTTTTGTTGACAATCTTGAGCGTTGGATCCATAACAATAGCTTGCAGAGATTGTTGCCAATATTTTTATGTTGGGAAATTTGGAAAACCAGGAATAAGTCTATCTTTGATGAGTAGGTTCCTAATGTTATGACCAGTAGCATCAGATCTCTGGGAATGTTCAAAGCTTATTCATCTGAGGTTGTTCCTAAAAATCCAAGGCAAATAGGGGTCCCTCATGTTACAGTTTACACTCCAGGGTTCTTCGATGTTGTTGCTCAAAGTAATGATAGTGGTGCTAGTATGTTTCTGGAGTTAAATGAGGTCCATAATTTTAAACTTTGGTTAAATTGTGGCAATGGCTCTAACACAAGATTTGAGCTCTTGGCACTCTAGGGATTGCTTTTTTTTGCTTCTAGTATTGGCATTCCTACTTTACAAATTTATGGTGACTTGATGGTTATTGTAAATTGGGCTAATAGAAGATCCAATCATCAAGTTCTTGCTCAGGAACAGTGGTGCAACATAATTTCTTCTCTGCTTGATTCCTTTATTCAGATCAACATCATTCATGTGTATAGAGAGCACAAATGGTATTGCAGATGGACTCTTTAAAAAAGCAATAGGGCTTCATGAAGGTTCATTATTTTTTGAAGAATATTTTGAGAATAAATTAGTGAATGTTGATTGTGTTAAGATCTTCTCGCTTTAAGCTCTCTAACTGAAGTTCTTTTTGTCTGATGAAGATTCTTAGATGTAGTTTCTTCTCTAGTTTGGCTTTTTGGAATGCCTTCCCTACATACTTCTTTTAAAATAAGAATGCTTTGTATGTAAGCAAGATTGGCTATGAAGCTTTGTATAAGCTACAAGGATAGCGAATCATCATATATTGAACTATATTCACATTAATTCAAAAACCAAAAAACCAAAAAAAACAAAGCACCACACCAGGCTTCAAATTTGAAGCCTTCAGGGCCCTTCAGAGGCCATTTTACACATCATAGAAGGCCACTTCAAATTTTACCATGCAAAAAAAATTCAATTTCATGGTAAGCCCTTCAATAATTAAATTAACCATTATTGTTTAAAATTGCAACAGAAGGGTAGCTTCAAATTTCACCCATCGACAGTTTTCAGTGGGAAATTGGGAATGTGGCTACTAGCTAGGTGACTTGGGAGTGGGACTCGACTACTCTCCAATATCCACGTGTTCGATCATCCATGGATCATGGACCATTGGGCCTCTAATAATATCATTGACCAACTTACGTGGACGCGCTTACATTGAGCAGCCCATGGCTTGAACGCTTCTAAGTTCCCGTGTTTGCAGTGAGCGCTTACATGTTTAACACATTTAATGGAAGCAACACATTTATTAAACTAGGTTGGTGGATCATACGTGTTGTTGGAAGTGGGCTTACCAAGTTACCAAGTTACTAGTTATCACATACCAATTCGTGAATTTTGACTCAATGAGTTAATTGAGTATTCAATGTATAATATATTATGTTAAGGTGCCCCGAATTTGGCATTTCAGACAAAATCCATAATCCAGAAACTTCTTGTAATGTTGCAGGATGCTGCTCCTGCCCGTGGCCCCTACCCACAGCCCTATGTTTGATTTGTTGTATCAAGTTAATCCTACCGTCTACGGCTCCCATCCTCACACCCTATGTTTTCTTTGTTGTATCAAGTCAATCCTGCGGCTCCCAAGTCCCACCTTGTGTTTTCTTTGTTGTATCAAGTCAATGCTCGAACTCCATGCTTCCATGGCTCTGACCATCAATATATAATATTACAGGAATACAAACAAGTTTTTTCTTATACCCCTATTCCACTGTGGTCGAGCTACTTCCAAGTTCCACCTACCCCATCTCCTCCAGTCCTCCAGGAGAGTTTGCGGAGTGAAGCTGCCAATTCCAACCTGCCATAAATATATATAAAGAAATTTGTTTTCTTTGAGGAGCTCAACTTCAAGGCTGACTAGATTGCTGACATCCTATGAATTTACAGGTATGTACATCATTTTATCCATTCATGATCCCATCAATTATTTAAAAATTTTGTTATTTGATTAAAATTCTGTTACTTCAAAGTTCAAACACAATATTATTATTTGACTGAAATTTTGTTACTTCAAATGGGCCTTGAAGGCTTCAAATTTAAAGCCTGGACTCGAGAGTGGGTTTGTCACAAATATCCGTCAAAGGCTGTTTAGAATGACATTTATTAATTCCGAACTGTAGCAACAACAACAATTGATTCTTTCTTCATATGTCCTATGTATACGCATATGATTCCACATGCTCCTTGCCTTGCCCTATTTTCCATTGTTGCTTGATCGAAGCTCTTGAGAATTTAGCTGCCCTTTAACTTTCCTGAAATGGAGGGGACAAGGAAGACCATTGTTTTCACTCTGAAACCGAGTTCTTCCTCGTTCAGGTTCCACTAGTCACTATTGCATCCCTACGAGAAACAGGTGTGCATAGTACAACCCCAGCTTTACCAAAAATCATGGGGATTTGGGGATGTTCCCACTCTACCAACCTCCATGCGTCTAGTTAATGAGTTAGATCAAGAATCCATGCATCTAGTTAATGAGTTAGATCAAGAATCCAGACTTTGTATCTAAAACTGTATTACATGAGTTATTTTCCCCAATTGCTCAGTCGTTGAATTGACACCCTCTAGTAAACGGTTTAATATTCTTGGTATTTATTAATATGAAGACCATCGATGCTACTACACTTACAATCTGCGTTCGACTGTACGAACTGGGACAAAAATGTTTTTGTAATCTTGATTTTTAGAACGACAATGCTACTTTACCTTTTCATTTTGTTACCCTTATCGGCTAGTCTGGGATAAAACAAGAACTTCAACCATCTATGCATCTCCTCTCTACTTGGTCTACCTATATTTTACTTATGCTTCACAAGTTACAACCCATCCTCTACTCCATCATACCATAGATTTAGTATGTATAACGAGATCTAGGGGGAGGGCTATAGAGAAGAAGCATCCATGGTCCTTAATCAGCTATTGAGAACAAAATTTTCTTGGAGTTGGATAGTTCTCTTTGCTCAACCATAACATAGCATGTAACATGTAAGGAAAAATTAAATGAAAAATTAAAACATATATTGTTGTCATTGACATTCAATTCTGCCATAGGGTACACAATTAGAGTGACAAAGAAACTTGCTATTAGTTTTCAATCCAATCCAACTTCTTTGTTGAACTGTTCTCTCTAATATACTTGCGTGAAGGAGGATTATAAATGGAAACGAAATTGTTTGATAGAGGTGCATGAAAGTGAATTATGGTCCTCAATTCAACAAAGTAAAAAAAAGTTACCATTTAGATTCTTTCCCTTCACCTTTTTTACGGCCTTTCTGTATACATCTCTATTGTTCACTAATTTAGTAACAGATAGAGACCAAACTCAACGTCCAATGTTTTTGGCTTATAAAACAATTTCTTCCTTTTTTTTCTTACATTATCAGTTTTTCCATTGTTAAGTAGGCTAGAATTTATATTAGTTTGAAGAACGTACAGATTCACAAAGATTGAACTTTTCCAAGAACAAGCATCATGTTGCTTTTTAGAAGAGTTGAATAACCCAATTCTTCATTGAGTTTGTAGTGTTTGAAGTTGCCTAGGAACTCATTTTAAGAGGTATTAAATATTATTATACTGGTTAAAAGTTGGATTGGAATTGGGCTAGCAAGCTAACTATAGTTGATGCAGCAAAAAATATCTATGAATTTAGTTATGGCAATTCACACTGAACATTGGAAAGTGGATTTTCTATGTGTCTCCTAAGTTATGCTTCACTATTAAATTCCTCATGTTCAAGCAGATCATGAAAGACTAAAATAGTATTAATTTTGGATGTAAGGATGAAAGTTGGATTGGAATGGGGTTAGCAAGTTAATTGTATTATTATACTCGTTAAAAGTTTAAGAGTCAAGATCAATTTGGGAAACTGCTAAGATGGAAAAGGTGGCATAGTGGCCTAGAGACCCAGCCGCTAAATCATATCCACTGCAAAATAAAGCCTCTCGACTTTACTACGTAAGTAAACATTGAAATTTTGATGTATTAGTACATTTTCAAATGAAAAGAATGACTTATTTTTACATGGCAACATTGAAGGGTTCAATATCTCATAGCCCTTCAAAGTGAAATGAGACCCCACCCTTCAAATTTGATCCCTGCACCACACTATGATATATGAAATTGAGAACATGATGCCTCTTTGTTCATAAAAGCAATGTGCTCTTATAGACAACGTCATTCTCCACATTCTCCGGTTCAGATAAATAAAAAAGATTTTATTCATTCTATTTTGATATTTAAGTGAGAACACCACTCTCTCGTATACATAAATTGAAAAGTAAAAAAAGCAAGTTCTTAAGACCGCTCCATAGATACACATCATCGGTTATTTACATCGTTCTCCGAACTGTACAGTGCGCACTGCGTACATTGGGGATTCGAGCTGCACAGTACGCATTGGGTATTTACATCGTTCCCCGCATTGTACAGATTCCTAGACTACATTTTTCCCCGCATTGTACAGATTCCTAGATTACATTGTTTTCCCAATGACGTCACATCGTTCTCCTGCTTCCTCTCTTTGTACCCGCATTGTCTTTAGAGTCATTTAGAAGTGTCACGTCTTATATTTATTAAAATAGATACCATAACTCCTCCCAATATTACAATAGAATATTTGTCCAAATGTACACACCATAGCTTCTTCAAATAAGGATTATAGTACAATGGTGATCATATGTAGTGTGTAGAGAGACATCATAAGGCCTGGAATTTGATGAGCTACAGCGCATTTTTTCCTTTCCAAGACGTATTTGATACGTGGATTTAAATTTGGAACGTCACCATCTACTGGTTTGCAAAATTCCATCACGTCAAATTGACATTCAACCGCATTGCTTACTCGTCATAATTTTTAATGTCTGGTCCTTAGTGTATATTCTATGATATATATAGTGTATATTCTATGATATATATAGATGGAACTTGGATGGGACCGGCCCCCAAACCCTGGGCCGGGGTGGCAGGTGGTGCATTACATTTTAAGAGGCCACTGTGCCACCTTCACACCCGTTTAATTAAATTCTATACAACAATTAAATGATGCTGCAGCCATAGTTATATAGTGTAACTACATGGTAGAGTGAAAGACCTTCACACCCGTTTAATTAACTTCTATACAACAAGTAAATGATGCTGCAGCCATAGTTATATAGTGTAACTACATGGTAGAGTGAAAGAGGAGTAGGCGGGAAGAGTGAATACCAGATGGTATTCATTAGTGGAGCATTGTAAACGGTGAAGGTTAATTAATTGATCACTGAAAGCAGCCCCGCAGCCTGATCTATTATTTTGCTAATTCATGAATCATTGTTAATATGTGGATTTTAATTTGTTCCACCCATGTACAAGAGTGTTATAAAGAGTCAAAATTACAGAGGACCGGGTTGTTGGAGCAAGCCACCCTACCTATTGTTTGGTTGGTATCACACTGCTATTCTTTCCACCCAAATCAAAGATAAATGATGCTTGTAATTGAATATGTCTAGCCAGATGGCCGAGTTCCTGGTGTAAACCGCGGAGATGCAACAGAACAAGATTGGCGCATGCTTCCTGCCTCTTTTGATAGTCGCCGCCCCTACCTTCTATTAAATTAAGAACTTAGTTTTCATTTGTTCATTCCATCTACGCACTACTACAAGATCGGCATGTTTAAGACATTTTTTAGACAAAAATAACATTTTGTCTTAAATTTTATTCATATTTCTTACAGAATATCTAAAGAATGTTTAAGACGTTTTTAAAGACAAAATTAACATTTTATTTTAAATATCTAATTTATATTGCTTTTAATTTTGTAGTTATTATTTTTTTCACCTCCGAACTGAGGAAAATTGATTTTTAAGAAAGAGAAAGAGAATCGTAGTTTTGCATGATGATTTTTCCATAGCTCGCCCTCATTTGTTCTCAGAGTTCTGAGTGTGTCCTGTTATTAGCGGCGTCTGATCAAAGAGTGACTAGAGCAAGGATGCCATGGATGTTGAAGAGTGATAGTCTGCTACTGAAGACTCATACAAAGGCGGCTTGAACCTACTACCGTCAAGGTTGGTTTTATTTTTTTGCTTTTCATCATTATTCTTAAGCCTTAGTCCAAGTTTAGATATTCGCATCATCGATCTAATTTTCCTTTCTGCATTGCGCATGAAGCTTTAGAACTTGTGCTCAGAGCCTTTAGAAATTTACGAGGAAAGAAGTTGTTTGCTAAAAAAACTCGAAGGGATTGAGAAAGCGAATCCCCTTGCAAGAATCCAGTGTTTTCATAGTCATATTTATAGGTATGGATGTTAACGAAAAGATCCATAGATAGAGAAGTTGTAGTATTAACATAGTTTTGGATTTTTTTTTCATCTGTGGGATTAGTGGACTTTTGGCGATAAATGATAAAGCATCGAGAATTGGAGGAGATAGCCATAGGGTATCTGTACAAATTCGCTCTTGGAGTTCTCCCAATCTAATTCGTGGGTAAGTATTTATTATTGATCACCCTATGAGCATATATAGGGCTGTATTCTACTATCGCTACATCCCCAAATTAAGTACATGCAAAGTTGCAAAGAAGTTCCCTCGCCTTAGCAGCATCGACCTCGATCTGTCGATCGACTGATAACCGAGTAACCCTGAAATCGGAGATCCGTGGGTTGATGGGTCACACAATGGGTGCAAGCAGCCAAGCAGTTGAATCTTGTACCGTATCTCCTTGCTGGGAAATGGTGGCAGTTGATATGTTGTAGTCGCGCTGTTACTGCCGGTGGGATGGTATAATATTAGATTCTTGGGACTAATACATTAACTAGTCGTGATCATCTTGGGATTCACACTGCCGGTGGCCAATGCTTAATCTCACAGTTTTGGATGCCTTTGATAGCTTATGTGTATGGTTCAGGAACATCGATGATAAGGTTGTTTAACAGTAGTTTATAATCCCAATGTTGCTGATCATATGAGTTGACTGTGTTCATCCACGCGATTTTTATTGATTTCTATAAAATTGTCAAATTTTTAAGGAAATTTGAGCAGTAACGAGATGATATGGATGATCTTTAATTGATTGATTCTGCCATGGTTATATAAACTTGTCTTAAGAAATTAATGCTCTAGTGATTCTCTTTTGTCTGTGTTTCAGTCAGGGCATTCCTTCTAAATCGAGTTGAAGTATAACATAACCATGATGATATATCATGAGAGGTTGTGCATCAATTGGTGTTCAAAGCAGCATTCTTATCACAGGTTATGGAAAACAAGTTGACTAGTGTGATCTGTATGCATGGTATTATGTTGTTACAATGCAAAGTTAATATAGAGATGCTAATATCATATGTGTATACAAATTTTATTGATTTAGAGACTTATTCTTTTCTCAGGAAGCCTGAGTATCATGTAGATATGTGATATGTCTTATAGATTGGAGCATAGTAACATAATTCAATTGTATTGGGAGTTATTGTACTGAAATTATATACAATGAAAATTGGTTGCAGTCTCATTCAAAATACCAATTTTCATTGTATATAATTTTCATGAGACTGCAACCAATTTTCATTGTATATAATTTCAGTACAATAACTCCCAATACAGTTGAATTATGATACTATGCTCCAATCTATAAGACATATCACATATCTACATAATACTTAGGCTTCCTGAGAAAAGAATACGTCTCTAAATCAATAAAATTTGTATAATACTAGCATCTCTATATTAACTTTACATTGTCGCAAAATAATACCATGCATACAGATCACACTAGTCAACTTGTTTCTCATAACCTGTGATAACAATGCTGCTTTGAACACCAATTGATGCACAACCTCTCTTGATATATCATCATGGTTATGTTATACTTCAACTCGATTTAGAAGGAATGCCCTTACTGAAACACAGACAAAAGAGAATCACTAGAGCATTAATTTCTTAAGACAAGTTTATATAACCATGGCATAATCAATCAATTAAAGATCATCCATATCATCTCGTTACTGCTCAAATTTCCTTTAAAAATTGACAATTTTATAGAAATCAATAAAAATCGCGTGGATGAACACAGTCAACTCTCATATAATCAGCAACATTGGGATTATAGACTACTGTTAAACAACCTTATCATCGATGTTCCTGAACCATACACATAAGCTATCAAAGGGATCCAAAACTGTGAGATTAAGCATTGGCCACCGGCAGTGTGAATCCCAAGATGATCACGACTAGTTAATGTATTAGTCCCAAGAATCTAATATTATACCATCCCACCGGCAGTAACAGCGCGACTACAACATATCAACTGCCACCATTTCCCAGCAAGGAGATACGGTACAAGATTCAACTGGTTGGCTGCTTGCACCCATTGTGTGACCCATCAACCCACGGATCTCCGATTTCAGGGTTACTCGGTTATCAGTCGGTCGACAGATCGAGGTCGATGCTGCTAAGGCGAGGGAACTTCTTTGCAACTTTGCATGTAGTCAATTTGGGGATGTAGCGATTGTAGAATACAGCCCTATATATGCTCATAGGGTGATCAATAATAAATACTTACCCACGAATTAGATTGGGAGAACTCCAAGAGCGAATTTGTCCAGATACCCTATGGCTCTCTCCTCCAATTCTCGATGCTTTATCATTTATCCCCAAAAGTCCACTAATCCCACAGATGAAAAAAAAATCCAAAACTATGTTAATACTACAACTTCTCTATTTATGGATCTTTTCGTTAACATCCATACCTATAAATATGACTATGAAAACACTGGATTCTTGCAAGGGGATTCGCTTTCTCAATCCCTTGGAGCTTTTTTAGCAAACAAATTCTTTCCTCGTAAATTTCTAAAGGATCTGGGCACAAGTTCTAAAGCTTCATGCGCAATGCAGAAAGGAAAATTAGATCGATGATGCGAATATCTAAACTTGGACTAAGGCTTAAGAATAATGATGAAAAGCAAAAAAATAAAACCAACCTTGAGGGTAGTAGGTTCAAGCCGCCTTTGTATGAGTAGCAGACTATCACTCTTCAACATCCATGGCATCCTTGCTCTAGTCACTCTTTGATCAGACGCCGCTAATAACAGGACACACTCAGAACTCTGAGAACAAATGAGGGCGAGCTATGGAAAAATCATCATGCAAAACTACGATTCTCTTTCTCTTTCTTAAAAATCAATTTTCCTCAGTTCGGAGGTGAAAAAAATAGTGACTCCAAAATTAAAAGCAATATAAATTCTGAAAACCTAAATATATCTAGGAATTCTGAAAACCTAAAAATAAAAGTTACTACAGGGTTAAATGGATCCCATCCATTCTCTTCTATTTGGCATACTGCTGGAAAACGATGAGACCTCACACTCTTCGACTCCACATGTGCCATAACCATGATGAAGAGAGCCCTGGGCTATCCCTTCCAGAAGGCATGAGGAGGCGTGTATATGTTACCATCGTGAACAAAGCCCGTGATACGCTGGCGGTGGGTTAAAAACAAAATAAACTACGTAGTCTAAACAATCTACGATGTGAGCCGGAATAAATGAATTTTTGGAAAAAAAATCCTTCAAAATCCAAGTGAGAGCTATCAAATTTTTTAAACATCTCCAAAACAAACAGCAAATATTAACCTCGGACAGATCTAAAACTACATCCCGACTGTGTTCAGAACACCTCAAAATTATATTTTTTATTTTTATAATATATATATATATATAAAAGAAAAATATGAAAATATCTATATCATACTGATCTAAATTGTTCTAGAGGAAGTCTGAAATTTATAATGATTTCATAAAAATAAAAATACTCTGTTCACATGAAATTCCCATAAAGATCTTTCAACAATTGAAGTGGCCATAAAGGTAAATTAACTAACGGATGCATGCCACAAAGAACCAGTAAACGCGGCAGCCGGCAACCAAACTTTAACGATGAAATTACTGGGTATACATCCTTACCTTTAGCTGCATCTATGGAATGTTCGGCAAATGCAGGAGTTGTCGGTTCAGTGCTCTTCAGCTTTCCTTTACCAGGCTCTACACTGACGGAAACGTCGGCAGTGGCCGCCTTGAACGGCAAAGAGGGCGAGGAGGAGGCCTTAGCAGACAAATCCGCCGACGATGAATCTGTTCGGCGGCATACCGTCGTTTTTTCCAGAGGTGAGGCCATTGCAATAGATTTGCAAATACAAGGAAGTTGTCCAAGTTGTCCTTCTTTCTTATAATCCCACTGGTTTTACAATCTGATACACAGCAAGCCTCCGAGCTTCCCAGCTCTTCCACACACAAGCAAGGCTTCCGCGCTACCCACCTCTTCCTTGAAACAATTCGAGACACAAGCGCAGAGACACAAGCGCAAACGCAACGCTACCCACCTCTGTTTCACATCCAGAAACAAGCCCAATACAGAAATAAGGCCTTCCTTCTAAACAAGCGACGTCGAGAGGGGTTGCATTCTTATGCTCATAAGAAATGGGGTTGCAATGGGAGTGAACAGTGGTGCGTACGCATAAAAAATTAATAAAAGTCGTCGAGAGGGGTTGCATTCTTATGCTCATAAGAAATGGGGTTGCAATGGGAGTGAACAGTGGGGGGTGAACAGTGGGGGGTGCAATGGGGATGAGTGTACGCATAAAAAATTAATAAAAGTCGTTTACATCCAAACGCAATGGGGGTGCAATGGGGGTGAACAGTGGTGCGTACGCATAGAAAATTAATAAAAGTCGTTTACATCCAAACGCAATGGGGGTGCAATGGGGGTGAACAGTGGTGCGTACGCATAAAAAATTAATAAAAGTCGTTTACATCCAAACGCAATGGGGGTGACCAGTGGTGGAACGGCAGACCAGTAGTTGAGATAGGGTAAGCAATAGTAATAATGGAAATAGTAATTGAATTTCATAGAATCATCTGAGTAGAATATATGAGTTAGATTTGACTACTTTGTAAATATGAAAAATGTATAAAATTATAGTGGTGTACATACATGAACAAATAACATACATAAGTGATAATTAAACTAAAATTAAAAAAATTATTAAAATTTAATTATCGCTTCAAAAATGTCTTAGAGATATATGAACAACCAAAACTAATTCTTAATAAGTAGGAGATACATGAAGAACTAAAACTCATTCTTAATAAGTAAAGTAGAATTTGAAAATCATGAAGGTTTAATCATCACTCCAAAAATGTCTTATCAAGTCATGCACCACTTCAAAAATACCTTATCCATCAATGTATAGAGATACATGAAGAACAAGAACTAGATTCCTAGAAGCATTTATTATCACACTCATTAATAACCCACCCATTCTAAAAGTAAGCTAAAAAATAGTTTGAATGAAGCCTACATTCCTCAACTAAGACTGCTTTTAGCCATCCTACATTCATGAACTAGGCTTGCATTTAGCCACTTCATTATACAAAAGCAATATCAATAATGGATATTTTAAATGTAAATGGTTTAACCAAATAGTACATTATATGAAATCCATTATGGGTATTTTGTTTATGGAAACTGTGCTAATCTAAGTGTTGAACCACATAACCAATCAAGACTTTGTAGCCTTCAATTCATGAAGCCCCAAACTATTTTATTTTATTTTTCATTTTAAAATGTATAAGAGTTAAAAATAGTATAATCAAATGTTATCACCTCATCAAAATTAAAATAAATACAATATTCATAATTGTAAAATAATATTTTAATAAATACAATATTCATAATTGTAAAATAATATTTTAATAAATACAATATTCATAATTGTAAAATAATATTTTTCTACTTACGAAGTAACTTTGATGATTTTTATATTATAAAATAATTAGATTCATTTAATTTGAATATATTTAATATGAAATAGGTTGATTTAAGTTTCATAGTGAAATACATTATACCAAAATTCAAATGATGTAAAAATTATCAAGTCAATCTCCAACCAATCTTGGACATCAACAAATGATGTTTTAAATGAAGACATTGAAATTTTGCAAGATGCTACATATAAGATGGTGATATTAAAGAGATGCATTTTTTTCAATATTGGGGTGATGAGGCTCCCATGTTCATCATACCAACCATGAACATGTCCTTTAAACTTCCAATATTGACCATGAAGTGAATAAAGTGCTATAATCTCCTGGTGAGTTTCCATAATGTCATGGCCTTAGATCCCAAACACATGATTTTCCTTCCTTACTTCATATATCTAGTGCATAATGAAGGACTCCTATATGTGTTCATGTGAATGAAATTGTCCTAGCGACCCTTGAAGCTATGGTACCTAAATGAACTATTGATTGGAAGTGAAACAAAATTATTCAAGTCTTTTTTGAGAATAAAAGCAATGCATCTAAATGTTAGTTATGTATGGCCTTGTTAAAATCACACATTTTAGTTGTTTTTAGGAAAACTCTTTGCATAAGGGCAATTAAAAGTTAGATACACTAATTATGTTGATAGAAATCTTCATGCTACTTATAGTGCAATTGGAAAGAATGTTCATTCATAAGGTCTTAATGAAGCTCGTTATGTATTGCCAGAATTGATTGTAAGTAAGACCATAAGGAAACATCGTTTTCTTACACACATATCTAAAGTTTTTAAAGTAACTGTTAGAAACCTTCAAAAGAATTCTATTAGAATATAAATCCTCAACAACCCTGATCGAACATATTATTCGACCTTTGTTGGTATGCTTCCTCATTCCAATATGAAGCTAATTGAATTTGTAAAGGGATTAGTCCAATTTTTTTGGAAAGAACATACCAATCCTTCATCCAATAAAAAGGATGTTCCAAAGTTTAGAAGAGGTTCTAATGACCATGAACCCCACATTAAACACTTTCTTAACACATCATAGAAACAAATCTATGATAGATTTAAAAATGAGCACAAGGAGTTGAACCCAGGCTAGCGATCCCTTAAGAAATGAAAAACTTGGTATGTTAGCATATACACAAATCATAACTAATGTTGTTGTAGATCGCATGCATATCATTGCAACATAGTGTGTGGAACTTATGGATTTCATTCAGTTTGAACCTTAGACAACCTTGTGTTTGAAATATGGATGAGAAAACTTGCATGCTTTTGTGGACCATGTAGTAGCAGTGAATGGGATGATTGTAAATTCAAAGACTGGGTTGACACATGGGATGGAGTATCACTTGCAATAGACCCATGGGTAATTGTTGAAACAACCTAGTTGGTGAGTCTTCTATTTCACCAGAATATGATCATATCTTCAATCTTGTACAAATAGGTACGTTATAGTTGAAAACACTTCAATATATAATGGTAAGAATCCATTACAGTTTGTTATATAACTATCTTGTCAAACATCTACATACATGTATTTGACCATGCATTTCATCTTTGTAAGATACATAGATCCAATGTTTTCCTCCAAAGGCAATGAATGGGGTGTTGATTATTAGTTGGAACGGGGAAGCAAACCCTCAATACATTGGTGATTGATGATGAATGCAATGAGTTTTTTACTGGCTTGATGGTTGTTAAGGGTGAATACTTGACATTGGACCAAAAATCAAGTAATACCAATGGTTACATATTCATGGATTACAAACCAGGTAAATTGGTATGCCACTTTACAAACATAGTCATTGGTACAAGTATCCAACTACAAACAATGGTTAGAAAGAACTCATTGAAGATACGATACTTTCTCCCTCAATTAGAGCACAATATATTGATGGAGACCATTAGTAACAAAGATGATCCAAATGTCCTACTTGAATGACATCAATTAATTAGAGAAGACTGGAATGTTTGAAAGGGAGTGTTCTATATTGAGGTACCTATATTTTCATGTTATTTTTCAATGCATTTACATATGACTCTATCTGTTTTAGTGCAAAATTTTAACACTATTACCCCTTTGTGTGCCCAAGTTATACTAAGAATTAAAATTGTAGTGATGAAGTGCTCAACAATCAAAACCCTTTTTTTATATTTAATGGACTCATCGATTCAAAATTATGTTGGTTAGTGACATTATGCTTGATGTATTTCTATATATGAAGCGAACTCGCACTATATTTTAAAATAATTTTGATTTTACTATGTGGTTATAAGAAGTGAGCATTATCATGGAGCATAGTTGTAGCTATCTAGAATTTATGTTTGGGATTTGTTAATTGCTGTGCTTATTATATAATATGCAATAATATAAGGACTGGAAGGAGTCATGATATCTTGGAAAGATAGGGAAGATAGCAATTTCGTGGGAATGAAAGGAGTCATGATACTTTGGAAAGATAGAGAAGATAGAAAATGCTTAAAATAAGTTCAATAGGAATTTTTATTTGGGTATACAAAATGTAAGTGCAAGGAACAAACTACATGGTTGCAGGGGTTTATCTTATGTTAAGTTAGTTTGAGTAAGTATATTTTCATAAATGTAATGTATGAGATAAGGCTCTAAGTAGAGTGTTTTGCACATGATTATGAGATAAGACTCTATGTATATATTCCCTATCTTTCAAAAGTATCACAACTCCTTTTATTCGTGATTAAGGATTCGTACTCTCTGTACTCACAATCATAATCTGCTTGACCAAACAATCTATTCTCTATAGCATAATCATAGGTTGTTTCTACATCGGAGTTGTGTTTAAACACAACCTGAGCAAACCCTGAATTAAAATAAATTATTGTTCCTAAAACATCAAAAGGCCCAAAGCATGCAAACTTTACTTTCAGATTCATTACAGAAGGTAATGAAAATACCTGAGGAAATTTCATGCAAAGTGCCATTGGTCCTTCAATTGCTTTGGATGAATCATATGACCTCTCAAAGGACGATTTACTAGGCTTTATCTACTCCTGCACTGATTCTTTTGAATCCTCTCTTGAAAGGATTAATAATTTGTGGACACTAGGTTTTAAACGAGACTTCTTTGATAGTATGTAATCCAAATATTTTAGCTCCCTTAACCTTTTCAAAGAACTAGAACCATCAGAATGCACATCCAACTTCCGTTTCCTATTTTCCTTTTCCTGGAGACCTTGACTTCTACCACTTTTATAGGCATGCGGCATAGAATTTTGCACCTTGGAATTTGTTAGGGGAGAAAGTTCATTTATTTTGAATTGCGATTTTCATCAGCTAAGGCATCCTTGACATTAGTATCATTTTATTCTCACAATGATAACAAGAGCTCAGATTCCCTTCTAGCATTTTTGCTTTTAGTATCCTGATCATCACTAACCTCGTGTAAGTATTGAACATTTTTTATGCCTCCAAAGATGACAATGAAGTCAAACTATTCTGATAAACCAGAGATCTGAACTTTAGGAATAAATGATATACCTTTAAAGGACAGTCCCTTTCAATCCCATAAAAAGGATCCAATGCAAGGGATAGAAAATCATTTAAAAGTGGTCAAAGAAGAGATCCAAATTTTTTAGAATGCACTTCTCTACATAGGAACTCATCACCTTTAGATTGATCAGACAACATGAGGGGACATCCTTTATTATCTTCTGTCAATGCATCCCTTCTATGACTATGAGAAGTATAATTGACCACAACTATACCTGTTCTTGCATGCTTAGGTTCTTCAACAACACTTTTCGCCATCTCATTAACCTTACGCATTTTCTCAGTTGCCTCTATTTCATCAGACAATTTTGTCATATTCTTATGATTTTATTTTCTTAGGTAACTCCTACTACTAGGGGTATCTTGCAAACCTAAATATTTTGCAAATTTCACAAGTCTCTTAAATCCTTTTGTTTTCCTACTAACTTCATAATCTAAATTGGCCTCATCTCTGAATTTGGTAGAACATCAATTTCACCAATATGTAAGTTTTAAACTTGTGCATAGAAGCAAAGCATACAATTTATTTTAAGCAAAAAATAGACTACACCACATCATTCACACATAATACACATAGATTTACCTTGGAAACCCTTAACTGGGAAAACCAACAAAACTTAGAGCCACACCTCTTATTTTCTCATACTCATTATGAATCACTCACAATACAATATAAGTATTATGTAGCATCCAATACCTTGATCCATTAACCTAGATTAGAAAATAGAACCCAATACATTAACTGGGATTAAATTACATATTTTTAGACAATTCCCAAAAATAGCCGAAAACAACCCAAAAACATTTGGCACTTATTGATCCAAATTTTAGGGGGCATATGGTCTAAATTCGGATGTATAAGTCATAAAAGCATTAAACGGAGATGCCACCCTCTCCCATTCATCATAAAAGCATTAAATGGAGAGGCCATCCTCTCCCATCCATGGTTTTGGAATCTTCCATGCAGCCCACAATTTAGAATACACCCATCCATGGTAGTTGGTAGCCCATAGTTTTATTCCATGGTATGGCTTCAAGGCACATTTTAATAATGTTATATAAAGGGATTTATGCCTTCTCAATAAAGCAAGCTATTATTTTTGGCATCCTACATTTCTCTTATTTTATTGCGTTATTATTGGGTTATTAGTTCTGAGGGCCTTTCTTAGTATAGTTTGAGAGGTGAGGCTCAAAGAACCCTCTTTGAGCCTCACCCCTCCATGTGGCATATTTACTCTATATTTCTCTGTCTAGGCTTTTCACAACCCAGATATCGCTACTGTTTCTTTCTCACAACTAATCCATATTCCACTTCAGCTTTGAGGCTATCTCTTCTCCTCCTCTCTCATCATTCAACTCTTTCATATCTCATCCCCCAAGATATGGATCAGTGGCATCAGAATAGGTATGCTCTCCATCAGAACAAGGGTTTGAAGCTTACTGCGGGTTCACATATATCTATAACCTCGGATCTTCATTCACCATTACAAAGAGAACCATACATGGATCTAATACATCCATTGGTATGCAACATTTTCAATAATTTTACAGGGTTTCCATGCTTCCCATGGAGGTTCCACAACCTCAGCAACAACCCATGCTGCTCTACAAACCCTTGGCTCTCTACTTTTGGCACTCTCACATTCAAAAAACTTTAGAGGGATTTCGTGAACTCTACAATATGTTTTATAGGGTTTACCATAGCACTTTTCAAAAAAAATTCCATCATCTCAAATGGAATTTCGAGGAATTTTATTTCGTTTCCTGGTTTGTAAGATATGCTTGTTTGAAGTAGCACATGTTTGTAGACAATGTGGTCTCACGTACAACCACTTTAAACAAGTGATACAAAAACCACATAACATTTCAAAGGATCTAACATATCTCATTGGAAAGGTATTTCCATGAGCTAAAATGGGTATTTCATGGTTTTTCATTTGGATTCCTGGTTTGAGAGATATCGTAGATTGAAGCAACATATGTCTGCAAAATAGTGCACGTGCATCACTAGATATTCACCAAAACTTTTCTCACTCCCTAGGACACCACAAAGAAAGTATGTTATATGGATGGATAGATCTATTCGATATCTCAAATGGGTCTTCAACGGAATTCAATTTCATCGACTGTATTAGAATCTATGAATGGATTTGCAGCAAGACATCAACTGCACCAAATATCATGAATTTTTCAATTTTTGGAATTTTATTAAATCCTATTGTAATCATGGTCATGGTTTAACCACACAAAAACCATGGTTATGGATCCACCACAAAAAATCCACGGTTATGGGGAAACCACACAAAAGTCACAATTATTGTTATCTATCAAATTGGCACTTCTCTGGGCGTGACGACACTGAAATGTCGCTCACAGAAAAAGACATTATGGATTGAAGAGCCATAATTTTTTATAGATGCATATGACCTTGATAATTCATTGTTTCTCCAGTTCATTCCATTTTTGTGATACATATTTAGGACCTAACCGCAACTCCCTAACTAACATCTCATGGGTCACCCGTTGGTGCTCCACTAACCACTTGCAGTTTTCCCTAAAAATGTTGTGCTCGCTACTTTCCTGTATCTTAATCACAAGTTAAACTCCTGTTGTTAGGTTTATACTTGCGGATTTGGTGCAGGGGGGATGACCACAGCCCGTCCAACCCACACCTTCCTAGGAAATAGGGTGATTCTCTGAAATCGAACCCCCAAACTTAACTGAAAACCACCTAGATCTTCTCAATGGTGGCCTTTCTCTCCAAATTGGGATTTCCGCAAGCTTCTGGCAGTCAGAACTGACCTTCCGTAATAATCTTGCGAAACCACCTTCTTTCTACAACTTGCGCGGTCTTCTGCAATGATCCTTCCGCAATGGCCTTCCCGCAACGGTCCTTCCACAATGCGTCCTTCCGCAACCACCTTTTTGCAACTCCCCTTCCGCAACACTCCATTCTACAACTTGCGGATTGCGGGTGCGTCTTTCGTGTTTTCTTGAAAGAGATTTCCGCAAGTCTCTTCCGCAATGCGGTTTCCGCAACTCGAGCCGTTAACTCCCGGGCTCTTTCCTTTCACGGAACGCGATCTCGATCGTCGATCTTTTGCGGATGGAATCATGTCCATTGATATTTGATCAGTGTGGAACACTTTGATTTTGCGTGCGAAGATGCTAACTCCGATGCAAATTCACTTGATCGATGCTTCTCCGTTGTTTATCTTCCTTTCAGCTTGGATCTGAGCCGTCCAACCTGTGTTGCGTGAATCGACTGCGACTCTGCGATTTTCTCATCGATTGATCATAGAATCTATCAATCCAACCCAATCTTCGTTCGGATGTTGATAGAAACTAAAGATAAACAGGAAATTTACTCAAACTACTTAATGGCGGTCGGTCTGCAAATGATTTGGGTTTTTTTAATTGCATATGGAAATCACATAGATGCGAAATAGAGACTCATTCACAAAGAAATCAGGCCAATAATTGCACACAACTCTACCTGACAGAATCTCAGATCATTCTTTATTCAAGATGCACAGTAACCCAATCAAACACACAGAACTTCCAATTACACTAACAGATAGCTAGAAAATGTACATTCCAACCAAAACGACCCCCCCCTTCTCATTTAGCTCTACCCTTTTTATCCATTCGGTTCCCAAAAACAGAATGGCTGAATCAGCAAAACAAACTAACAACCTCACTCTCCCCATCAGTGGAGGAGTCACTACCATCCTACAAAAGATTAGCTAACTGGCTCGACCTCCACGCAGGGAGTATCAAATTACCACTATGTTCCAAAATTGACAATGCACAAGGTGGTTACATATTCTGCAGATTAAAATGTCAAACAGAATATATATATATATATATACATATACATACATATATATATATATATATATATATATATATATATATATATATATATATATATATATATATATATATATATACTTATACTTTCCACATCAGGACAGCTCGTCCTCATGCTAGCCACAACATGTGAACATGTAATCACATTGCTAAATTAGCATTGATGCTCCTACATCAGACTCCCAAGGTTAAAAATTCTGAACCCTTGTTCAGTAAGTCAGCTACTGAGAAACCCTTTTCCTCCAATTATTTAGCATCCATCCATGTAGAATCCTCTACAGGATGTCCCTTCCATTTGATCAAGTATTCAAAGTAGTCTCTCTGTATAGTACTCTTTGTCACTCTAGTATCCAAGATTGACTCAACTTTTGATGGCTGGGCCATAGGCATCTGCTTTAGCCACTGAATATCTTCTACTTTAGGCACTTGTCCTATATCATCTATCACATAAGTATACAGGTTTGCAACATTAAAAATAGGTGATATACCAATCCCTGTTGGCATTTCCAGTTCATAGGTATTTGCTGAATTGTTTTTGAGTATCTGCAGGGTCCAATATTTTTCATTTTCAACTTGTTATACTCTCCTTTTGGAAATCTCTCCTTCCTTAGATGTGCTATAACCAAATCTACTACCTCATAGTTTTTCTCTCTTCTCTTGGAATCTGCTCTTGTTTTCTAGCTATTGTTACTCTGCTGCAACCTTGCTTTAACTTGCTCTTGTAGTTCACTAATCCTTGTTGCAAACTCTTCTCCATCTGTGCTTCTCTTCTCCATTTCACCCAAATCATGAAGTTCACACACTCCTCTTGGGTGCATTCCATACAACATTTGGAATGGACTCATTCCTATTTTTCGGTTTGGTTTATCATTATATGCAAACTCTGCTTGAGCTAGCACTTTATCCCATTTCTTTGTATTCCCTCCAATCAGACTTCTCAACATGTTACCTAGACTCCTATTTACTACCCCAGTTTGTCCATAAGACTGTGGATGATATGCTGAACTGAAGTTCAACTTGGTACCCAACTTCTTCCACAAGGTCTTCAAGAAATGACCTGTGAACTTCACATCTCTGTCAGATACAATGCTCTTAGGTAAACCATGTAGCTTCACAAATTCATTAAAAAACAAGTTAGTAATGTGTGTGGCATCACTAGTCTTATAACATGGAATGAAATGTGGCATATTAGTAAATCTATCCACAACTACAAAAATATAATCATTTCCCTTCTGAGTTTTTGGCAAAATGAAATCCATACTCACAGAATCCCAAGGCCTAGTTGAATAGGAAATGGTGTGTACAAGCCTGTGTTTTGGCTCCTTCCCTTGGCATGCTGCCATACCGTACATATGCTCACAAATATTTAAACTTCATACCTCATCTTTGGCCAAAAATAAAAATGGCTTAACTGTCCAAAGGTTTTATCACTTCCAAAGTGACTTTCCATTCCTCCACTATGTTTCTCCTGTATCAAGTTCTCCCTCATGGAACATTTGGGAATACAGAGTTTATTGTTTTTAAAGAGTAGACCATTCTGCAACATATACTCCATCCATGGCTCTCTGTCCACCTCCACAGGATTCTTACAAACTCTGTATGCATTTTGAAAGTCAATGCCACTCTCATACAAACCTCTTAAGTTCTCAAATCCTAAGACTTGGATCTAATTTTCTTGCACCATCAATTGCCTCCTGCTTAAGGCATCGGCTACTCGATTTGATTGCCCACTTATGTGCTTTATCACGAAGGTAAATTTTTGCATGAACTCAACCCACTTGACATGCTTCTGATTCAACTTAGGTTGTTGCATGATGTACTGCAATGCATGGTTATCAGAAAACAAAACAAACTCTCTAGGCATCAGATAATGTCTCCAATGCTTTAGTGATTGGTCAACAACATAGAATTCTTTGTCATAAGATGAATACTTCTGTTTTGAATCATTCAACTTCTCGCTAAAATATTCTATAATTATGTCTTCCTGACTGAGTACAATTCCAATTGCTACTCCACTGGAATCACATTTCACTTGGAAAGGATGTTTGAAATCTCGTTATTTCAATACTGGTTGCTTAGTAATCCTCTTATTCAAGAACTGAAAGTTACTTTCAGCCTCTGCTGTCCATTTAAATGGTTGCTTATCCTTCCAAATTATTTCAATGATAGATGAACAAATACCATTGAAATTCTTTATAAACTCCCTATAAAAACTTTCCAATCCATGGAAACTCCTTACCTCAAAAATACTCCGAGGTGAAGGCCAATCAATGATTGCTTGCACCTTTTCTGGATCCATCTTCAATCCATATCTTGAGATAACAAAACCCAAATACACTAGTTTTGATTTCATAAATGTACACTTCTTCACATTCACCAACAAAATTTCCTTTTGCAATTTCTCTAAGACACATCTTAGATGCTTCAAGTGTTCTTTTTCTATTTTATTGAAAATCATAATATCATCAAGGTAAACTATCACAAACTTACCTATGAAATCTCTCAAGACTTCATTCATCAATCTCATGGAAGTGCTTGGTGCATTGGACAGTCTGAATGGCATAATCAGCCACTCATACAACCCATCATTGGTCTTAAAGGTTGTCTTCCACTCATCTCCTTCTCGAATTTTGATCTGATGGTATCCACTCTTCAGATCTAATTTTGAAAAACATGTTGCTCCACTCAGGAAATCCATCATGTCATCCATCCCGAGTAATGGAAATCTATATCTAATGGTAATCTTGTTAATTTCTATGGAGTCAGTGCACATCCTCCATTCACCATCCTTCTTTGGGATAATTATTGTTGGTACTGCACATGGAATCAGACTTTTCTTAACCAACCCCTTGTTTAACAATCCTTTTACTTTCCTTCTAACTTCTTCATTCTCTTGAGGTGTCAATCTATATGCTTCCTTGTTTGGTAAGCTTGATCCAGGAATAAAATCATCTACCACAATGTCACTAAAATCTCCTAGAAGAATATGACAAACATCCATGGGCATAACATCACATACAATATTGTCCTTATATGTACCTACTTGAAACTCAACTTCACATTGTTCACTTACCAAGATTTGATGTCCTTTATGCAGCCAGGATACTTTGTATGGAACATGTTGTTTGGTCCTCTTCAGAATCAGTTTCTCCACCATATCTGTGGAAACAAGATTGTCAGTGCTCCACTATTAATCACCATCTTCCAACACTTCCCTCTGACTTTACACATGGTCTTGAATAAATCCTTCCTTTGAGCTGGTTCCACTTCCTCCTTTTCAGGTTTCAATAAGACACTGTTCATCATCAAATACTCTCCCTTCTCTGGAATATTCTCGGCAATTGTCATCGGCTCTTGTTGCTGCTAATTCTGAGCTACATAGGTTCCTCTTTGTCCTATGTCTTCATTCTCTGGACACTCAAAGGATCTGTGTCCCAATTTGTTACACTTGTAACACCTGTAGACAATTTCTCTGCCTATTCCTCTACCCGTACCTCCTTGGTAAGGTCTTCTCCCTCTTAGGTCACCTCCTCTACCTTGGTGCCCTTGCTGGTTTAAGTTACTGGGTCTTCCTATTCAGGCTACAAACCTTCCTCTTCCATCTATTTTCCCCCTTCCTCGGGATGAACCTATTCCCCTATTGAAATTATGTTTTCTCAATAATTTCTCTTCTTCTCTCAAGGCACATTGGTATGCCTCTTCCATGGTTCTCGGTGATATCATGCTGATCTCATCTTATTCCTGAAACAAGATTTCTCAGGATGGGTACCTTTTCAACAATAAGAACACTTAGATTTCTCCTTTTTATTCTTCATCTTCTTGGCTTTGGAATCTTCATGTCATGAACCAAAAATTTGTAAAAATTTAATTTTTTTCTAAGTGGTCTTATTTCCCCTCCAATTGGTCTAATTGCCATTAAAATGCTTTGCGGAATTATAAATATATAATCAGTATCGAAATTTCTATTTAATAAATGCGACATGTAATGCTCCATAAAATTTATCATTGAATATTTATGCAAGGGTGTTAGTACATACTTACAACAGGTGGAAATTACCTTTTTAATCTTAAGTGATTCTTATGCACTTCATTGGTTCTCGTATGAAACCTTCGTATGTAGGGACCAATGTGATTCTATACTATGTTTACAAAAATATAATTTCAACCATAGAGACCTTCCAAACATTGCTAACATACTAGCACATATTAAAATATTACCATTCTAAATTGAAGAATTACAAACTTGAATCAACATGATACTTACATCTTTATGGTTCTTATTTGAACACATGAAATATCCCTTAACACCATTTAACATGAAATATCCTTTGCCACGATGCATTTGACAAATGTATTATAAACATCAACTATTAAAATAACACATATGAGAGGAAAACAATACAATCGCCATGAAGGCACATACACATATAGCAAAGGCCATAGGCAAATGAACGATACCAAAAGTAACGTGGTTCACCCGTACACGGGCTAGTCCACAAAAATGTGTGCATCATTTATTATTAGGCAAAAAGTAATAGGATTACAACGAGCAACATGGTTGCTGCAACAAGATTCATTCTCCTTCCGTCAAGCCTCTATCACATAGAGCTTTTCATGAATCAAGCATATATATATAATACCCTAAATTGAATCCTAATTAACTTCAAGGAAGCAAATAGCCGTAACAAAAGGGCTAGAAGAGGATCTTATTTTCACACAAAAATATACATAAACTAGCACCTAGATAATTTATGAAATTCTTGTTTAATCATAATAGTACTTGGATAGCTATATTTATCTCCCTAAGTTTCTCTTAACATTCTCAATTAGTACATAAAACTATTTGAGACACACTTATCAATCTTCATAAGTCTTTATTAATATCTATTGATATCTTAGATAAGTAACTTGTAGGTAATCTTAACCCCATTATATATTGATATAACATTTTGATAAGTGCTAAAATAAATAACATGGTCCAATTAAATATAAAGAAATTTTCATAAATTCCTATTAGTTTTGATTCTTTATAAATACATGATGCTTTATAAATATCTAAAGGCATCTCTATATATAATATCGATATATACAATATTACATAAGATATCCCTTGCAACTATGATATATATATAAATATGAAATAAAACTGGGTAGATTGTTTTTGGGAAGTAATACATAAATTTTACTTATAGTACCTCTCTTAATCGACCCTATTAATATATGCTCAAATATTTGTAAAAAAAAATAATATTCCTATCAAGGTGGATTATGCACTACGAATTATCATTAATAAAGAAAATATAGCAGAGATTAACATATGAAATTCCCATACCTTTATATTGATGACCGTATCTAGTAGGAATTTCAAAGGATTGGTCTCCCAAGGAGCCGTCCTCGTCAATAAAACCAGTGTACATGATTATAACTACATAAACATTTGGAATCCATAGGTATAAATAGAAAATACCATAAACTCTGTTTCTTATCACTATTTATTTAAGAGAACATTTCTTATCACTATTTATTTAAGAGAACAAATCCATATTTTGAACATTATAACTTCTGTACTTGAGCCGGGGTTAGACTATGCTGATTAACCATAAGGTACAACGATCTAAACTTATAATAAAAAGAAATACAGCGATCCAGACACTGTTGAATAACCAACAAAAATACCACGATTTGTACGGCATCCACTCTTTTGTTTAGCAGAGATCTGCAGACCTCAAGGTACACCAAAGAAATTATACCGACACGTTTTCAAGTCTAGATATTTCTTGACAGGGAAATTTTCTAATCAAACATAGTCATACAGAAATCTTGTTGTTCCAAAACTAATTCGTCAGCAAAATGGAGGGCATAGATCATATCTGGCAACCATATTCCACAAAAATAGAATTACCATTTTCAGCTATCATACAGTTCCCCAACCTCCTACAACTATGAGAATGGACGGCTATTTAAGATTGTTGAGAAGGTTCACTATCAAAATCCCTTCTAACGCAGACTCTATAAACATTTAAACTCTTGCTAAAGTGTAGAAACAAACACTTATGTAAAAGAAAGCAGCCATTCCAAAGATGGCAACTGCCAAGGTAATCATCAATGCAAAGCTTGTAAATAGCTAGAGAAATATTTAATCATTCACAGAAAGGATACCGATCTAAGCTAAATTGGGTGCCCTACAAAGTTAAGGTGGAAACTCCGCGCCCAAACATCAGAGCGTGTACCTGATTAGAAATCATACAGTATATATTTAAATAAACAAGGATTTGGATCGATATTACCAGTTATTTCAGAGAACACCTGAAACAAGCTCGCTCCGTACCGTCCTTCAACTCCCTTTCAATAAGCGGAAGTACCCCAGAAGGGATGCCCTCCAACTGGACCGTAACTTGATTGTTTCAAATACCAACAAATTTTATACAGTAATACACAGAAGTAACATTACTATGTGCAACGCATTTAGAAGGGCACTTTACAGATCGCTATCTTCGATCTACTAGAGAGATTTATTCCATATTCGATTTGTGGGTAAAACCTCTAACGCAGAAATAAAACCAATTCAAGACTTAAAAAAAAAACATCACTTCCACAGAAGTCATTAACCATAGATCTGATACATATATTGTTTTTATGACCGAAACGTGGGTGTGATTCCCACCACAGGGATAAAAACCAGTTTAATACTTTTAATAACAACAATGCTTCCTCGGAAGCCATATTAAACTTAGATCTAGTACTGAGATAGACTCTGTTTGGTCGAATCACGGCGAAACCATCCAACATAGGGATTAAACCTATTTTAATAAATTTAACTTTAGGTCGTTTTGTTCAACCATCCTACCAAAGAGACTAACTCTATTCCAATGATCCGCCTGATTTGATATTTCACTTCTAAAGTACCATAAACAAAGGATGAGGTTTAAAAATCTCATAAGGTAAATAACACAGAGAAATCACGTTATCTAAAAGGTTACAACTACTGAACGGAGGTAAACATCATATGTCAATCATAGGGATACAACGCATCTTTAGTTGACTATAACTTAAAAGTAGAGGAAGCACCTCACAATGCCTACACCCACCGAGATATTACACGACAAATTTGCAAAAACTAGAACAGAGGTAAAATAACAAACTCGTAAGGAAGTCCGACACAAAGATATCATTTTCTTTCCTGGGAGTGATTTGTTACTGACCTGATGCCATCGCAGTGTCCTCTATAAGGAATGGTTTTCCAATCCGCTTTATTGTAGAGCTACACCAACACAGATCTACACCATCGTAGATCCCCCTTCCCAGACTTTTACTATGCATCCCCTTTATCGCAACATTTACCAGAAGTTAGATCACCAACCAGAAAATTAAGATCAGATTCCCTAATGCAGATCTCTACTCGACAGGAGATCTCCCACATCGTACCCCTCCGGTGAGTATTCACCTCACCCCAATTTAAACACTTCCCTCCTTGCTAAATCCTCTCGGAGGCATAGCCTTGGATTCCTAACAAGTTTAACTGTGGTTTTCAAGTTTGTCATTCCACTAAGGAGATGATCTTGCAAATATTCCTCCACCATATTGTTCTCCAATCACTTCCTTCATACCATGATTTGTTCGCTTTAGTTTTTAGGGTGGATATCTCTCTCCAAGTGGCAATGGTTATAAACCAAGGAGACAAGCTCTTGAATTCTTTCAACCACGTCGCTAAGTTTTAAACTACCCGTTTAAGTGCATAAACACTACAATTTTAGTAATAATAAATGTGCCTAATCTGGTTAAGTTGTACGTAGGTGTTCATTTATGTATCTTCATATATGCCTCTATGTAACTCTCTAACTCCTTTATCAATTCTTGTATATATATATATATATATATATATATTTTTTTTTTTTTTTCTTCTTCTTTATAATATCATCCCTTCGTGAATGTATCTAGCTTATAAGTTTGTTTAGCCCTAAATAAAGTGTTTATCCTTCCTCCAATATATATATATATATATATATATATATGTATGTATATGTATATAAGTACTTAATTTAAGTAATGTTGAATAGAAAATGTTAGACTCACTTATATATATAAAACTTATGTATATAACATACCCTTATAATTAGATGCTCAATTGGTATTATAGTTATCAAAATCAAGGTTACACTTTTATTCATTTTAAGTGTACATATATATATATTTCAATAGGTTAATATTTTAAATAAAAATGTATATTTATAGATATGTATGTGGGTAAATTATACTCATCGCTTAATCTCCTAATATCATTATGTTTTGCAAGTAATTTATTTTACTAAATAATTGTAATGACCTTGCGATATCCAAGGTTCAACTTAACCACTCTAGTTACGTCGATTTACTTTTGCTGCAATGCTAGTATCACTAGAATGATCCTTTATCGTTATTCATTAATCCCCTAGTGAATTTAGTTGTCGTCTTGTAGACGCGTCATCCAGAAGTCTCCTAAGTGTAAAATAACACTTACAAACAAAATAGTAGTTTCCTCGTCCACTGGTGGGGCCTTGGCCTTGAGCTCTTCACCAGGGTCGCTTACAAAATTTATAATTACATTTACAAGAGTAATAACAATAGGGGTCAAATTTGATGGATGTTACACTTCATCAGAGTCCTCTTCATCTAACAACATCCTTTGTTTTCCTTTGGATGTAACTTGGAATTATTTGCTCCATGAGAAACAAGTGCAAGATCCTTGGATGGAGTTAGAGCCCTCATTTGAACTAGCTTGTACTTCTCCTTAGTGAGTGATTCAATGAATGCATCCAAGGTTGGCATCTTCTAGTTGAGGACTGCAAGTTTTGCAGTATGAAATGTAGACACAAACACTGAACTCAGTTTTGACAGAATGGTAAGGATTAGCTGCTCATCCTTCTTATCTATGCCACACTGCTTGAGTTGAAGCACTATGTTCTTGAATATTGAGATGAATTCTTTCATTGAATCAAAATTTGTTGGACTAAGTGAGATCAACTCAATATCCAATAGATGACATCTGAGCTCATCTTGCTTTCCAAAGAGAGACTCTAGCTTTGTCCATACTTGATTTGGAGTGGTTAGAGTATAAATATGGAATAGAATATTTGGAGAGACAGAGAGACAAAGACAACCATAAGCTTCATCAATCCTATTGAACCATTTGGATTTTAGTGCAACAACTCCTGGCTCAGTTTCAAGCCCCATAGTGACTCTATAAAGTCCTTTACTTCGAAGCTAGATGACCATATGCACCTTCCAGTCAAAGTATTTGAAGGGAGCAAGAATCACAACTTTAGCTTGATTTTGATCCATGTTGGTGCACTCCTGGTGATGGAAATATCCTGCAAAAAATACTCTCGAAATTTCTATGAATTAGTCTAGATCTGATACCATGTGATATTTTAGATTTCCTAGATCTAGATTGAATATGACAACTTTACTTGGAATATTTCTGAGAACGAGAGAAGAAGAATAGAGAAGATATCTTGAGAAAAAATCACTGTATATTATTCATGAATATGTTTAAAATATATAATACATCCTCAAGGGAGAAAATCGAATGCCTTAAAGGCAAATTGTAAAGCATAAAAAGATAAGGCTTACTAAAGGAAGAAAACCCCTAGGTGTCAAAAGCACTTTCCAAAATAGTCTAAAGGCTCACAAATTGGATGAATATGGTATGGCAGCTCATGAGTGATGTAAATGGAATGTAATGATGACTTTTGGAGAGAGGAAAGAGGTGGAGGTCTAATTGGCCAAGTGGAGAGAGTTTCCAAGTCAACTAGCTTTACCTTATCCACTAGAAAGTAGAAAAAATAGGATAAAGCTGTCTAAATTAGGAAAGCACCTTCTAAATCAGGAATGGAAAGAAATCAGACAAAATCTAATGAAATATTATCCAGAATCTCCTCAAGTGTGCCCTAGTGATTTAGAATGGAAAGTGGTCCACTAAAAGAGAAAACTAGGCCAAGTTACCTAGTCAATAGTTAGGAAATTAATTAAAAATGATTAATAAATTATATCCCAAGTCTAAAATGGTATGAATGAGTTTTTAATACTCCAACATAAAGGACGAATTAAGGCTTGGTTTAAAACGCTACCACCCAAGTTCACTCACAGTTGTAAATAGTTCATGGAATTTTTTATCACTTCACATGAGTACAAGGACTATGAGAAGTTGTGTGAATATCTTCAAGGGATCCGAAGAAATAAAGGTGAGTCATATGACAATTTCATCTCAAGAATGGCTCAAATTTATCATAGGTTTCGTGAAAAAGACAAACTCGATAGACAAGAATTAATTGATTGGTTTTTGCAACTCCTCTATTTGGCTAAAGATGATGAAATTTTAATTGATGATGAAAGAAATCACGTTTTTTTGAATGATGTTAACCGAGGACCCTTGGACCAAAGACTGCCAAATTTTGATGGGTAGAAAGATATAGAAGAAACTGATTTCCCAAATAGTCTTCTTAAAAAGTATGATATACATAATGAGTTTCCATTTTCTACTATAGGTCCACATGAACAAATTTCTACTTTCTTAGCAACTGCATCAAATGAATTTTTTTGTGAAGGACCTTTGGGATCTGTAGGTACATTGGGTTTCTTGGATTTAGTGGATTATGTTTCAAAAGCACCATGTCCTCACATCCCCTGT
This sequence comes from Larix kaempferi, assembly GCA_027924585.1. NCBI lineage: Eukaryota > Viridiplantae > Streptophyta > Pinopsida > Pinales > Pinaceae > Larix > Larix kaempferi. The sequence continues at coordinate 1,224,614 of BSBM01001752.1, forward strand.
GAACAAGTAGAATAAATGATAAAGATGAACCTACATCTAGAATGTTTTATTTTCTATATTTTCAATCAAACCCTCTATCTGAAATTGTAAAAGAATATAAATCAATGTTTGCTGAGAAAGTGGATGATCTAATTGTCGAAAATACAATTGTTGATCATGATCATTTTGCTGTTAAAACACATATTGAACATAATATTGTTTCTGTAACTAGTGATTTATTAACAAAACAACAATTAACTAATGTTTCCTTGAGAATGTTGTTTTCAAAGAAAGCTTATTAAATGGCCAAGATGAAAGAATCATTGATTTATACCCAGATAATCTGTATTCTCTGTACTCAGACTTGTTTGAAGAATTTAACATTAAAATAGAAGCCCAAAATTTTCATATCTTGAATGATGTTGAGTTTGAACCTTATATGATAGGAAATAATGGCACATAAGAAGATATAAAAGTTTTCGTTGTTTACTTTGAGGACTGTAATGATAGAGAGAGTCTCTTCACATACATCTTTAACAAAATTCAAACTAGCATTGAGTTGATTTTTGATGTGGAACAGAAAGAGGTAATATATGATAGTCCATTGTATCCTAGTGAAGATGCCATGTTTGATATTGAGGAGTTTAAGGTTCAAGAATAATGCATTGTTGAGCATGATGAGGCACTTCATCCTCCAATGATGGTTATTCTAGGTCCTCACATCATTAATCCACACTTTCAATCTGATAGGGAGACAATCTCTATGAAAACCAAGTTTGGATTTTCATCACATGGTCCTACAGAGGTACATTTTTCATCTTCATTTTTTTCGCATGAATCACATAAATTATCTTATGGTTTTCATGATTCGGTTGAGATATGGTTGCAATCGTCATTTTATTATAAGTTTTTGTGATGCAACGTATACTGGATTCTTCCTACTGTGAACGGATTTGAGACTAGCATTAGTCCTACCAACCTATCCATGGACTATATATCCTTCTGGTATTGAAGTTCCTTTGATAGTTACACTGGCTCTATGATTTCACTTAACTTGGTTGAACTAGTGTAGTTAGTTTAAGAGTAGTATAGGTTTTCTTTTTCTAGGATTTAAAAAAAAGCGTGCGAATCATGAAGTTTTTATTTTGGATATGTTAGCTACTAAACAATCCTTTTAGTTTTGTTTTGGTAGCTTAGCTTTCCCCCTTTTTACTGTTCTTTTGTCCTTCTGGAGATTTGGAAATGGAAGATGCCACCTTTCTTCTATACATATTTCGGATTGAACTAGACATTCATAAGGCATGTAAAATAGATGTCTCGATTGGTTGCGTCTGATGTTTTTATGAAAATGAGTATGAACACATATGTATTTTTCTAAAGAAGACCACTTCTGGAATCTATACAAGTTGAATACATTCTAGATCCGTAGAACTATGGAAATACATTCTCTGATATTGAATAAGTGTGAAATAGTTGCAGAAAGATAGTGAGATTTATACTGACACTATAACGATGGGATGCAAGATAAAATTTAACAATAGAAATTGAAAGGTAAGGATGATCATTAATGTAGATAGATTAGTGTCTATACCATTAATGATATATGTGACGGCAGAGGAAGAAAGTGATTGCACTATTAAAGGTTTAAGTATCAATGGATGATCACCAAGGCATCTGATAAAGAATTAAAATACTGTTAGGAGGAATTTTGAAAGAGGTTATGGAGTAGGGATGATTTTGGAAGTTTATATTCATCACAACATGGTGAAACAATTTGTTAATACAAATGGGTGAAAATGGTTCTCAATTCCAATACCCCATAGACCACTGCCTGGAAATTTTAATCATACAAAGGTCATGAACGAAATTTGAGGTGCGAGGAAGGAAGATAGTTTTCAACGGAAAAACAATAACTCATAAGATCATATTCAAGGTAAAGGAATTCAATATTTTGAAGCCTCATTATTGTTAATTGGTTGTCACTTTAGGCAGATCCTATCGATCCTACTTGTAGGTTTGGAGGGTATTTAGGATTTAAGGTCTTATCTTCATAACTTTCCCCCATCTGGTCTTGTCAATATATTCTAATGTCCTGGAAAAAGTAACGAATAATCTTTCTCAAATTTTAGTGTCAACCATTTGTAATGCATTTTGAGATTGAATTTATAAATATGGTTTGGAATGTCTCATGCACTGACATGGTAATTTTGAAGCAAAGCTTGGTTATTAATGCTCGCCAATGAAAGGTAAGACCAACAAGTGTTTGATTGCAATTTTTTATTTCCTCCCAAAAAAACATTGTTCTTATTAATTCCCTCTATGTTGGCAGGTACCTTCTATGAGGATATGCACTAGATGATTGAAAACTAAGGAGATATCTCACTCAAATTAATTGGGAAGTAAGTATTCAATCGCTTAGCAACTAATCCTTGAAATAGTATCCAATCATAGGGAAGTATCCAATTGCTTTACAACATGAAATAGTTGGCACTTAAAATTATATTTGAGTAAATAACCATTCTACTTCATAATTAATTTCATATTTGTACGGTCTATGTGTTAGCATTTACAACATGATTCCAAATTCAAATAGTTGGATTTTGGACAATTATAATGGAAATTATAACGGTGGCCAACCTTTCCTCAAATTTAGGACCCTAAAGTGGGTTTGCACCTTAAGGGATTTGATCCATGTGGAACCTTTATAGAGCCAGAGTTAAGATGGATCTATGCTCGTAATAAAGAAACTCAAGGTCAATGTTGATATGATGAAATTGAATAAAATAATGATAAAATGAAGATGAAGATTTAATCCATGAACCATTAGTCACTCAAGATTGGGAACAAAATAAGATAATAGAGAAAAAATATTCTATCAAAATGAAATCAACCCATTATTATTTTTTCAAGGAGAAAAAAATTGTACTTTCGTTATTCATCATAATCAAAAAGTACATTTAGTCCAAAAACTGTCAATAACAAAGCTTAAGCATCCTCAAAAACAAATCACCAGATACAAAAACTTCAAACCATCAAAAAACAAAAAGCAGCAGAAAGCCAAAATCAACCCATTATTATTTAGAAGAAGAAAAAAAACGTCAATACATAAAAACATATAATATCACCTATTCAATGAAAACAATATAAACCAAGGAAGAATTATATGCTCACTTTTCAAATAAGAAGAAATTGAAAAGATTTATTATGAACTAATAAGACAAAGCACTCAATTTAGTATGGAGAATAAGTTTCTTAGTAAACCAAAGAAATAATGTAATATCTCATATCTGGTTGGAGATGATATTATCCAAATATTAAAACTTAGGACACAATTTTTCACAAGCGGGAACTAATCAACAAAACTAGTTGAAGGGAAGCGGGTCTAGGACACAAGAAGATTCCTCCTGGGTTATGATTTTGAGATATTTAGGATCTGCAAAATGTATGGGTGAATGTGCAACAACAAACATATCAGAACTAGGGCTAGCTACGGATTCCTATGCACAAGGTGCTAGGGCCATTTACATTTCAACAACAACTTATGTTGAGGTCTACGTCAAGGCTTGCTAAACACACCAGCATATGCATACTAAACTCATTTTCTCACACCCATAGGTAACCAAATAGATTTTATAAGGTATTAACCTCATAATTAAGTGTTGTACAAGAGTAGCTGAGAATTTGGGAGGTTCTGGTTGAGTTTGGAAACAAAAGGGGCAAGGCCGCTATGTGGACTGGTCAACTAGTAGTTTTCCAAATTCTTCCAAACGGCATAAGATGCCTTTGAATCCTCAAGGAAATGGTTGGATTCTCTTCATTAAGGTATCAGGATTCACAAATGATCACCAGAACAAAAAATTGGTTCATACATAGCTTTGAATTACAAAATTGTAAAACTAGTCAAGAAAAAGTGATTAAAGAGCTAGTCTTGGAATTAATTGATTCAAACTGCCTCTAAAGCTTAAAAAATTCACGTCCGAAGTATTTTAGGTCTTTGGCATGAATTTATTAACAACAAAAAATTTACATTGAGGATCCTGAATAGAAATTAGAGGACTTTTAACCTTCATATCTTCAAGGAGTCTCCAATGCTAGAGAAATCTTACAACACTTGAGAGAATGAGTATTAGAGGAGGAGAAGAAGGATAAATTTTGAAGTGTATATTAAATGAGGATGAATTTAGATATGGTAGTTGAATATGGAGGGTGCACTAAACATCATGATATTCCCAGGGGGTGTTCACTGAAATAGATCACCTCCTCCATATGTAATTTTTTCAAGAACTCTCTCCAATTGCACTGTAACTAAGGAACTCTCTCTAGATGTCTTATATTTCCCAATAATGGACTGATGCAGGCCTATAGATCAGCATTACATGGATCTGGATATGATCATGGAAAAACTGGAACAATAACTGCATTGGGGTTCATGTCCCAAGCTTGGTTGAGGCACATCACTCAACTCTGAGATGCAAATTGCTCTCAAGACAAATAACAAAAGACCAAAATATGTGAATGGGGCGAATTGGAATTCTTTTATAGAATGAGATAGCTTCATGATCAAGCAATTGGAACATGTGAGGATGATGCCTCCTTCCTTGGAGGAATTAGCAACATATTCTTGCTTTTGCAACTTCCTTGATTTGTGATCTCATTTGGTTTTAGCAACTGCGCCTTCCTTAGATTTGTACATGTTTCATGCTTTTCAAATTGGATTCTTTTCTGCACTTTCCTTCTTTATCCACTTTCCTTCTTTATGTCATTCCTGCTTTTGACTGCTTTTTACAGTTTCCTTCTTTTCTACTACCACCTTGCTTTTCGCTGCCTTCTTGTTGTTTCTGTCTTCTTCAAACGAGTATGTGAGGTCCACCTTATCCTTATGTGCCGTTCTAGTCATGCAAACATTATCACTTTCCAAAATTTAATTAATAATGGTAATGATAAAATTAAAATAATTACAAGCACTCCAAATATTAAAATTATTATACTCCATCATTAAAATTATTAATTAACTAACTACTATAGACCTAGCTCCAAAATCACCCCAATTAATTAATCGTGCCTTCCTCTTACTTTCTCCTAGATCCTTATTGATTAATTAATTGACATTCAATAGGATCCATGGGGTTTTGAGGTGACATTGGATTCTACTTGGTGCTTATAAAATGGGAACATGACAGTCCTCCCCTCCCAAGCTTGCTTGTCCTAAAGCAAGAAACCAACTCTAACTCCAACACAAGGTCCACCATGTTTCTGCTGCACCACTCTGATTATAGTTACTCTCCCAAAGACTGATTCTTCTTCAACAAAATTTTTAACCTAGATAAGGAATCTAAGAAGAATGCTCGGGTCCCATTGTCTGTGCTGAATATCTCGCAGTGGCACTGTTACTTGTGTAAAAATGTCATTCCAAATAATTCGAGGGTCCCACCGTCTCAGCTTCATTCTTCCAAACATTAGGATCAGCAGGAAGAATATATCATAATGTAGGATGTCTAAGACTCCACCAAGTTGGAAGTACATCACTTCCAATGCAGAAATGACCCTCTATGAGTCCCTCCCAGCAAGTATGAAAATATTTAGGTTCTATGTGGAAAGCAACACAGAGACTCACATCACTGATATCCAATTGACATAGGTGACAACCCCATGTCTTCAAGGCATCATCCAGAAACCATAGATTCCCATGCAACTTCTATGTATGATGTGTCATTCAAATTTCCACTGATGTAGACAGAAACTCACCCTTGGGTTTGCTTAGCTCGAATATGTATCCATTCACCCAATCAATGGATGAAAAAACACTCCAATTGAATGCACTACTATGCATGATAGAGACATCAGATATATGCCTCTGTTGTTGCTCATCAAAATGGAAAGGGAATGTTGCACTTGTCAGGCCACATGGCTTGAAATTGAAGTCATCAATGGAATATGTGGGAGCCTTCTACTCCTCATGTGGTACCCATAGGAAAAATCCCTTTACCCAAGCTTCATCCCTATGTGTGTTGGATGTCATATGTATGTGGGGTGAAGGATAGTGAACCAATTCTTGGAAACAATTATCCATCAACTTTGTGGCTGGCCAAACCGAATTGAGATCACGTGCCTCCCCCGAAACTGATTTTGGCACTCCAAAATTGCCATCCACTATGGTTTCAAACTGTTCTTCTTGAACCCCACTGTTCAACAACTCATATGCAAATATTCCTCTCTGATATTATGCTTCTAAATGAACTTCCAAAACAAATAAGTCTTTTCTTGCATACCAAAGAACATCCAATACTATATTCTTGCATTCATTATCAGAGTTATAAACTTGGTCCTCACTTACCAATCTAAATTTCCAATCGTTAAGCTTCATTGGTATCATGAAATGCATCCGTCTGATGTGATTTACCTTAACCACCAATTCCCTGTCTCCCTGCTTCAAAATGGGGTTCATGCCTTGAGATGACACCTCATCCACTATGTATTTTCTTTTCCAAGGTATGAATGGATATGTAAGGAATGCATTATATTGCATCCATAGATGTCTCGACTTCTTCTTACAGAACATAACAATCTCAATTGCAACAATAGATCCATCATTAATGCAAAAATAACCGTTACTAATGTGAGCTAGTCTTGCACAACCTTAGGTTTCCATCTCGGTGATGTATCTGTCCATCCAATTTGAGGATGAATGGGATTCTTTGCTTGCTGGTCCAAATGGAATGTAATCATCCATCTTCATCATAGTTGAGCCTTCTTCACATAGAGACAGCTCATGATCTCCTTCACACATAACAAATTCTTGGCCAACATCTTCCAAGACAATATGTTCCTCAAACATTTGCAATTATGAATACTCCTCGTGCTCATCTTCTGCAAGAGGCTCCTCCAATACATTATGTGTGCAATCAGCCACACACATCTGATCACCAGTGGCTCTGGGAAAAGAATGTGAACTCCAAAAATCCACATGATGTGGCTCCCCTTCTATTGTTTCTTTGTCCTCAACAAACTTGAGAGCCATGTCTCTATCCATGAACAACTGTAAGTAATCTGTACACGCTAGCCACAACATGTGAACATGTAATCACATTGCTACATCAACATTGATGCTCCTACATCAGACTCCCAAGGTTAAAATTTTTTAACCCTTTTTCAGTATGTCAGCTACTGAGAAACCCTTTTCCTCCAATTCTTTAGCATCCATCCATGTAGAATCCTCTATAGGATGTCCCTTCCATTTGATCAAGTATTCAAAGTATTTTCTCTGTCTGGTACTCTTTGTCACTCTAGTATCCAAGATTGACTCAACTTCTGATGGCTGGGCCATAGGCATCTGCTTTAGCCACTAAATATCTTCCACTTCAGGCACTTGTCCTGTATCATCTGTCACATAAGTATACAGGTCTGTAACATTTAAAATAGGTGATATACCAATCCCTATTGGCATTTCCAGTTCATAGGTATTTGTTGAAAATTTTCTGAGCATCTGCAGGGTCCAATATTTTTCATTTTCAACTTGTTATACTCTCCTTTTGGAAATCTCTCCTTCCTTATATGTGCTAGAATCAAATCTACTACCTCATAGTTTTTCTCTCTTCTCCTGGAATCTGCTCTGGTTTTGTAGCTATTGTTACACTGCTGCAACCTTGCTTTAACTTACTCTTGTAGTTCACTAATCCTTGTTGCAAACTCTTCTATATCTGTGCTTCTCTTCTCCATTTGACCCAAATCATGAAGTTCACACACTCCTATTGGGTGCATTCCATACAACATTTGGAATGGACTCATTCCTATTTTTTGGTTTGGTGAATCATTATATGCAAACTCTGCTTGAGCTAGCACTTTATCCCATTTCTTTGTATTCCCTCCAATCATACTTCTCAACATGTTACCTAGACTCCTATTTACTACTCCAGTCTGTCCATCAGACTGTGGATGATATGCTGAACTGAAGTTCAACTTGGTACCCAACTTCTTCCACAAGGTCTTCAAGAAATGACCTGTGAACTTCACATCTCTGTCAGATACAATGCTCTTAGGTAAACCATGTATCTTCACAAATTCATTAAAAAACAAGTTAGCAATGTATGTGGCATCACTAGTCTTATAACATGGAATGAAATGTGCCATCTTAGTAAATCTATCCACAACTACAAAAATATAATCATTTCCCTTCTGAGTTTTTGGAAAACCCAAAACGAAATCCATACTCACATAATCCCAAGGCCTAGTTGGAATAGGAAATGGTGTGTATAAGCCTATGTTTTTGCTCCTTCCCTTGGCATGCTGCCATACCGTACATATGCTCACAGACTTTTCAACTTCAGACCTCATCTTTGGCCAAAAATAAAAATGGCTTACCTGTCCAAAGGTTTTATCACTTCCAAAGTGACTTGGCATTCCTCCACTATGTTTCTCCTGTATCAGGTTCTCTCTCATGGAACATTTGGGAATACAGAGTTTACTGTTTTTAAAGAGTAGACCATCCTGCAACATATACTCCATCCATGGCTCTCTGTCCACCTCCACAGGATTCTTACAAACTCTGTATGCATTCTGAAAGTCAATGCCACTCTCATACAAACCTCTTAAGTGCTCAAATCCTAAGACTTGGATCTGATTTTCTTGCGCCATCAATTGCCTCCTGCTTAAGGCATCGACTACTCGATTCGATTGCCCACTTATGTGCTTTATCACGAAGGTAAATTTTTGCATGAACTCAACCCACTTGACATGCTTCTGATTCAACTTAGGTTGTTGCATGATGTACTGCAATGCATGGTTATCAGAAAACAAAACAAACTCGCTAGGCATCAGATAATGTCTCCAATGCTTTAGTGATTGGTCAATAGCATAGCATTCCTTGTCATAAGATGAATACTTCTGTTTTGAATCATTCAACTTCTCGCTAAAATATTCTATAGGTATGTCTTCCTGACTGAGTACAACTCCAATTGCTACTCCACGGGAATCACATTTCACTTGGAAAGGATGTTTGAAATCTGGTTATTTCAATACTGGTTGCTCAGTAATCCTGTTATTCAAGAACTGAAAGTTACTTTCAGCCTCTGCTGTTTATTTAAATGGTTGCTTATCCTTCCAAATTGTTTTAATGATAGATGAACAAATACCATTGAAATTCTTTATAAACTTCCTATAAAAACTTTCCAATCCATGGAAACTCCTTACCTAAAAAATACTCCGAGGTGAAGGCTAATCAATGATTGCTTGCACCTTTTTTCGATCCATCTTCAATCCATCTCTTGAGATACCAAAACCCAAATACACTAGTTATGATTTCATAAATGTACACTTCTTCACATTCACCAACATAATTTCCTTTTGCAATTTTTCTAAGACACATCTTAGATGCTTCAAGTGTTCTTTTTCTGTTTTACTGAAAATCAAAATATCATCAAGGTAAACTATCACAAACTTACCTATGAAATCTCTCAAGACTTCATTCATCAATCTCATGAAAGTGCTTGGTGCATTGGACAGTCCGAATGGCATAACCAACCACTCATACAACCCATCATTGGTCTTAAAGGTTGTCTTCCACTCATCTCCTTCTCGAATTTTGATGCAATGGTATCCACTCTTTAGATCTAATTTTGAAAAACATGTTGCTCCACTCAGGAAATCCATCATGTCATCCATCCCGAGTATTGGAAATCTATATCTGATGGTAATCTTGTTAATTTCTCTGGAGTCATTGAACATCCTCCATTCACCATCCTTCTTTGGGGTAATTATTTTTTGTACTGCACATGGACTAAGACTTTTATGAACCATCCCCTTGTCTAACAATCCTTTTACTTTCCTTCTAACTTCTTCATTCTCTTGAGGTGTCAATCTGTATGCTTCCTTGTTTGGCAAGCTTGATCCAGGTATAAAATCAATATGGTGACTTAGATCCCTAATCGATGGTAAATCATTGGGAAAATCATCTATCACAATGTCACTAAACTCTCCTGGCATCTCCTGAATCTCCTCAGGAAGATCTGTAATATTAGTCCTCATCACTACCACTCTAGGCTTACATACCACAGCATAGTTTAGTTCCTTCTCATCAATTTGCTACAAGTACTCTTTCCCTGTCAACATCAGGACTTTAAATGCTTGTTGCTTTGTCGAAATCTCTCCTTGCAAAGGATGAAGAATATGTTTTATCCCATCTTGCACGAAACTATGACAATTTCTCCTACCATCATGCACTAGCCTTTTGTCAAATTGCCATGGTCTCCCTAGAAGAATATGACAAACATCCATGGGCATAACATCACATACAATATTGTCCTTATATTTACCTACTTGAAACTCAACTTCACATTGTTCACTTACCAAGATTTGATGTCCTTTACACAGCGAGGATACTTTGTATGGAACAAGGTGTTTGGTCCTCTTCAGAATCAGTTTCTCCACCATATCTATGGAAACAAGATTGTTAGTGCTCCACTATTAATCACAATCTTGCAACACTTCCCTCTGACTTTACACATGGTCTTGAATAAATCCTTCCTTTGAGCCGGTTCCACTTCCTCCTTTTCAGGTTTCAATATGACATTGTTCATCATCAAAGACTCTCCCATTTCTGGCATATTCTCGACAATTGTCATCTACTCTTGTTGTTGCTCATTTTGAGCTACATAGGTTCCTCTTTGTCCTGTGTCTTTCTTCTCTGGACACTCAAAGGATCTGTGTCCTAATTTGTTACACTTGTAACACCTGTAGACAATTCCTCTGCCTCTTCCTTTACCCCTACCTCCTTGGTATGGTCTTCTCCCTCTTAGGTCACCTCCTCTACCTTGGTGCCCTTGCTGGTTTAAGTTACCGGGTCTTCCTCTTCAAGCTGCAAACCTTCCTCTTCCATCTATTTTCCCCCTTCCTCGGGATGAACCTATGCCCCTATTGAAACTATGTTTTCTCAATAACTTCTCTTCTTCTCTCAAGGCACATTGGTATGCCTCTTCCATGGTTCTTTTCATATCATGCTGATCTCATCTTATTCCTGAAACAAGATTTCTCAGGATGGGTACCTTTTCAGCAATAAGAACACTTGGATTTCTCCTTCTTATTCTTCATCTTCTTGGCTTTAGAATCTTCATGTCACGAACCAAAAATTTGTAAAAATTTAATTTTTTTTCTAAGTGGTCTTATTTCCCTTCCAATTGGTCTAATCACCATTAAAATGCTTTGCGGAATTATAAATATATAATCAGTATCTAAATTTCTATTTAATAAATGCGACATGTAATGCTCCATAAAATTTATTATTGAATATTTATGCAAGGGTGTTAGTACATACTTACAACATGTGGAAATTACCTTTTTAATATTAAGTGATTCTTATGCACTTCATTGGTTCTTGTATGAAACCTTCATATGTAGGGACCAATGTGATTGTATACTATGTTTACAAAAATATAATTTCAACCATAGAGACCTTCCAAACATTGCTAACATACTAGCACATATTAAAATATTACCATTCTAAATTGAAGAATACAAACTTGAATCAACATGATACTTACATCTTTATGGTTCTTATTTGAACACATGAAATATCCCTTAACACCATTTAACATGAAATATCCTTTTCCACGATGCATTTGACAAATGTATTATAAACATCAACTATTAAAATAACACATATGAGAGGAAAATAATACAATTGTCATGAAGGCACATACACATATAGCAAAGGCCATAGGTAAATGAACGAGACCAAAAGTAACGTGGTTCACCCGTACACGGGCTAGTCCACAAAAGTGTGTGCATCATTTATTATTATGCAAAAAGTAATAGGATTACAACGAGCAACATGGTTGCTGCAACAAGATTCCTTCTCCTTCTGTCAAGCCTCTATCACATAGAGCTTTTCATGAATCAACCATGTATATATAATACCTTAAATTGAATCCTAATTAACTTCAAGGAAGCAAATAGCCGTAACAAAAAGGCTAGAAGAGGATCTTATTTTCACACAAAAATATACATAAACTAGCACCTAGATAATTTATGAAATTCTTGTTTAATCATAATAGTACTTGGATAGCTATATTTATCTCCCTAAGTTTCTCTTAACATTCTCAATTAGTACATAAAACTATTCGAGACACATTTATCAATCTTCATAAGTCTTTATTAATATCTATTGATATCTTAGATAAGTAACTTGTAGGTAATCTTAACCCCATTATATATTGATATAACATTTTGATAAGTGCTAACATAAATAACATGGTCCAATTAAATATAAAGAAATTTTCATAAATTCCTATTAGTTTTGATTCTTTATAAATACATGATGCTTTATAAATATCTAAAGGAATCTCTATATATAATATCAATATATACAATATTACATAAGATATCCCTTGCAACTATGAGATACATATATAAATATGAAATACAACCGGGTTTATCATTTTTGGGAAGTAATACATAAATTTTACTTAATACTACCTCTCTTAATCGACCCTATTAATATATGCTCAAATATTTGTAAAAGAAAATAATATTCCTATCAAGGTGGATTATGCACTACGAATTATCATTCATAAAGAAAATACAGTAGAGATTAACATATGAAATTCCCATACCTTTATATTGATGACCGTATCTATTAGGAATTTCAAAGGATTGGTCTCCCAAGGAGCCGTTCTCATCAATAAAACCAATGTACATGATTATAACTACATAAACATTTGGAATGCATAGGTATAAATAAAAAATACTATAAACTTTGATTCTTATCACTATTTATTTAAGAGAACAAATCCATATTTTGAACATTATAACTTCCGTACTTCAGCCGGGGTTAGACTATGTTGATTAACCATAAGGTACAACGATCTAGACTTATAATAAAAAGAAATACAACGATCCAGACACTGTTGAATAACCAAGAAAAATACCACAATTTGTATGGCATCCACTCTTTTGTTTAGCAGAGATCTGCAGAACTCAAGGTATACCAAAGAATTTCTACCAACACGTTTTCAAGTCTAGATATTTATTGACAGGGAAATTTTCTAATCAAACGTAGTCATACAGAAATCTCGTTGTTCCAAAACTAATTCGTCAGCAAAATGGAGGGCGTAGATCATAACTGGGAACCATATTCCACAAAAATAGAATTACCATTTCCAGCTATCATACAGTTCCCCAACCTCCTGCGACTATGAGAAGGGATGGCTATTTAAGACTGTTGAGAAGGTTCACTATCAAAATCCCTTCTAACGCAGACTCTATCAACATTTAAACTCTTGCTAAAGTGCAGAAACAAACAATTATGTAAAAGAAAGCAATCATTCCAAAGATGGCAACTGCCAAGGTAATCATCAATGCAAAGCTTGTAAATAGCTAGAGAAATATTTAATCATTCACAGAAAGGATACCGATCTAAGCTAAATCGGGTGCCCTACAAAGTTAAGGTGGAAACTCCGCGCCCAAACATCAGAGCCTGTACCTAATTATAAATAAGACAGTATATATTTAAATAAACAAGGATTTGGATCGATATTACCAGTTATTTCAGAGAACACCTGAATCAAGCTCCCTCCGTTTCGTCCTTCAACTCCCTTTCACTAAGCAGAATTACCCCAGAAGGGATGCCCTCCAACCAGACCTTAACTTGACTGTTGCAAATACAAACAAATTTTATACAGTAATACAAAGAAGTAACATTACTAAGTGCAACGCATTTAGAAGAGAACTTTACAAATCGCTATCTTTGATCTACTAGAGAGATTTATTCCATATTCGATTTGTGGGTAAAACCTCTAACGCATAAATAAAACCAGTTCAAGACTTAAAAAAAAAACCATCACTTCCACAGAAGTCATTAACCATAGATCTGATACATATATTGTTTTTATGACCGAAACGTGGGTGTGATTCCCACCATAGGGATAAAACCAAGTTTAATGCTTTTAATAACAACAACGCTTCCTCGGAAGTCATATTAAACTTAGATCTAGTAATGAGATAGACTCTGTTTGGTCGAATCGTGGTGAAACCATCCAACACATGGATTAAACCTATTTTAATACATTTAACTTCAAGTCGTTTTGTTCAACCGTCCTACCAAAGAGGCTAACTCTGTTCCAACGATCCGCCTTATTTGATATTTGACTTCTAAATTACCATAAACAAAGGATGAGATTTAAAAACCTCATAAGGTAAATAACACAGAGAAATCGCATTATCTTAAAGGTTACAACTACTGAACGGAGGTAAACATCATATGTCCAGGGATACAACGCATCTTTAGTTTACTATAACTTAAAAGTAGAGGAAGCACCTCACAATGCCTATGCCCACCGAGATATTACATGACAGATTTGCAAAAACTAGAACATAGGTAAAATAACAAACTCGTAAGGAAATCCGACACAAAGATATCATTTTCTTTACTGGGAGTGATCCGTTACTAACCTGATGCCATCGTAGTGTCCTCTATAAGGAATGGTTTTCCAATCTACTTTATCGCAAAGCTACACCATCGCAGATCTACACCATCGTAGATCCCCCTTCCCAGACTTTTACCATGCATCCCCTTTATCGCAGCGTTTACCAGAAGTTAGATCACCAACCAGAAAATTGGGATCGTATTCCCTAACACAGATCTCTACTCAACAGGAGATCTCCCACATCATACCCCTCCAGCGAGTATTCACCTCCCCCCAATTTAAATACTTCCCTCCTTGCTAAATCCGCTCGGAGGAATAGCCTTGGATTCCTAACAAGTTTAACTGCAGTTTTAAAGTTTTTTCATTCCACTAAGGAGATGATCTTGCAAATATTCCTCCACCATATTGTTCTCCACTCACTTCCTTCATACCATGATTTGTTTGCTTTAGTTTTTAGGGTGGATTTCTCTCTCCAAGTGGCAATGGTTATAAACCAAGGAGACAAGCTCTTGAATTCTTTCAACCACGTCGCTAAGTTTTAAACTACCCGTTTCAGTGCATAAACACTACAATTTTAGTAATAATAAATGTGCCTAAGCTGGTTAAATTTTACGTAGGTGTTCATTTATGTATCTTCATATATGCCTCTATGTAACTCTCTAACTCCTTTATCAATTCTCTATCTATCTATATATATATATATTTAGCTTCTTTATAATATCATCCCTTCGTGAATGTATCTAGCTTATAAGTTTGTTTAGCCCTAAATAAAGTGCTTATCCTTCCTCCAATATATATATATATATATATATAAGTACTTAATTTAAGTAATGTTGAATAGAAAATGTTAGACTCACTTATATATATAAAACTTATGTATATAACATACCCTTATAATTAGATGCTCAATTGGTTTTATAGTTATCGAAATTAAGGTTACACTTTTATGTGAAAATCCTCACAACAGATCTAAGAGATGATGTATACATCACAAGATTAATTATGATTAAGTAGGAAAATAGAAGAAGAGTGGTCAATACAGTATAATGAGCAACAGAATAATAATACAGTAGAACTCGGATAGAAGCAAAAATACTTCACACACACTAGATTATTACTCACAAATGGACATATAAATAATACAATGCATGAGGAATTCGAATGTCTAAGATGGCAATTCGAATTAGCCTTCATGGAGTGATCAAAGGATCACTGGAGTGTCATCGGAGCACAACTAGGTGTCCTCATGATCATCGGAGCACAACTGGAAGTATTCATCATCATCAGTGGAGTCATCAATGCTCAAGTAACTATCAACCATTAGTCAAACTAACTCTGGTAGGTGTAACTCAGTGTAACTGACTGTAACTTACTGTAACTGAGTGTAACTGAATGTAACTGAAGACAACTGGACTAGTAGGTGAAGAAGGGCGAGTTTCTCCCTAAAATCAAGGAAGAAGGGCGCATTAAGCAACTGGAGGGATAAAACTGAATAGTGAGAAGCTCCTGGGGGATGGCTAACTAAGGGCTAGGTGTTGGAATGATGACTGGGATGCATGCAAATTCTAGAATGCATGCAAACCCTAAAAGTGCATGCATGACTGAAAATGTAAATGATCAAAATACTGGTGGGACTAGGATGGAGTATAGGAATATCCTAACACCCCCTCTTAATCCATCCTGGGCCCTAGTAACTACGACCAAAGGTCACCCAATACAATGAATAATAATAGTCAATAAACCAAGGAAGTGAGAAAATTTCATGGGAAACATACCCCCTCCTCAAAAAATAGACTGTAAGGCACACACAAAAATAAATCCTCAAAACTCAAGCAGGTGTGATGCTTGGTCATATGTCTGGAGGTATCTTCTTCTTGGGAAGAAGTGGATCATGCTCAAAAGCATGTGCTTGTACTTTCTCTTCAGATCAAATGTGATGAGAACAAATCCAACAATATGAGAATGATCCTTGAACCTGTGATTCGAATCAGCTGAGGTAGGATCAAATCTGTGAAAGTGTATATAGTCTTTTGTCTTCTCCTTCGAACCACCATGGGTGAGATTATGCCAAAAATAACTATCACATGTTTGCTTGAAATCAAAATCAGATTTAAGACTTAAAAAACAGTTTCTTGAGATCTCCTTTGAACCAGTAGGGGTGAGATCAAAACAATCATATGCATGAGAAATTATCCCAAGCAGTAATTGCTTAGAATCCAAATTAGATCCAAGACTTGAATCATGGTTTCTTGAGATCTCCTTTGAACCATGAAAGGTAAGATCAAAACCAGTAATTGCATGAGAATTTATCCCAAGTGAATGGCAATGGCCATAATCTTCAATAACCTTCTGAAAGCATGAATTAATGATCATATACTAGTATAAAAGAGATGATTGCTTGAGAGAAGCGAATGCATTACCTCCAATAGTTGATTTTACCTCCTAAATAATCATGTGATCATGATGCAAACTAACAGACTCTGGTGCAAGAGAGGATTTAGGACCTTCTGCAATATCTAGAGTGTGAGTTGGCACAGAAAGAGAAGAAAGTTTGAGCATGAGTGGAGAATCTGCAAGTTCTTTGTCAACAACTTCAATATGAAATGATCCTGGTTCATGATCTAAGAGACCATCAAGGGGAGCGACTGCATCACTTTGCTTGCTTTCGAATGGGTTAGGACCAAATCCTTCATTCTTTCTGCCAAATTTTTCATCCAGGTGAGCCCATAACTCTTTTGGAGTCCATAACTCTCTTGGAGTTTCAACACCATCATGGTATTTGAATTTGAATCTTTGGTATGCACATAAGGAAAGCATCATTGTTCCAAAGGCCATGTCACCTTTATTCAGCCAATCAATATTCTCTTCATAGGATTCGAACTCTCTTTCAAAATAACAATCAAAGAGATCATAGCTCTTCAAATATGCTATCATTTTTGGTTTCCATTAATCATAGTTGAATGGAGAAAGAAGAGGGATTCCTTCTAAATATGAATCCATTGAAGCTGTAGAAGACCTACAAAAAAAATATAGAATAACTGCAACTGCTACTGTTGCAAAAATGCAGAAACTGTTGTACTCGAAATCTTGGTAATAACCTGCAAAAAACTCTCAAGAATGGAGATAAACAATACTCTCAACATGCTTTGATACCATGTGAAAATCCTCACAGCAGATCTTAGAGATGATGTATACCTCACAAGAGTAATTATGATAAGCAGGAAAATAGAAGAAGAGTGGTCAATACAGTATAATGAGCAACCGAATAATAATACAGTAGAACTCGGATAGAAGCAAAAATACTTCACACACACTAGATTATTAATCACAAATGGACATATAAATAATACAATGCATGAGGAATTCGAATGCCTAAGGTGGAAATTCGAATTAGCCTTCATGGAGTGATCAAAGTATCACTGGAGTGTCATCGGAGCACAACTATGTGTCCTCATGATCATCGGAGCACAATTGGAAGTCTTCATCATCATCAGTGGAGTCATCAATGCTCAAGTAACTGTCAACCATCAGTGAAACTAACTCTGGTAGGTGTAACTGAGTGTAACTCAGTGTAGCTAAGTGTAACTGAGTGTAACTAAGTGTAAGTAACTGTAACTGAGTGTAACTGACTATAACTAAGTGTAACTGAAGACAACTGGACTGGTAGGTGAAGAAGGGAAAGTTGCTCCCTAAAATCAAGGAAGAAGGGTGCATTAATCAACTGGAGGGCTAAACCTAAATAGTGAGAAGCTCCTGGGGGCTAGCTAACTGAGGGCTAGGTGATGGAATGATGACTGGGATGCATGCAAACCCTAAAAGTGCATGCATGACTGGAAATGTAAATGATCAAAATACTAGTGGGACTAGGATGGAGTATAGGAATATCCTAACATTTTATTCATCTTAAGTGTACATATATATATATATATATATATATATATATATTTCAATAGGTTAATATTTTAAATAAAAATGTATATTTAAAGATATGTAGGTGGGTAAATTATAATCATCGCTTAATCTCCTAATATCGTTATGTTTTGCAAGTAATTTATTTTACTAAATAATTGTAATGACCTTGCGATATCCAAGGTTGAACTTAACCACTCTAGTTACGTCGATATTCCCTTATCGTTATTCGTTAATCCCCTAGTGAATTTAGTTGTCGTCTTGTAGACACGTCATCCAGAAGTCTCCTAAGTGTAAAATAACACTTACAAACAAAATAGTAGTTTCCTCGTCCACTGGTGGGGATTTGGCCTTGAGCTGCTCACCAGGGTTGCTTACAAAATTTATAATTACATTTACAAGAGTAATAACAATAGGGGTCAAATTTGAGGAATGTTACACTTCATCAGAGTCCTCTTCATGTAACAACATCCTTTGTTTTCCTATGGATGTAACATTCTTGGAATTATTTGCTCCATGAGAAACAAGTGCAAGATCCTTGGATGGAGTTAGAGCCCTCATTTGAAATAGCTTGTACCTCTCCTTAGTGAGTGATTCAATGAATGCATCCAAGGTTGGCATCTTCCAGTTGAGGACTGCAAGTTTTGCAGTATGAAATGTAGACACAAACACTGAGTATTCAGAACCCAATTTTGACAGAATGGTAAGGATTAGCTGCTCATCCTTCTTATCTATGCCACACTGCTTGAGTTAAAGCACTATGTTCTTGAATATTGAGATGAATTCTTTCATTGAATCAAAATTTGTTGGACTAAGTGAGATTAACTCAATCTCCAATAGATGACATCTGAGCTCATCTTGCTTTCCAAAGAGAGACTCTAGCTTTGTCCATACTTGATTTGGAGTGGTTGGAGTATAAATATGGAATAGAATATCTGGAGAGATAAAGAGACAAAGAAAACCATAAGCTTCATCAATCCTATTGAACCATTTGGATTTTAGTGCAACAACTCTTGGCTCAGTTTCAGGCCCCATAGTGACTCTATAAAGTCCTTTACTTCGAAGCTAGATGACCATATGCGCCTTCTAGTAAAAGTATTTGAATGGAGTGAGAATCACAAGTTTATCTTGATTTTGATCCATGTTGGTGCACTCCGGTGATGGAAATATTCTTCTGAAAATACTCTCTAAATTTATATGAATTAGTCTAGATCTAATACCATGTGATATTTTAGATTTCCTAGATCTAGATTCAATATGACAACTTTACTTGGAATATTTCTGAGAATGAGAGAAGAAGAATAGAGAAGATATCTTGAGAAAAAATCACTGTATATTATTCATGAATATGTTTAAAATATATAAAAAATCCTCGAGGGAGAAAATCGAATGCCTTAAAGGCAAATTGTAAAGCATAAAAAGATAAGGCTTACTAAAGGAAAAAAAACCCTAGGTGTCAAAAGCACTTTCCAAAACAGTCTAAAGGCTCACAAATTGGATGAATATGGTATGGCAGCTCATGAGTGATGTAAATGGAATGTAATGATAACTTTTGGAGAGAGGAAAGAGGTGGAGGTCGAACTGGCCAAGTGGAGAAAGTTTCCAAGTCAACTAGCTTTACCTTATCCACTAGAAAGTAGAAAAAATAGGATAAAGCTGTCTAAATCAGGAAAGCACCTTCTAAATTAGAAATGGAATGAAATCAGACAAAATCTAATGAAATATTATCCATAATCTCCTCAAATGCGCCCTAGTGATTTAGAATGGAAAGTGGTCCACTAAAAGAAAAAACTAGGCCAAGTTACCTAGTCAACAGTTAGGAAATTAATTAAAAATGATTAATAAATTATATCCTAAGTCTAAAATGGTATGAATGAGTTTTTAATACTCCAACATAAAGGACGAATTAAGGCTTGGTTTAAAACGTTACCACCCAAGTTCACTAATAGTTGGAAATAGTTCATGGAAGTTTTTATCACTTCACATGAGTACTATGACTATGAGAAATTGTGTGAATATCTTCAAGGGATCCGAAGAAATAAAGGTGAGTCAGATGACAATTTCATCTCAAGAATGGCTCAAATATATCATAGGTTTCGTGAAAAAGACAAACCCGATAGACAAGAATTAATTGAATGGTGTTTGCAACTCCTCTATTTGGCTGAAGATGATGAAATTTTAATTGATGATGAAAGAAATCACGTTTTTTTGAATGATGTTAACCAAGGACCCTTGGACCAAAGACTGCCAAATTTTGATGGGTAGAAAGATATAGAAGAAACTGATTTCCCAAACAGTCTTCTTAAAAAGTATGATATACATAATGAGTGTCCATTTTCTACTGTAGGTCCACATGAACAAATATCTACTTTCTTAGCAACTGCATCAAATGAATTTTTTTGTGAAGGACCTTTGGGATCTGTAGGTACATTGGGTTTCTTGGATTTAGTGGATTGTGTTTCAGAAGCACCATGTCCTCACATCCCCTATGAACAAGTAGAATAAATGATAAAGATGAACCTACATCTAGAATGTTGTATTTTCCATATTTTCAATCAAACCCTCTATCTGAAATTGTAAAAGAATATAAATCAATGTTTGCTGAGAAAGTGGATGATCTAATTGTCGAAAATACAATTGTTGATCATGATCATTTTGCTGTTAAAACACATCTTGAACATAATATTGTTTCTGTAACTAGTGATTTATTAACAGAACAACAGTTAACTAATGTTTCCTTGAGAATGTTGTTTTCAAAGAAAGCTTATTAAATGGCCAAGATGAAAGAATCATTGATTTATACCCGGATAATTTGTATTCTCTGTAGTCAGACTTGTTTGAAGAAGTTAACATTAAAATAGAAGCCCAAAATTTTCATATCTTGAATGATGTTGAGTTGAACCTTATCTGATAGGAAATAATGGCACATAAGAAGATATAAAAGTTTTCGTTCACTTTGAGGATTGTAATGATAGAGAGAGTCTCTTCACAGACATCTTTAACAAAATTCAAACTAGCATTGAGTTGATTTTTGATGTGGAAAAGAAAGAGGTAATTAATCATAGTCCATTGTATCCTAATGAAGATGACATGTTTGATATTGAGGAGTTTAAGGTTCAAGAAGAATGCATTGATGAGCATGATGAGGCACTTCATCATCCAATGATGGTTATTCCAAGTCCTCACATCATTAATCCACATGATCCAGGTGGATATCGGTGGCGGCCCACCTCTTCCAACTGGCTCAAAACAGTCTTCTGGCAATTTTGGTAAATTACTATTTTTAGCAGTTTTTTGGGTCCTGAACTTCCGGAGCCATTTTGAGGCCCTAAACGACATTTTTTGGCGATTTGGGGGACCAAATGGTTGCCTTCGGCATGCATTTGGGTCTAGTCGAAAGTTGTAAATCTCGGATAGACCTTCCCAACGGGCTACCGAGCGCCCCAAACGGAGATCGTATGCAAAAGTTATGACCCCGGGAAGTTGACTGTTCAACTAACCACCTTGGGGCCGCAAACTTTATGGCGCTTCATCTCCTAGGGTTAGGTTTTTGGATGTTTGGGATTCTTTCCCTCATGCTTATGATAAATAGGCCCTTTCGGCCTCTCTTTGTATTCATCTTGGCACGAATGAGCATAGCGGCCACATCTCTTCTCAGAGATAGCTACCACCATTCCAGCTATTGTATTTTACAGTCTGTTCTATTTCCGCTATTTAATAGAATATGTGTTTACTGTATCACTGTGTTATTTGCAATATATCTCTGTGTATGATTCTGTATATGCTATCTTTTGTTTCATTCCCACATAAATCCGGATCAGTGGTATCGGAGCGGTCTGCTCTTTGATTGTTTCTCGGTGCATGTCCCCGACGAGGTTAGGATATAGAGAGTTGGGTCTCGAACTAGTTTCACTTGGGGAAGACCACTCTCGCCGCCCCAAACGGCCTCCCATGGTGGAAGAAAAGAGAGACGACGGAGCAGTAGATCCTATCAAGTTGTTGCTCGAGGAAGCCCTCGCACGACAGAGGAACGAGATGATGGATAATTTCGCCCAAATCCTTCAACGCATGCCAACAACGGCAAATGCACCCTCAACGAGCAGCCATTTCGGAGATACGACTCCCTTCAAGGTACAAGTTAATTTTGATATCCCTTTATTTGAAGGCCAAATCGATGCGGATGCTCTAGATAAATGGTTGAATCTACTAGAAGGGCATTTCTCTGTCCACAATTTTTCCGACAGGGAAAAGATCGTCTTTGCACTCCTCAAGGTCGTACCCCATGTCAAAAATTGGTGGGAAACTTATTGTGAGCAAAACTCATTAGACGAGTCGGGATTGTTTGAATATTCCAATCCCACTTGGGCCTCTTTTATAGATGCCGTCAAGGAACAATATTACCCTGTTGGAAACTATGATGACCAGTACACAAAATGGACCATTCTGCATCAAGAGAGGGACCAAACGGTGTCGGAGTACACCAACAAATTTCATACCTTGCGCACAAAGCTAGGTATCAAGGACTCCGAGCGGCACCTAGTACTGAAATAACGCAGTGGCCTACACCGGTACATCCGGACAGAGATGGATTTCCTGGAAATCTCTTCACTCGGATCTGCCTATCGATATGCTGTCAAAATTGAGCAGAAATTTCAGCAAAAGAACAAGCGTGACTTCGGACCTGCGCAGAAGCAGGGCAAGGGAAACTCTGGCTCGCAGAACACGGGGCAGGAAAAGGACAACCAGTCCCAACCACAGGCGAAGAAGGGTAAAGAAAAGACAAAGAAGGACACCGGGAAGTGGTGCGAGTTCCACAAAAGCCCCTGGCACAACACTGATGATTGTCGCTCAAAACAGTCATTGGTGGCTGAGATCAAAGCTTCGGAATCAGATCCCAGTTTCGATTCTGACTCGGAACCTAATTTCACAGCCGCGCAAAAAGGGAAGCAGATCATTGATGCAGAACCCAGTGCCGTTGTTGCCACCACACAGATTCAACCAGAGGAGCCTGAAGAGTCGGAGGCAGAGGAGCGCCTTTTCCACTCACAGATGTGGGTGAAGGGAATTCCCCTACACTTTGTTGTGGACAGCGGCAGCCAGAAGAACCTGATCTCAGAAAAAGTCATCAAGAGATTGGAGCTACCAATAACGCCACACCCACAACCATACACCATTGGATGGCTAAGCCAATGACGAAGGATCCGTGTCAGTCACCAATGTCGCCTACCATATGGCATCAAGCCCTTCAAAGATGAGGTATTGTGTGATGTGGCCCCACTTGAAGTATGTGATGTTCTTTTAGGACAACCATATATGTGGAAGCGTCATGCTGTATATGAATCATGACCTCGCAGTGTCATTGTCACTTTGGGCGGACAACTCTATCGGATACCAGAGATAGTTGCACCTACCCAAACGATCAGGGAAGGAAGATAATCTCCCACACTGGGAAATTTTCCCTATTCGCAATTGCCACTAAAGGTGAACATCAGATCGCGGAGACATCCACAACCTCTGCAGATTATCCTTCTACTCAGCAGAAACAAGAAAAACACAAAGTTAGTGCAGCATCGCATATTCGGGTACCTCTACAGTGCAACGCCACGCATTCAAGGGGCCCCTCCAAAAAGAAACCATCCACACTGGTGCATACCAAGGATACCACAACAACCAAAACTGTTGAACAGCTCCAGCGCATCCATCAACAACAATTACAACCCTCTGAAGATGTCAAAGTAAGGCAATCTTTCCACTTCGGCAAATGTCGCACCAAGAGCTCAACTCGACACACAGCTCGACATATGATAAGGGATTTAACGCAATGGAGACCATTGCTTCCTAAGGATGGAGGATTGATCCAGGTGGATATCGGTGGCGGCCCACCTCTTCCAACTGGCTCAAAACAGTCTTCTGGCAATTTTGGTAAATTACTATTTTTAGCAGTTTTTCGGGTCCTGAACTTCCGGAGCCATTTTGAGGCCCTAAACGACATTTTTTGGCGATTTGGGGGACCAAATGGTTGCCTTTGGCATCCATTTGGGCCTAGTCGAAAGTTGTAAATCTCGGATAGACCTTCCCAACGGGCTACCGAGCGCCCCAAACGGAGATCGTATGCAAAAGTTATGACCCCGGGAAGTTGACTGTTCAACTAACCACCTTGGGGCCGCAAACTTTATGGCGCTTCATCTCCTAGGGTTAGGTTTTTGGATGTTTAAAATTTCTTTCCCTCATGCTTATGATAAATAGGCCCTTTCGGCCTCTCTTTGTATTCATCTTGGCACGAATGAGCATAGCGGCCACATCTCTTCTCAGAGATAGCTACCGCCATTCCAGCTATTGTATTTTACGGTCTGTTCTATTTCCGCTATTTAATAGAATATGTGTTTACTGTATCACTGTGTTATTTGCAATATATCTCTGTGTATGATTCTGTATATGCTATCTTTTGTTTCGTTCCCACATAAATCCGGATCAGTGGTATCGGAGCGGTCTGCTCTTTGATTGTTTCTCGGTGCATGTCCCCGACGAGGTTAGGATATAGAGAGTTGGGTCTCGAACTAGTTTCACTTGGGGAAGACCACTCTCGCCGCCCCAAACGGCCTCCCATGGTGGAAGAAAAGAGAGACGACGGAGCAGTAGATCCTATCAAGTTGTTGCTCGAGGAAGCCCTCGCGCGACAGAGGAACGAGATGATGGATAATTTCGCCCAAATCCTTCAACGCATGCCAACAACGGCAAATACACCCTCAACGAGCAGCCATTTCGGAGATACGACTCCCTTCAAGGTACAAGTTAATTTTGATATCCCTTTATTTGAAGGCCAAATCGATGCGGATGCTCTAGATAAATGGTTGAATCTACTAGAAGGGTATTTCTCTGTCCACAATTTTTCCGACAGGGAAAAGATCGTCTTTGCACTCCTCAAGGCCGTACCCCATGTCAAAAATTGGTGGGAAACTTATTGTGAGCAAAACTCATTAGACGAGTCGGGATTGTTTGAATATTCCAATCCCACTTGGGCCTCTTTTATAGATGCCGTCAAGGAACAATATTACCCTGTTGGAAACTATGATGACCAGTACACAAAATGGACCATTCTGCATCAAGAGAGGGACCAAACGGTGTCGGAGTACACCAACAAATTTCATACCTTGCGCACAAAGCTAGGTATCAAGGACTCCGAGCGGCACCTAGTACTTAAATATCGCAGTGGCCTACACCGGTACATCTGGACAGAGATGGATTTCCTGGAAATCTCTTCACTCGGATCCGCCTATCGATATGCTGTCAAAATTGAGCAGAAATTTCAGCAAAAGAACAAGCGTGACTTCGGACCTGCGCAGAAGCAGGGCAAGGGAAACTCTGGTTCGCAGAACACGGGGCAGGAAAAGGACAACCAGTCCCAACCACAGGCAAAGAAGGGTAAAGAAAAGACAAAGAAGGACACTGGGAAGTGGTGCGAGTTCCACAAAAGCCCCTGGCACAACACTGATGATTGTCGCTCAAAACAGTCATTGGTGGCTGAGATCAAAGCTTCGGAGTCAGATCCCAGTTTCGATTCCGACTCGGAACCTAATTTCACAGCCGCGCAAAAAGGGAAGCAGATCATTGATGCAGAACCCAGTGCCGTTGTTGCCACCACACAGATTCAACCAGAGGAGCCTGAAGAGTCGGAGGCAGAGGAGCGCCTTTTCCACTCACAGATGTGGGTGAAGGGAATTCCCCTACACTTTGTTGTGGACAGCGGCAGCCAGAAGAACCTGATCTGAGAAAAAGTCATCAAGAGATTGGAGCTACCAATAACGCCACACCCACAACCATACACCATTGGATGGCTAAGCCAAGGACGAAGGATCCGTGTCAGTCACCAATGTCGCCTACCATATGGCATCAAGCCCTTCAAAGATGAGGTATTGTGTGATGTGGCCCCACTTGAAGTATGTGATGTTCTTTTAGGACAACCATATATGTGGAAGCGTCATGCTGTATATGAATCATGACCTCGCAGTGTCATTGTCACTTTGGGCGGACAACTCTATCGGATACCAGAGATAGTTGCACCTACCCAAACGATCAGGGAAGGAAGATAATCTCCCACACTGGGAAATTTTCCCTATTCGCAATTGCCACTAAAGGTGAACATCAGATCGCGGAGACATCCACAACCTCTGCAGATTATCCTTCTACTCAGCAGAAACAAGAAAAACACAAAGTTAGTGCAGCATCGCCTATTCGGGTACCTCTACAGTGCAAGGCCATGCATTCAAGGGGCCCCTCCAAAAAGAAACCATCCACACTGGTGCATACCAAGGATACCACAACAACCAAAACTGTTGAACAGCTCCAGCGCATCCATCAACAACAATTACAACCCTCTGAAGATGTCAAAGTAAGGCAATCTTTCCACTTCGGCAAATGTCGCACCAAGAGCTCAACTCGACACACAGCTCGACATATGATAAGGGATTTAACGCAATGGAGACCATTGCTTCCTAAGGATGGAGGATTGATCCAGGTGGATATCGGTGGCGGCCCACCTCTCCCAACTGGCTCAAAACAGTCTTCTGGCAATTTTGGTAAATTACTATTTTTAGCAGTTTTTCGGGTCCTGAACTTCCGGAGCCATTTTGAGGCCCTAAACGACATTTTTTGGCGATTTGGGGGACCAAATGGTTGCCTTCGGCATCCATTTGGGCCCAGTCGAAAGTTGTAAATCTCGGATAGACCTTCCCAACGGGATACCGAGCGCCCCAAACGGAGATCGTATGCAAAAGTTATGACCCCGGGAAGTTGACTGTTCATCTAACCACCTTGGGGCCGCAAACTTTATGGCACTTCATCTCCTAGGGTTAGGTTTTTGGATGTTTGGGATTCTTTCCCTCATGCTTATGATAAATAGGCCCTTTCGGCCTCTCTTTGTATTCATCTTGGCACGAATGAGCATAGCGGCCACATCTCTTCTCAGAGATAGCTACCACCATTCCAGCTATTGTATTTTACAGTCTGTTCTATTTCCGCTATTTAATAGAATATGTGTTTACTGTATCACTGTGTTATTTGCAATATATCTCTGTGTATGATTCTGTATATGCTATCTTTTGTTTCGTTCCCACATAAATCCGGATCAGTGGTATCGGAGCGGTCTGCTCTTTGATTGTTTCTCGGTGCATGTCCCCGACGAGGTTAGGATATAGAGAGTTGGGTCTCGAACTAGTTTCACTTGGGGAAGACCACTCTCGCCGCCCCAAACGGCCTCCCATGGTGGAAGAAAAGAGAGACGACGGAGCAGTAGATCCTATCAATCTGTTGCTCGAGGAAGCCCTCGCGCGACAGAGGAACGAGATGATGGATAATTTCGCCCAAATCCTTCAACGCATGCCAACAACGGCAAATGCACCCTCAACGAGCAGCCATTTCGGAGATACGACTCCCTTCAAGGTACAAGTTAATTTTGATATCCCTTTATTTGAAGGCCAAATCGATGCGGATGCTCTAGATAAATGGTTGAATCTACTAGAAGGGTATTTCTCTGTCCACAATTTTTCCGACAGGGAAAAGATCGTCTTTGCACTCCTCAAGGCCGTACCCCATGTCAAAAATTGGTGGGAAACTTATTGTGAGCAAAACTCATTAGACGAGTCGGGATTGTTTGAATATTCCAATCCCACTTGGGCCTCTTTTATAGATGCCGTCAAGGAACAATATTACCCTGTTGGAAACTATGATGACCAGTACACAAAATGGACCATTCTGCATCAAGAGAGGGACCAAACGGTGTCGGAGTACACCAACAAATTTCATACCTTGCGCACAAAGCTAGGTATCAAGGACTCCGAGCGGCACCTAGTACTGAAATATCGCAGTGGCCTACACCGGTACATCCGGACAGAGATGGATTTCCTGGAAATCTCTTCACTCGGATCCGCCTATCGATATGCTGTCAAAATTGAGCAGAAATTTCAGCAAAAGAACAAGCGTGACTTCGGACCTACGCAGAAGCAGGGCAAGGGAAACTCTGGCTCGCAGAACACGGGGCAGGAAAAGGACAACCAGTCCCAACCACAGGCGAAGAAGGGTAAAGAAAAGACAAAGAAGGACACCGGGAAGTGGTGCGAGTTCCACAAAAGCCCCTGGCACAACACTGATGATTGTCGCTCAAAACAGTCATTGGTGGCTGAGATCAAAGCTTCGGAATCAGATCCCAGTTTCGATTCTGACTCGGAACCTAATTTCACAGCCGCTCAAAAAGGGAAGCAGATCATTGATGCAGAACCCAGTGCCGTTGTTGCCACCACACAGATTCAACCAGAGGAGCCTGAAGAGTCGGAGGCAGAGGAGCGCCTTTTCCACTCACAGATGTGGGTGAAGGGAATTCCCCTACACTTTGTTGTGGACAGCGGCAGCCAGAAGAACCTGATCTCAGAAAAAGTCATCAAGAGATTGGAGCTACCAATAACGCCACACCCACAACCATACACCATTGGATGGCTAAGCCAAGGACGAAGGATCCGTGTCAGTCACCAATGTCGCCTACCATATGGCATCAAGCCCTTCAAAGATGAGGTATTGTGTGGTGTGGCCCCACTTGAAGTATGTGATGTTCTTTTAGGACAACCATATATGTGGAAGCGTCATGCTGTATATGAATCATGACCTCGCAGTGTCATTGTCACTTTGGGCGGACAACTCTATCGGATACCAGAGATAGTTGCACCTACCCAAACGATTAGGGAAGGAAAATAACCTCCCACACTGGGAAATTTTCCCTATTCGCAATTGCCACTAAAGGTGAACATCAGATCGCGGAGACATCCACAACCTCTGCAGATTATCCTTCTACTCAGCAGAAACAAGAAAAACACAAAGTTAGTGCAGCATCGCCTATTCGGGTACCTCTACAGTGCAAGGCCACGCATTCAAGGGGCCCCTCCAAAAAGAAACCATCCACACTGGTGCATACCAAGGATACCACAACAACCAAAACTGTTGAACAGCTCCAGCGCATCCATCAACAACAATTACAACCCTCTGAAGATGTCAAAGTAAGGCAATCTTTCCACTTCGGCAAATGTCGCACCAAGAGCTCAACTCGACACATAGCTCGACATATGATAAGGGATTTAACGCAATGGAGACCATTGCTTCCTAAGGATGGAGGATTGATCCAGGTGGATATCGGTGGCGGCCCACCTCTTCCAACTGGCTCAAAACAGTCTTCTGGCAATTTTGGTAAATTACTATTTTTAGCAGTTTTTCGGGTCCTGAACTTCCGGAGCCATTTTGAGGCCCTAAACGACATTTTTTGGCGATTTGGGGGACCAAATGGTTGCCTTCGGCATCCATTTGGGCCCAGTCGAAAGTTGTAAATCTCGGATAGACCTTCCCAACGGGATACCGAGCGCCCCAAACGGAGATCGTATGCAAAAGTTATGACCCCGGGAAGTTGACTGTTCAACTAACCACCTTGGGGCCGCAAACTTTATGGCGCTTCATCTCCTAGGGTTAGGTTTTTGGATGTTTGGGATTCTTTCCCTCATGCTTATGATAAATAGGCCCTTTCGGCCTCTCTTTGTATTCATCTTGGCACGAATGAGCATAGCGGCCACATCTCTTCTCAGAGATATCTACCACCATTCCAGCTATTGTATTTTACAGTCTGTTCTATTTCCGCTATTTAATAGAATATGTGTTTACTGTATCACTGTGTTATTTGCAATATATCTCTGTGTATGATTCTGTATATGCTATCTTTTGTTTCGTTCCCACATAAATCCGGATCAGTGGTATCGGAGCGGTCTGCTCTTTGATTGTTTCTCGGTGCATGTCCCCGACGAGGTTAGGATATAGAGAGTTGGGTCTCGAACTAGTTTCACTTGGGGAAGACCACTCTCGCCGCCCCAAACGGCCTCCCATGGTGGAAGAAAAGAGAGACGACGGAGCAGTAGATCCTATCAAGTTGTTGCTCGAGGAAGCCCTCGCGCGACAGAGGAACGAGATGATGGATAATTTCGCCCAAATCCTTCAACGCATGCCAACAACGGCAAATGCACCCTCAACGAGCAGCCATTTCGGAGATACGACTCCCTTCAAGGTACAAGTTAATTTTGATATCCCTTTATTTGAAGGCCAAATCGATGCGGATGCTCTAGATAAATGGTTGAATCTACTAGAAGGGTATTTCTCTGTCCACAATTTTTCCGACAGGGAAAAGATCGTCTTTGCACTCCTCAAGGCTGTACCCCATGTCAAAAATTGGTGGGAAACTTATTGTGAGCAAAACGCATTAGACGAGTCGGGATTGTTTGAATATTCCAATCCCACTTGGGCCTCTTTTATAGATGCCGTCAAGGAACAATATTACCCTGTTGGAAACTATGATGACCAGTACACAAAATGGACCATTCTGCATCAAGAGAGGGACCAAACGGTGTCGGAGTACACCAACAAATTTCATACCTTGCGCACAAAGCTAGGTATCAAGGACTCCGAGCGACACCTAGTACTGAAATATCGCAGTGGCCTACACCGGTACATCCGGACAGAGATGGATTTCCTGGAAATCTCTTCACTCGGATCCGCCTATCGATATGCTGTCAAAATTGAGCAGACATTTCAGCAAAAGAACAAGCGTGACTTCGGACCTGCGCAGAAGCAGGGCAAGGGAAACTCTGGCTCGCAGAACACGGGGCAGGAAAAGGACAACCAGTCCCAACCACAGGCGAAGAAGGGTAAAGAAAAGACAAAGAAGGACACCGGGAAGTGGTGCGAGTTCCACAAAAGCCCCTGGCACAACACTGATGATTGTCGCTCAAAACAGTCATTGGTGGCTGAGATCAAAGCTTCGAAATCAGATCCCAGTTTCCATTCTGACTCGGAACCTAATTTCACAGCCGCGCAAAAAGGGAAGCAGATCATTGATGCAGAACCCAGTGCCGTTGTTGCCACCACACAGATTCAACCAGAGGAGCCTGAAGAGTCGGAGGCAGAGGAGCGCCTTTTCCACTCACAGATGTGGGTGAAGGGAATTCCCCTACACTTTGTTGTGGACAGCGGCAGCCAGAAGAACCTGATCTCAGAAAAAGTCATCAAGAGATTGGAGCTACCAATAACGCCACACCCACAACCATACACCATTGGATGGCTAAGCCAAGGACGAAGGATCCGTGTCAGTCACCAATGTCGCCTACCATATGGCATCAAGCCCTTAAAAGATGAGGTATTGTGTGATGTGGCCCCACTTGAAGTATGTGATGTTCTTTTAGGACAACCATATATGTGGAAGCGTCATGCTGTATATGAATCATGACCTCGCAGTGTCATTGTCACTTTGGGCGGACAACTCTATCGGATACCAGAGATAGTTGCACCTACCCAAACGATCAGGGAAGGAAGATAATCTCCCACACTGGGAAATTTTCCCTATTCGCAATTGCCACTAAAGGTGAACATCAGATCGCGGAGACATCCACAACCTCTGCAGATTATCCTTCTACTCAGCAGAAACAAGAAAAACACAAAGTTAGTGCAGCATCGCCTATTCGGGTACCTCTACAGTGCAAGGCCACGCATTCAAGGGGCCCCTCCAAAAAGAAACCATCCACACTGGTGCATACCAAGGATACCACAACAACCAAAACTGTTGAACAGCTCCAGCGCATCCATCAACAACAATTACAACCCTCTGAAGATGTCAAAGTAAGGCAATCTTTCCACTTCGGCAAATGTCGCACCAAGAGCTCAACTCGACACACAGCTCGACATATGATAAGGGATTTAACGCAATGGAGACCATTGCTTCCTAAGGATGGAGGATTGATCCAGGTGGATATCGGTGGCGGCCCACCTCTTCCAACTGGCTCAAAACAGTCTTCTGGCAATTTTGGTAAATTACTATTTTTAGCAGTTTTTCGGGTCCTGAACTTCCGGAGCCATTTTGAGGCCCTAAACGACATTTTTTGGCGATTTGGGGGACCAAATGGTTGCCTTCGGCATCCATTTGGGCCCAGTAGAAAGTTGTAAATCTTGGATAGACCTTCCCAACGGGCTACCGAGCGCCCCAAACGGAGATCGTATGCAAAAGTTATGACCCCGGGAAGTTGACTGTTCAACTAACCACCTTGGGGCCGCAAACTTTATGGCGCTTCATCTCCTAGGGTTAGGTTTTTGGATGTTTGGGATTCTTTCCCTCATGCTTATGATAAATAGGCCCTTTCGGCCTCTCTTTGTATTCATCTTGGCACGAATGAGCATAGCGGCCACATCTCTTCTCAGAGATAGCTACCACCATTCCAGCTATTGTATTTTACAGTCTGTTCTATTTCCGCTATTTAATAGAATATGTGTTTACTGTATCACTGTGTTATTTGCAATATATCTTTGTGTATGATTCTGTATATGCTATCTTTTGTTTCGTTCCCACATAAATCCGGATCAGTGGTATCGGAGCGGTCTGCTCTTTGATTGTTTCTCGGTGCATGTCCCCGACGAGGTTAGGATATAGAGAGTTGGGTCTCGAACTAGTTTCACTTGGGGAAGACCACTCTCGCCGCCCCAAACGGCCTCCCATGGTGGAAGAAAAGAGAGACGACGGAGCAGTAGATCCTATCAAGTTGTTGCTCGAGGAAGCCCTCGCGCGACAGAGGAACGAGATGATGGATAATTTCGCCCAAATCCTTCAACGCATGCCAACAACGGCAAATGCACCCTCAACGAGCAGCCATTTCGGAGATACGACTCCCTTCAAGGTACAAGTTAATTTTGATATCCCTTTATTTGAAGGCCAAATCGATGCGGATGCTCTAGATAAATGGTTGAATCTACTAGAAGGGTATTTCTCTGTCCACAATTTTTCCGACAGGGAAAAGATCGTCTTTGCACTCCTCAAGGCCGTACCCCATGTCAAAAATTGGTGGGAAACTTATTGTGAGCAAAACTCATTAGACGAGTCGGGATTGTTTGAATATTCCAATCCCACTTGGGCCTCTTTTATAGATGCCGTCAAGGAACAATATTACCCTGTTGGAAACTATGATGACCAGTACACAAAATGGACCATTCTGCATCAAGAGAGGGACCAAACGGTGTCGGAGTACACCAACAAATTTCATACCTTGCGCACAAAGCTAGGTATCAAGGACTCCGAGCGACACCTAGTACTGAAATATCGCAGTGGCCTACACCGGTACATCCGGACAGAGATGGATTTCCTGGAAATCTCTTCACTCGGATCCGCCTATCGATATGCTGTCAAAATTGAGCAGACATTTCAGCAAAAGAACAAGCGTGACTTCGGACCTGCGCAGAAGCAGGGCAAGGGAAACTCTGGCTCGCAGAACACGGGGCAGGAAAAGGACAACCAGTCCCAACCACAGGCGAAGAAGGGTAAAGAAAAGACAAAGAAGGACACCGGGAAGTGGTGCGAGATCCACAAAAGCCCCTGGCACAACACTGATGATTGTCGCTCAAAACAGTCATTGGTGGCTGAGATCAAAGCTTCGAAATCAGATCCCAGTTTCCATTCTGACTCGGAACCTAATTTCACAGCCGCGCAAAAAGGGAAGCAGATCATTGATGCAGAACCCAGTGCCGTTGTTGCCACCACACAGATTCAACCAGAGGAGCCTGAAGAGTCGGAGGCAGAGGAGCGCCTTTTCCACTCACAGATGTGGGTGAAGGGAATTCCCCTACACTTTGTTGTGGACAGCGGCAGCCAGAAGAACCTGATCTCATAAAAAGTCATCAAGAGATTGGAGCTACCAATAACGCCACACCCACAACCATACACCATTGGATGGCTAAGCCAAGGACGAAGGATCCGTGTCAGTCACCAATGTCGCCTACCATATGGCATCAAGCCCTTCAAAGATGAGGTATTGTGTGATGTGGCCCCACTTGAAGTATGTGATGTTCTTTTAGGACAACCATATATGTGGAATCGTCATGCTGTATATGAATCATGACCTCGCAGTGTCATTGTCACTTTGGGCGGACAACTTTATCGGATACCAGAGATAGTTGCACCTACCCAAACGATCAGGGAAGGAAGATAATCTCCCACACTGGGAAATTTTCCCTATTTGCAATTGCCACTAAAGGTGAACATCAGATCGCGGAGACATCCACAACCTCTGCAGATTATCCTTCTACTCAGCAGAAACAAGAAAAACACAAAGTTAGTGCAGCATCGCCTATTCGGGTACCTCTACAGTGCAAGGCCACGCATTCAAGGGGCCCCTCCAAAAAGAAACCATCCACACTGGTGCATACCAAGGATACCACAACAACCAAAACTGTTGAACAGCTCCAGCGCATCCATCAACAACAATTACAACCCTCTGAAGATGTCAAAGTAAGGCAATCTTTCCACTTCGGCAAATGTCGCACCAAGAGCTCAACTCGACACACAGCTCGACATATGATAAGGGATTTAACGCAATGGAGACCATTGCTTCCTAAGGATGGAGGATTGATCCAGGTGGATATCGGTGGCGGCCCACCTCTTCCAACTGGCTCAAAACAGTCTTCTGGCAATTTTGGTAAATTACTATTTTTAGCAGTTTTTCGGGTCCTGAACTTCCGGAGCCATTTTGAGGCCCTAAACGACATTTTTTGGCGATTTGGGGGACCAAATGGTTGCCTTCGGCATCCATTTGGGCCCAGTAGAAAGTTGTAAATCTTGGATAGACCTTCCCAACGGGCTACCGAGCGCCCCAAACGGAGATCGTCTGCAAAAGTTATGACCCCGGGAAGTTGACTGTTCAACTAACCACCTTGGGGCCGCAAACTTTATGGCGCTTCATCTCCTAGGGTTAGGTTTTTGGATGTTTGGGATTCTTTCCCTCATGCTTATGATAAATAGGCCCTTTCGGCCTCTCTTTGTATTCATCTTGGCACGAATGAGCATAGCGGCCACATCTCTTCTCAGAGATAGCTACCACCATTCCAGCTATTGTATTTTACAGTCTGTTCTATTTCCGCTATTTAATAGAATATGTGTTTACTGTATCACTGTGTTATTTGCAATATATCTCTGTGTATGATTCTGTATATGCTATCTTTTGTTTCGTTCCCACATAAATCCGGATCAGTGGTATCGGAGCGGTCTGCTCTTTGATTGTTTCTCGGTGCATGTCCCCGACGAGGTTAGGATATAGAGAGTTGGGTCTCGAACTAGTTTCACTTGGGGAAGACCACTCTCGCCGCCCCAAACGGCCTCCCATGGTGGAAGAAAAGAGAGACGACGGAGCAGTAGATCCTATCAAGTTGTTGCTCGAGGAAGCCCTCGCGCGACAGAGGAACGAGATGATGGATAATTTCGCCCGAATCCTTCAACGCATGCCAACAACAGCAAATGCACCCTCAACGAGCAGCCATTTCGGAGATACGACTCCCTTCAAGGTACAAGTTAATTTTGATATCCCTTTATTTGAAGGCCAAATCGATGCGGATGCTCTAGATAAATGGTTGAATCTACTAGAAGGGTATTTCTCTGTCCACAATTTTTCCGACAGGGAAAAGATCGTCTTTGCACTCCTCAAGGCCGTACCCCATGTCAAAAATTGGTGGGAAACTTATTGTGAGCAAAACTCATTAGACGAGTCGGGATTGTTTGAATATTCCAATCCCACTTGGGCCTCTTTTATAGATGCCGTCAAGGAACAATATTACCCTGTTGGAAACTATGATGACCAGTACACAAAATGGACCATTCTGCATCAAGAGAGGGACCAAACGGTGTCGGAGTACACCAACAAATTTCATACCTTGCGCACAAAGCTAGGTATCAAGGACTCCGAGCGACACCTACTACTGAAATATCGCAGTGGCCTACACCGGTACATCCGGACAGAGATGGATTTCCTGGAAATCTCTTCACTCGGATCCGCCTATCGATATGCTGTCAAAATTGAGCAGACATTTCAGCAAAAGAACAAGCGTGACTTCGGACCTGCGCAGAAGCAGGGCAAGGGAAACTCTGGCTCGCAGAACACGGGGCAGGAAAAGGACAACCAGTCCCAACCACAGGCGAAGAAGGGTAAAGAAAAGACAAAGAAGGACACCGGGAAGTGGTGCGAGTTCCACAAAAGCCCCTGGCACAACACTGATGATTGTCGCTCAAAACAGTCATTGGTGGCTGAGATCAAAGCTTCGAAATCAGATCCCAGTTTCCATTCTGACTCGGAACCTAATTTCACAGCCGCGCAAAAAGGGAAGCAGATCATTGATGCAGAACCCAGTGCCGTTGTTGCCACCACACAGATTCAACCAGAGGAGCCTGAAGAGTCGGAGGCAGAGGAGCGCCTTTTCCACTCACAGATGTGGGTGAAGGGAATTCCCCTACACTTTGTTGTGGACAGCGGCAGCCAGAAGAACCTGATCTCAGAAAAAGTCATCAAGAGATTGGAGCTACCAATAACGCCACACCCACAACCATACACCATTGGATGGCTAAGCCAAGGACGAAGGATCCGTGTCAGTCACCAATGTCGCCTACCATATGGCATCAAGCCCTTCAAAGATGAGGTATTGTGTGATGTGGCCCCACTTGAAGTATGTGATGTTCTTTTAGGACAACCATATATGTGGAAGCGTCATGCTGTATATGAATCATGACCTCGCAGTGTCATTGTCACTTTGGGCGGACAACTCTATCGGATACCAGAGATAGTTGCACCTACCCAAACGATCAGGGAAGGAAGATAATCTCCCACACTGGGAAATTTTCCCTATTCGCAATTGCCACTAAAGGTGAACATCAGATCGCGGAGACATCCACAACCTCTGCAGATTATCCTTCTACTCAGCAGAAACAAGAAAAACACAAAGTTAGTGCAGCATCGCCTATTCGGGTACCTCTACAGTGCAAGGCCACGCATTCAAGGGGCCCCTCCAAAAAGAAACCATCCACACTGGTGCATACCAAGGATACCACAACAACCAAAACTGTTGAACAGCTCCAGCGCATCCATCAACAACAATTACAACCCTCTGAAGATGTCAAAGTAAGGCAATCTTTCCACTTCGGCAAATGTCGCACCAAGAGCTCAACTCGACACACAGCTCGACATATGATAAGGGATTTAACGCAATGGAGACCATTGCTTCCTAAGGATGGAGGATTGATCCAGGTGGATATCGGTGGCGGCCCACCTCTTCCAACTGGCTCAAAACAGTCTTCTGGCAATTTTGGTAAATTACTATTTTTAGTAGTTTTTCGGGTCCTGAACTTCCGGAGCCATTTTGAGGCCCTAAACGACATTTTTTGGCGATTTGGGGGACCAAATGGTTGCCTTCGGCATCCATTTGGGCCCAGTAGAAAGTTGTAAATCTTGGATAGACCTTCCCAACGGGCTACCGAGCGCCCCAAACGGAGATCGTATGCAAAAGTTATGACCCCGGGAAGTTGACTGTTCAACTAACCACCTTGGGGCCGCAAACTTTATGGCGCTTCATCTCCTAGGGTTAGGTTTTTGGATGTTTGGGATTCTTTCCTTCATGCTTATGATAAATAGGCCCTTTCGGCCTCTCTTTGTATTCATCTTGGCACGAATGAGCATAGCGGCCACATCTCTTCTCAGAGATAGCTACCACCATTCCAGCTATTGTATTTTACAGTCTGTTCTATTTCCGCTATTTAATAGAATATGTGTTTACTGTATCACTGTGTTATTTGCAATATATCTCTGTGTATGATTCTGTATATGCTATCTTTTGTTTCGTTCCCACATAAATCCGGATCAGTGGTATCGGAGCGGTCTGCTCTTTGATTGTTTCTCGGTGCATGTCCCCGACGAGGTTAGGATATAGAGAGTTGGGTCTCGAACTAGTTTCACTTGGGGAAGACCACTCTCGCCGCCCCAAACGGCCTCCCATGGTGGAAGAAAAGAGAGACGACGGAGCAGTAGATCCTATCAAGTTGTTGCTCGAGGAAGCCCTCGCGCGACAGAGGAACGAGATGATGGATAATTTCGCCCAAATCCTTCAACGCATGCCAACAACGGCAAATGCACCCTCAACGAGCAGCCATTTCGGAGATACGACTCCCTTCAAGGTACAAGTTAATTTTGATATCCCTTTATTTGAAGGCCAAATCGATGCGGATGCTCTAGATAAATGGTTGAATCTACTAGAAGGGTATTTCTCTGTCCACAATTTTTCCGACAGGGAAAAGATCGTCTTTGCACTCCTCAAGGCCGTACCCCATGTCAAAAATTGGTGGGAAACTTATTGTGAGCAAAACTCATTAGACGAGTCGGGATTGTTTGAATATTCCAATCCCACTTGGGCCTCTTTTATAGATGCCGTCAAGGAACAATATTACCCTGTTGGAAACTATGATGACCAGTACACAAAATGGACCATTCTGCATCAAGAGAGGGACCAAACGGTGTCGGAGTACACCAACAAATTTCATACCTTGCGCACAAAGCTAGGTATCAAGGACTCCGAGCGGCACCTAGTACTGAAATATCGCAGTGGCCTACACCGGTACATCCAGACAGAGATGGATTTCCTGGAAATCTCTTCACTCGGATCTGCCTATCGATATGCTGTCAAAATTGAGCAGAAATTTAAGCAAAAGAACAAGCGTGACTTCGGACCTGCGCAGAAGCAGGGCAAGGGAAACTCTGGCTCGCAGAACACGGGGCAGGAAAAGGACAACCAGTCCCAACCACAGGCGAAGAAGGGTAAAGAAAAGACAAAGAAGGACACCGGGAAGTGGTGCGAGTTCCACAAAAGCCCCTGGCACAACACTGATGATTGTCGCTCAAAACAGTCATTGGTGGCTGAGATCAAAGCTTCGGAATCAGATCCCAGTTTCGATTCTGACTTGGAACCTAATTTCACAGCCGCGCAAAAAGGGAAGCAGATCATTGATGCAGAACCCAGTGCCGTTGTTGCCACCACACAGATTCAACCAGAGGATCCTGAAGCGTCGGAGGCAGAGGAGCGCCTTTTCCACTCACAGATGTGGGTGAAGGGAATTCCCCTACACTTTGTTGTGGACAGCGGCAGCCAGAAGAACCTGATCTCAGAAAAAGTCATCAAGAGATTGGAGCTACCAATAACGCCACACCCACAACCATACACCATTGGATGGCTAAGCCAAGGACGAAGGATCCGTGTCAGTCACCAATGTCGCCTACCATATGGCATCAAGCCCTTCAAAGATGTGGTATTGTGTGATGTGGCCCCACTTGAAGTATGTGATGTTCTTTTAGGACAACCATATATGTGGAAGCGTCATGCTGTATATGAATCATGACCTCGCAGTGTCATTGTCACTTTGGGCGGACAACTCTATCGGATACCAGAGATAGTTGCACCTACCCAAACGATCAGGGAAGGAAGATAATCTCCCACACTGGGAAATTTTCCCTATTCGCAATTGCCACTAAAGGTGAACATCAGATCGCGGAGACATCCACAACCTCTGCAGATTATCCTTCTACTCAGCAGAAACAAGAAAAACACAAAGTTAGTGCAGCATCGCCTATTCGGGTACCTCTACAGTGCAAGGCCACGCATTCAAGGGGCCCCTCCAAAAAGAAACCATCCACACTGGTGCATACCAAGGATACCACAACAACCAAAACTGTTGAACAGCTCCAGCGCATCCATCAACAACAATTACAACCCTCTGAAGATGTCAAAGTAAGGCAATCTTTCCACTTCGGCAAATGTCGCACCAAGAGCTCAACTCGACACACAGCTCGACATATGATAAGGGATTTAACGCAATGGAGACCATTGCTTCCTAAGGATGGAGGATTGATCCAGGTGGATATCGGTGGCGGCCCACCTCTTCCAACTGGCTCAAAACAGTCTTCTGGCAATTTTGGTAAATTACTATTTTTAGCAGTTTTTCGGGTCCTGAACTTCCGGAGCCATTTTGAGGCCCTAAACGACATTTTTTGGCGATTTGGGGGACCAAATGGTTGCCTTCGGCATGCAT
Source organism: Larix kaempferi (assembly GCA_027924585.1). Classification (NCBI taxonomy): domain Eukaryota; kingdom Viridiplantae; phylum Streptophyta; class Pinopsida; order Pinales; family Pinaceae; genus Larix; species Larix kaempferi. Next base: position 1,264,871 of record BSBM01001752.1, read on the forward strand.
TTTTGGCCCATTCAAAAGTTGTAAATCTCGGATAGACCTTCCCAACGGGCTACCGAGCGCCCCAAACGGAGATCATATGCAAAAGTTATGACCCCGGGAAGTTGACTGTTCAACTAACCACCTTGGGGCCGCAAACTTTATGGCGCTTCATCTCATAGGGTTAGGTTTTTGGATGTTTGGGATTCTTTCCCTCATGCTTATGATAAATAGGCCCTTTCGGCCTCTCTTTGTATTCATCTTGGCACGAATGAGCATAGCGGCCACATCTCTTCTCAGAGATAGCTACCACCATTCCAGCTATTGTATTTTACAGTCTGTTCTATTTCCGCTATTTAATAGAATATGTGTTTACTGTATCACTGTGTTATTTGGAATATATCTCTGTGTATGATTCTGTATATGCTATCTTTTGTTTCGTTCCCACATAAATCCGGATCAGTGGTATCGGAGCGGTCTGCTCTTTGATTGTTTCTCGGTGCATGTCCCCGACGAGGTTAGGATATAGAGAGTTGGGTCTCGAACTAGTTTCACTTGGGGAAGACCACTCTCGCCGCCCCAAACGGACTCCCATGGTGGAAGAAAAGAGAGACGACGGAGCAGTAGATCCTATCAAGTTGTTGCTCGAGGAAGCCCTCGCGCGACAGAGGAACGAGATGATGGATAATTTCGCCCAAATCCTTCAACGCATGCCAACAACGGCAAATGCACCCTCAACGAGCAGCCATTTCGGAGATACGACTCCCTTCAAGGTACAAGTTAATTTTGATATCCCTTTATTTGAAGTCCAAATCGATGCGGATGCTCTAGATAAATGGTTGAATCTACTAGAAGGGTATTTCTCTGTCCACAATTTTTCCGACAGGGAAAAGATCGTCTTTGCACTCCTCAAGGCCGTACCCCATGTCAAAAATTGGTGGGAAACTTATTGTGAGCAAAACTCATTAGACGAGTCGGGATTGTTTGAATATTCCAATCCCACTTGGGCCTCTTTTATAGATGCCGTCAAGGAACAATATTACCCTGTTGGAAACTATGATGACCAGTACACAAAATGGACCATTCTGCATCAAGAGAGGGACCAAACGGTGTCGGAGTACACCAACAAATTTCATACCTTGCGCACAAAGCTAGGTATCAAGGACCTCGAGCGGCACCTAGTACTGAAATATCGCAGTGGCCTACACCGGTACATCCGGACAGAGATGGATTTCCTGGAAATCTCTTCACTCGGATCCACCTATCGATATGCTGTCAAAATTGAGCAGAAATTTCAGCAAAAGAACAAGCTTGACTTCGGACCTGCGCAGAAGCATGGCAAGGGAAACTCTGGCTCGCAGAACACGGGGCAGGAAAAGGACAACCAGTCCCAACCACAGGCGAAGAAGGGTAAAGAAAAGACAAAGAAGGACACCGGGAAGTGGTGCGAGTTCCACAAAAGCCCCTGGCACAACACTGATGATTGTCGCTCAAAACAGTCATTGGTGGCTGAGATCAAAGCTTCGGAATCAGATCCCAGTTTCGATTCTGACTCGGAACCTAATTTCACAGCCGCGCAAAAAGGGAAGCAGATCATTGATGCAGAACCCAGTGCCGTTGTTGCCACCACACAGATTCAACCAGAGGAGCCTGAAGAGTCGGAGGCAGAGGAGCGCCTTTTCCACTCACAGATGTGGGTGAAGGGAATTCCCCTACACTTTGTTGTGGACAGCGGCAGCCAGAAGAACCTGATCTCAGAAAAAGTCATCAAGAGATTGGAGCTACCAATAACGCCACACCCACAACCATACACCATTGGATGGCTAAGCCAAGGACGAAGGATCCGTGTCAGTCACCAATGTCGCCTACCATATGGCATCAAGCCCTTCAAAGATGAGGTATTGTGTGATGTGGCCCCACTTGAAGTATGTGATGTTCTTTTAGGACAACCATATATGTGGAAGCGTCATGCTGTATATGAATCATGACCTCGCAGTGTCATTGTCACTTTGGGCGGACAACTCTATCGGATACCAGAGATAGTTGCACCTACCCAAACGATCAGGGAAGGAAGATAACCTCCCACACTGGGAAATTTTCCCTATTCGCAATTAGCACTAAAGGTGAACATCAGATCGCGGAGACATCCACAACCTCTGCAGATTATCCTTCTACTCAGCAGAAACAAGAAAAACACAAAGTTAGTGCAGCATCGCCTATTCGGGTACCTCTACAGTGCAAGGCCACGCATTCAAGGGGCCCCTCCAAAAAGAAACCATCCACACTGGTGCATACCAAGGATACCACAACAACCAAAACTGTTGAACAGCTCCAGCGCATCCATCAACAACAATTACAACCCTCTGAAGATGTCAAAGTAAGGCAATCTTTCCACTTCGGCAAATGTCGCACCAAGAGCTCAACTCGACACACAGCTCGACATATGATAAGGGATTTAACGCAATGGAGACCATTGCTTCCTAAGGATGGAGGATTGATCCAGGTGGATATCGGTGGCGGCCCACCTCTTCCAACTGGCTCAAAACAGTCTTCTGGCAATTTTGGTAAATTACTATTTTTAGCAGTTTTTCGGGTCCTGAACTTCCGGAGCCATTTTGAGGCCCTAAACGACATTTTTTGGCGATTTGGGGGACCAAATGATTGCCTTAGGCATCCATTTGGGCCCAGTCGAAAGTTGTAAATCTCGGATAGACCTTCCCAACGGGCTACCGAGCGCCCCAAACGGAGATCGTATGCAAAAGTTATGACCCCGGGAAGTTGACTGTTCAACTAACCACCTTGGGGCCGCAAACTTTATGGCGCTTCATCTCCTAGGGTTAGGTTTTTGGATGTTTTGGATTCTTTCCCTCATGCTTATGATAAATAGGCCCTTTCGGCCTCTCTTTGTATTCATCTTGGCACGAATGAGCATAGTGGCCACATCTCTTCTCAGAGATAGCTACCACCATTCCAGCTATTGTATTTTACAGTCTGTTCTCTTTCCGCTATTTAATAGTATATGTGTTTACTGTATCACTGTGTTATTTGCAATATATCTCTGTGTATGATTCTGTATATGCTATCTTTTGTTTCGTTCCCACATAAATCCGGATCAGTGGTATCGGAGCGGTCTGCTCTTTGATTGTTTCTCGGTGCATGTCCCCGACGAGGTTAGGATATAGAGAGTTGGGTCTCGAACTAGTTTCACTTGGGGAAGACCACTCTTGCCGCCCCAAACGGCCTCCCATGGTGGAAGAAAAGAGAGACGACGGAGCAGTAGATCCTATCAAGTTGTTGCTCGAGGAAGCCCTCGCGCGACAGAGGAACGAGATGATGGATAATTTCGCCCAAATCCTTCAACGCATGCCAACAACGGCAAATGCACCCTCAACGAGCAGCCATTTCGGAGATACGACTCCCTTCAAGGTACAAGTTAATTTTGATATCCCTTTATTTGAAGGCCAAATCGATGCGGATGCTCTAGATAAATGGTTGAATCTACTAGAAGGGTATTTCTCTGTCCACAATTTTTCCGACAGGGAAAAGATCGTCTTTGCACTCCTCAAGGCCGTACCCCATGTCAAAAATTGGTGGGAAACTTATTGTGAGCAAAACTCATTAGACGAGTCGGGATTGTTTGAATATTCCAATCCCACTTGGGCCTCTTTTATAGATGCCGTCAAGGAACAATATTACCCTGTTGGAAACTATGATGACCAGTACACAAAATGGACCATTCTGCATCAAGAGAGGGACCAAACGGTGTCGGAGTACACCAACAAATTTCATACCTTGCGCACAAAGCTAGGTATCAAGGACTCCGAGCGGCACCTAGTACTGAAATATCGCAGTGGCCTACACCGGTACATCCGGACAGAGATGGATTTCCTGGAAATCTCTTCACTCGGATCCGCCTATCGATATGCTGTCAAAATTGAGCAGAAATTTCAGCAAAAGAACAAGCGTGACTTCGGACCTGCGCAGAAGCAGGGCAAGGGAAACTCTGGCTCGCAGAACACGGGGCAGGAAAAGGACAACCAGTCCCAACCACAGGCGAAGAAGGGTAAAGAAAAGACAAAGAAGGACACCGGGAAGTGGTGCGAGTTCCACAAAAGCCCCTGGCACAACACTGATGATTGTCGCTCAAAACAGTCATTGGTGGCTGAGATCAAAGCTTCGGAATCAGATCCCAGTTTCGATTCTGACTCGGAACCTAATTTCACAGCCGCGCAAAAAGGGAAGCAGATCATTGATGCAGAACCCAGTGCCGTTGTTGCCACCACACAGATTCAACCAGAGGAGCCTGAAGAGTCGGAGGCAGAGGAGCGCCTTTTCCACTCACAGATGTGGGTGAAGGGAATTCCCCTACACTTTGTTGTGGACAGCGGCAGCCAGAAGAACCTGATCTCAGAAAAAGTCATCAAGAGATTGGAGCTACCAATAACGCCACACCCACAACCATACACCATTGGATGGCTAAGCCAAGGACGAAGGATCCGTGTCAGTCACCAATGTCGCCTACCATATGGCATCAAGCCCTTCAAAGATGAGGTATTGTGTGATGTGGCCCCACTTGAAGTATGTGATGTTCTTTTAGGACAACCATATATGTGGAAGCGTCATGCTGTATATGAATCATGACCTCGCAGTGTCATTGTCACTTTGGGCGGACAACTCTATCGGATACCAGAGATAGTTGCACCTACCCAAACGATCAGGGAAGGAAGATAATCTCCCACACTGGGAAATTTTCCCTATTCGCAATTGCCACTAAAGGTGAACATCAGATCGCGGAGACATCCACAACCTCTGCAGATTATCCTTCTACTCAGCAGAAACAAGAAAAACACAAAGTTAGTGCAGCATCGCCTATTCGGGTACCTCTACAGTGCAAGGCCACGCATTCAAGGGGCCCCTCCAAAAAGAAACCATCCACACTGGTGCATACCAAGGATACCACAACAACCAAAACTGTTGAACAGCTCCAGCGCATCCATCAACAACAATTACAACCCTCTGAAGATGTCAAAGTAAGGCAATCTTTCCACTTCGGCAAATGTCGCACCAAGAGCTCAACTCGACACACAGCTCGACATATGATAAGGGATTTAACGCAATGGAGACCATTGCTTCCTAAGGATGGAGGATTGATCCAGGTGGATATCGGTGGCGGCCCACCTCTTCCAACTGGCTCAAAACAGTCTTCTGGCAATTTTGGTAAATTACTATTTTTAGCAGTTTTTCGGGTCCTGAACTTCCGGAGCCATTTTGAGGCCCTAAACGACATTTTTTGGCGATTTGGGGGACCAAATGGTTGCCATCGGCATCCATTTGGGCCCAGTCGAAAGTTGTAAATCTCGGATAGACCTTCCCAACGGGCTACCGAGCGCCCCAAACGGAGATCGTATGCAAAAGTTATGACCCCGGGAAGTTGACTGTTCAACTAACCACCTTGGGGCCGCAAACTTTATGGCGCTTCATCTCCTAGGGTTAGGTTTTTGGATGTTTGGGATTCTTTCCCTCATGCTTATGATAAATAGGCCCTTTCGGCCTCTCTTTGTATTCATCTTGGCACGAATGAGCATAGCGGCCACATCTCTTCTCAGAGATAGCTACCACCATTCCAGCTATTGTATTTTACAGTCTGTTCTATTTCCGCTATTTAATAGAATATGTGTTTACTGTATCACTGTGTTATTTGCAATATATCTCTGTGTATGATTCTGTATATGCTATCGTTTGTTTCGTTCCCACATAAATCCGGGTCAGTGGTATCGGAGCGGTCTGCTCTTTGATTGTTTCTCGGTGCATGTCCCCGACGAGGTTAGGATATAGAGAGTTGGGTCTCGAACTAGTTTCACTTGGGGAAGACCACTCTCGCCGCCCCAAACGGCCTCCCATGGTGGAAGAAAAGAGAGACGACGGAGCAGTAGATCCTATCAAGTTGTTGCTCGAGGAAGCCCTCGCGCGACAGAGGAACGAGATGATGGATAATTTCGCCCAAATCCTTCAACGCATGCCAACAACGGCAAATGCACCCTCAACGAGCAGCCATTTTGGAGATACGACTCCCTTCAAGGTACAAGTTAATTTTGATATCCCTTTATTTGAAGGCCAAATCGATGCGGATGCTCTAGATAAATGGTTGAATCTACTAGAAGGGTATTTCTCTGTCCACAATTTTTCCGACAGGGAAAAGATCGTCTTTGCACTCCTCAAGGCCGTACCCCATGTCAAAAATTGGTGGGAAACTTATTGTGAGCAAAACTCATTAGACTAGTCGGGATTGTTTGAATATTCCAATCCCACTTGGGCCTCTTTTATAGATGCCGTCAAGGAACAATATTACCCTGTTGGAAACTATGATGACCAGTACACAAAATGGACCATTCTGCATCAAGAGAGGGACCAAACGGTGTCGGAGTACACCAACAAATTTCATACCTTGCGCACAAAGCTAGGTATCAAGGACTCCGAGCGGCACCTAGTACTGAAATATCGCAGTGGCCTACACCGGTACATCCGGATAGAGATGGATTTCCTGGAAATCTCTTCACTCGGATCCGCCTATCGATATGCTGTCAAAATTGAGCAGAAATTTCAGCAAAAGAACAAGTGTGACTTCGGACCTGCGCAGAAGCAGGGCAAGGGAAACTCTGGTTCGCAGAACACGGGGCAGGAAAAGGACAACCAGTCCCAACCACAGGCGAAGAAGGGTAAAGAAAAGACAAAGAAGGACACCGGGAAGTGGTGCGAGTTCCACAAAAGCCCCTGGCACAACACTGATGATTGTCGCTCAAAACAGTCATTGGTGGCTGAGATCAAAGCTTCGGAATCAGATCCCAGTTTCGATTCTGACTCGGAACCTAATTTCACAGCCGCGCAAAAAGGGAAGCAGATCATTGATGCAGAACCCAGTGCCGTTGTTGCCACCACACAGATTCAACCAGAGGAGCCTAAGAGTCGGAGGCAGAGGAGCGCCTTTTCCACTCACAGATGTGGGTGAAGGGAATTCCCCTACACTTTGTTGTGGACAGCGGCAGCCAGAAGAACCTGATCTCAGAAAAAGTCATCAAGAGATTGGAGCTACCAATAACGCCACACCCACAACCATACACCATTGGATGGCTAAGCCAAGGACGAAGGATCCGTGTCAGTCACCAATGTCGCCTACCATATGGCATCAAGCCCTTCAAAGATGAGGTATTGTGTGATGTGGCCCCACTTGAAGTATGTGATGTTCTTTTAGGACAACCATATATGTGGAAGCGTCATGCTGTATATGAATCATGACCTCGCAGTGTCATTGTCACTTTGGGCGGACAACTCTATCGGATACCAGAGATAGTTGCACCTACCCAAACGATCAGGGAAGGAAGATAATCTCCCACACTGGGAAATTTTCCCTATTCGCAATTGCCACTAAAGGTGAACATCAGATCGCGGAGACATCCACAACCTCTGCAGATTATCCTTCTACTCAGCAGAAACAAGAAAAACACAAAGTTAGTGCAGCATCGCCTATTCGGGTACCTCTACAGTGCAAGGCCACGCATTCAAGGGGCCCCTCCAAAAAGAAACCATCCACACTGGTGCATACCAAGGATACCACAACAACCAAAACTGTTGAACAGCTCCAGCGCATCCATCAACAACAATTACAACCCTCTGAAGATGTCAAAGTAAGGCAATCTTTCCACTTCGGCAAATGTCGCACCAAGAGCTCAACTCGACACACAGCTCGACATATGATAAGGGATTTAACGCAATGGAGACCATTGCTTCCTAAGGATGGAGGATTGATCCAGGTGGATATCGGTGGCGGCCCACCTCTTCCAACTGGCTCAAAACAGTCTTCTGGCAATTTTGGTAAATTACTATTTTTAGCAGTTTTTCGGGTCCTGAACTTCCGGAGCCATTTTGAGGCCCTAAACGACATTTTTTGGCGATTTGGGGGACCAAATGGTTGCCTTCGGCATCCATTTGGGCCCAGTCGAAAGTTGTAAATCTCGGATAGACCTTCCCAACGGGCTACCGAGCGCCCCAAACGGAGATCGTATGCAAAAGTTATGACCCCGGGAAGTTGACTGTTCAACTAACCACCTTGGGGCCGCAAACTTTATGGCGCTTCATCTCCTAGGGTTAGGTTTTTGGATGTTTGGGATTCTTTCCCTCATGCTTATGATAAATAGGCCCTTTCGGCCTCTCTTTGTATTCATCTTGGCACGAATGAGCATAGCGGCCACATCTCTTCTCAGAGATAGCTACCACCATTCCAGCTATTGTATTTTACAATCTGTTCTATTTCCGCTATTTAATAGAATATGTGTTTACTGTATCACTGTGTTATTTGCAATATATCTCTGTGTATGATTCTGTATATGCTATCTTTTGTTTCGTTCCCACATAAATCCGGATCACCACACTTTCAATCTGATAGGGACACAATCTCTATGAAAACTAATTTTTGATTTTCATCTCATGGTCCGACGGAGGTACATTTTTCATCTTCATTTTTTTTGCATGAATCACATAAGTTATCTTATGGTTTCAATGATTCGGTTGAGATATGGTTGCAATCGTCATTTTATTAGAAGTTTTTGTGATGCAACATATACTGGATTCTTCCTACTGTGAATGGATTTGAGACTAGCAAATTTTCATGACATGTATTATACAATGCATTAGTCCTACCAACCTATCCATGGACTACATATCCTTGTGGTACTGAAGTTCCTTTGATAGTTACACTGGCTCTATGATTTCACTTAACTTGGTTGAACTAGTGTAGTTAGTTTAGGAGTAGTATAGGTTTTTTTTTTCTAGGATTTAAAAAAAAGTGTGCGAATCATGAAGTTTTTCTTTTGGATATTTTAGCTACTAAACAATCCTTTTAGTTTTTTTTTGGTTGCTTAGCATCCCCCCTTTTTACTGTTCTTTTGTCCTTCTGGAGAGTTGAAAATGGAAGATGACACCTTTCTTTTATACATATTTCAGATTGAACTGGACATTCATAAGGCATGTACAATAGATGTCTCGACTAGTTGCGTCTGATGTTTTTATGAAAATGAGTATGGACAAAGATGTATTTTTCTAAAGAATACCACTTTTAAAATCTATACAAGTTGAATACATTCTAGATCTGTAGAACTATGGAAATACATTCTCTGATATTGAATAAGTGTGAAATAGTTGCGGAAAGAGAGTGAGATTTATACTGACACTATAATGATGGGATGCAAGATAAAATTTAAAAATAGAAATTGAAAGGTAAGGATGATCATTAACGTAGATAGATTAGTGTCTATACCATTAATGATATATGCGATGACGGAAGAAGAAAGTGATTGCACTATTAAAGGTTTAAGTATCAATGGATGAGCACCAAGGCATCTGATAAAGAATTAAAATACTGTCATGAGGAATTTTGAAAGAGGTTATGGAGTAGGGATGATTTTGGAAGTTTATATTCATCACAACATGGTGAAACAATTTGTTAATACAAATGGGTGAAAATGGTTCTCAATTCCAATACCCCATAGACCACTGCCTGGAAAGTTTAATCATACTAAGGTCATGAATGAAATTTGAGGTGCGAGGAAGGAAGATAGTTTTCAACAACAAAACCGTAACTCATAAGATCATATTCAGGGTAAAGGAATTCAATATTTTGAAGCCTCATTATTGTTAATTGGTTGTCACTTTAGGCAGATCCTATCGATCCTACTTGTAGGTTTGGAGGGTATTTAGGCTTTAAGGTCTTATCTTCATAACTTTCTCCCCATCCGGTCTTGTCAATATATTCTAATGTCCTAGAAAAAGTAACGAATAATCTTTCTCAAATTTTAGTGTCAACCATTTGTAATGCATTTTGAGATTGAATTTATAAATATGGTTTGGAATGTCTCATGCACTGACATGGTAATTTTGAAGCAAAGCTTGGTTATTAATGCTTGTCAATGAAAGGTAAGACCAACAAGTGTTTGATTGCAATTTTTTATTTCCTCCCAAAAAAACATTGTTCTTATTAATTCCCTCTATGTTGGCAGGTACTTCCTATGAGGATATGCACTAGATGATTGAAAACTAAGGAGATATCTCGCTCAAATTCATTGGGAAGTAAGTATTCAATCGCTTAGCAACTAATCCTTGAAATAGTATCCAATCATAGGGAAGTATCCAATCGCTTTACAACATGAAATAGTTAGCACTTAATATTATATTTGAGTAAATAACCATTCTACTTCATAATTAATTTCATATTTGTAGGGTCTATGTGAGCATGTACAACATGATTCCCAATTCGAATAGTTGGATTTTGGACAATTATAATGGTGGCAAACCTTTCCTCAGATTTAGGACCCTAAAGTGGGTTTGCACCTTAAGGGATTTGATCCATATGGAACCTTGATAAATCTAGAGTTAAGATGGATCTATGCTTGTAATAAAGAAACTCAAGGTCAATGTTGATATGCTGAAATTGAATAAAATAATGATAAAATGAAGATGAAGATTTAATCCATGAACCATTAGTAACTCAAGATTGGGAACAAAATAAGATAATAGAGAAAAAATATTTTATCAAAATGAAATCAACCCATTATTATTTTTTCAAGGAGAAAAAAATTGTGCTTTTGTTATTCATCATAATCAAAAAGTACATTCAGTCCAATAACTGTCGATAACAAAACTTAAGCATCCTCAAAGACAAATCACCAGATACAAAAAATTCAAACCATCAAAAAACAAAAAGCAGCAGAAAGCCAAAATCAACCCATTATTATTTAGAAGAAGAAAAAAAAATGTCAATACATAAAAACATATAATATCACCTATTCGATGAAAAAAATATAAACCAAGGAAGAATTATATGCTCACTTTTCAAATAAGAAGAAATTGAAAAGATTTATTATGAACTAATAAGACAAAGCACTCAATTTAGTATGGAGAATAAGTTTCTTAGTAAACCAAATAAATAATGTAATATCTCATATCTGGTTGGAGATGATATTATCCAAATATTAAAACTTAGGACACAATTTTTCACAAGCGGGAACTAATCAACAAAACTAGTTGAAGGGAAGCGGGTCCAGGACACAAGAAGATTCCTCCTGGGTTATGAATTTGAGATATTTAGGATCTGCAAAATGTATGGGTGAATGTGCAGCAACAAACATATCAAAACCAAGGCTAGCTTTTGATTCCTATGCATAAGGTACTATTTATATTTACATTTCAACAACAACTTATGTTGAGGTCTACATTGAGGCTTCCTAGACACACCAACATATGCATACTAAACTCATTTTCTCACATCCGCAGGTAACCAAATGGATTTTATAAGGTATTAACATCATAATTAAGTGTTGTAGAAGAGTATCTAAGAATTTGGGAGGTTCTGGTTTATTTTGGAAACAAAACAGGCAAGGGCACTATGTGGACTGGTCAATTAGTAGTTTTCCAAATTATTCCAAAAAGGATAAGATGCCTTTGAATCCTCAGGGAAATGGTTGGATTTTCTTCATTAAGGTATCAGGATTCACAAATGATCACCAGAACAAAAAATTGGTTCATACATAGCTCTGAATTACAAAAATTGTAAAACTAGTCAAGAAAATGTGATTAAAGAGCTAGTCTTGGAATTAATTGATTCAAACTGTCTCTAAAGCTTACAAAATTCACTTCTGAAGTATTATAGGTATCTGGCATGAATTTATTAATAACAAAAAATTTAAATTGAGGATCCTGAACATAAATTAGAGGACTTTTAACCTTCTTATCTTCAAGGAGTCTCCCATGCTAGAGAAATCTTACAAAACTTGAGAGAATGAGTATGAGAGGAGGAGAAGAAGGAGAAATTTTGTAGTGTATATTCAATGAGGATGAATTTAGATATGGTAGTTGAATATTGAGGGTGCATTAAACTTCATGATATTCCTAGGGGGCGTTCACTAAAATAGATCACCTCCTCCATATGTAATTTTTTCAAGAACTCTCTCCAATTCCACTGTAACTGAGGATCTCTCTCTAGATGTCTTATATTTCCCAATAATTGACTGATGCAGGCCTGTAGGTCAGCATTACATGGCTCTGGATATGAACATGGACAAACTGGAACAATAACTGCATTGGGGTTCATGTCCCAAGCTTGGTTGAGGCACATCACTCAACTCTGAGAAGCAAATTGCTCTCAAGACAAATAACAAAAGACCAAAATATGTGAATGGGGCACATTGGCATTCTTTTGTAGAATGAGATAGCTTCATGATCAATCAATTGGAACATGTGAGGATGATGGCTCCTTCCTTGGAGGAATTATCAACATATTCTTGCTTTTGCAACTTCCTTGATTTGTGATCTCATCTGGTTTTAGAAACTACGCCTTCCTTAGATTTTAGATGTTTCATGCTGTTCAAACTGGATGCTTTTCTGCACTTTCCTGCTTTATCCACTTTCCTTCTTTATGTCATTCCTGCTTTTGACTACTTTTTACAGTTTCCTTCTTTTCTACTACCGCCTTGCTTTTAGATGCCTTCTTGTTGTTTATGTCTTCTTCAAACGAGTATTTGAGGTTCACCTTATCCTTATGCGCCCTTCTAGTCATGCAAGCATTATCACTTTCCAAAATTTAATTAATAATGGTAATTATAAAATTAAAATAATTACAAGCACTCCAAATATTAAAATTATTATACTCCATCATTAAAATTATTAATTAACTAACTACTATAGCCCTAGTTCCAAAATCACCCCAAATAATTAATAGTGCCTTCCTCTTACTTTCTCCTAGGCCCTTATTAATTAATTAATTGCCATTCACTAGGATCCATGGGGTTTTGAGGTGACATTGGCTGCTACTTGGTGCTTATAAAATGGGAACATGACAGTCCTCCCCTCCCAAGCTTGCTTGTCCTAAAGCAAGAAACCGACTCTAACTCCAACACAAGGTCCACCATGTTTCTGCTGCACCACTCTGATTATAGTTACTCTCCCAAAGACTGATTCTTCTTCAACAAATGTTTTAACCTAGCTAAGGAAGCTAAGATGAATGCTTGGGTCCCACTGTCTGTGCTTCATATCTCGTAGTGGCACTGTTACTTGTGGAAAAATGTCATTCCAAATAATTCGAGGGTCCCACCATCTCAACTTCATTCTTCCAAACATTAGGATCAACAAGAAGAATATATCATGATGTAGGATGTCTAGGACTCCACCAAGCTGGAAGTTCATCACTTCCAATGCAGAACTGACCCTCTATGAGTCCCTCCCACCAAGTATGAAAATATTTAGGTTCTATGTGGAAAGCAACACAAAGACTCACATTACTGATATCCAATTGACATAGGTGACAGCCCCATGTCTTCATGGCATCATCCATAAACCATAGATTCCCATGCAACTTCTCACAAAATATGCATGAGGTGCCATTCAAATTTCCACTGATGTATACATAAACTCACCCTTGGGGTTGCTTAGCTCGAATATGTATCCATTCACCCAATAAATGGATGAACAAACACTCCAATTGAATGCACTACTATGCATGATAGAGACATCAGATATATGCCTCTGTTGTTTCTCATCAAACTGGAAAGGGAATGGTTCACTTATCAGGCCACATGGGTTGAAATTGAAGTCATCAATGGAATATGTGGGAGCCTTCTACTCCTCATGTGGCACCCATAGGAAAAATCCCTTTACCCAAGCTTCATCCCTATGTGTGTTGGATGGCATATGTATGTGGGGTGAAGGATAGTGAACCAATTCTTGGAAACAATTATCTATCAACTTTGTGGTTCGCCCAACCTAATTGAGACCATGTGCCTCCCCCGAAACTGATTTTGGCACCCAAAAATTGCCATCCACCATGGTTTCAAATTTTTCTTCTTGAACCCCACTATTCAACAACTCATATGCAAATATTCCTCTCTGATACTATGCTTCTAAATGAACTTCCAAAACAAATAAGTCTTTTCTTGCATACCGAAGAACATCCACTACTATATTCTTGCATTCATTATGAGAGTTATAAACTTGGTCCTCACTTACCAATCTAAATTTCCAATCCTTAAGCTTCATTGGTATCATGAAATGCATCCGTCTGATGCAATTTACCTTAACCACCAATTCCATGTCTCCCTGCTTCAAAATGGGGTGCATGCCTTGAGATGATACCTCATCCACTATGTATTTTCTTTTCCAAGGTATGAATGGATATGTAAGGAATGCATTATATTGCATCCATAGATGTCTCCGCTTTTTCTTACAGAACATAACAATCTCAAATGCAACAATATATCCATCATTAATGCAAAAATAGTCCTTACTAATGTGAGCTAGTCTTGCACAACCTTAGGTTTCCATCTCGATGATGTATCTGTCCATCCAATCTAAGGATGAATGGGATTCTTTGCTTGTTGGTCCAAATGGAATGTAATCATCCATCTTCATCATAGTTGAGCCTTCTTCACATAGAGACATCCCCTTCACACATAACAAATGCTTGGCCAACATCTTCCAAGACAATATGTTCCTCAAGCATTTGCAATTATGAATACTCCTCATGCTCATCTTCTGCAAGAGGCTCCTCCAATACATTATGTGTGCAATCAGCCACACACATCTGATCACCAGTGGCTATGGGAAAAGAATGTGAACTCCAAAAATCCACATGGTTTGGCTCCCCTTCTATTGTTTCTTTGTCCTCAACAAACTTGAGAGCCATGTCTCTTTCCATGAACAACTGTAAGTAATCTGTAACATACCCTTTTAGCTAGAAAACATTTTGTGTTAGCAAAAATTATTATAACTTTTATTGTAAAGTTTTATGTTGGATAGGTGTCTAAGGATGACTGTAATTTGCACAATATATTATTATTAAATAAATAAAATAGGAGACAAACAACTAAGAGGACTATTGAAAGAGTGGTTACTGATCCACTAGGTGGAATGGAATCTGGGGTTGAAGGCAATGGACAAGTGGCATCATCATGATGCAATTAACTAGCTGTTGGTATGGGACAACTCCCTTGAAATGTGGTCATAGTGCCCTGAAAGATGGGACTGGAGCTTGAGGCTCATTTATTCCAAACTGACCACTAAAAGACCTAGGAAATCTATATAATAGCCATCAAATTGTGAACTGAGGTTCATCACTTTTCCTGACGAGGAAATTTACCTTCGGGTTTTGCTGTGTTTGCACCCAAGAGATTTGATGAGGGGATATGCTATGTTGTTGATCATGTTGTGAGTCTTCCAAACTCTTATTGAGTTCAGGAGGTTGATGCTGAGTGGAGAAGGCATTTTATTTCAGGAGATTGATGCTAAGTGGAGAAGGCATTTTGATTTCCTTGCTTCTACATAGATTCCACCCACTTATTCGATTAGTAATCAGGCTCGGGGGTTCACTAGAAGCCAGCAGTTGAGCTACTTCTTCTGAAACAGGTGGGGAGGAACAGGCCTCCTTGGGTGTTTTTCGACCCTATCTTCATTTACAGGTTCCATTGTCTTATCTATTTTTATTTTAAATTTCTGTTATCTAATAGCTTTTACTATTTACCTTTAAGTTTATTTCAGTTTCCTGATTAATTTAATAATTCTGTATAGAATCGAACTGATTGAATAAAATAGTCTCTGCATTTTTCCCCATGCAAAAAGGAACGGCATCGTACTCTAGTACAGAGACAGATTAAGATAGATAGGTATAATAGGCAAATAGCCATGTGAATGAGAAGATAAAACATTGCATTTTTCTCAAGTTACTGTTTATTGTTAAAATTTCTATGTACACATGTATCAGTGTTTTCATTATTATTACTGTACAAATAATTGATCTCAGACTATACAGTAATGTTTTTCCTCAATTCATAGATCTCAGTTGTATAGGAATAGATAGTTTCTTTTCGAAGGATTATACAAATTATTTCTCTATTATGGTATATAGAAACATAGATAAATTTATGGCAGATAGTTGCAGTGTTTAGAATCCAATTATACAGTAGAAAAACCTTAAAACCCTAACAGTACTTTTATAACTCACATCACATCAAACTAGCATATTACATCTTTATTCTAGTAATAAAAACAAATCACATTCTTCCTTCTGTTTATTTAACCAAGGGTAATACCCTCTCAATCAAAACATTATCAATTCATTTGATAATCATAAACATAGTTATTATTGCTATCTCTCGGCATGCAGCCAACACTATTTTTAAACCTAGTATCTCAAACCCTTGGCACTTAGCCATTTGTCATTTAACTATGGAAAAAGAAACATAAACAACACATCGTATAATTCATTACTAGTAAACAAAGAACACAAGTTCGCATGCACCCTGTCGAAATCGAACTGATCACATTCCTATGTTGTTTTCAAAGTTTCCTTTTATTATAGTAAAAATAGACAAACCAAACAGAACCAATAAGAAAGACAATCATGGAGACCGATATCTTATCAAAGAGCAACATCAACATTTGTACATTCCAAAATGAAGACTAAACGCTAACCCTGGAAATATTCATAAGTTTGACACGCAGCCACATTTGTTACAAATAGATGATGCTGCATATAGGCTGAAGCCTATTATGTATTACAAACATATAACCATTGTTTAAAAGACAGTAGCAACATTTCCACTTTTCTTACATAGCATACGATTTCTTTTCTTAACGTTTAAACATTTCATGAGTTCACAGTCCATAAAGAAAAATGATAGCAATAGGTGTGTTCAAACCGAGTTACACAACCATTATCATTTTACATTAAATTCAAACATAGAGGTCAGTTAAAACACAAATTATTTCCACTTTATAAATCGACGAGTCACGGGTTTTGTTCACGGGCCAAGGCCCAAAACAATGAACACAAAACAGTCACGACAACATAGTTGTGCAAATATTCTTTTATATTATCAACTCAATAGAGTCTGAAACCCTATTTAAACAGAGGAACATTGCCCAATTCAAAACCTAGAACCCAAAAACTGTACAGTAACATTTCAAACTATTACATCGACTCTGCAAACCAAGAAGTAACCTAACACAGGCGTAACATGAAGCAACACAGATTTCAAACCATGAATTCTAGGACATGTGTTACAACTTCAAACGTTTGCCATGAATCTTCCAGGAGAACCTATGGAGGGTTTGCCACCAGGGCTTACCATTTTATTCACGTGCCATCCATTGCCATCAAAGAAAACTAGCACTGTAAAATACACAACGATGGCAGTACCTGCCACATGACTGCAAGAAGTTAGCAATGAGTTCCAACAAATGTTGATAAACCAAAAACGTATTACATAAACTTTGACACGATATGACTTACCCTCACTGTGGTAGACGGGTAGAATGCTTCCAATTTCTCCAACCAACACCACAAGGCTGCTTGCAACTGAACCATAACCAAGCTAGGAGTCAAAACCTCACCAAAAACCCTAAACTGTCACCTGACGAAAGCCACATGGATTCATTGCTATACACACAGTAAACTCGAGCAACTTATATAGTAGATTTCACAATAAAATTACAGAAAATGGAGACACAGAGCCAACGAAAAACCACCCAGGGTCGAGCCCTGCTAACCAGCGGCCTGTCGGCCTCTTCCCCAAACGAAAAAAACCAAATGAATGCGTGAAGGCAACAATAAACGTTATTGCAAGATTTTCTTAGGGTTTTCATATCTCAACGATCGAGACATTAGATCAATGATCAAAACTTAGCCAACAAAGCCACGATAGTACCAAGGCAGAGATACGACCAAGAACATTAATAACCTCATTTAATAACCAGCGCAGTTGGATGCTATATCACCCAGGGCTGAGCTTACAGCTCGGCGAACTATCACCATTCTTACCACTATTATCATGTGGAGCTAATAACACGTAGGAGCCATCGAAGCAACCACTACCATCACACAGGGTTCATATTTAATGTCGAGAATTACGTATCACTTGCCAGTCCTTTACCAGCAACTGCATTTAATTCCTGTTAGCATCGAGTTATGGCTACAATGAAATCTCGAAAGTGTATTACTGCCACATTACAACTGTATTACAACCGTGGCATAAGTTTTCAAACCATAGGGTAATGTATTATCACGACCATAACTTAACCGTTGTATAAGTTCCAACCATAGATATTATCACACTACGATATAAATTTCAAGACTAAAGCTTTAAACTATGTTATAATTCGTATGACATGTGTACAATACACATTCGAACCATAGGGTTTAGCATATAGTGTTTCCCAATGCTATTCAATTCGCATAGTTTTCATATGTTTCCAAATCAAAGGACTTGATATATTTTTATATCAAACATATATTAGAAATCGATGCAATGCCTTAGTATTGTAGGCGCTACCATAAGTTTAACATTTAAACTCATGCATTTAATAAACATGCATTACAATTACAAAAGCTAGGTCACTTGAATAAGGTTATTGTAATAAAAATCTAGCCCTAACACTATTTAGAAAGCTAAGGTTTGACACCAAATCCTATGTGTCGCATACGATTTATGTCTAGTAGCATCTTGTTTATAAAATGACACAACAAAACATCATCACATTGGCTTTTCAAACTTAATACATTGCAGATGTCATTTTCCAGGAGTTCCACTTTAATCTAATGGTGGCACTATCTTCTCGGGGTCATTCATCGATCAACCTTGTCACAATTTCAGACTGGTAATCTAAGCTGTAATACCATTGATCCTACCAACCGATACAACATAAGTATAGTGTATAACATTGATAGTGACACATACAAATGTTATCATAAAGACGATACAAGTTGATGAAGATAAACCAAATTTACATACCATCGACATCTTCATGCATGACAGTATATACATTTATCTTAAAAACAGAGACGACAAGCTGAAGCTTATAACTTGTCTTGAAAAACTGGAATTACTCTATTACCTTACCTGCAGATCTGTGAAAGAAAAGAATCCATTGCTTTAGCTATCAAAGCTAAGTAAACCCAAAGGCACCCTGTAGTAACCCCTTCAGAAATATGCAAACATTTCATTAGTATTGTTACTAGATCATTACACATAACGAAATAAACACTGTTCTATTGCATCTTATTTATAACCAAGTATATTTTTATGTTTAAAAGTAAATACAATGATTTTATGAAGCTGTTATTATCTATTAGTTGATTAACTTTCATTCTGCAAATAGCATTTATCTTATAAATTAGGCTATATCAAAAATTTTAAAAATTTTGTGATTTTTGGGATGTTACATTATCATCCTTCATTTCTTCTAGATATCTCCTGATGATGCACAATTCAGAGCTAGAGACTCTTCCCACAACTCCAGCTTGTCTCTCCTCCATCTTAAATCTTCCAACAAGATCTTCAAGAAGCTTATGTGCATCACTGGTACTAGACAACACTTGTAGGATCCTTTCTTATGTGACTAAAAGAAGGATCTCTATGAAATCCATGGATTCCTCACAACACACTGAGTGATGCTACATGTGAGATCCTCCACCATATGAGAATCATGCAGACTCTCATCTGACATTTCAACCTTCTCACTGCATTCCTCCTTAACACCAAAATTTTGAGCCTCATCACTAGAGGATTCAACCATGTCAATCCTCTCCCTTGATTTGGCTACAAATTCATTAAGATACAATGGAATACAAAAATATGAATGGTGACCCTACCTTTGCATCATATATTTCTCTTCATGTGATGTAGCCATGGTTCCTTGTCCTTCCACCAAATCTTTTGGTTCACATCCAATTGATGTGTGCTTGTCTTCTACTTCATTATGAAGCTCATGTGGTGACTATGAATCAGATTTATGTTCTTCTTCTGGATCTGATCCAAAATATGTCTCACCACCCTTAATAAAACTAATCTCCTCTGCAATGATATTGAAATCAGCAACAAAGAAGCTCAAAGATCCCGAAGTGGAATCTCTTTCCACATTGTTAACAACTTCAACACCTTTTTCTTGGTCTTGTGTTACACATGGTTCTTCTTTCTCTTTAGAAGCTTCCACAATGCTAGGTCCATCATGATCATTTAATGGATTCCTTCTGACAGAGGGCCTTCCTCTTTTTAAATCAAAAGAATCTTTGGATGCTCCTTTAGTCATTGGCTTGTTGGGTGTAAAGCATGGTGATGCTTCACTCTGCTGCAACATGCGCTCCACTTCTTTGCACATACTATTGACAATATGACTTAATCTTCTTTGATATGTGTTTCCATAGGGATCCTCATTTGAAAACAAACTTTCAACTTTGAAAGTACAAAAGTCTCGAAAAGACAAGACCTCCTGGATCTGCTTCCTCAGTGTTCGGTATTCTATGATGTACTCTGAGGGATTAACTCTTAGAAGTTTTCCCCCATAGCATACTCTATCATCTACAACATTGTACTCTGATGGATTCAGAATTATGTTCTCTGTGCACACCATGTCACACAAAGATTCATCATCCTCTTTTTTTGTTAAGCCTCCATCAGCATAGAATACTTCCTCATCATCCCATTCAAAATTATCACTGGTTGGTGCTAGTCTCATGGCTACAATTTCTTCAACTTGAGAGCTTACTTTCCATAGGAGTAGAGGAAAGTGATCTGATACCATTGTAATATCCCATATCTGGTTGGAGATGATATTAGCCAAATATTAAAACTTAGAACACAATTTTTCACAAGCGGGAACTAATAAACAAAACTAGTTGAAGGGAAGCAGGTCTAGGACATAAGAAGATTCCTCCAGAGTTATGAATTTGAGAATGATTTAGGATCTGCAAAATGTATGTGTGAATGTGAAACATCAAACATATCAGAACAAGGGCTAGCTTATGAGTCCTATGCACAAGGTACTCGGTCCATTTACATTTCAACAACAACTGCCAGTGTGGTCTACTCTAAGACTTCCTAGACACACCAACATATGCATACTAAACTCATTTTCTCACACATGAAGGTAAAAAAATGGATTATATCAGGTATTAGCCTCCTAATTAAGTGTTGGAAAAGAGTCTATGAGAATTTGGGAGGTTCTGATTGAGTTTGGAAACAAAAGAGGCAAGGGCACTATGTGGATTGGTCAACTAGTAGTTTTCCAAATTATTCCAAACAGGCTAATATGCCTTTGAATCCTCAAGTAAATGGTTTGGGTTGCTTCAGTAAGGTCTTAGGATTCACAAATGACCATCAGAACAAAAAATTGGTTCATACATCACTCTGAATTACAAAAATTGTAAAACTAGTCAAGAAAAAGTGATTAAAGAGTTAGTATTGGAATTACTTGATTCAAACTACCTCTAAAGCTTACAAAATTCACTTCGGAAGTATCTTAGGTCTCCGACATGAATTTATTAACAACAACAAAACGAAATTGAGGATCTTGAACAGAAATTAGAGGTATTTTAACCTTCAGATCTTTGAGGAGTGTTCAATGCTAGAGAAATCTTACAAAACTTGAGAGAATGAGTATGAGAGGAGGAGAAGAAGGAGAAGTTGTGCAATGGATCTGCAATGAGGATGACTTTAGAGCTGGTAGATGCAGATGGAGGGCGCATTCACTGAAATAGATCACCTCCTCCAAATGTAATTTCTTCAAGAACTCTCTCCAATTGTATTGTAATTGATGATCTATCTCTGGATGTACATTAGATTATTCAATAATGGACTGATGCAGGCCTGTAGATCAGCATTCCATGGCTCTGGGTCTGATCAATGGACAAACTGGAAGAACAACTGCATTGGGGTTCATCTCCCAAGCTTGGTTGAGGCACATCACTCAACTCTGAGAAACAAATTGCTCGCAAGACAAATAACAAAAGACCAAAATATGTCAATGGAGCACATTGGCATTCTTTTATAGGCTAAGATAGCTTCATGATCAAGCAATTGACACGTGTGAGGATGAGGGTGCCTTCCTTAAAGGAATTAGAAACATCTTCTTGCTTGTGCAACTTCCTTGCTTTGTGATCCCCTCTGCTTTTAGCAATTGCGCCTTCCTTAGCTTTGTAGATGTTTCCTGCTTTTCAGATTGGATGCTTTTCTGCACTTTCCTACTTTATCCACTTTCCTGCTTTATGTCATTTCCTGCTTTTGATTGCTTTTGACAGTTTCCTTCTTTTCTAGTGCCACCTTACTTTTAGTTGCCTTCTTGTTGTTTCCATCTTCTTCAAAGGAGTAGGTGAGGCTATCCTTATGCGCCCTTTTAGTCATGTGAACATTATCACTTGCCAAAATTTAATTAACAATGATAATTATAAAATTAAAATAATTACAAGCACTCCAAATATTAAAATTATTATGTACTCCATAATTAAAATTATTAATGAACTAACTACTATAGGCCTAGCTCCAAAATCACCCCAAATAATTAATAGTGCCTCCTCTTACTTCTGCGAGACCCTTATTAATTAATTAATTGACTTTTACTGGATCCATGGGGTTTTGAGGTGACTTTGGCTCTACTGGGTGCTTGTAAAATAGGAACATGACAAATAATAATAGTAAAGATGTTTTAAAACACCACCAAAATGAAAGTATTTGGAGAATTGAAAGATCTTTAAAATGATTGACATATATTTTATTTTTTTAAATTTCCAAATCATCTCATCATAAATAAATATTGTAAAGGATATACAAATATAATACTTTATTCACACAAAGTTTATGTAAATTGTGAACCAAAGCCATACAACTCTGCAACTGAAGTATGCGTTTTTAACTTTTTGGGATTGAATGTGCATGGAATCCTTCCGTGTAAGAGTATCTAGACACAATTTTAGACACAATTTTGAGATAAACCGCTCCTAAAAGAATATTATAGCTCGGACATGAGACAAATGGTATATGTTAATCCGCAAAATAAGAAAGCTCATTTCATTTGAGGGACTGGATGTATCCAAATGAACTATTGAATCCCTAGATATTGTGAAACTTTTATAATCATGAACATATCCATATATACTAGTACAATCATGTTTGGCATGTAGGCAGCGCTTATAGTAAAAACGTTGAGATGGATGAGAATGGAAAATGGCTGCGTGGAGATGGAAATGTTTGGGTGCGATAAATTTGGTTGTGCGTTGAATATTTAAAATATTTTGCACAAAACATTTAAATTTTATCATGGAAAGCAAATCAAAATTATTATTTGGGCAGCCAATGTGAAACTATTAATATCACATAAATTCTACAATCACAATTACCTTTGAACGTAGAGAAAAATTCTACGCGCATATTACATAGACATAATCATAACTATACATCATCATTAATTAATCAAAATATCTAAATGTATGTATATATCTAGACATCATCCTTAATTAATCAAAATATATGCAAATAGCAAGATAATAGTAAGGCTTGTATGTATCTATATGTATGCAAAACGTCGACTAGTTGAGGATTTTACATCAAAATATCTAAATAGCAAGATAACATAAAAAATATCTAAATGTATGTATGAAAGATAACATAAAAAATATCTAAATGTATGTATGAAAATAGCTGATGACCATAACACAAGCTGAAATAGAAATTAAGATGACAAGAAAGGCAGCTCTAGATCCCCACCAATATGTAAATGTATCCTTGGCTTTTGGTGTCCCCCAGTAATATGCAGATGTCTCCTCAAATTGAAAACACCACTCCCACAGTACTTAATTAAAAAGTCAAGAACAATCAAGTTATTATGACCGCTTAATTGTGACCCCTGTTATGAATTTTAGGCATTTTTATCTTTTTCAATTTCTGGTTGCTGCTTCGGTGAAGTGTCAAATATTTTCAGAATACCTTATAGTTCTTCTTCTTTGTGCTTCACACCTAAGATTTATAAAATCAATTCTTGCAGTAACAATTGTTATTTTTAAGTGTTTTCATGTAAACTATGGAGAGTGTAACATTTAATTGTTATTTTTATTAAATATTTATGTATTAGGGATTATATTTTAATATCTATTTTAATATGCATTTTTGCATAATGTTAAAGAGAAAGTGAATAATCAATATCCATAATAATAATATGCACATTTAATGATTGTGATAAGTAATGGTGAGTAATGTCATTTATCTCTCTACTTGTATGGATCTTAGGAAGCTCCAAATCATAGACATCTTAACCTAAATAATACGAAATCATGCACTCATGTTATATATATATATTCCTATTAGTCAACAAGAATAGATATGCTATTAACCTTTAGATGTAAAAGGAAAATATGGGTGTTCAACCTTGGATCTTGACCACAATTCTTATCCATCCTCATTTAATTAAATTTTAAGTATAATGATCATTAAACACATAAGTGTGAGAGTTGAAACACTCATAGATTATTTAAAATAAATCCTTTTTAAAAAAATTTATAATATTTATTACCTTTATAAATTACCACTGATTTGAAAAATTCACATTTTTGAAAAGAATTTTTTATTGCCTCTTTTAAAATAGGTTTCAATATCTTAAAATAACTAAAAAAATTCAATTTTATTCAATTAAAAGAAAACAGAAAAATATAGAAGGAGCTTATACCTCTTTTATATATATATATATATATATAAAATGTGATCACATACTATTATGTCATATATATCTGTCAATTGGACTTTTGCTGAGTTTTAAGATTTTGGCTCATGTAGTCTCTAAACTGTATCCAGATAGATCACTTGTTTATGCCAGTCATATGGTCAAAGTTTTCCAGTTCTGAGATTCGGATCGGCTGTCCTTTAACTATCGTCAAGGTCCTCAGATCTTCCTTTGGGGTATATTCCTTTCTCCTCACTGGTTATCCCATGAGGAGGTGTATATATGTTTCAATCACGAACAAAGCCCATGACAGAAGAGAGCTCATGATATATTGGTGGCGGTGGAATAGAAACAGCGTCAACGTTAGCCTATGACAGATCTAAGCTTTCAGCTTGACATCTCTTTTGACTGTGTTCACAGCGTACCATCATGAAAGAACCCATTGCATAACAAAGCCCATGAAAAAACGTTATTACAGAACAAAGCCCATGAAAAAACCTTATTGCAGACCAAAGCTAATGATATGGTTGGGGTGGATTAAGAACAGAAGCAATGTTAGCTTATGACAGATCTATCTTAAATTCGGATCTATCAAACACGGAGAGGGATCCAAAGATCCAATGTCCTGACCTGTATTTTTTTTTTATAATTTAAATTCAAGAAATTTGATCTCTCTTGATTTATAAATCCATGTTTAAGTTTTAAATTTTTATTTTATAGAGAAACATTCATTTTTTAATTACTTTTCATAATATTTTATTTTATGAGCCAAACATAGATTTCTTTTAAAATACTTTCCATATTTTTTTTATTTTATGAATTTGACATGAATTTTTTTAATTATTTTGTTAGGAATAAACATTACAACATCTCGCCATACTAAACTAGAGAGCACCTGATTCCTCTAATTTGACATCTCTTTTGTCTATGTTCATAGCATACCATCATAAAAAATCCATTGCATAACGAAGCCCATGAAAAAACCCAATTGCAGAACAAAGCCCATGATATGGTTGCGGTGGATTAAGAAAAGAAGCAATGTTAGCATATGACAGATCTAAGCTTTCAGTTTGATATTTCTTTCGACTGTGCTCAGAGCACCTTAAAATTGCTTTTTTAGTTTTTTAAATACTTTATATTCTCTCTTTCCAAAAATATGTAACATTCTTACTGTGGTCAGAGTATCTAAAATTGTATTTTTATATTTCTTAAATAATTTTTTAAAAATATCTATAACAAAATTCTGACTCTGCTCATAGCATCTGAAAATTGGATTTTTCGTTGTTTTTTTGTTTAAATCTTCTCAAATTCTATAACAACTATGCCATACTTATCTGTAAAACATCTAATTATTGTAGATATAATAAAAGGAACGATAAATTTTACAATTATTTGACAAAATAAAAAAAAATTAAAACTGTGATCACATGATATTATTACCCATAAAAACCTTTCAATAAACCATTTTGGCAATTATAGTGGCCTGTAAGGTAAATTAGCTAACGGGCGCCCGCTAAAATAACTAGCTTTAACGACCGAAGAGGCTCTATATTGTGCTTACCTTTAGCTGCATCTATAGAAGACTCGGCAATTGCATCCATGGGATTTAAAACGGCAGCAGGAATTCTGGCTTCACTGCTCTTCAGCTTTTCTTCACGAAGGTCTTCATTAACGTCCGACTCTACAGCGGAGGCCATAATTGCAATGGATTTGCAAATACACCGAAGTCGTCCTTGTCTTATAATCCCACTGGGTTTACAATCTGAAATACAGCACGCCTCTGAGCTCCCTACCTCCCCGGTTGGGTATTTACATTGTTCTCCGAATTGCACTGTGCATTGTAGAAATTCCTGAAATACATTATCGCTATGCGCCATTGTCGTTATGTACCATTGTCACACCTTGCTACGTCACACTGTTCACCTCGCTACGTGACAAAGTGCACCTCGCTACGTCACATTGTTCACCTCTCATTGTCAACAAATATTTCCTGCTATGTCAAATTGTCACATGGTGCACCTTGCTACGTCGCATTGTGTAGAGTCTTATTGTGTCCCGGCCTTGTCCGCAAATATTTCCAATCATGTTCAAATATTTATTCAAACGACACATCATAACTCCTCCTCTAATCATAACCCTTATGCACACGCTTGGGCTATATTTAAGTGTTATGAGTGGGCTAATGGTTAAGAACATGTGTTATCTCCGAGGAGGTCACAGGATCAAATTAGAGGAAGGTAGGGTTGCTCACATCTTACTAAAAAGGAACATTTTACAAATCAAAGCATTGTAAGAATGATATGATAATATTATATCACTTAAATTAATGCATCTTAACCATACACTTTTCAAATTAGAGGGATGTTATATTATTGCATGTATGAGTGCATAGATTTTAAATTAGAGAGATATTGGATCATGATGCAAATCTCCATCTAAAGACAAATATTAATACATCATAAATTCCTATTGTACCTAGTGATTTGTTCAATATGTAATTATTACAAAACTAATATCTAACTCATTCTTCTATTGTTAAAATAGCAATACATAACTCAATATATTTTCCATTATAATTTGGAATAATTTTGTTAATGTTAACATATGAATCCTACAATTAGAAAAAATTTGTGTTAATTAATTAATTATGAAGTAAAATAGTTATTTACCCAAAATTAATATATAACCCATTGCTTTTGGAATTGTGTCAAGTAAATGATAATACATAAATCCTACAAATAAGCAAAAATTGCATTAATTAATTAATTGTGAAGTAAAATACTTATTTACCCAAGATTAATATCTAACTCATTGTTATGTTATTCTAAACAATATATAATCCAATATATTTTCCTTTATACTAGTTAAGTGCCAACTATTCCAATTTGGAATTGTGTTGTAAATGATAACACTTAAATCATGCAAATAGGCAAAAGTTGGGTTCACTCATTAATTATGAAGCAAATAGTTGCAATTTACCCAATTATTAATTAATTTTTAATTATTACAAAACTAATATCCAATTGTATAAATAGATATGATCCAATATATTTTCAGTCTATTCCAATTTGGAATTGTGTTGTAAATCCTACAAGTAGGTAAAAGTTGCATTCATTCATTAATTATGAAGTAAAATAGTTATCACACACACATACACCATGCCTTAATCCATATACAGTTAATGGAATTTGAATTTGAATTTGAAATTATATATATATGGGTGATTGCACAAACTTTAGGGACCTTTTAGATGCAATGGTAGATTCAAGAAACCCATTCAAGTTCCATAAAAGATTATTGATCCTAAGCAATCTCGGCCCTGTCAAACCTAGTCCAAGCTTGCCACGTTGAATGCCAAGTAGGATAGTCAAATAGAACGCGTACACGTTATATAGTCCTAAAACACGTACCCGCTATGAGCTACTAAACATGTACGCATTTTTCAAAACATGTTTTATTCCTGAAACGGGCCACACCCACCATTTCCTCCATGACAACGACATAGCAGGGACGACAATGGAACAGATAGTGGTGAATACGTTTTGAGGTATAGATCCCAAATATTCCACCTTGAGCACCAATTTCTTCAACCTCGGGTATTTAAATTAAATTCCATCCTTCTAATTTCTATATTTTTCATTTTTTTATTCCCTAAAATCAATTGAATCCATAAATTTTTAAATGTGTATGCCCTAAAATAAATTTAGACCATAACTACAAACATTTGTATGCCCAAAACAAATTAAACCCCCAATTTACTCTTAAAAATCAAATCAATTTCACTAGATGCATATATATACATGAGCATCCTTATGAATCCAAACCAATATTCACAAATATCCAAAGTTTCTCATGTAAATATCAAGGTTGCTTACAACTAAAAAAAAATCAAGTACAATTCATATCTTCCCCAAAATACATAAACAAAGATGCTAAATGGCCTATAAAGTCCAAAACACTTCATGCCACAACAAATAATAACATATCAAAATCCTTGCCAATATTGGGATTTTATTCATCAATATCACCGTTTACCCCAACTCTAGGCTTTAGCCCTTGCCTCTACCCGGAATATCGAAGTTGGTCCTCCAATGATATTAGTCAACACCTTATGGTTTTGATGAAACTTCCCAATCCAAGTTTTAAGATAGGGTAGAGAAGGTTCTCACGTTTAATAAATGTTTTCACTTGAGTTAAGGGTGCATTTTGGTTAAGGTCAAGACAGAGGAGTTCAACAATAGGCTCTACCAACGTCAAGAATCATAGGGAGGTTGATATGTTTGATTACATATCAATCCCATACTATCATACATGATAGACGCCAGTGGAAACCTTGCAATCCTAGAAGATTGAAAATTGTTAATTTTGTTGAATTCTAGATCCCAAACCACTATAAAAAAATTATGCAAAGTTTATCATGTGTATATAGAAAGAGTGCATACAACTAAATAGCATCAAGTGAAATCTATATATACCACAAATTTCATATAAACAAAGATGCTAAATTGTCTATAGAGTCCAAAAAACTTCACACCACAACAAATAATTACATATGTCAAAATCCTTTCCTATATTGGGATTTTATTCATCAATAGCACCTTGTGCCCCCTGCTCTAGGCTCTAGCCCTTTCCTCTACCAGGAACCTTGGAGTTGTTCCTCCAAGGGCATTAGTCAACACCCTACAGTTTTGATGAAAATTCATAATCCAAGCCTAAACATAAGGTAGACAAGATTCCCAATCAGCACATACACTTAGGACATTTAATGTATGCATCTGGGAATTGAAATTAATACACACATACGACATGAGTTTAATATGGAAAAATGTTAAATGTTTAGTCTTTAGTGTATAATTTGTTCAATTTTAAATTTCAAATAATAACTAGTTCATGTTGTTATTTGTTGTACACTAGTTTTACATTTTCCATTGCTTAGAGATGCCATTAAACAATGTGTATTTTTCTAATGATATTTTTTTTGTATTTATGATTGCAGTGGCTATTATGGAGCAGAATGCAGAGATATTGAGAGAGATCGCTCATTTGAGAGACGTTGGTGTTAGCACTCGAAATGTACCTCGGGTTGTGAGAAGGTCATCTCAAGGTAACCACAAAACCAAGCTTTAGAAAAGAAAGCTGGCCTCTTTCTTTCCAGAGAGGGATCTCTCAATGATTGTTTTAACAAGGCCAGATATATGAACAAGAAATAAAAATTGATTTTTATTGTTTGGTTGAAACAAGGTAAGCATTCATTAGGAAATGGAGTCAAAATACATATGATGGTAAACAGCAATGCTTTGCAAAGAAATTCTTAACAGAGGTAGGGTAGTGACTCGTTTACAGCCAAAATGCTATTTGTTTGGTGATAAAGAAGAAAGTAAGAACAGTCCATTAACACAGAGCATCATAAGATGAATTATGTACTAACTTTAGTAGAAAAAGTTTGTGGATGCTTGGAATTAAAGAAACAGAGCATAAATCTATGAATTCTGCTTCAATTTGACACTTACCCAAACATGAAAGATAACAATATGGAATAGATAACAAGGAAAACATTCACATGAGGAGAAGAAGGTACAGACTGTAAAGTAAATAACACAAGAATCTCCAATAAAACAACTTGCTCAGCTCTGCAATTTTATTAAAGATAGTTTTCAAAATACAAAACTCAAGTCTCACGGGTTCCAACCATTCTTTCATCATATTCATCAGTACTTATACAATTGCTCCATGAACTAAATTAAAACAAACTGCTAAAAATAGGCATAACTGCCTTAACAGGTGTCATTCATAATTTATTAACTAGTAACTGCTTTGAAAAACAACTAAAGGCCTAGATGACCAATTCTTTAGCAATAAATCTACATGATCTTCGAAATCTTAATGCATGCAACGTGTACTTTGATCTCCCATATTTTTCTACGATCTTCCATTGGTCTGTAGCTGGAAGATCTAAAGTGGCCACCTCCTTTAGTAGTACACGCAATTCTACGTGATCTAAGTATGAATAATTCTGTAAATGTGCACATGCCTCTTTGAAAACCAAGACCAACTCAAACTCCTTTGCCAGCTTGTCCACAACTGTTTTTTCGGATAGTGATTGGTTCATGTTAGTAAATTTTGCATGATCCAATCTGCATTCCATTAACCTGTCTTAATACTCCTTTTTTTTATCATAGCACCTTTTTCTTCCCAAAAGAATGGAAGTCCTTTCTTAAACAAAGGATCAAACATGTCTTGAAAGAGCTTCAGTTGATGTGCCATAATATCTATCTTAGCTTGAACTGTATCTAATTGTTGATGCTTACTTACCACTTTCCTGGCCCAAATTATGGTAGATAACCTGTCTTTTATGTTTGTTGCTTTCAATTCATCCTTAGTTAACCCATTTAAAAACTCTATGGCATTCTCAGCACATTCAATGAGCTTCTTATTCAACTTTTATTTTACCGTTGTCACACTTTGTTTGGCCAATTTAATCACAGCCTCTTTGTCTAAAATAAAAACAAGATAGGGTCTTAATTTGTTTGTTTTTGCAATGATATCATCCCAAATTACCTGTTTTTCTTCCTGCATTGATGATTGACCTGTAACCTGCTTCATCAATTCATCATTTTTAACTTGTAACTCTTGGTATTTAGCTTCCCAAGTCTTTCTCTCCTATTCTTCTTTTGAAACTTTGCTTTCCAGATTTGTATTCTGTTTTTGCAACCTTTCTAGCTCTAAGTCTTTCAAACTTACCTATGCCATAGCTTGAACAAGGGAGAAATCACCAGATTCAATGGAAGAAGAGGTGATCATACTTTCCAACTCTTTACTTTTCTCTTGCAATTTCTTCTCCAAATATTTAGACTTAGCTTTTAGATTCTTCTCGCTCTCCACTATAAGAGAAATATCCTTTTTCCATTGCTTTTCTTTTTCTTCAAATTTCAATAATTTGGCTTTATAGTCTGTTAATTCACTTTTCAAATCTTCTTTTTCCTTCTCAAGCTTTGTCAACTTAGATGCTTCTATCAATTGAGTGGAAGGAATCTTCAGTTTCTTCTTTAGTGTTTGAATAGTATTCTCCTTCTCAATTAGCAGATTTTGTATGTTGGTCCTTTTATCTGCTTAGCTTTCAGTAGCCAACAATTCTATCTGCAACTTTTTTATTTGTGCCTTGTGGGATTTATTCTCCACCTTTTCCTGTCTAAGCTAATTCTCAATCTTATTCTTCCCGGACTGTAATTTGGACAGTTCTGATGTAGCTTTTAACAATTTGGCATAAATAATGTCTCCAGTTTCCTTATGTAGATGTATCATGTCAGGAATGGGAATGTCCTCTAGGTTCATTTTTACTTCAATGGCCTTATTCTTGGTTGCTATGGCCAAGTTCAAAGTGTTCTGAGAATGGCTCCTGACAGTGACTAGGGATACATCCTTGTTGGAGACCTGTCTAACTTCTGCATACAATTTTGACTCATCTGAAGCTATATATTTATCCTCTTTGTATTCATCCAATAATTCTAACCTATTTTTTCCTTGTGCAGTTGACTCAGTGGCTACTCTATCAAATACATACTCTTTAATTTCAAAGGCCAGTCCTTTGTCCTTTATCTGCTTCTTCTTACCTTTATCACTTGTCACCTGTACAAGTTATTGTCCTACCTCTTCCATTTTTTGTCTCTTTGGGGGTCTTTATGTGTCTTCATCCTGTATGTCCATGGCATCAAAGACTTCCATTTTGTTAGATTTTTCATAGAAGCTGGCTAGGGGTGTAATTGCTCCAACTGTTGGGATCAAGCTGGAGGTGCCAGGTTGTGGTGATGTGGCTTTCTGTACAAAAGAGGTGGATTCTTCATGCATATCTACATCCTTTGTTGATGTATATGAAACTTCGAAATGTATTTCATATATGTATATTGTATTCCTATAGAGATGTTATTATTCCTCTATACGGAAGTGTTTGTATTCCTATATAGATGTTATTATTCCTCTATATGGAAGTGTTTGTATTCCTATAGAGATGTTATTATTCCTCTATACGGAAGTGTCATCATTTATATTGTAAGTGTCGTAACTTATACTTGACGGGTTATTAGACCACCTTGTTGGGGTCGGCCCTGTATAAGTCATGTGGGTCAAAGGGTTATTAGACCACCCTATTGGGGGTCGGCCCTGTCAGCATTATGTTATGTGGTTAAGTTAAGGCCGACCTAGTAAAGGTTATTAGGCAAGTCAATTCAAGTATAAATAGAGTGCGGGAGGCACTCTATTTGATCATTCACTTCTCACTTATGCACTCATGAGAGAGTGTCGCACTAGTGGAGGAGGAGAAGCTACTGCTAGGAGGACTATCTCTTATGATTGGGTTGTATCATTGATCTATCTATCTCTGAGGAATTTATTGGGGTTTTTCACCTTTATGGTTTTCCCCAAGGAAACTTTGTGTGTCTATTGTCTCATGTGTTTGCTTGTGCTTGCTTGTTGTATTTGATATGCTATACATGTTATTCTCTCAGTAAAGATCCTAGATCAGATTGAAATTCTGAAAAAATAACATGGTATCAGAGCTAGCTTGAAAGAAGGCATGGTATGGCATGTATGACAGTGGTTGCACTTGCGAAGCTAGGGATTGATATAGCAAAAACCAGTCATCATAGAACTTTCTCTATAAATCCATTTCGGCGGGTTTCAGGATCTGAAACATTTATAGGTCGAAGATAAGATCCCCATGTTTCTGCCTCTTCCATATCTCAGTCATAAACAGGTGAGCTATAAAAAAAGGTCACAACTTGGGCTAGGAAGTTCCAAATGAAATTTCATAAAAAGTGGCAAGTAGGGCACAGATTGTACTTTCACAGCTAATTTGTTCAGAGGCCGAAAGTGAACCAGTGACACGTGGCACTCCGTACAAGTTCGCTCTCTTGTTTTATCCCATAAACAGGTCACGTTGCGACACTTGGCATAACTCTCTCTCAGAGAATCCATTTGAGGTCAGATTTGTGTGGGGTTGGAAAGACAACAGTTCGGGCTACAACAGGAAAAAATTTAAGACCCTGTAGATCTGAAATTTTGGAGTTACACCAAAAACAATCAGGTGCATATTTCTGTCAAAACATAATTGGATTTTGAGCACCTTCATTCATGGCCTCAGGAATTTAGGGTTTCGGAGAAAGTTGGAATTTTTGTAATCAGATACCACGGATGGATGATCCTCATCAAAATAGAAATTTAGAGACCAAGATCGAATTCTTTGGTTGGACAGAAGGTCGGGCTTGATCAAACCCTAGATCAAGACTTTGATCAGAAAGATGGAAAATTAGGTCTTCTGCAAAAATGGGAATTTTTGAAATCTGTGACCATAGCTGGAAGCTCCTTGTAAAAATCAAAGTTTAGAGCTTTGAATCAAACTATTTGGTTGGGTGAAGCTCCAGGAAACTCAAACCCTTATTCAGGGTCCTCCCTAGTGAATCCGAAAGATTGAAAAACAAATTTGAGGGGTAAAAATTTGCAATTTTCAAATTCGAAGTATACCAGGTTGATCAGCTCATCAAGGCACATCTTTCTATCCCTTCAGAAGTTTGAAATTCAAAGTTTGAATTTTTAGGGTTTCTCTGACAAACCCTAATCCAGCTCTAGATCCAGTTTCTGCAATACAAGTGGATTGGGTTAATCCTAGAAGAGAATGGATTGATCACCTGCATAAGTGAAGAAGTCCCTGTTTCGGAGGGAGATGAGGCTAAGGCCTTACATAAGAATATTACAAGCAATATCGACAGGTATGAGTTACATGTATGTTTCGAATTCTGTTCATGATTAAGTTTATGATATGTTTGTCTTCATATTATTACGGTTAGTACAATCTTGGTTAATTTTAGACATGTCGTATCACCTTAATAAAATTATGAATGCATGATATGCGATATTCATTGATTAGGGTTTTTGACACTTATGATTGTACTAATGCATTGTGATGTTGTCCGCTAACATGAAAGGTACATCAAGAAAGACAAATCATGTTCTAGTTCAAGAACATATGACCATGGTGACATGAAGACAGAGATTCATCCATTGTCATGGATCACATAGAATATCTACTTACGAGGTATGTATAACTTGGTTCTATAATGGTTAACTTATGAGATATGCAGGTTACTAGCACAAGTCATTGAAGAGAACAAGAAGACATCATGTGGGTATGTTAGACATAACTAGCTAACATGCTAATCCAGGTATGTTTTTCCTATATCAAGTTATAATCCTACCTTGTGTTAGGATCTCTTATATAAGTATACTTGGCATGATTGATTATGATTATTCATTGAAGTTAGTAATCATGGGTTTAGGCATATCATGCTTCTTACTTGGATTGATGATATGACTAACCAGAAAAGGTCCTATGTTCAAATAGTAATATACATGAGTAAAAGAATTGTAATATATTATCTGTGTGTAAAATGATCATGACTATACATGTTTAAGATTATTATGTTTTGATAGTATTGAGATTATACTAATAAATGTATGATTATGTAAAAGATCTCGAGGATAACACAATGATGATACTAGTAAGTATGCATAGTGATCGAGGATGGATATAAGTTGAAGGACAGGTAATCCAGGAAGCAAAAATCAAGAGGGAGCACACTCTAGTAGTTTCTGTAAGGATGCGGATATTCACAGGGACTTGACCACTTCTTACAATCCACATCAAAATGGAGTTGCAGAAAGGAAGCAAAGACTGAGAGGGAGTCAACCCTACAACCAAACAAAGACAAGTACTTTAATTGTCATTTCTTGCATATTTGTTTGTTTAAATAATATCGTTCAATGATGTATATGCTTATGTTTCTAGACTTAGGGTGTGTATTATGCATATTAGAATAATTGCATTAATGAACAACATACTACTAATATGCATGTGATGGGTAAGTGGCCTATGGCACTATACAACATTCCATTGCTACTTATCTAGAATGAAACCTCTTTGCTGACATGTTGGGAGTCGTCCACACTCTTAACAATGTTCTGGTAGAGATTGGAAGGCATCTAGAGAGTTACGGGATATGGATAAATGTTGTATTGAAGCATTGGCTAAAATAATTGCATGACTATATGACATATTTCTTTATGTGTAAGAATTTGTTCTAAAAACTATGAGATGTTTCTAATCATGCAATTTAACTCGTTTTGTAGGAAAGATTGTATACCATCACCTACAAAAGAAGAACTACAACATTTTTTCCAGCAACAAAGTTATCTATTGAAGAGATTGAAGTTCCCAAGATCTGGGATGAAGTAATGGAAGAATGCCATGATCCGTCGATCATGAAGAACAATGTTTGGGATGCGGTCCCAAGACCTAAAGAGAAGTATGTGGTGACTTCCAAGTGAATCTATAAAATCAAGCATGCTACAGATGGTAGCATAAGAAATACTAGACGAGGTTCGTATCTTGTGGCTGACTATGAAGAGATGTTTTACTCCTATAGCGAGATACACTTCCATCAGAACAATACTTGCTCTGGATGCAGTGATGAAGTAGAAGATACACTAGATGGATGTCAAGACAACTTTCTTGAATGGTGTAGTCGAGGAGGAAGTGTACGTGGAGCAGCCACTTGGTTTTGAAACACATGACATGAAGTCATATGGGTGCAGGTTGAAGAAATCCTTGTATGGCTTGAAGCAAGCTCCTAGGACTTGGTATGGTAGGATGGACAGTTTCCTATCTAGTTTGGGCTTTACCAAGAGTAAAGCGGATTCCAACCTTTACTACAAGGTTGAGGAAGGCAATCCTGTGGATGACCTATTTGTTACAGGTGATGATAGTTTGATTGCTAATACCAAGAGGAAGCTTGCTGCTGAGTTCGAGATGAATGACTTGGGGATGATGCACTACTTTCTAGGAATGGAGGTGTGGAAAACTGTAGATGGAATCTTCCTTGGACAAGGGAAGTATGCAGTAGAGATCCTGAAGAGGTTCGGGATGATGGAGTGCAAGGCCATGGACACACCTATGGCATCGAACCTGAAGCTTCTGTGTGATGCTTCATCTGATCCGGTTAATGTCACTGTGTATCGTCAGATGATTGGGTCCTTGATGTACCTGACGAACACGAGACTAGATATTTGCTTTACGGTGAACACATTGATCCTGTTCCTGAGGAATCTGAGAAGTGTTCACCTGGTTGTTGTAAAGCATATTCTAAGGTACCTGAAGGATACAGTTGATTATGGGCTCAAGTATGATGCGAATCAAAATTTTAACCTGCAGGGGTATGTTGATTCAGACTGGGTAGGAAGTGCTGCAGATAGGAAGAGCACTTCTATGTGTTGCTTCAATATGGGATCAGGTGTGACCTCTTGGTTCAGTAGGAAGCAGTTCTGTGTAGCACTGAGTACAGCTGAAGCAGAGTATGTTGCAGCTTGTTCATCTAGTTGTGATGCAGTATGTTTCTGGAAGCCACTGTCTGAGTTATTTGATCTGCCATCGGAGCATACTGGTATCTTCTATGATAACCAGAGTTTTGTGAAGTTTTTTGAGAACCCAATGTTCCACTACAGGTCGAAGCACATTGAGATCAAATATCACTATATCAGGGATATGGTACAGAGAGGAGCAGTGAAGCTCCTATATGTTGTGACGGATGAGCAGGTTGCAGATGTGCCGACGAAACCACTAGCTAGAGAAAAGTTCGAGTACTTCAGAGAGAGGGTTGGTGTTCTTCAGATTAACGAAACTTAGAGGAAGAAGTGATGGACACATTTGTTGAAGCAATTCCAAGCATGGTGAGAGGAGGATCCTTCACATGACTGTGGATGTAAGCACTTGTTGATGAGCATCATGACGATGCTCCAATTACTTCCTTGTATATGCATCATGTTGGATGCTTGTTATGATCAGTTGGATCATGTATATGTATATGCATCATGTTGGATGTTGGATATGATTAGGTAGATCATGTATGATGATATGTATCAGGTGGATACATTGTATGATCAGGTAGATCATGTATGATGATATGTATCAGGTGGATACATTGTATGATCAGGTAGATCATGTATGATGATATGTATTAGGTGGATACATTGTATGATCAGGTTGATCATGGATGATGAGTATCAAGACGATGCTCTGGACGACATGCATCAGGACGATGCAAAGACGATGATCAGGATGATCATGCGATGATGACTTGCATCAGGATGATGTATGGTGAGTATCAGATTGATTTCTATGGCCGTGGACAGGTTGTGCAAGGGTAGCATGTAATAAGTCCTAGAGATCTGGAGAGGATGAAAAAGGCCTCAGATGCTCTTTAGAGATCTTGCTTGGCAAGACACTCTTTTAAGGTTTTGCTAGACCACATGTAGTCTTAGAGATCTGGACAAGATGAAAAATGCCTTAGATGCTCTTTAGAGATCTTGCTTGGCAAGACACTCTTTTAAGGTTTTGTGGGGACCACATGTAATAAGTCCTAGAGATCTGGATAGGATGAAAAAGGCCTCAGATGCTCTTTGGAGATCTTGCTTGGCAAGACACTCTTTTAAGGTTTTGTGGTAGGGGTCACATGTAATAAGTCCTGGAGATCTGGACAAGTTGAAAAAGGCCTCAGATGCTCTTTAGAGATCTTGCTTGGCAAGACACTCTTTTAAGGTTTTGTGACAATCACATATAAAATATCTTGGGAGATCCAATAGGTTGAGCTGTGTGCTCATAAAAGGCCTGGGATGCTCTTTCGAGGTTTTGTGACGCACGTAATAAGTCCCGAGGATTCCACAGTATGGACACTGATGATGAAGACCTGCAAATGGTGGGCCTACATCCAGTATGAAAAAGGATTGGCTCTGTAGAACTTCCTATGACGAGTAGATCAGAGATTGATTGAGATAGAAGCAGCAGTGATGATGATGATGATTCAAGGACGATGATTCGATGACGATGATCTAGAGAAGAAGACTTGTGCTAGCAGATCTATGTCGAGAAATACCTTCTTAGTTAAGAGGGAGTGTTGATGTATATGTAACTTCAGAATGTATTTCATATATGTATATTGTATTAGTATAGAGATGTTATTATTCCTCTATACAGAAGTGTTTGTATTCCTATAGAGATGTTATTATTCCTCTATACAGAAGTGTCGTCATTTATATTGTAAGTGTTGTAACTTATACTTGACGGGTTATTAGACCACCTTGTTGGGGTCAGCATTATGTTATGTGGTTAAGTTAAGGCCGACCTAGTAAAGGTTATTAGTAAAGTCAATTCAAGTATAAATAGAGTTTGGGAGGCACTCTATTTGATCATTCAATTCTCACTTATGCACTCATGAGAGAGTGGCACACTAGTGGAGGAGGAGAAGTTGCTGCTAGGAGGATTATCTCTTATGCTTGGGTTGTATAATTGCTCTATCTATCTCTGAGGAAGTTATTGGGGTTTTTCACCTTTATGGTTTTCCCCAAGGAAACTATGTGTGTCTATTGTCTGATGTGTTTGCTTGTGCTTTCTTGTTGTATTTGATATGTTGTACATGTTATTCTCTCAGTAAAGATCCTACATCAGATTGAAATTCAGAAAAACTAACATCCTTCTGACCCTTAGAGGAATATTCCAACCAATTCGTAGTCTCTAATAGACCTACAAGTTCAAAGTGTTCAAAGGCTTTTCTTTTGCTGTCTTGCCTTCTGTTAGAAATAATGTGATGGGGATCATAGTTTATGGAAGTGTTTATTTGAAATCCCATTTCTCTTAACACACACTGAACTGCTGGGAGGGAAGCTTTGTTCTCGATGATAAATGGGCCTACATCCCATGGAAATGTAATGTCATAAGCTTTCTTATGATCTAGAAAATTTTCAATCTCTACCCTTAATTTTTACCTGATTAGTTCTATAGCAAACACTCTAGGAGTCAAAAATGATGGTAGCACATAAGGTGGATGAAAAAATCCATATACTCTGATTATTGTGCCTTGTTCCAAGAGAAACCAGTCACCATTTTCTTTTTAGGAGAGGGTTGCAAAATCTATGACATCTCAGTCAGAACCCTGGGTAATTTTTTATGGAAGAAAACACTGTAAACCTCCGACATAAGAACATTCATGAACTTGGTGTAGTCTGTGTTCATTTCCTTTGTGAGCATCATCTCTGGGAGGTGTAAAGTTTCTTCATTAAATGATAAAAACATCCTCAATAAATAGGACTGAAATATGAAACTTCTGGTCTTGTGGAAGTCCACTAGCTGAGAATGGATATTCTCAGCTAGGAACTCATCAAATTTAAGGAAAGAACACTGGACTGACTGGTGATAATATTCAGACTCAAATGGACAGGTGCTAAGGACAAACAACAGACTCATCAAGGGTTCAGTAACATACATATATGTGTCCATCTCTAATAATTGACTTATCATGGTTATGACACACTTAGTTTCTTCAGTAAAAAGACTGACCTCAACTAGGAAAGTCTGGACCTGCAATGAGACATTAGGTTTTAGGCAAATCCTGAAGAAATTTTTCCTAGCTTCAACTGCAGACTGTCTATTGTACTGGATTAATGAATCTTCCTTATAATATTTGGATTTTTGATTGAAATCATTAGGGAGTGAAAGGGATTTTCTAACAATGACAGAATTGACTGGACATAATATTTTCGAGTTGGATGCATCCATAATTACCCTCTCAAAGGAGGAATAATTAGTAGCACACTAGTCGACGAATTCAGGGCAGTTTAGGGTTTGGTCAACTGAGAAAAAATGGAAAAATGACCAGTAGACATTATGCATATCTATACCCTGGTCTCTGATGAGTTTTAATATGTCTTTCACTGTTTGAATGGGTCCATTTAGTAGTATTGTATCAGAGATATCTAAATCTTTATCTTCTAATAATTCCTCTATTTTCTAATATTCTAGACTTTGGACTTCAACTTCTCCGAATCCAGCCATTTAAATAGTTTCCTATGAGGACAAAGGCCTACATGGTTTACTAACAACTGGTTTGAGATTCCTGGCTGAGGTGGCTGCTTTCTACACAATCATCGACTTTCTCTTTCCAATGCACAGAACAAACAAGAACCTGAATTATCGTGTAATGTATTTTTATATTATCTTTCTTTTCATATCCTTCTTGCATCTGTCATAGTAAATAATTTTTTAAGCCGTCCATCTGAGCGATTCATCATGCGACTTTGATCTCCTTCCCTGCTTAACTCCATTGTATTCATCCTTCAGAAAGTTTCCTTCCTTGTTGATTTTTCGATAATTTCATTCCATTATCATTCAAGATCACTAAGAAAATAACATGTACAGCATATCAATAGCATATCAATCATAAACACAATAATGCAAGCACACAAGAGACACAAAGTTTCCTCAGGGAAAACCAGGAAGGTGAAAAACCCCGCAACTTCCTCAGAGATAGAATAAGCCCAAATAGAAGATCACAAGGATCAAACCCAATAAAATGTCTCTAGCAGATACTACTCCTCCTCCACATGTGTGCCACTTTCTCTCTTAGCTATGTGAGCTTGAGAAGTGAGTGAATTAATCAAATGAGAGACACAACCTCTCTATTTATACACTGACTTGACCTGCAAATAATTCACTGGGGCCGAATTCTCAATGAAGCCTATTAACCCAACCACATGACCTAACTAGGGCCGACCCCACACTGGTGGTATAATAACCGATCAATACAAATGACGACACTTACAATGCAACTTGCGACACTTGCAAATACAAATGACGACACTTCCAATCAGAGGAATAATACATCTATGTTGGATATACAATAAAGTACAAATGTAATATACAAGTGAATATATTCCGAAGTTACAAATACATCAACACTCCCTCTTAACTAGGAAGGTATTTTTTCATCACAGGTCATCAATACACATTGGCACAAGTATTCAAGTCTGGAGCTGGATCATCATCATTGGATCATGAAGAATCATCATCATCAGTGCTACTATACTCGACATCTTGATCACTGGGCTATCTCTGAATTCTTCTCGTCATAGGAAGTTCTACAGAGCCAACCCTTTTTCATGCTGGATGTAGGCCTAGCCTCCTGTAGGTCTTCATCATCTCTGGCCATCTTGTGGAATACTCAGGACTGATTACGTGAGTCAACAAAACCTCAAAAGAGCATCCCAGGACTTTTATGAGCACCCAACTCAACCTATCGGATCTCCCAGGACCTTTTACATGCGACTGCACAACCTGTCCACGGCCACAGAGTATCATCCTGGTACTCATGATCATACTGATCATAACATCTCATCATTCACAAAGCACAACCCAGATGCACACACACAACACTTACACCACCGACATGGGAGAACACATTTACCACCATTCGGGGAAGGATCCAGGCCTTACTTTTTCACCGTGGGAGAACACATCTACACCTTTGTGAAAAATGGCTTCAGCCCTTACATCTTCACCGTGGGAGAACACATCTACACCTTGTGAACAATGGCTCCAGCCCTTACATCTTCACCGTGGGAGAACACATCTACACCTTGTGAAGAATGGCTTCAACCCTTACATCTTTACCGTGGGAGAACACATCTACACCTTGTAAAGAATGGCTCCAGCCCTTACATCTTCACCGTGGGAGAACACATCTACACCTTGTAAATAATGGCTCAAAAATTACATCACAACCTTGGTATAACACATCTACACCTTTATCGAAAAAGCTCGGCAATTACATCACGACCATGGGAAAACACATCTACACCATGTCTGAAAATCCCATGTGCATATGTGTCTTCAGAACTCATCACACATGATCCAACTGATCATGCCAAGCATCTACCTAATGCATATCATCACATATGATCATCCCGATCATCATAGCATTGTCCTGATGCATATCATCTAGAGCATCATCCTGATACTCATCACACATGATCATCTTGATCATCGTCACTGCATCATCCTGATGCATATCATCCAGAGCATTGTCATGATACTCATCAAACATGATCATCTTGATCATCATAGCATAGTTCTGATGCATATCATCCAGAGCATCATCCTGATACTCATCACACATGATCATCCTGATCATACAAAGCATCCACCTGATGCATATCATATACA
Source organism: Larix kaempferi (assembly GCA_027924585.1). Lineage (NCBI taxonomy): Eukaryota > Viridiplantae > Streptophyta > Pinopsida > Pinales > Pinaceae > Larix > Larix kaempferi. The sequence continues at coordinate 1,307,466 of BSBM01001752.1, forward strand.
TGATCGAACTGATGCATATCATATACATGATCCAACTGATCATACAAAGCATCCAACTGATGCATATCCAAAGCAGTAACTGGAGCATCATCTTGATGCTCATCACACAATGCTTACATCCATATCCATGGGAAGAATCCTCCTCTTACCATGCTTGGAATGGATCCTGCAAATGTGACCCATCACTTCTTCCTCAAAGTATCTTCAATATGAAGGACACCAATCCTCTCTCTGAAGTACTCAAACTTCACTATGGCTAGTGGTTTCGTCAACACATCTGCAACTTGCTCATCTGTCGCAACATACAGGAGCTTCACTGCTTCTCTCTGCACCATATCCCTGATATAGTGATATTTGATCTCAATATGCTTCGACCTGTCATGGAACACTGGGTTCTCAGACAACTTCACACAACTCTGGTTGTCACAAAAGATACAGGTAGCATCCAATGGGAGATCAAATAACTCAGATAGTAGCTTCCTCAGCCATACTACCTCACAACTAGCAGAACAAGTTGCGACATACTCTGCTTCGGCTGTACTCAGTGCTATGTAGGACTGCTTCCTACTAAACCAAGAGATCACACCTGATCCCATACTGAAGAAGCACACAGAAGTGTTGTTTCTATCTGCAGCACTTCCTGCCCAATCTGAATCAACATAACCCTCCAGGTTAAACTTTTGATTCACATCACACTTGAGCCCATAATAAATCGTACCCTTCAGGTACCTCAAAATATGCTTTACAGCAACCAGGTGAACACCTCTAGGATTTGTCAGGAGCTGGCTCAATGTGTTCACTGCAAAGCAAATATCTGGTCTTGTGTTCATTAGGTACATCAAGGACCCAATCATCTGACGATACACCGTGACATCAACCGGCTCAGACGAAGCATCACACAAGATCTTTAGGTTTGATGCCATAGGTGTGGCCATGGCCTTGCAGTCCATCATGCTGAACCTCTTCAGGATCTCTACTGCATACTTCCCTTGTCCAAGGAAGATCCCATCTGCACTCTGCCGCACCTCCATGCCTAGAAAGTAGTGCATCATCCCCAAGTCCTTCATCTTGAACTCAGCAGAAAGCTTCCTCTTTGTGTGGGAAATCAATCTATCCTCACCTGTAACAAACAGGTCATCCACATACAAGAGTAGTATCACTGGATTTCCTTCCTCAACCTTGTAGTAAAGGTTGGAATCCGCTTTACTCTTAGTAAATCCCAAACTGGATAGAAAGTTGTCTATCCTACCATACCAAGTCCAAGGAGCTTGCTTCAAGCCATACAAGGCTTTCTTCAACCTGCACAAATATGACTCCCTGTCATGTGTCTCAAAACTGAGTGGTTGCTCCACATACACTTCATCTTCGACTACACCATTCAAGAAAACTGTCTTGACATCCATCTGGTGTATCTTCCACTTCATCACTGCAGCCAGAGCAAGTACTGTTCTGATGGAAGTGTATCTAGCTACAGGGGCAAAAGTATCTTCATAGTGTTGATGTATATGTAACTTCAGAATGTATTTCACATATATGTATATTGTATTCCTATAGAGATGTTATTATTCTTCTATACGGAAGTGTCGTCATTTATATTGTAAGTGTCGTAACTTATACTTGATGGTTTATTAGACCACCTTGTTGGGGTCGGCCCTGTATAAGTCATGTGGGTCAACGGGTGATTAGACCACCCTATTGGGGGTCATCCATGTGGGTCAAAGGGTTATTAGACCACCCTATTGGGGTTCGGCCCAGTCAGCATTATTTTATGTGGTTAAGTTAAGGCCGACCTAGTAAAGGTTATTAGGCAAGTCAAGTAAAGTATAAATAAAGTGCGGGAGGCACTCTATTTGATCATTCTATTCTCACACATAATCTTTGGAGAGTGGCGCACTTGTGGAGGAGGAGAAGATGCTACGAGGAGATGTCTATCTCTTATGCTTGGTTTGTATCATTGCTCTATCTATCTCTGAGGAAGTTATTAGGGCTTTTCACCTTTATGGTTTTCCCCAAGTAAACTCTGTGTCTCTTGTGTGCTTGCATTATTGTGTCCATGATTGATATGTTGTAGACATGCTGTACATGTTGTTCTCTCAGTTAAGATCCTAGATCAGATTGAAGTGAATTCTGAAAAACTAACATGGTATCAGAGCTAGCCTGAAAGAAGGCATGGTATGGCATGTATGACACTTGTTGCACTTGCAATGCTAGGGCTTGATATAGCAAAAACCAGTCATCGTAGAACTTTCTCGATAAATCCATTTTTGTGAAGGTTTCAGATATGAAACTTTTACAAGTCGAATATCAGATCCCCATGTACCTTGTGTCCAAAGGAAAACTTCTAATTCGTTGTACTTTGTGTTTTATGATCTGTACAATCTAGGGTTTATGCCTCTTCTAGATCTGAGTCATAAACACGTGACCTAGGAAACAAGGTCATAACTTGGGCTAGGAATCTCAAAATGAAATCTTGTAAAAAATGACAGGTAGTGCACGGATTGTACTTTCTCAGGTAACATTTTCAGAGGCCGAAACAGAACCAGTGACACGTGGCATGCCATACAATTTTGCTCTCCTGTTTCATCCCATAAACAGGTCATGTTGCGACACTTGGAACAACTCTCTCTCAGAGAATCCAATTGAGGTCATACCTATGGGGTTGGAAAGATGACAGTTTGGGATACCATAGGTAGAATTTTCAGACCTAGTGGATTCATAATTTCGGAGTTACACCAGAAAAAATTAGGTGCATATTTCTGTCAAAACAGAATTGGATTTTGAGCACCTTCATTCATGGCTTCGGGAATTTAGAGAAAGTTGGAATTTTTGTAATCGGATACGACGGCTGGATTCTACTCATAAAAATTGAAATTTAGAGACCAAGATCATATTTTTTGGTTTGGAAGAAGGCCAGGCTTGATCTAACCCTAGTTCGGGACTTTGATCGGAAAAATGGAAAATTAGGGCTTTTGCAAAAGTTGGAATTTTTGAAGTCTGTGACCACGGCTAGAAGCTCCTCAGAAAAATCAAAGTTTAGAGCTTTGGATAGAACCTTTTGGTTGGGTAGAAGGGTGGGATTTATCAAACCCTAGTTCGGGATCCTGTCTAGAAGATCTGGAAGTTTCAAAGACAATTTTGAGGGGTGAAACTTTGTAGTTTTCAAATTCTGAGTATACCGGCTTGATCAGCTCATCAAGGTGCATCTTTCTATCCTTTCAGAAGTTTGAAATTCAAAGTTTGAATTTTTAGGGTTTCTCTGACAAACCCTAATCCAGCTCCAGATCCAGTTCCTGCAAATCAAGTGGATTGGGTTATTCCTAGAAGAGAATGGATTGGTCACTTGCATAAGTGAAGAAGTTCCTGTTTCAGAGGGAGATGAAGCTAAGGCCTTACATAAGAAAATTACAAGCAATCTCAATAGGTATGACTTATCCAGGTATGTCTCGAGATTTGTTCATGATTAAGTTTATGCTATTATTGTCTTCATATTATTACGGTTAGTACAATATTGATTAAATTTAGACTTGTAGTATCACCTTAATAAAATTATGAATGCATGATAGAAGATATTCATTGATTAGGGTGTTGACACTTATGATTGTACTAAATGCATTATGGTGTTGTATGAGGTTTATGTTGTCCGCTAACATGAAAGGCACACAAAGAAAGACAAATCATGTTCTAGATCAGGAACATATGATCATGGTGACATGAAGACAAAGATTCATCCATTGTCATGGATCACATAGAGGAGATATTTTTACGAGGTATGTATAACTTGGTTCTATAATGGTTAACTTATGAGATATGCAGGTTACTAGCACAAGTCATTGAAGAGAAAAAGAAGACATCATGTGAGTATGTTAGACATAACTAGCTAACATACTAATCCAAGTATGTTTTTCCTATATCAAGTTAGAATCCTACCTTGTGTTAGGATCTCTTATATAAGTATACATGGCATGATTGATAATGATTATTCATAAGTTTGAATAATCATGGGTGTATGCATATTATGTTTCTTACCTTAATTGATGATATGACCAACCAGAAGAGTCATGAAAGTATAGGTTTGAGTAATCACGGGTTTAGGCATATCATGTTTCTTACTTTAATTTATGATATGACTAACCATAAGAGTCCTTGAATACTAATGTTTATTATCTGTGTTTGAAATGATCATGACTATACATGTTTAAGATTATTGTGTTTTGACAGTATTAAGATTATACTAATGAATGTGTGATTATGTATGATACCTCGAGGATAACACAATGATGATACTAATAAGCATGCATAGTGATTAAGGATGGATATAAGTTCAAGGACTGGTAATCCAGGAAGCAAAGATCAAGAGGGAGCATACTTCAGTAGTTTCTGCAAGGATGCAGATATTCAGAGGGAGTTGACCACTTCTCACAATCCACGTTAGAATGGAGTTACAGAAAGGAAGCAAAGACTGAGAGGGAGTCAACCCAACAAACAAACAAAGATAAGTATTTGAATTATCATTTCTTGCATATTTGATTGTTTAAATAAAACTGTTCAATTATGTATATACTGATGTTCCTAGAATTAGGTTGTGTATTATGCATATTAGAATAGTTGCATCGATGAACAATATACTACTAATTTACATGGGTAAGTGGCCTATGGCACTGTACAACATTCCATTGCTACTTATCTAGAATGAAACCTCTTTGCTGACATGTTGGGAGTAGTGCAAACTCTTAACAATGTTCTGGTAGAGATTGGAAGGCATCTAGAAAGTTACAGGATATGGATGAATGTTGTATTGAAGCATTGGCTAAAATAATTGCATGACTGTATGACATATTTCCTTATGTGTAAGAATTTGTTCTGAAAACTATGAGAAGTTTCAAATCATGCAATTTAACTTGTTTTGTAGGAAAGATCGTATACGAGCACCTACAAAAGAAGAACTACAACATTTGTTTCAGCAACAAAGTTATTTATTGAATATATTGAATATATTGAAGTTCCCAGGATTTGGGAAGAATGCCATGATCAAGGAGTACCAGTCGATCATGAAGAATGATGTTTGGGATGCAGTCCCAAGACCTGAAGGGAAGTCTGTTGTGACTTCCAAATGGATCTATAAGATCAAGCATGCTGCAGATGGTAGCATGGAAAAATACAAAGTGAGGTTTGTAGCTCTTTGCTTCTCCCAGAAAGAGGGATTGAGTATGAAGAGACTTCTACACCTATATCCAAGCACACTTCCATCAGATCAGTACTTGCTTTGGATGCAGTGATGAAATGGAAGATACACCAGATGGATGTCAAGACAACTTTCTTGAATGGTAGTGTATGTGGAGCAACCACTTGGTTTTGAGACATATGACGGGAAGTCATATATGTGCAGAACTTGGTATGGTAGGATAGACATATTTCTATCCAATTTGGGCTTTACCAAGAGTAAAGCGGATTCCAACCTTTACTACAAGGTTGAGGAAGGCAATCCAGTGATACTACTTTTGTATGCGGATAACATGTTTTTTACAGGTGAGGATAGATTGATTGCCGACACGCAGCAGAAGCTTGCTACCGAGTTCAAGATGAAGAACATGGAGATGATGCGCTATTTTCTAGGCATGGAGGTGTGGCAGAGTACAAATGGAATCTTCCTTGGACAAGGGAAGTATGTAGTAGATATCCTGAAGAGGTTTGGAATGATGGACTGCAAGGCCATGGCCACTGACGAGTTGTGCATATGACCCTTTTTGTTCCTCCTTTCTACTTTGTTTTTGACTCCTTTTTGACATACTCCTGTATTACTACTGGTTCTTTTGGTTGCATTTTGCACATTTTAGCATTGGTAAGAATTGATCTGGTCCTTTCTGTTATTTGTCAATTGCTTGTGATTGATAGGGCTATGTTTCCATTATTGCCTACTAAAAAAGATATGTTTCAGGTTCGATGTCAGTTTATCTACAGGTTGTAGAATGAAGGACTATGGAAGCTGGAAGATATGCATTTCAGTATGCTGAGGTATCCAGCGTGATGTATTCTGCTACATTATTTTGGTTACCTATCCAACAATCAGATGATGTTGTATTCGATCCAATGAGATGGAGGTTTTATGCTTAATTCGGTATTATGGGTCTATGATGACTCATAGTTGACCATCCGACATCCCTGGGATCTTCCTCCACTCTCCACGATGTATATCCCTAAAATATCATATTAAAGATATGTAGATAGGCTTTATTGGGGAATTTGTTGTAACTATGTGATTCCTCATTTATCCTCTCATAAGCGTTGATGTATAAAAGACATAGGGACTCTTCTGGAAAAGTTAGCCTCAATTGCATAAGAACTATTGAACATTGTATCAAGATTTTATATACAAGAGATTCCTGGTTTTATCTGATTCGATGTGTTGATCAATTTCATGTGATTGAGAGGCTATTCAGCTCCTATTGCCAAAGGAAGGGCCCCCTTCTGTGACAGGTGATTCTATAAATAGGATTTCTTTCCTTTATGCATGTGTGTTTATTTTAATAGCTTGATTATTAATGCAGTGTGGATTGGTTCAATTAATTGATATGCAGAATTGGTGTTTGATCATAGTTGCGTGTGAACCCTTTAATGAGCAGTGAGTTTTGATTACAGAGTTATTTTTGTTACCGTTTCCAGAGGAGTATATGAATGATGAATGTCAATTTAGTATAAATTCTGCAGTGAATGGATGTAATTAGGTTCTTTCATAATTCTGTTGTGAGTGTTCAAGAGTAAAAGCAGATCATAGAGTTTGATGAGTTATTCAGCCTTTTCATTACAGTTGTGATTCAGTGAGTTATTTTTATTAGGGATTTCTCAGCTTGTTAATTAGAATTGGACATTTAATTGCTTTCTGTAATTTAACAGATTGTTGTTGGTAGTGATTTCTTTCTGCAATCAAGTTGAATGGTATTGATAGTTAGATGCTTTCATTAATTCACAAGATATTTTTATGTAGTTTAGCTGAATGTTATTGATAGTTAGATTCTTTCATTTGATTGCAAGATTCTTTCAGTATTCAACAATTTCTTAGGAGTCCATTCACCAAAAGATTACATTCTAATTTTGACTCAGTAATTCATTAATCTCCTCTGTGGTAAAGATCCTTTGAGTTGCAGTGTCTGGCATACATTTTGCTTGGTAGCTCATAATCTTTTATAGCCCTGGGTTGATAATTTATGCACAGCTTTCTGTTCTTGATTTAATTAAAAAGAGAATTAAAGAGCTCGTCAGCAACATGTATGGCATCGAACTTGAAGCTTCTGTGTGATGCTTCATCTAAGCCGATTGATGGTACGATGTATCGTCAGATGATTGGGTCCTTGATGTACCTGACGAACATGAGACCAAATATTTGCTTTGCGGTGAACACATTGAGCCAGTTCCTGATCGATCCCAGAGGTGTTCACATGGTTGCTGTAAAGCATATTCTAAGATACCTGAAGGGTACAATTGATTATGGGCTCAAGTATGATTCGAATCAAAAGTTTAACCCACAGGGTTATGTTGATTCGGACTGGGCAGGCAGTGCTGCAGATAGGAAGAGCAATTCTAGGTGCTGCTTCAGTATGGGATCAGGTGTGAACTCTTGGTTTAGCAGGAAGCAGTCCTGCGTAGCACTGAGTACAGCCGAAGCAGAGTATGTTGCAGCTTGTTTGGCTAGTTGTGAGGTAGTATGGCTTCGAAAGCTACTGTCTGAGTTATTTGATCTCCCGTTGGAGGCTACTGGTATCTTTTGTGACAACCAGGTTTGTGTGAAGCTGTCTGAGAACCTGGTGTTCCACGATAGGTAGAAACACATTGAGATCAAATATCACTATATCAGGGATATGGTGCAGAGAGGAGCAGTGAAGCTCCTGTATGTTGTGATAGATGAGCAGATTGCAGATGTGCTGACGAAGCCACTAGCTAGAATGAAGTTCGAAGTGCTTCAGAGAGAGGCTTAGTGTCCTTCAGATCAATGACACTTCGAGGAAGAAGTGACGGACACATTTGCTGAAGCCATTCCAAGCATGGTGGAAGGAGGATCCTTCACATGGCTATGCATGTAAGCACTGGATGATGAGCACTAGGATGATGTTCTAGTTTCTTCTCTATATGATCAGTTGGATCATGTATGTATGCATCATGTTGATGTTGGATATGTTCAGTTGGATCATTTATATGTATATGTATGTACGCATCATGTTGGATGCTGGATATGATCAGTTGGATCATGTGTATGTATCTGTAGATGTATCAGGTGGATACATTGTATTATCAGGTATATCATGTATGTTGATATGTATCATGTATGATCAGGTGGATCATGTATTTGTATATGTATCAGGTGGATACATTGTATGATAAGGTAGCTCATGTATGATGATATGTATCAGGGAGATACTATGTATGCATCAAGTGGATGCATTGTATGATTAGGTGGATCATGTATTTGTATATGTATCAGGTGGATGCATTGTATGATCAGGATGATCATGGATGATGAGCTTTAGGATGTTGCTCCAGATGACACACATCAGGACGATTTAGTGTTGATGATCAGGATGATCATGTGTACATCAGGATGATGTATGGTAGTATCAGGTTGATACTCTGTGGCCGTGGAACAAGTTGTGCAGATAATCATATAATTTGTGCCCTGGGAGATTTGCAGATACTCTTTCGAGGTTTTTCCTATGGCATGTAATTTTGCCCTGGGATATTTGGCAAATGCTATTTTGAGGTTTTGCATAGGAGGACATATAATTTGTGCCCTGGGAGATTTGCAGATACTCTTTTGAGGTTTTTCCTATGGCATGCAATTTGTGCCCTGGGATATCTAGCAAATGCTCTTTCGAGGTTTTGTCCTATGGCATGTAATTTGTGCCCTGGGAGATCCGATAGGTTGAGCCGCGTGTTCGTAATCAGTCCTGGGATGCTCTTTCAACGTTTTTCCATGACCACATGTAATTTGTTCCCTGGGAGATTCGATAGGTTGAGCTGTGTGCTCATAATCAGTCTCGGGATGCTCTTTCGAGGTTTTGTGGTGACCACATGTAATTTGTGCCTTGGGAGATCTGATAGGTTGATCCATGTGCTCGTAATCAGTCCTGGGATTCTCTTTCGAGGTTTTGTGGTGGGGTCACATATAATAGCGCCCTGGGAGATCTGACAGGTAGAGCCATGCGCTCGTAACAGCCTGGATGCTCTTGCAAGGTTTTGTGATGCACATAATAAGTTCTGAGAATTCCACAGTATGGCCAGTGATGATGAATACCTATAGGTGGTGGGCCTACATCCAGTATGAAAAAGGTCTGGCTCTGTAGAACTTCCTATGACAAGTAGATTCAGAGATTGATGGAGATAGCAGTAGCAGTGACGATGACGATGACTCGATGATGATTATCCAGTGACGATGATCTAGAGAAGAAGACTTGTGCTAGAAGACCTGTGTCAAGAAATACCTTCCTAGTTAAGAGGGAGCGTTGATGTATATGTAACTTCGGAATGTATTTCACATATATGTATATTGTATTCCTATAAAGATGTTATTATTCCTCTATACGGAAGTGTTTGTATTCCTATAGAGATGTTATTATTCCTCTATATAGAAGTGTCATCATTTATATTGTAAGTGTCGTAACTTATACTTGATGGGTTATTAGACCACCTTGTTGGGGTCGGCCATGTATAAGTTATGTGGGTCAAAGGGTTATTAGACCACCCTATTGGGGGTCGGTCCAATCAACATTATGTTATGTGGTTAAGTTAAGGCCGATCTAGTAAAGGTTATTAGGCAAGTCAAGTCAAGTATAAATAGAGTGCGGGAGGCATTATATTTGATCATTCTATTCTCACACACACTCTTTGGAGAGTGGTGCACTTGTGGAGGAGGAGAAGCTGTTGCTAGGAGATGTCTATCTCTTATGCTTGGGTTGTATCATTGCTCTATCTATCTCCGAGGAAGTTATTGGGGTTTTTCACATTTATGGTTTTCCCCAAGTAAACTCCGTGTCTCTTGTGTGCTTGCATTATTGTGTCCATGATTGATATGTTGTAGATATGTTGTACATGTTGTTCTCTCAGTTAAGATCCTAGATCATATTGAAGTAAATTCTAAAAAACTAACACATAGTCTATTCCCTCTTTCTGGGAGAAGCCATGAGCTACAAACCTTGCCTTGTATTTCTCTATGCTACCATCTGCAGCATGCTTGATCTTATAGATCCACTTGGAAGTCACAACAGACTTCCCTTCAAGTCTTGGGACCACATCCCAAACATCATTCTTCATGACCGACTGGTACTCTTCGACCATGGCATCCTTCCATTCTTTCTTTTCCACTAATTCTTCATAACTGGAAGGTTCTTTGTTCATAATGTCACAGAGTAAGGAAACATAACTAGTATGTGATCTAGTCCTCTTCCTTTCTCTGTGTTCTTCTTCTGGAATGCCATACCTTTCTGCATCTTGGATGAGCTCTCTAGCCCATGTAGGTTTCCTCTTGTGAGAGTTCTTCTCATGGGGTGGATCTATAGGTTCTTATGGATCTTCAAATTCATGAGTTTCTTCTGGAATTGCTTCATTCATAGTGGTGTCTTGAAATCTAGTTACCTTTGGTTCTTCATGGTCTTCAACAGGTGTCTTCCTTGATTTGATTTATGCTGAGTCTTCATCAAATGTTACATCCCTGCTGATGTCAATATTTTTGAACCCTGGAAAGTATATTTTGTAATCCTTCGAGCTTTCACTATAACCCACAAAGATGAACTTCTTTCCTGAAGGATCTAGCTTTGTCCTCTTTTCCTTTGGAATGTGTAAATACTGGACAACCAAATATTCTGAGATGGATAACTTCAGGCTTCTTACTAGAGAAAGCTTCTTCTGGTGTCTTGTTGTCAAGTATCTTGTGAGGTGTTTTGTTCTGCACATATACAGTTGTCCTAGCTACCTCTTCCCATAGATGCATAGGCAGATCCTGGTCATGAAGCATTACCCGTGATGCTTCCATGATAGTTCTATTCTTTCTTTCTGCAACTCCATTTTGTTGTGGATTGTAGGGAGCATTAAACTCCCTCTTAATCCCCGAATCACTGCATAGTTTCTTGAAATCACCCGTAGTGAATTCTCCGCCATTGTCAGATATGAAGTCTTGATCTTCTTATCAGTTTGATTTTCTATCAAGGCTTTGAATTCCTTGAACTTATCAAATACTTAATCTTTATTTTTCAAGAAATAAACCCAAGTCTTCCTAGAGAAATCATCAATGAAGGAAACATAGTATACATACCCACTCAGAGAACTGGATGACATCGGACCGCATACATCGGAGTGGATAATTTCCAAGATTCCTTTTGCTTTGCTTTCACTGCTTGGAAATTCTTTCTTTGTGTTCTTTCCTTTTGCACATCCTTTGCAAGCCCCTTCATGTTTTGACTAGATTTTAGGAAGACCGTCTACAGCTTTGCTTGCAATTGGTAGTGCTCTATAGTGCTTGTGTGCAATCCTTCTATGCCAAAGTTCACTTGGCTCCATGGATTCATGTAACATGGCATGTTCAAGTTGTCCCTTCAATTTGTACAATCCCACCTCTTGCTCTCCAATCACAACTGCATCATCTATGGTCTTACCCTTTGGCAACATGAGTACTTGGCCATCCACAAATGCAACTCTCATTCCTTTTGCATCCAAGGATGATATGGAGAGAATATTCTTCTTGAGTCCAAGTACATATAGAACATCTTTCATCTTCAAAGACTTCCCAGAGTCTAGTTTGTAGGAGGCTTCCCTACTTCCTTTTATGGGATATTGATATTCATCCCCAAGTTTCACCTTATGGGGTGACTCATGTTCAGATAGATCTACAAAATATTCTTTAAACCCAGTCATGTGTTGGGAAGCCCCACTATCAATAAGCCAATAATTACATCCATGAGAGATAGTACCTGTGAGAGCAGATATTAGAACATATTCATCTTCACTAGATGAGTCATCACTTTCTGCTCTATCCTTCTTCTTGGGAGGTTCATCATCCTCAGCAGCATGAGCATGATATCTCCTTTTGTTGCTCTTCTTCTTCTTGTTGAAGTTGTTGTTGTTGCCCTTTTTGTTCTTGGGACAATCTGAGGCAAAGTGTCCTTTCTCATTGGAATTGAAGCATCTTAGATCTTTCTTCTCGTTTGGATGGTAGTGAGAAAATTTCTTGCAATGAGGTTGCTCCCTCTTGGTCTTGTTTTTATTGGTGTGTGTTGTAAGAGCCTGATCTTCAATTCCCATATTTTCTTCTCGGGATACAAGCCTTGCTTCTTCTTGAGAGAATTCCTCCCATAGTCTACTGAAAGATATTAATTTCCTTCTTGCATAGATTCCTTGGATAAAGGAGTCCCATGACCTAGGTAGGCCATTCAAAGTGGTCATTATGATTTCACCATTCTCCACTACTTCATCCACAACTTCAAGTTGTTCCTTGATTTGAGAGACCTTGGAAAATTAGGATTGAATGGTCTCCCCATTCTAAAGATTTACCTCTTTCAATTGGTTCCGTAGAGTCGTCTTCCGATTTATGTTCTTTCCTTCAAACAATTTGGTCAAGGAGTCAAACATATCCTTAGGTGTCTTTAGGGAAGACACATGAGGTATGAGATTGTCTTTGATAGAATCAGCAATGATTCTCTTAGCCTTGACTAGGTTCTTCTTGTGTAGGGCCTTAGACTCATCTCCCTCTGGGACAGGAACCTCTTCACTTATGTAAGTGTCCAATTCATTCTCTTCTAGGATTAACCCAATCCTATACTTCCAGGCTTGGAAGTTATCAGCCCCTTCAAGCTTATACTCAAGCTTGGTATGGTGAGACATTTTAATGAGAAACTCAAATGGAAATAAAAGATTTAGGTCTTACCCCTTGCTTTGCTGAAAACTAGATCTAGAGTTGGATTAGGGTTTGTAAGAGAAACCCTAAAAATTCCAAATTTGAATTTCAAATTTCTGAAAGGATAGAAAGATGCGCCTTGCTGAGCTGGTCAAGTTGGTATACTCAGATTCTGAATTCTACAAAGTTTCACCCCTCAAAATTGCTTTTGAAACTTCTGGATTCACTAAACAAGACCCTAAATTAGGGTTTGATTTTCCTGGAGCTTCACCCAACCAAAAAGTTCGATCCAAAGCTCTAAAATTCGATTTTTAATAGGAGCTTTCATCCGTGGTCTCAGATATCAGAAATTCCAATTTTTGCAGAAACCCTAATTTTTAGTTCAAAAACTGCAAATGCTCAGAATTGAATTATATCTCGACAGAAAGATGTGCCCTTGCTAGGAGAGTCAATCTAGCCTCCTGCCTTTGATGATCTATGGAGAGAAACCCAAATATTAAGAAGCCCTAGCTTATGCAGCTGCACAATGCCTTCTTCTTAGGTCAGCTCTGATACCATGTTAATTTTTTGATAATTTCATTCCATTATCTTTCAGGATCACTAAGAGAATAATATGTACAACATATCAATCATAAACACAAAAATGCAAGCACACAAGAGACATAGAGTTTCCTCGGGGAAAACCAAGAAGGTGAAAAACCCTGCAACTTCCTCAGAGATAGAATAAGCCCCAATACAAGATCACAAGGAACAAACCCAATAATATGTCTCTAGTAGATACTCCTCCTCCACATGTGCGCCACTTTCTCCCTTAGCTATGCGAGCTTGAGAAGTGAGTGAATTAATCAAATGAGAGACACAACCTCTCTATTTATACATTAACTTGACCTGCCAATAATTCACTGGGGATCACTTCTCAATGAAGCCTAATAACGCAACCACATGACCTAACTAGGGCCGAGCCCACACTAGTGATCTAATAACCCATCAATACAAATGATGACACTTACAATGTAACTTGCGACACTTGCAAATACAAAGGACGACACTTCCAATCAGAGGAATAATACATCTCTATTTGATATACAATAAAGTACAAATGTAATATACAAGTGAATATCTTCCGAAGTTACAAACACATCAACATTCCTCGCACCTTTAATCTGTGAATCCAATGCCGACCGTTGATTTGGGTCTTATCCACATCTCAGCCATCCAAGGGCACGGTCTCTACCAAACCACACAAATCTGGAAAGTTAGTTTTTATGTGCATGTTTAATCTATGAAGTGCCTGATAGTCGTAGATTCCCTTCTTCGCCAGATCTGTGCCATCAAAATACGTGGAGCCTACCACCACTTCGTAGATTTGGAAATTTTGTTTCTCCTCGCATTTTGAATCAACAAAACATATTGTGACCATGGATCTTTTTTCCATCCTTTGATCTGATCACCGATTTGCTTGCAAGTTAACAAAGCTCTGCCCATACCCAAATTGCTCGTCTAACATTTGAGAAACTCACTTACAACCATTGATCTCTGTTGCTGTCGGATTACACACTGTGTTTGTCGCAGCAGAAATCTATGCTGCCGCTCGGTGTGCCGTTGGTGGCAAGTCTCAAGTCAAGTATGTCACTTGGTTCTTGACTCCTTCGTTTAGGAAAAATTCCCAACGAAAACCGAGGGGGGTAGTCCGTATGGAAAGTTACTATGGTTGTTAGGGTCTTCCAGTTACAGTGATGGATTGTTTATAAATGTTTTGGGAGTTTTTTATTAAGGTTCAAGATTGAAATTGCAACAATAATTAAGAAAGCTTTCACCAACATAACTTAGATAAATCACTGTGAATATAAAGATGCACAAATACTTGAGACTAATAAAAAGCGAATGAAATGCACAAGGACCAGTGCCTTATGGAGTCAAAACACAGTGTAAAAATTGTAAATGCTGGAAAAGTAAATGTTGTGCAATTGTATCTTGGTTGATTTTGAATTATTAAAATGAAAATTTGTTAGGGAAAGAGGGGAAACTCTCGATATACCATAAAGGGACAGAGAGGAATGTCTGGAGTTCTAAATATTAGCGCTTCTGTACAAGAACATGACGGACTATTCAATACCCTGAGCGCTTGTTCAACACTACACCAACAAGGATGTAGTCTAACAGTGCCCCAAGGTCAGAGTGCAGTGACCCGACGTTCCCAGGCAGAATCCACACCAAAAATTAGTCTCGAAGTGCCGAATTTTCACTATGTTGTGGGTAGTTAATTTTATTAGGTGAGTTGATTAAATTAAATGTGAGAAATTAAGAAGTGCTTCTAACTCACATTTTTTTCACACACTCACAATTTTAGTGCAGGGTGTATACTTTCTCGAGACTTTCCACCAAGGGCACACCGAGCGGCAGCATAGATTTCTGCTGCAACAAAGACGGTGTGTAATCTGGCTGCAACAATCTCCACTACCATAGATCTTCTCCTTTCATTTCTGTTTTCTCATAAACCTGAGCGGATCTTCATCTTATTTACAAAATCAAAACTTAAGACTTTCACGAGCTTAACCCTTCCAAATGCTTATCCCAAAAATAGTGCTAACAACTGGCTCCAATTGGGGATGTTATCCTCCCTACGAGGTAGCAAATAACCTCGTAGACCAAGTGCCTAATCCATTGGGTTGTTCTCAAGCTTTCCAAAAAACCTCAAACCACTATTTTTCTTTTTCTACATATAAAAATAAAAATAAAGGAGATGACTACTCCTCTAGATATCAGGGTCGTCTCTTCGGGCTTCAAATCTCTTGCTTCATGAGATGCACCTGCAACAATTAATTAACAAGAATATGCGAAATAGCAGAAATGAAAGAACTCGGAATCACTTTTATATTGATCACAGGCCACTTCGAGGGGGCAACCTCCTTTGAGCAAGCTCAATACAATTAACTTCACGGTGCCTTCATAGGTCTCAACACACACTTATATACTAATTCTAGGCGCCAATACTATGGGTCGAAACCATGGGCCGTTACAAACTATGGATCAACAATACTACGGGCGACTTACAAAGCATATGCACCAACAACAATAACACCACTATTGATCAACAAATACTATGGGACGACTTACAAAGCATATGCGCCAACAACAACATACTAACAAAGTAAAGACATGGGTTCCTAACATCCCCTCCCCCTTAAAAAAAGCTTTGTCCTCAAAGCTTTAGATGTGGAAATTGTTGTTGAATCTGAAGGAGTGGTTCCCATGTAGCATCCTCTGGTTGCATGCCGTGCCACTGAATTAAGACCTCTGTGATAGAGAGAGAGAGAGAAGCTGACATGTGCGTCGATTGAGGATGGCCTCTGGATCCAAAAGGATGGATCCTTCATTATCCAGTTCGGGTAAAATCATTTGTCCGCTGATGTTGGTGCCAAGAACTTTCTTCAGACAAGAGACATGAAAGACTGGATGAATGCGGGAAGAAGGAGGAAGTTCCAATTTATAAGCAACGGACCCAATCTTATGAAGAATCCAATATGGCCCATAGAACTTTGGACTAAGCTTATGACGCCCTTTGAGTTTCAAGGAGGATTGTTTGTACGGCTGGAGACGAAGAAAAACCATATCACCGACTTGAAAAGTGCGCTCCGAACGGTGCTGATCAGCTTGTTGCTTCATGCGATTTCTTGCCATGTGAAGATTGTCTCGCAAAATGCAAAGAATCTGATCGCGGTTGCGAAGGACCGTGTCAACTTCCTGAACTGGTGAACTGGTGGGGGTGTATGGAAGAAGAGATGGAGGTGCCTGACCATAGACTGCTTCATATGGGGTCATTTTAGAGGCAGTGTGGTAAGAGGTATTGTACCACCATTCAACGAGAGGGAGCCACTTTTCCCACTGATGTTGTTGTTCTGAGGTGAAGCAACGAAGATAAGTTTCCAAGCATTTATTGACAATTTAAGTCTGACCATCTGTTTGTGGGTGATACCCTAAACTCATCTTTAGTTTGGTGCCAGTGTGGCGAAATAGTTCTGTCCAAAAATAACTGGTGAAAGTCGCATCACGATCCGAGACAATGGAAGAAGGGATGCCATGAAGACAAAAGATCTAGTCCAGAAAAATTTGAGCGACGGAGGAGGCTGTATAGGGATGGCTGAGAGCACAAAAATGACTATATTTGGAGAGGAGATCAACCACAACGAGAATCACTATCTTCCCACCAGATTTAGGGAGCCCTTCAATGAAATCCATAGAAATATCTGTCCAAATCCGTGTAGGTATGGGAAAGGGTTCAAGCAATCCTGGAAGGAGTGTTGTTTCACCCTTATTGCGTTGGCAGGTATCACATTCGGCCACCATCTGTTGAATTGTCCTTTTCATGCCCTGCCAAAAGAAGTTACGCCGTGCTCGTTCATATGTTTTGAGGAACCCAGAGTGCCCTGCCGATGGAGAAGCATGGAGTTCATAGAAGACAACCTGTTGAAGATCTGTGCTCTGGGGAAGCACCAGACGACCCTTGTATCGCAGAGAAGCACCATCCCAAGAGTAATGTGGTACAGCATAAGGGTTGTTGGTCAAGCGTTGGATGATTTGAGATAAGGAAGATTCATTGACATAACCTTGTTGAATAGATTGCAACCAATTTGGAACCGGCACAGAAATAGATGGAAGAGAACCTTGGGCATCAAATGTGCGAGAAAGAGCATCTGCCACAATATTGTCTTTACCCTTCTTGTAAGTGATCTCATAGTCATAACCCATGAGTTTGCTAACCCATTTCTGTTGTGCCGGGGAGGAGACACACTGGTCCAAGAAATATTTCAGACTCTGGTGATCAGTCTTGATGCAGAAATGATTCCCTAATAGGTATGGGCGCCACTTCTGTACTGCATGCAAAATAGCCATCATTTCCTTCTCATAGGTAGAGGCAGCTAAATTTTTACCTGAAAGGGCTTTGCTGGTGAACGCAATGGGGTGTTCATCTTGAAGGAGGACAACACCAAGTCCATTGCCGCAAGCCTCACTCTCAATAGTGAAGGGCTTGGAAAAATCGGGCATAGCTAGCATAGGTGTAGTACACATAGCTTGTTTTAGTTTGTCAAATTCACACTGAGCAGCAGGTGTCCATGTGAAAGCATCCTTTTTCAATAGAGCAGTTAATGGAGCTGCAATCTTCCCATAATCTTTGACAAACTTGCGGTAGTAGCCAGTCAACCCCAAAAAACCACGAAGGCTCTTGAGTGTCTGAGGCTATGGCCAATTGTTCATGGCATCGATTTTGGCAGGATCCACGCGAACCCCTTGTGCTGAGATAATGTGCTCGAGATACTCTACTTCCTTCTGTCCAAAAACACATTTAGACTGCTTGGCATGGAGATCATGGTCAGAGAAAAGTTGCATGACAAGATCCAGATGCTGGAGATGTTCATCCCATGTTCTACTGTAGATGAGGATATCATCAAAGAATACCAAAATGAATTTCCGTAAGTAGGGTCGAAATATTTTATTCATTAAGGCCTGGAATGTGGAAGGAGCATTAGTGAGGCCAAAGGGCATGACCAAAAACTCATAATGGCCATCATGTGTGCGGAAAGCTATTTTAGGAATATCCTCCTCATGAACCCGAATTTGATGATACCCAGAACGAAGATCCAACTTGGAGAAAAAGTGAGCCCCATGAAGCTCATCAAGAAGCTCATCAACAACAGGAATTGGAAACTTATCCTTGATGGTGAGGTGATTAAGTGCTCGGAAGTCAATGCAGAGGCGCCATGACCCATATTTTTTGCGGACAAGAATAACTGGAGAAGAAAAGGAACTAGTGCTTGGACGAATAATACCTTGCTTCAATAAGTCCCGAACGAGCATTTCAATCTCCGTTTTTTGGTGAAATGGGTAGCGATAGGGCCTGATGTTGGGAGGAACGCTGCCAGGAAGGAGCTGAATACGATGGTCTTCTGGCCTGGAAGGTGGTAATCCCACTGGTTCAGCAAAGACACCTGTATATCGATCCAGAATTTTTTGTAGATCCAAAGGAGTAGTGGAGACCGCTGATGGTTTCATCTGGATGGAATGGATCTGAGCGATGACACCATGTGAATTGTTCTTGAGGAGTTTTTCCATGCGATGTGAACTGATGATGCTGAGAGAACCTGGTTGTAATCCTGTCAATGTGTGTTTTTTTCCATTGAGGGAAAACTGCATCCAAAGTTCAGCAAAATCCCATAAGATAGGACCAAGTGTGCGTAGCCATTGAGCGCCCAAAACCACATCACATCCACCTAAGGGCAAGGAAAACATGTTAGAGCGCAAGGTATAGTCTCCCATAGAGATACACACATTTCGACACTTCCGTTTGCAAGGTAAGGTGCCCCCATTGGCAACCATGAATTCAAAGTTGGAGCAAGGATGGATAAAACAATCAGCTTGTTTGGCGATCTGAGGGTCAATGAAATTATGAGTGCTACCAGAATCAATGAGTATTGTAAGAGGAAGCTTCTTGAAGTAACCCCTAACCCGCATTGTTTGGGGGGTGGTGATTCCAGCTAAAGCATGGAGAGATATCTCTGGCTGGTCCTCCTGAGACAGAGGGTCAATAGGCGTTTCCTGAATGTCGACCGGAGCATCCAGTGTTTTTGGATCTTCGTCACCAATTTCAGAGGCAGGCGGAGACTCCACATCCAAGAGATAGAGTTTTTGATGAACACATCTATGTCCCCGAGTGAATTTCTCATCACAATTATAGCAAATCCACTTTTCTCTGCGTGCTTGCATCTCTGTTTCAGACAAACGCTTGATGGGAGTCGGTCGAGGAGCCTGCGGTATAGGTGGTCCTTGATGTTGGCTCGGTTTTGCAACCAAGCTTAGTGCTATGGGCACCTACTAACTAGTAGTAGCAGTTTCAATAGAAATAAAAACAATAAACTAAATAAACAATACTTTTCATGGATCTAAACAAGAATCTAAGCAAATAATGTAAACATTTCAAAATCAAGAACAAGAAACATAATAAATAATTTTTTGTATTGAAAAGTGGGGGGCAAGCAAGTGCTTGCGATATTACCTTCAATGGTGAAGGTTGATGTTGAGCAACTCCCAAGATGAGTAGCTCCAAACTCCAATAGGTCTCTTTCTCCAAGGTTGCTTCAATGGCTAAAAGTGCTCAGGGGAGATTTCAGCAGCATAAGGATGAGATAATGGAAGGATGATGAAATGAGGAGCCCCTACCACCTTTTTATAGGTTTTGGTGGTGGGAAATACCATTTGTGGTTTTGTGGAAACCAAATGGTATTGACCTACATGGTTTAGGTACTTTTCCCTCCTTTTTCCTTTTTTGAATAAAAATAATATTTTAATTCCCTTTTTAATATTTTTGGGAATTTGGACCCTTTTTGAGGGTTTTTTATGATTTTTTTTGGAAAAATAATCTTTTTTAATGGAAAAAGGGGTGTACTAAGGTCTTTTGGTGACCTTTTGTTGGTTTCAGAGGCTCATATGGTGGAAAAGTGGACAAATGGGTCATGTGAGTAAGGGAATGAGCTAGTGAGCACTTTTTAGGTGTTAACACTTGAGAACCCATATTTCGGAAGGGAACAAAAGTGGGCTTGGAGCGTTGTTGGGCTGCAATATTGTCTTTTGCCAACTTAGCCAACCCTAGGGCTTCCATCATTGTGTTGGGACAGAACATTTTGACCTCAGAGCGGATGGCATCCTTTAGACCACTGATAAAACAACTCCGGTAAAAGTCATCAGACAGTCCTTCGGTGTGGTTGGCTAGATTCTCAAATTCGGTTTGATACTCTCTCATCGTGCCAATTTGGAGAAGTTTAGTGAGGGCTCCTGTGAAGTCATCAAAAGCACTAGGACCAAATCGTTGCAAAAGGAGCTGGCAAAAGTCTGGCCATTTGGGATATGGATGAGCCCTCATGTACCAACGGTACCATTGAAGAGCTTCCTGTTCCAAGTCAAAGGAGGCCAACGGAACTTTGTTGACATCAAAAGTATTATGCAGACTGAAATACTGTTCTGCACGATAGATCCATCCAGTTGGATCAGTACCATTGAAGCGAGGAAAATCAAGCTTCGAACCACGGAAATTGCTAGAAGAGGAGAACCCATTGTCTGATGAAGACTCGGACTGCCGTTTGTTGTTCATAGCTGAATGTTCAAGATGGAGACCGAGAAATTTTTCATCCATATCCTGGAGTTTGGCTTGGATGGCTGCAAGTGCTTCCTCCATGGTTTTTGCTCCTACACGGGTGACAACCATAACCATGATTTTTTTTTTTTTTAATTGTTTTTTTTCGGTTGACTGGGTAGGAAAACAAAAACAGAAACTACTTCAGTAAGGGAAAATCTGGACTAGGGAAAAAATCTGAAGGGTAATTGGGGTTTGACTAGGTTTTAGACACTGTCGACTAGACAGGGAAGCAAAAATGAGGATTTCAGAAGTGGGGTGAAAGAATGGGAAAATTTGGCAGAGGGGGACAAAGAAGCAGAATTCAGAAAGGAACTCTGTGGTAAAATTTGAAGGTGTTTGGGTGAAATCTAAGGAAGTTATGGCAAACCCTAAAAATAGACAAATGTGGGCTTTCAGGCTTTAGGAAGGGGAATTGGGGATAGGGTCCTCACGAGTGAAATATGCAGAATGGGATGACAGGGGTTCCCCGAAAATTTCTAGGGAAACAGAGTAAAAACAAGGGAAATATGGACAAAAAACTGAATTTTATACTCTTTTTTTTTTAGATGGAGCGGCTACGGATCGGAAGGGATCTGGAACAGCGCCGAATGGACTGAAAGTGGCCGGATCTGAAATGACTTGCAAAATGGATCTGAACGGCACAGTAGTGATCGACAATAGTTCAGCTGAAAGTAGATATGGACCCCAGGTATGTGCGGCTTCCTAACAGTTCAGGGGTTTCACTCAGCCACCAATGCTGTCTGACGGCTTGCGTATTGGGGCAGTACCCCTCACTCCACGGCTCAGGTAAAACTGATAACCGCTTTTCCACAAACGACAGCTCTTGGTTTACCTCACGGGTGGGAACTAGTCAATCAGGTAGGGGTCGTTTCCCTTTTCGCTGGCAGGTCCTCTCAATGGGCCAGCTACTTCGGTGTTCCTATGGTACTCCTCACAATGAGTTTTAGGGCTTATGCCCAAGTACTTCCCACAGTTAAGCGGATAGGGATTATTCCCAAATCCGAACCTGCAACAGATGCGAAAAAAATTTGGCAGAAATTTCACCCAGCGAGCCCAAGAAAGTGCTCTGATACCAGATGAGATGCACCTGCAACAATTAATTAACAAGAATATGCGAAATAACAGAAATGACAGAACTCAGAATCACTTTTATATTGATCACAGGCCACTTCGAGGGGGCAACCTCCTTTGAGCAAGCTCAATACAATTAACTTCACGGTGCCTTCATAGGTCTCAACACACACTTATATACTAATTCTAGGCACCAATACTATGGGTCGAAACCATGGGCCGTTACAAACTATGGATCAACAATACTACGGGCGACTTACAAAGCATATGCGCCAACAACAATAACACAACTATTGATCAACAAATACTATGGGACGACTTACAAAGCATATGCGTCCAACAACAACATACTAACAAAGTAAAGACATGGGTTCCTAACACTTCACCATTTGTGCTGATTCAAATGTAAAATAATATATACAAACTATGATACAAAAGTTAGCTGTCATCTTCAAGACAAGTAATATTTTAGAAATCTCCCATTATTGGGCCACTTATCAGTTGAGACCCATCTTGATGCTCCAAAATGAATGAATTTTCACCTCTATATGTTGTAATTATGTATGGACCTATCCACATATGATCAAACTTTCCATGCTTGTCTTCTCTAGGATCATCCCACTTTAAGACCAAATCATCAATTTGAAACTTTTCTTCCTTAATCTTCCTGTCAAAATTATTTTTCATTTTCTCTTGGTGTGTTTATACTTTGTCATAAGCTTTGTCCCTTATCTCATTCAACTCTATTATTTGATCTATCCTTCTCTGCATATGATTTGGTTCATCTTCCTACTCCTACAACAATTTCATGACTGGAAATCCCAAAGAAGCTGGAAAAACAACTTCATCCCCATATACTAACTGGAATGGAGAGATTCGAATTGCTCTTTTGGTGCTGATTCTATTAGCCCACAAATCATATTTCAACTTTGTATGCCAAGCTCTTTTGTTTTCTCCTAGCAATTTCTTAATTATTCTTACCAAGCTCTTATTGGAGGATTCAACCAATCCATTCCCTTGTGGATAGTAAACCATTGAATGGTTTAAGTTGATGTGATATTTATGGTAGAAACTTATCATCTTCTTAGACTTGAAGGAAACTACATTATCTGTCACAATTCTCCCAGGACATCCAAACTTGGCCAAAATTTTATTCTCTAGAAAATCCATGATCATAGCCTCAATGGCTCTCCTTGTGGGTATGGATTCAATCCATTTTGTGAAGTAATATGTTTCTGTCAGAATCTATCTTTGTTGACTTCAAGAATTTGGGTTAATTTTCCCAATGAAATATAACCCCCACTATTGAAAGGGTGCCTCTATTGAAATTGGGTTAAGAGGAGGTGAAACCAATTTCCTTTTACCATAAAAGATATGACACTAATGATATGTATTAGTCTCTTTATAAACATCAGAAAACATAGTAGGACAATAAAAACCAACTCTCATAATTTTATTTGTTGTTACCTTCCATGAGTGGTTCCCTCCACAATCTCCTTTATGGAATTCCTTCATTGTTTGTTGAGCTTCATTTTCCAATAGGAACTTTAACAATATACCACCAGGGTCCTTCCAATACAAGTATTGATTCATAATGCAAAACTTTGCAGCCTTCAGTTTTACAGATCTAGCTCTTATTTTACTCAATCCTGCAGGGGCTTGTAGGTTTTGCAAAACATATACAATATCAGTGTACCATGGAGATGAAGAAAAATTCAGCATTACCTGTATCTCTGTATCAAGCTGGTTTGAATGACTGGTCAAGAAGTTAAGTTGTAAGGATTCACAATTAGTATTTGTCATCATTTTGGCAAGTCTCTATGCTTTAATCAACTTAGTAGGCTTGATTTCAAGATCATATTCCAATAATATAGCAATCCACTTTGCTCTCTTCCCTTTTGGATCTGGTTGGGTAAGAATGCTCTTCACTGCATTACTTGGAACATATGCAACAATATGTGAATGAAGAATATACACTCTGAAATCTTTCAAATATTTTACCAAAGCATAAGCATGTTTTTCCATGATATCATATTTTAATTCTCCATCTCTTAATACCTTCCTAAAAAATTCTATAGGCTGCTCAACATTTTGATTTTTTCTGCAATAGGACTCTAGCTATAGTGTGTTCAGATGCATAAGAAAATACTAGGAAATATTTAGTGAAATATGGACTTGCTAAGACTGGAGCTTCAATGATGGCCTTCTTAATATCTTTGAAATATTCTCTAGCGTCCTCTGTCCATTTTATTTGATTCCCTTTCTTCAACATGTTAGTAATATTTCTTAATATTTCAACAAAGCTGGGAACGAATCTCCTAAAAAAATTTACCTATCCAACAAATGACTGCACTTCCTTCTTGCTTCTGGGCTCTTCAACTCTTAAAATTGCACTGACTCTTTCTAGATCAATCTTAATACCTTCCTTTGAAATAATATGTCCAAGCAACTTTGCTTATTCCAATTAAAAATTAGATTTCCTGGGGTTTAGCAAAATACAATATTTCCTACACTTCATAAAGACCTTTTCCAAATGCTTGATATGTTCCTTGTCATACTTGGAATCAACAGTGATATCATCCATGTAAACAACTAAAAATTTATACTTCTCTTTTGCAAAAGAAATATCCATAGCACACTGGAATGTAGCCCCTGCATTCATCAACCCAAATGGAATTTTGGCATACATGAATGTACCCCATGGTGTAGTAAATGCAGTCTTCTCTTGGTCCTCTGGAAATAATTTAATCTGGTTATAGCTTGAGAACCCATCCATAGTTGAAATCCTTTCAGATCCTACTACCTTTTGTAGAATGTGTTCCATCTTTGGTAATGGCTAATTGTCCTTCAATGAGACTTTGTTGAGATTTCTGAAATCTACACAAAGTCTAATTTCACCATTTTTCTTTCTAACAAGCACCAAGTTAGCTACCCAATTTGAAATCTTAGAGTCACAATAATTTTAGCATTGAACAACTTTGTAATCTCCTTCTCTATCACAGGTAGCAACTTGGGGTTTATTCTTCTCAACTTTTGTCTGAAAGGCTTTTCTCCAAGTTTTATTGGAATGGTATGATGTATGATAGAAGTATTATATTCCTTTAGGTCCTCATAACTCCAGGCAAATATATCAGTGTACTTCTTCATCAAATTGACATACTCTTCTTTTTCTTTTGTAGGTAACTTCTTGGACAATTTTACAATTCGTGGTGCTTCTTCAATACCTAAATTTTGATTTTCAACAGGTTTAACTTTAGGATCCTTAGCAACATCATTATGATCAAACAACTTCTCTAGGGGAATTAGGCCTCTTAGAATAAAATTTCTCTTCAAATGAATTATGTCTTTTCCTCCCAACATATTTTTCCATTCTTTGTTTTCAGCTTTTTCATCTTCAATATGTCCAGTGTATTGGAAGTTCTCTAAATTTTCATTTTCTGTATCAATCTGAGTATTTACAAATTCATCAGACATTTCCAAAAATCTCTTTATTTGCAGATCATCATCAAAAACCTGCCAGTATTTGGAGTTATCTAGTATTGATGGTCTATTTACAACTTCAACTTTATACTTTTTCTGAGAATAAATAGGAGTTTTGAAACTACTAGCATTTGTAGCCAAAGAGTCTGCTACTTTATTATACATCCTGGGAACCACTATGATTTTATGCTCTGTAAAATAATTGCCAAACATGTCCCAAACTTCATTCATGTATGCTCTCATTCTGGGATGTTTTGTTTGGTAACTATCATTCACTTGATTTACTACAAGTTATGAATCCCCAAATACTTCTATTCTCTTTTCCCTTGTGTCTTTCAAAGCTTGTAAACCTAGCAACAAAGATTCATACTTAGCCACATTATTAGTACATTCAAAAGTCAATTGATAAGATAAAGCTTTAAACTCTCTGACTGGAGATATAATCCAAACACCTGCACCAGCTCCACTTTTACTTATAGACCCATCAAACTACATAGTTCACAATCCTTCCTCATTCTGCTTCTTTTCTAAAGATTCTTGTCTCTTTGCAAATTCCCTATCTTCTTTAAGATCAATCTGTAAAGGAACTTTAGGATCTGTGTGTGGTCAATCATTGAAAAATATAGAAGATCCCAAATCAGTATCAACATAATAAATAGGATGATTCTCAGGTTTATCTTGACTGCTGACTATATAGGCTAACCTCTTCTCTCTATATAACCTTTTGTTACCCCCAAATAATGGTATAGTGGCATATGAAATATCCATTGCAAAGTCCCTTTCAATTTTGATGCCCAAGACCTTGACAACAACATGCCAAATTTATGGGGAATGTCAACTACTACAACATCCAACACAATGCTTTTAGATGGAAGTTCTGCAAGGGTTACCACCATATCTTTTATCAATCCCAAACATCTGACCTTTCTAGAATCAAAAGAATATAGGTCTTTGTAAGGCCTAGTAATCTCCAATCCCAAACTTTCCACTACTGTCTTTGGAATTAGATTATGAGATGCACCAGAATCTAACATGGCATTGTGCAAAATCATATTATGGATATTCAAACTTAGATAAAATGAGGGAACTTATTAATCATCTGTATCTTCAATTTTAGGTCCAAAAACAATTGTGGGAGAATCATTTGTTACTTCTAAAATATCTAGTTGATAATCGCCTTGATTCTTGACCATTTTAGTAATTTATTCTCTGTACTCGTTGTTCCTCAACAACTCATTAAAGGGGATAGAAATATTAACCTTTGATAACTCTGACTTGAGATTGAAGGATGAAATTGGTCTATCTACATCAATTGGCATTGATTGTTTAGTTTCTTTTGACTGGTGCTCTTTATTTTCTGGATTTTTCTATACAGTAGTATAATTTTGTTTTTCTGAGCTATGTGGGATATTGAAAAGTTGATTTGGATTGGGATTTCCCTTATTTATTGTTACATCACAATTTCTCAGTTTCAACTTTCTCTGAAAATCATCAATGGAATGTTGATATCCTCTTTGATATTGTTCTTAATCTAGTTCTGAAATAAGATAGTGATCTTCTTGAGTAAATAAATTATGTTCCTCCTCAGTCAAGTATACTTCAGAATCAGTATCATCAAAGTGATGAATCTGGTTATCCATTGGATCTTCTTTTCCCTCCTCATCAACCAAATTTTCTGGAAATGGTGGTCTTATTTACTGATCTTCAGGGTTTCTTTGAGGAAATGGTCTTCTAAAATTTGGATTCCTTATTTGATTTTCAGGTGGCTCTCTATTTGTGAAGAACCTGCAACAATTAATTAATGAAAATACATGAGATAACATAAATAAAAGAACTCAGATTCGCTTTATTGATCATAGGCTACTTCGAGGGGGAAACCTCCTTTGAGCAATCTCAATACAAATAACTTCACGGTACCTTCATTGGCCTCAACACACACTTATATACTAATTCTATGCCCAATATTATGGGTCAAAACCATGGGACATATAATACTACGGGACAACTTACAAAGCATATGCGTCCAATACTATGGATCAATACCACAGGCTAATACAAACTATGGATCAACAAATACTACAGGACGACTTACAAATCATATGCATCCAACAACAATATACTAACAAAGTAAAGAGAAGGGTTGGCACAGGTTCCTGACACTATTAGGTGGTCTGTTATCTAGGGCTAACCTATCCATCAATCTCTCCATAGTATTCATCATCATCTCAAATTTGACATCACTTGCAGAAGAAGGGGCAGAAGTAGATGGTTGGTTTTCTTGTTTTCTCTTATCTGCCTCTACTCTATTTTTTAATTTTCCTAAAGCCATTAAGTTTTCCTCCACTTCTAGAGCATCTTTTAACATAGCTGACAAGGTAGCTGACTTCCTCTATCTCAACATACATGAAAAATATCCATCAAAAGCATCTGCATAATGAATTTTAGCAGCACCTACCAAAGGCTTAATATCAACTGGAATGGAGTTGTATACCTTCATAAATCTACTAGAAAATTCAAGTACAGACTCAAGGTTCCCTTTCTTTAAATGGTCATATTGAGATAATATTTGTAAAGGACTCTTCTTTGCCTCCCACCTATCCAAAAACAATGTTTGAAAAGCTTCAAAGGTAAGGATAGATGCGGTTGGTAAATCCTTAAACCATCTCTTTGCCTCTCCTAACAAACTCTAAGCAAACAACCTCATTTTCACATTGTTGGAACTAGAATTGTACGTAGTTCATTTTAATCTTTTTCTTGGTTTCTTATTTCTTGTTGTTTTTATTTTTGTTGACTTGAGTTTTATTACATGAATGTTGGTTTATTATTTTAGTTTATTATTCACTTTTTATTTATGATTTAGGCATTGTCTTATTAAACATTTCCCTTCTTATTAAGCTTCAAAACATGAGTGAATATTGTTTCTAACCTTTATGTTGAAGGTTATGCAAATTTTTCATAGTTGAGATATTCCAGTAGTGCAATCACTAGGGTTCATAAGCACGAGCACTGTCGGAATCCCAAATCATCCAAGATCGTGGTTTCCCCACATCCATTCTAGCGCATTTCTTCTCATGAATGAGGACCCCGAGGAATCCGTCTACCATATCATAGCAGGTGTCAAGTTTATCATTTCAACATCGATGATTCGAAAATAAGGGGAAGCCACGTTCTTCTCAAACCCATGGTGTTGTCAACGATTTCTACCATAATCAATTTGTTATCAGGTTATCAATGAAGTCGATAATCAAACACAACAAGCATGGGCAGGAGTGGCAAACTTTGTAGATTGGAGCCAGCGAACACTGGATGGGCTAAAGATTTCCCGGAATGTGTAGAATTGTTCAAGTAAGCCGGTTGGTTCACATTTTTTGAGAAGATTTTAGGTTATAATTTGAAGGTGACTCATCCTTTTGCTCAAAAATGCTCAAACTCGTGTGTTAGCTTTGACACCCTAAAGTTTCAGTTTACATAAGTTTTAATTGTTGAGGCTACTGGTATGGCCATTGAAGGGGAGTCCTGGTTCAAGAAGATCCCATTTGAGTTTGATCCAAGTATGTTTGTATTACCAGGTTTCGAGTCTCTTAACTGGAATAATGGTATTCATCTAAGTAATATGAAACCAAAATGACGGGATTTCGTTGGTATTCTTGTTGTACTTATATTTATGGTTTATGCTTATGTTTCTTAATTCTTTCATTTCAGTCTTTAGATTTCTTATGACTTAGTGATTGTATGTGATTCATGTTTTATTACTCTTTCCATGAATGATACCTCTAGAAATCATAAAATTTTAAACCTTTTACTTTCAATTTCTTTGGATGTTCTACCTTGTACTTCTTTGTAGTCTTAGTACAATTTATAGGACAAACATCTTTTGGCGCCATTGTCGGGGATGGAAGTGAAGCATATCTTCCCTGGGATATTTTTATTGATATGATTCTGGGAGGTGAACAAGTTCATAAAATTTTATAGACTACATTTTCACCAGCCATTTTTCACAGTGGCTTCTAAGAAAACAGGAACAAGGGGAAATCCTACATCTCCATTACATCCGGGAGTCCCAGATCCAGAGCAGATTTTGAGAGAGGCTAGGAAAACATTGACCTCTACTTCATCAGGAATATTTCAATTCCCTCCTTCTATAGTTATTCTTGATTAGTCACAGCCAATATCTCCTTTTTCATGTTCAGATCCTAAACTAGAAGAAAAATAACAAGATTTATCTTGGATTATTTCCACTACCCAAGTTGATACCTTTCAGGTTTACACTAATCCCTTATCTTCTCAAAAGGTCAAAACCGAGATTCTTGATTCTAGAAGCTTTCTGTCAAAATCTCATCCTCTATCTTATACTCCACTTACAAGTAGGATCCCTCTTGATCAACTTAAAACCTATAATCCTACTTTCCAACCAAGCTCAAGTAAAGTCAATAGACCTTCTTCTCCCCCGAGCCAAACTAGTTCCAAGATGACAGGTCATCCTCTTGACATGATGGATCGTATAGTGGCTACAAGATACACTCCATTAGTCCTCCCTCAGCCCCTTAATGCCCTTCCTGCAGGAGATTATCATAAGTATCTTCCTAGGTTCAACGTTCAAGGTGAAACTACTGCAGAAGAAAATTGGAATGCCTTTTTCAGTTATGCAGATAATCAAAACATTGAGGCTAAGGATGTTTGTTCAAAGCCTAGATGGGGAGGTAAGGAAGTGGTTTAGAGAATTACTAGTCAATTCAATAAATGGGATAGAAGATCTAGAGGAAGTGTTTATGAGACAGTGGGGTGACACAAAGGACTATCTTTATTACATCACAGAGTTTGGAGCCTTAAAAATAAACAAAGATGAAGCTATAGCAGATTTTTCAAAGCGTTGTAATAAAATGTATGGAAGGATTCCAACTGAGATTAAACCCTTTGATACATTGACCAAGTTAACTTATGCAAATTCTTTTGACCATGAGTTCTCTTTTCTATTGAGAGAAAGAAGGTCTGTAACACTGTTAAACATGCAGGAAGCTGTTACGGAGAAAACTTCCTATGGCTTCAGGGAAGACCACAACAGATAGCTGACTACCAAAAAATGACTCAATTCCCAATGCAATGCTATATAATTGACAATGCTAAGATATGTGAGTAAGAACCAACCTTCAACCGGATGTTCGAAGTAGATCCCCATTGAAGCTTTCCACTTCTACACTTGAACCTGCAGATTAGCCTCAAAAGAAAATACAAGCAAGTGCATATAATATGTAAAAGACATTAGCATAACCAAATAGCATGGTCCATGATATTATAAGCAAATATAACCGAATGTAAATTAACAATATTCACAACATCAATTGGATGAGAAAACGAGTATTTCCATTAATAAATAGAAGGACAATATACAAACTCTTGCCGACAACCAATCTAAACCAAGAACTGGGTTAATCCACTTGTGCCTCCACCACTTCAATCCTCCATGAATGGAAAACTCAAACTATGAAAGGAGTTTGGAAGGTGAACATAAGAAGTTCACAACTACAAGGATCAATGAGTGTAGACTCAAGTCTTGGCAAAAATCCACTAGAGTTATCTTGCTCTCTCTTTTTCCTCCCTTCCATATGCCATAAGTGCTCAATATATAGCCTTCCAAAGGTAAGTGAAAGGACACATCGAGGCGTTTCGAGGCAAATGGAGGGCCAAAGGTCACCCTAAGACCGCTTTTTCAGAGTAAAAAGTAATTTTCTAGTGTTTTTTACCATTTTACTTGTCACCCACGGGCTATAGTGGAGCATCTCGCGGGTACACTAGCTAAAGTGTAAGAGCAAGCGTACAAGAAGAAAAATAGTGAAAAAGTGTGTTCTGAAGGACATAAAGTGCCTCTGAGTCAATGAAATGGATCCTGAAGGCCAAAGAGTGCTGATACTCACATGGTGGAAAATTACGTTGTAACAGATGCCCCCTAATGTGTGAGGTAATATAATGGTGCTACGATGGCCGAAATACATTATAAATCTCAGAAGTGGAGTGATGGAAACACAATTGGAAGGAACAACTCACTCGTGATAATACAATAATATCTCTAAGTACATGTCGGTATAGTTCAACAATATGATACAATGGCCATGAATAGGCAGTACATAAATGAATACATGTCATAGGTGATCATCGCCATAACCATCTACAGTAAGAGACGGTCTCCTACTGAAAGGAAACAATTGGTGCAAAATGGAGGTACAAACTACTGATATCTTAGAGGTGATATATCAGATGTAAAGTAACGATCATAAGTAGCATACTGAATTCCACTATCTCCTCGGGTCTTCTACACAAATCATCTACGGTGCAAGTCCCATCAAGTGAAGAAAAGGTGTTGAGGTCGAACCTGATGTGACATCATCTGATTACTGGTCAATGATGTATACCGTTAACAGACGCGAGATGACCCACCAATAATGAAAATGGGCATCAAGGCATAGAGTACAATCATCAGAGTGTGAATAAATGTGTTGAAGTCGAACACTAAGATGAATCCATCGATCATGGGACATTGATTTATTCCCAAAACTGTCAATGGCGAGAGAACCTACCACTAATGACTGCAAGTCTCAAGGTACTCAACCAAACTCTAAGTCTCTAGTTCTGGAATAAATGGGTTGATGTTGACGAAATGAAACTTGCTAGAAGGAGTGAATTAGTTTTCACCTGCGATTTCAGTTGTTGATTCTGGGAACTACGGGCATCCATTCGTCGAGCCATCTAGAGCAGGTTAGTATTCTCATCCATATCTTTCATTTGATGTTTTTAATTTGAATTTTCAGTGGTCCATTTTTTTTAAATGGCCAAGCCCTAATTGGTCACGGTGGTACCGGCGAGCTACAAGCATACAAGTAGCAAGTAGGGCCTGGTACCCACGGTTAACGCATGCGATGACCGCGGGTACCCACTTCTCTGAGCTAATTAGACCGCGGGTATGACCGCAAGGTTTTTTTTAGAGTAAAATTGACTAAACTCTTAGTTTCTCTTCCTCCAGGATGGTTCTAGAATGGAGAGAAAGGGAGCATGACCTTGTGGATGAGGCCATCCACAATGATTTTCCCGCGGAACAAGCTTTACAAGCATGTGGGATTTACAAATTTTGGAACATTGGGGGTTTGAGGGCCAAAAACCAATTGCTCCAATGCTTGATAAACTACTGGGACGTAGATGCACAAAACTTCAACCTCAACGGGAAAATACTCTCCTTGGAGCTAGATGACATTTACTTCATTACTGGTTTGTCCCATCAAGGTGAAGTGGCAAGTCTTCGATCTCGTTCGGTGGGTGCAGGGATCACCATCTTCGACTACATAGATCGGTACTGTCTTCCTGTAGCTAGGGTTTTCACCCTAGCTTGTGCAAATGAGCACCTACTAAAGAGAAGGGACTCCTTAGTAGCAGTTCAACAAAAAGGCAAATTAAAACGGTAAAATAGTAAAATCTAAGCTGACATGTGCATCAACAGAAAATAAAAAGACAATGACAAGATAATAAAAATTTGTTTTTTGTATTAAATTTACCTCAAATGTTAAGGTTGGTGGAGCTCTTGCAGTAGTCTAGGAGAGTTGCTTCTGTGCTCCAATGGGTTCCTTCTCCTTCTCCAAAGTGTTTTGGATATGGGACAAAAGGGGCAATCAAATGGGAAATTAGCTCAAATGTTAAGCTAGGGTTTCAAGAGTGATTTTGGCAGAGTAAGGATAGGATCGATTTGTGGATGTGAAATGGGGAGCCTCCATCACCTATTTATAGGTTTTTAGTGGTGGAGTGTTGACCCATGGTTTTTGGCACCATATGGTTTAGGTCAATTGTATAGGGTTTTTGCTTCCTTTTTCCCTCTTTTTCCTCTTTTTATATTATTTTATTCCCTTTTTTTTTTATTTTTGGGAATTTAGAGCCCTTTTAGAGGGTTTTTGCTATTTTTTGAGGAAATTTAAATTATTTTTGGGGGAAAGGGGGTTTTTTGTCCTTTTGGTGACTTTTTAATGATTTTTTGAGGTTTTGGAGGCAAATATGGTAGGAAATATAGACAAATGAGTCATGTAATGAGGGAGATGAGATGGTGAGCACTTTTTGGGTGTTAACAGATTGCCCCCTGATGTGTGAGGGCAGGATCTCATTGTATGGCCGATAGACATCATAGGTCTTTAATGGTTTTCCTGGGATGTGGAGAGGAGAAGAAACAAACTAGAGACCGGAACAACGGTCCCGAACAAACTGCAAAAACTGAAAATACATGACCTCAATAATGAATGAGGAATAATCTCAATATATGGACAAGGCAAGCATGCCATGCTCATATCAAGATATATAAAATAATAATGAGGCCCAAAAATGGGGACCTGAAAAATACATGGAGAACCACTGTGTACGTCATAAGGGTCCAGAGGGGACACAAGTCTGGGACATACTGTCGGGCTGACCATGTCTGAGATGAATAACTGATATACTGGAATAACAATAGTGTTGCTGAGTGTGGTACCAGAGGAACTGATGAGCTGTTGTATTTGAAGACACCCAATAAGGTACACTGGACTGTAGCTGAACTAGGTACTCAAGGAAGCATATAAGTGGATGGATTCCAAATACAATCGCCAATGCAACCCAGATATCCATGGGAACATATAACTGGGTGTTCCAAGGTGACTCACCAATGTGCTAGAGTCGAGGGACGTCCGGGGTCTTCGACAAATAACTGAAGGGATATATACCCTACACGAATCTCAGCGATGTGATCAAGGTGTCGAAGTTGAGCATTTGAGAAACAACCATTCGGAGAGGCTCTGAGGACTCCACTCAAAATGATCCGTAGGAACTCACCATAGATGGTGATGAGTCCAAGGCGCAGGGACCTCTGGGCCTATCCTCTGGAATAGATGGGTTGGCGTCGACAGAGGGATACCTGCAACTAGCGAGGCAATGATGTTTCCTTGATAGGAGCACGAGGTGGACAGCCGAAGGGTGAAAGTACTGATGGTAGGACTGACATACTGTGGAGGTGGGGAATAACTAGGCAGACAGAGTGGGTGGACTCAAACTTCCTTTGTTCAGAGTATGATGGCGGGGATAATCGGGCAGCATATGAAACTGACTGGTGGGAAGGGGATCATAGCTTTAAGGACCAGGGATGGTGACTAGAAGGAGGGATACTCAAGTTGGTGTAGGATGGCAAGAGACTCTAAGGGTGGTATATTGCAGAATACTCTGAACAAAGGTGACCTCATGGGGGGTGCTGCCAAGATGATTGATCATAGTGCCAATGGGCACCGGTGGGGGCTTCGTCATGGTTTAAGGAGCTGGAAGAAGTGTGCTCAAAATGGTATTGTCATATCGATTTATACGAGCCCAGGACAGTTCATGCTCATGATTGCTTTCAATTTTAAGGAGTCTAAAAGCGATAAGAAGACTCTAAAATAATGGAGTGGTACCGTCATGTGGATTTGTATGAGCCCAGGACGGTGCATGCTCGTGGTTGCTTTCAATTTTAGAGAGTCTGAAAGCAATAAGAAGACTCCAGAGGGGGTTCTTTTTCATGTGTTAGTATCCAAGGCCCAAAAAAGCATAAAAGGATGCAATGAAGAACTCTTCTAGCCGGTGTGGCTAGAGTATTCCTTTTTTGTAATTAGTCTACCAAGTCCGGAAAAGGGTTAAACTTATACCAGATAGACTCCCTTTTAGGTACTTTAACGAGCATGAAAGGAAGAAAGATTGCTCGACGATATTTTCATTCTTTTAGGAGTCAGAAAAGAACTTAACAAAAAATCCCTAAGTGCCTTTTTCGTAAAGGACTTGTCCGGCCCGAAAAAGGGATAAAAGTATACCGAACAAAAGGAATGGCCAAGCAAGGAGAGAGTATTCAATAAAGGGACATTGATGAGAACCAAGAACGAGGGTTGGGGAGGAACACTGGTTGGATCTCCTTGCGGGATGGTGAATGGTGGAAAAATAACGAAATAATTGCAGTATGAATGGAGTGAATGGATCATGTATAAATGTGTAATAATGCGATGGCGGCTGATGTGGCACGCAAACCAAGGCATCAAGGTGTCAGGAGACAATGTTGAAACTTGGTGCTGGTGAGAGCGAGAAATGATCTCAAGCATCATCACGAACTCAGAAAAATGAATCCGATGATATAAAAAGTGTCAAGAACGAATAACGATCGAGGTGGCACGCAAACCGAGATGACTAGGGACTGGTAAAAAATGCCCGAAAAATCTGGGGGTGAGAGCGAGAAATGATCTCAAGCATCATCACGAGCTCGGAAAACTAAATCCGATGGTATAAAGAATGATAAAAACTAACAACGGACGATGTGGTGCACAAATCGAGATGGCGACGTGCATGGAAAAAAAATTCCAAAAAGGGGTTCGGAGAAAAATAGAAACCGAGTCGACCATTATGAAGGTCTCGTCGTTCTGATTCCAGTGGTGGAAACGGTTTGGAAAACAGACTCCGTATGGATCCATATGGTCAAATCAAGAAAAATTCAAGTGTCTAGAAATAGTAAGTGAACCCATGATGCCAAGTGTCATTTGTGTGGTTGACTTTGACAGAAGAGTGTGGTGGGCCAAAGCAGATTTGACATTTTTGGGAGATTGGACTGGTCGATTTCATTTTCACGAGTTGCAGGTATTTCACTGAACTTATCCCTTGAATTTTTTCTCGAATCGGGTGGGTAGGGAGTCCTCAGGGGGGTGGTACAGTCCATGTGGATGTGGATCGTGGGTTTCAGGGCGATAGCCACGATCTTGGATCGCGGTTGTGGCCTCCACAGCAGCGGTCTAAGATTGCAGCTATGGCCAGGATAGTCACGATCCGCGATCGCGGCTGTGTCCTGGACAGCTGCGATCTGCGATCGCAACTGTGGCCCCCATAGGCACGATCTGCGATTGTGGATGTGGTCCTGATAGCCGCAATCTGGGATCATGACATTAGGCCCCACAACCCCGATCTGGATTGGGATTGTGGGTCATACCGGGTAGGGGATTATGGTGTATTTGATGATGTGCTGATGAGTTTTCATTGTGGGATTGATAGGATGTCGAGAGTACTCTGGAGAGAGCATGAGATACCGGATGACCTGATGGACTATATACAGGATGATCGTCATGTCCGGGGGACCTTGGGGCTATGCAGACTGTTGAAGTTCGCATAGGTGTCGAAGATGCATTCAACAGTACTACTACTGAACAAGTTGGTGGTATTTTGGGAGCCCGATAGGCTGTGCTTCATGGT
Organism: Larix kaempferi; assembly: GCA_027924585.1. NCBI lineage: Eukaryota > Viridiplantae > Streptophyta > Pinopsida > Pinales > Pinaceae > Larix > Larix kaempferi. The sequence continues at coordinate 1,344,335 of BSBM01001752.1, forward strand.
GCAGGGTGAGTGACTGGAGCTCACCCTACCAGATGTATATTTTTTGACAGGGTTTCCTTGTTTAGGTAGGGTGGCGGATACGCAGCCATGGGTGTCCGCAGATGTGGACATGGAGGAGATACTGGACTAGTACTGTTTGCCTATGGCAGAAGTGCATAAGAATGCACTTCTGATTTGTGACTTACAGGAGCCATCAGTGCGGGCGATCGCAGCATGTGTGCTTCGAGTATTGGGGTCGCAGGCGCCCAACCGGGTGTCGGGAGGATAGATGCAGCTGGTGGAGCGGGTACTATAGGGAACCTACTTTGCTTGGGGCCAGATTTTTCTCACCTGTGTTCAGCAGCAGCTGACCAAGGTGAAGGTATCTGGAAAGGGGTTCTTCTACGAGTCATTTATGTGCTCTTTCTTTATGGAGCGGGTTCCGATGCTACGTCCGCAAGTGCTAATCCGAGCTGGGGGATTGAGGGAGCCGCGGATGGTGCGGTGGGGTCAGATGATGCGCTGGCGGGGTGGGAGAGAGGTGGGGTGGTACTTCACGCATGAGCTTTATTTGCAGTGGTTGTAGCTGCCGTTGACATTTGATGACTATCCCTACAGTGGTATGGACTACCGGTGGGATTCGAAGGCACCACGACCCCCAGGGCAGGCTTGGGGCCTAGATGGTATGTATCTAGCTTGTGCTTGATGGTTTTATATTGGATGTGTTGATGTTAGAGATATATGATGATTTTGACTAGTTTTGATTTGATTTGATGCAGATGTGGGACTGCTGCCACCACTAGGGCATAGGGAGCATCGAAGGCATATAGCAGTGCCAGCCTCTCCATATCGGGGGGAGGTACGACAACGAGACGCGGAGGGGACTTTGGAGGCCCTGCGAGTTACCTTCGATAGACTATTGGTTGGGGTGTCTGACGAGGGGTGGAGGGAACTAGATCGAGATGTAGTCGAGGCCTACCATGAGGCTCCATGGGATTGGCGGTCTGTCTTGATTCGGATGGCAGTTATGGCCTAGGAGAGGAGGGGTCAGGAGCGACAAGGGGATGAGGAGGATCCAGAGGAAGAGCGAGGAGAGGAGGAGTCTATAGCAGAGGAGGATGGTGAGGAGGGTTCAGATGGGGGATATGACTCTCATTAGGGAGTGCAGGGGACTCCCCTCATATGCATATGGGCATGCGGGATTTTTTGTATATACGGCATGTATTTAATGATAGGGATGCTGTTGGGGCTCCTTGAAGTATATTTTTTGTATAGCTGAGTGCTGGGACACTCATGACATGTATTTGACAATGAGCTTTTATATATATATGCACATGGATGCATTTTTTGTGGTGATTATTTTGTGTATGCACGTGGATGCGCTTGTATTGTCTTGTGTTATTTTATTGCACGTGGATGCAAATGATGTGTTGTGATAGGCACGTGGATGCCCCTGTATGGTTTTTTGTTATGATAGGCACGTGGATGCCTGTTGTTGTAGATGCAGTCTTTTTGAGATTTTTATATGTTTTTAAATGTGATGATTATGCATGATAATTGATTTACATGGTGTGATTGATATGCCAGTCGAGGATGTTGTTATGCATTTGATCTGTGACACTATTATGAGCTCTTGGGACATGGGTGAATGTTATGGATTCAAACTGTCGGCTTAGCTGTTTTGTCCGCGGGAACTTTGTGAAGAGGCAAGGATCACACACCTGGTAGTAGTTGTTGAGCTGGGAGACAAGCAGCTGGGAGTCAAGGAACACATGAAGGTGACATATACCCATCTGAATGGCAGTAGTCAAGAGATTGGTGACAACATCATACTCATCTTGGTTACTGGTAGAAGCACCTATGCACATTCCGTCAAGGTGAATCAACTCATGTGAAAGGAAATATAAGACCCAAGCTATAGAGGCCAGGTTTGGAGACCAGCGGCTTGCTCCTTCGACGAAGCCAATGTAATAAGGTGGAAGATGGTCCATCTGTGATCATTCAAAAATGATAAATGTAAGGTTGAGGTAAAAAAGTGAAAAACAAAAAAGACAGCAAACTGTACAATACGGACCAATGGGTCCGCGGGATTGTTAAGGATAAAAGCGTTTAAGATACAACCCATTACGAGGGTTGCACAAGGGGTGGCCTTCGGAGTCAGTTAAAATATATGCCCCATGTCCAAGGCAGGTATGCACTATGTAAGGACCTTGCCACATGGATTTGAACTTCCCTTTACCGGTCTCGTCGTGGGCTTGGTCATAAACGAGGACTAGATCGCCTTCACGGAAAGTGTGTGGGTAGACATGTTTGTCATAACCAACTTTGGAGCGGTTCTTGGCAGCTTCAATGGTTTAGAAGGTTGCGCGATGGTCCTCATCAGCTTGTTCTAAAAATAGTAGGCGTTTTTCAATTGGGGAGGTATCGGGGAGAAGCTCAATGGCGATGTGTAAGGCAGGTATCTGACACTCGATGGGGAGGACAGATTCGACTTCGTGAACTAAGTGAAAAGGGTTGAAATCGGTGGCGGTCTTAGTTGATGTATGGTAAACCCATAATGCCGGGAAAAGCATGTGATGCCAATTGGACTTATGTCTGTTAACAGTGCATTGGAGGATTGTTTCAAAATTTTGTTAATAGCCTCAACTTGGGCGTTCCCTTGGGGGTAGTAAGCAGAGGCATACTAATGTTTGAACTTAAGGAGAGTTAACAACTCGCACCAAAGGGTATCTTCAAAATGTGAACCATGGTCTGAGACAAGCTATTTTGGGACCCTGAATCCTGTAATAACATGGTTAAAAAAGAAACGGGCAGCAATGTCATCTTTACAGTTGAAGGTGGGCATGGATTCATCCCATTTGGTGAAGTAGTCGATGACAACAATGATGTACTTATGCCCATTTGCAGATGAGGGTTTGCATTCCATAAAGTTGATGGCCCATTTGCAAAACGGGCCAACGGTAACGACTGGGTGCAGTGGGGCAGGTGGTGTTTGTGCCTTAGGGGCAAAGAGTTGGTAGTTATGGCAATGTTTGACTGCTGTGATGCAGTCAGTAAACAGTGTGGGCCAGAAGTATCCGGCGCGGATGACTTTCTGGGAGGTGGCCATCCCTGAGAAATGTCCACCGCAGGCATCGCTATGACAGTCGTTGAGGAATTGTTCGGCTTCCTCATGTGTAAGGCAACGACGGAGGATAGTATCAACCCCTCGGTGGTAAAGGACATCACCTAAGAGGAGATACCGAGATGCGTGGTGATGGATATGGTGGCATCCATCGTGATTTATGTCTGGTCAAAACTTTTGCATGTGGAGGTATAGCAGAATATCACCATACCATGGGTCATCTGATGAGATGACGAACAAATGATTGTCTAGTAACTCATCAGAGATTGGCGGGGACGGCAAAAGGGATGGGAGGTCGGTTATGAGCTGGGAAAGCGCGAGGGATTTAGTGCTCTTAGGGGTTGTGAAAGTTAGGTCATATGTGAAAATCCTCACAGCAGATCTAAGAGATGATGTATACCTCACAAGAGTAATTATTATTAAGCAGGAAAATATAAGAAGAGTGAACAATACAGTATAATCAGCAACAAAATAATATGGTATAGTAGAACTCGGATAGAAGCAATAATACTTCACACACACTATTTAATTAATCACAATATGGACAAATAAATAGTACAATGGTAGAGAGGATTCGAATGCCTAAGGTGGCAATTCGAATTAGACTCTCAGAGTGATCATAAGATCAATAGAGTGTCATCAGACCACAACTAGGTGTACTCATGATCATCGAAGCACAACTGGAAGTCTTCATCATCATCAATGGAGTCATCAATGCTCAAGTAATTGTCAACCATCAGTCAAATTGAGTTTGGTAGATGTAACTGAGTATAAACTGAAGACAACTGGACTGGTAGGTGAAGAAGGGCGAGTTGCTTCCTAAAAGCAAGGAAGAAGGGCGCATTAAGCAACTGGAGGGATATAGCTGAATGGTGAGAATCTCTTGGGGGATGGATAACTAAGGGATAGGTGCTGGACTGATGACTGGGATGCATGAAAAATGCATGCAAACCCTAAAAGCGCATGCATGACTGAAAATGGAAAGGATCAAAATACTGGTGGGACTAGGATGAAGTATAGGAATATCCTAAAACCCCCCTTAATCCATCTTGGGCCCTGGTAACTAAGACCAAATTTCACCCAATACAATGAATAATAACAGTCAATAAACCAAGGAAGTGAGAAAATTTCATGGGAAACATACCCCCTCCTCAAAAATAGACTGTAAGGCACACACAAAAATAAATGCTCCAAACTCAATCAGGTGTGATACTTGGTCATAGGTCTGGAGGTATCTTCTTCTTGTGAAGAAGTGGATCATGCTCAAAAAACATGTGCTTGTACTTTCTCTTCAGATCGAATGTGATGAGAACAAATCCGAAATTATGAGGATGATCCTTGAACCTGTGATTCGAATCAGCTGAGGTAGGATCAAAATCATGAATATGCAGATAGTCTTTTGTCTTCTCCTTCGAACCATCATGGGTGAGATTATGCCAAAAAGAACCATCAAATAATAATTGCTTGAAATCCAAATCAGATTTAAGAATTGAAGAATAGTTTCTTGAGATCTCCTTTGAACCATAAGAGGTGAGATCAAAACCAATGGATGCATGAGAAATTATCTCAAGCGGGTGGCAATGGCCATATTCTTCAATAACCTTCTGAAAGCATGTGCTAATGATCATATAGTAGTAAATAAGAGATGATTGCTTGAGAGGAGCGAATGCATTACCTCCAATAGCTGATTTTACCTCTGAAATAATCATGTGATCATGATGCAAACCAACAGACTCTAGTGCAAGAGAGGATTTGGGACCTTCTTCAATATCTAGAGTGTGAGCTGGCATAGAAAGAGAAGAAAGTTGGAGCATGAGTGGAGAATCTACAAGTTCTTTGTCAACAACTTCAATATGAGATGATACTGGTTCATGATCTGAGATACCATCAAGGGGAGCGAATGCATCACTTTGCTTGCTCTTGGAAGGGTTTGGACCAATTCCTTCATTATGTCTGCCAAAACTTACATCTAGGTGAGCCCATAGCTCTTTTGGAGTTTCAATATCAACGAATTGGTGTGTCATGTATAGAGGCATAGCATACAATATTGTTGCACAAGCTCTGTCACCATTATTTAACCAGTCAATCTTTTCTTCAGAGGATTGGAACTCTCTTTCAAAACAATAATCAAAGAGACCATTTCTCTTCAAATGTGCTATTACATTCAATTTCCATTCATCATAGTTGAATAGAGAAAGAAGATCACAGTTGAATGGAGAAGGAGTAGGGATTTCTTCTGAATACATTGAATCTGTAGAAGACGTGCAAAAACAATATAGAATAACTGCAACTGATACTGCTGCACTCGAAATCTTGGTAATAACCTAGAAAAACTCTCAACATGCTCTAATACCATGTGAAAATCCTCACAGCAGATCTAAGAGATGATGTATACCTCACAAGAGTAATTATGATTAAGCAGGAAAATAGAAGAAGAGTGAACAATACAGTATAATGAGCAACAAAATAATATGGTACAGTAGAACTCAGATAGAAGCAATAATACTTCACACACACTAGTTAATTAATCACAATATGGACAAATAAATAGTACAATGGTAGAGAGGATTCGAATGCCTAAGGTGGCAATTCGAATTAGCCTCTCAAAGTGATCATAATATCAATAGAGTGTCATCGGAGCACAACTAGGTGGCGCACTTGTGGAGGAGGAGGCTCTGCTGCTAGGAGAAGACTATCTCTTGTATTCTGGTTGTATCATTGCTCTATCTATCTCTGAGGAAGTTATTGGGGTTTTTCACCTTTATGGTTTTCCCCAAGTAAACTCTGTGTCTCTTGTGTACTTGCATTATTGTGTCCATGATTGATATGCTGTAGATTTGTTGTACATGTTGTTCTCTCAGTTAAAATCCTAGATCAGATTGAAGTAAATTCTGAAAATTTAACATGGTATCAGAGCTAGCCTGAAAGAAGGCATGATATGGCATGTATGACACTTGTTGCACTTACGATGCTAGGGCTTGATATAGCAAAAACCAACCATCGTATCACTTTCGCTATAAATCCGTTTTGGCGAATTTTTTGGATCTAAAACTTTTACAGGTCCAAGATCATATCCCCATGTACCTTGTGTCCAAAGGACAACCTCTAATTCATTGTACTTTGTGATTTATGATTTGTACAATATAGGGTTCCTACCTCTTCCAGATCTGAGTCAAAATCCGGTGACCTTGGGAAAAAGGTCATAACTTGGTCTAGGAAGCTCCAAATGAAATTTTGTAAAAATTTAAAGGTAGTACACAGACTGTACTAGCTCAGGAAACGTTTTCAGGGGCCGAAGTTGAACCATTGACACGTGGAACGTCATACAAGTTCGCTCTCCTGTATTAGCTCATAAACAGGTCACGTTGTGACACTTGGCATAACTCTCTCTCAGAGAATCTAATTGAGGTCAGACCTATCTATATGGAAATATAACAGGCTGGGATATCTCAGGAAAATGTTTCATAGGCTGAAGTTGAACCAGTGACATGTGGCACGCCGTACAAGTTCGCTCTCTTGTATTATTCCATAAACAGGTCACATTGCGACACTTGGCATAACTCTCTCTCAGAGAATCCAATTGAGGTCAGACCTGTCGGGATGGAAAGTTAACAGGTCAGGATATCTCAAGAAAAATTTTCAGACCCTTTGGATCGAAAAGTTTGGAGTTACACCAGAAACAATCAGGTACATATTTCTGTCAAAACAGAATTATTTTTGAGTACCTTCATTCATGGCTTCCGGAATTTAGGGCTTCGGAGAAAGTTGGAATTTTTGTAATCGGAGACCAAGGCTGGATGCTACTCATCAAAATCGAAATTTAGAGACCAAGATCAGATTTTTTGGTTGGGCAGAAGGCCTGGGTTGATCAAACTCCAGTTCAGGACTTTGATTGGAAAGATGGAAAATTAGGGCTTCTGCAAAAATTGGAATTTTGGAAATCTGTGACCACGGCTGGAAGCTCCTCGGAAAAATTGCAGCTTAGTTTTGAATCAAATATTTTGGTTGGGTGAAGCTCCGGGAAACTCAAACCCTAATTCAGGGTCCTCCCTAGTGAATCCGGAAATCTAAAAGGCAATTTCGAGGGGTGAAACTTTGCAGTTTTCAAATTCTGAATATACCAGCTTGATCAGCTCATCAAGGCGCATATTTCTATCCTTTCGGAAGTTTGAAATTCAAAGTTTGAATTTTTGGGGTTTCTCTAACAAACCCTAATCTAGCTCCAGGTCCAGTTCTTGCAAATCAAGTGGATTGGGTTAATCCTAGAAGAAGTTGGATTGGTCACCTGCATAAGTGAAGAAGTTCCTGTTTCAGAGGGAGATGAGGCTAAGGCCTTATATAAGAAGATTACAAGCGATCTCAACAGGTATGACTCATCGAGGTATGTTTCAAGATTTGTTCATGTTTAAGTTTATGGTATGTTTGTCTTCATGATTATTATGGGTAGTACAATCTTGATTTGAGATTTGTCGTATCACCTTAACAAAATTATGAATGCATGATAGAAGATATTCATTGGTTAGGGTGTTGACACTTATGATTGTACTAATGCATTATGGTGTTGTATGAGGTTTATGTTGTCTGCTAACATAAAAGGTACACCAAGAAAGAAAAATCATGTTCTACTTCAAGAACATATGATCATGGTGACATGAAGACAAAGATTCATCCATTGTCATGGATCACATAGAAGATCTACTTACGAATTAATTTATAACTTGGTTCTACAATGGTTAACTTATGAGACATACAGGTTACTAGCACAAGTCACTGAAGAGAACCAGAAGACATTATGCGGGTATGTTAGACATATCTAGCTAGCATGCTAATCCAGGTATGTTTTTCCTATATCAAGCTAGAATCCTACCTTGTGTTAGGATCTTATACTATTTCATTGTTGATAATTATTATTCATGAAGTCATAGGTTTGAATAGTCATGGTTGTATGCATATTATGTTTCTTACCATAATTGATGATATGACTAACGAGAAGAATCGTGAAGGTATAGGTTTGAGTAATCACATGTTTTATGCATATTATATCTCTTATCTTGATTGATGATTTAACTAACCAGAAGAGTTCTATGATCAAATAAGAATATGCATGAGTAAAAGAAGACTTCCCTGAAACCTTGAATACTAATGCTTATTATTTCAGTTTGAAATGATCATGACTATACATGCTTAAGATTATTTTGTTTTGATAGTATTAAGATTATACTAATAAATGTGTGATTATGTATAAGTCCTCAAGGATAACACAATGATGATACTAACAAGCATGCATAGGGATCAAGAATGAATATAAGTTCAAGAATAGGTAATCCAGGAAGAAAAGATCAAGAGGGAGCATGCTCCAGTAGTTTCTGCAAGGATGCAGATATTCAGAGGGAGTTGACCACTTCTCACAATCCACATCAGAATGGAGTTGCAGAAAAAGAAGCAAAGACTGAGAGGGAGTCAACCCAACAATCAAACAAAGATAAGTATTTTTATTATCATTTATTGCATATTTGTTTGTTTAAATAAAATTGTTCAATGATGTATATGCTCATGTTCCTAGACTTAGGATATGTATTGTGCATATTAGAATGATTGCATTAATGAACAGTATACTACTAATATGCATGTGATGGGTAAGTGGCCTATGGCACTGTACAACATTCCAGTGCTACTTATCTAGAATGAAACCTCTTTGCTGACATGTTGGGAGTAGTGCAAACTCTTAACAATGTTCTGGTAGAGACTGGAAGGCATCTAGAAAGTTGTGGAACATGGATGAATGTTGTATTGAAGCATTGGCTAAGATAATTGCATGACTGTATGACATATTTCTTTATGTGTAAGAATTTGTCTAAAAATTATGAGATGTTTCTAATCATGCAATTTAACTTGTTTTGTAGGAAAGACCGTATACCTTCACCTACAAAAGAAGGACTACAACATTTGTTCAAGCAACAAAATTATCTATTGAAGATATTGAAGTTCCCAGGATATGGGAAGAATGCCATGATCCATCGATCATGAAGAATGATGTTTGGGATGCGGTCCCAAGAGCTGAAGGGAAGTCTGTTGTGACTTCCAAATGGAACTATCAGATCAAGCATGCTGTAGATGGAAGCATAGAGAAATATAAAAGTGATGAAATAGAAGATACACCAGATGGATTTCAAGACAACTTTCTTGAATGGTGTAGTCATATATGTGTGCAGAACTTGAGGATATTGCACTATTTGTTTTTGGCATGAAGGTGTGGCAGAGTGCAGATGGAATCTTCCTTGGACAAGGGAAGTATGCAGTAGAGATCCTAAAGAGGTTCGGTATGATGGACTACAAGGCTATGGCCACACCTATGGAATCGAACCTGAAGCTTCTATGTGATGCTCCATCTGATCTGGTTGATTATGGGCTCAAGTACGATGTGAATCAAAAGTTTAACCTGCGGGGTTATGTTGTTTCAGATTGGGCATGCAGTGATACAGATAGGAAGAGCACTTCTGGGTTCTGCTTCAGTATGGGATTAGGTGTGATCTCTTGGTTTAGCAAGAAGCAGTCCCGCGTATCACTAAGTACAGCCGAAGCAGAGTATGTTGCGACGGATGAGCAGGTTGCAGATGTATTGACCAAGTCGTTGGCCAGAGTGCAGTTTGAGTACTTCAGAGAGAGGCTTGGTGCACTTCAGATCAAGGTTCCTTCCAAAGGGAAGTGATGAGTCCGAAAGATGCAGATGCACATGATATTTTCTGACATGGTTGATATGTTCTCCCTTGGTCGTGATGTAATTGCTGAGCCATTTTTCACATGGTGGTAGATGTGTTCTCCCATGGTGAAAAAGTAAGGGTTGGAGCCTTCCCCGAATGGTGGTAGATGTGTTCTCCCATGTCAGTGGTGTAAGTACTGGATGATGTGCATCTAGGCTATGCTTCGTGGACAATGAGATGATCTGAAGAGGACGATGCTATAATGATCAGGAGGATCATGGATGATGAGCATCAGGACGATGATCCAGTTACTAATCTGTATATGTATATATGCATCATGTTGGATGCTTGTTATGATCAGTTGGATCATTTATATATATGTGCATCATGTTGGTTGCTGGATATGATCAGTTGAATCATTTATGTATATATGCATCATGTTGGATGTTGGATATGATCAGTTGGATCATTTGTATGTATTTTTTATATGCATCATGTTGGATGCTTGGACCATGTATCTGTATATGTATCAGGTGGATACTGAGATCATGTATGATGATATGTATCAGGTAGATACTTGGTATGCATCAGGTGGACGCATTGTATGATCAGGATGATCGTAGATGATGAGCTTCTCCAGATGACATGCAGCAGGATGTTACCGTGATGATGATCAGGATGATCATGTGTACATCAGGATGATGTATGGTGAGTATCAGGATGATACTTTGTGGCCGTGGATCAGGTTGTGCAGATGAGAATGTCTGGGAGATCCTATAGGTCGGAGTTGTGTACCCGTAACATCCTGGGATGCTCTTTCGAGACATTGCTCTAGGAGGACATGTAATTTGTGACCTGGGAGATATTCAGGTCAGAGTTGTGTACCCGTAACATCCTGATATTCTCTTGCGAGGTTTTTCCCTATGGCATGTAATTTGCTCCTGGGAGATCTGGACAGGATGAAAAAGGCCTTAGATGCTTCAGCCAGGTTTTGCCATGACCACATGTAATTTGCTCCTGGGAGATCTGGACATGATGAAAAAGGCCTCAGATGCTTCAGCCAGGTTTTTTGGTGGACCACATGTAATGTGCTCCTGGGAGATCCGATAGGTAGACCTGTGTGCTCGTAACAACCTAGGATGCTTCAGCCAGGTTTTGTGGTGAGATCACATATAATGTGCTCCTGGGAGATCCGACAGGTAGAGCTATGTGCTCGTAACAGCCTGGGATGCTTCAGCTAGGTTTTGTGATGGGTCACATGTAATGTGCTCCTGGGAGATCCGACAGGTAGAGCTGTGTGCTCGTAATAGCCTGGGATGCTATAGCCAAGTTTTGTGACACACGTAATAAGTCCTGAGGATTCCATAGTATGGCTAGTGATGATGAAGACCTGTAGGTGGTGGGCCTACATCCAATATGAAAAAGGACTGGCTCTGTAGAACTTCCTATGATGAGTAGATTCATAGATTGATTGAGATAGAAGCAGCAGTAACGATGATGATGACTCGATGACGATTATCCAGTGACGATGATCCAGAGAAGATGACTTGTGCTAGAAGACATGTGTCGAGAAATACCTTCCTAGTTAAGAGGGAGTGTTGATGTATATGTAACTTCAGAATGTATTTCACATATATGTATATTGTATTCCTATAGAGATGTTATTATTCCTCTATACGGAAGTGTCGTCATTTATATTGTAAGTGTCTTAAACTATACTTGATGGGTTATTAGACCACCTTATTGGGGTTGGCCCTGTATAAGTCATGTGGGTCAAAGGGTTATTAGACCACCCTATTGGGGGTCGGCTATGTGGGTCAAAGGGTTATTAGACCACCCTAGTGGGGGTCGGCCTAGTCAGCATTATGTTAAGTGGTTAATTTGAGACCGACCTAGTTGAGTAAAGGTCAAGTCAAGTTAGTGTATAAATAGAGAGTGTGTCTCTCTCATTTTACATATTCTATTCTCTCACTCACACTTTGGAGAGTGACGCACTTGTGGAGGAGGAGGCTCTGCTGCTAGGAGAAGACTATCTCTTGTATTCTGGTTGTATCATTGCTCTATCTATCTCTAAGGAAGTTATTGGAGTTTTTCACCTTTATGGTTTTCCCCAAGTAAACTCTGTGTCTCTTGTGTACTTGCATTATTTTGTCCATGATTGATATGCTATAGATTTGATGTACATGTTGTTCTCTCAGTTAAGATCCTAGATCAGATTGAAGTAAATTCTGAAAAGTTAACATCTTCCACCACATCAAGTGATTGGATCTTATTTTCATTAATCTTTAATGATATTCAAGAAAAAGAGGCTCTTGTAGAGGGACCTCCTCTTCTTATTCCTTCTTACTTGGACCAACTTCATGAAGCTCAAGTGGTGATGGGGAAGTTGATCTTGTTTCTTCTTCAACTGCTACAAGGTATTCATTTTCATGCTTTATGCAAGTTTTATGTGCAGCAACACTTTAGAAAGTGATCTCTATGTCACCAACATAGAGGTGTGAGCACCATCAGTAGGTACTCCTTCATAGTTCAAGCATCCATCAGTAGATGCTCTTTGATTCATGTCCAAGGTATAATGTGCCTCGAAATGATCTTCAATATTTTCAATAGAATGTTCTTCAAGTTCATGGGATGTATCTTCATATTTCTCCTTCAAGCAATCTGATGCACTTTTCCCCTTAGTTTCCTTAATATCAATACTTTTGGAATCTCTTTTTGAAGAAATCCCAAAAACTCTCCTTAAGTAGGACATACATTCCTTCACTGAAGCTTCAGATATTTCATTGATCTTTTCACTCACACACATATGATACTCTCTCCAATGTCTTTTACAAGAATGGCATAAACCTTTCTTCACTAACTCCACATCTTCATTTTTGGGACTATTTGCAAACAACCAATCAGCAACGTCTTCGAAAGGAGGGGATTTTTTTGTATTTCCCTTATACAAATCAAGATATTTTTGATATTGTTGAGGCAAGGTTGTATATGTTGCTCTCCATCTTTGTAACTCATTCATAGGATTATCCTTTGGTAGTGTGAAACACTCATCTTTATTATACATAGGGTTATAATAATAATCTTCATTTCTCATGAAATTGTAAGAAGTGTTACATGATGGATCCTCTTCCTCAAACCATTCACATTCTGCTTCATATTGCTCACAATCATCTGCATATTCCTCATAAGCATTGTACTTATAGGATTCATCATAATAGTAAGACATGGCTACAAATTATTCTTCAATGTATGAACCTAATCCACAGATGCAAGGACCATGCTCTGATACCACTGTAATGTCCCTTTTTTGAAATTTATTAAAATGGTGAAATTTTCAACTTTTTCCACTAGTTTGACCTTTGACTAGAATTGGTCTCTTGCTCTCCAAATGACTCCATTAGCTCCCAAATTGTTATAGAAGGTGTATGGATGATAATTATACATAATTATGATTTTTAGGGATTCTTTAGAGTCTTCAATAGGCTTATGCAACTCTCCTTTAAGTTCTATCCAAAGTAGGGAGTTTGACTAGCAATTTCTGTTTGACTAGTATTGGTCTCTTAGTCTCCAAATGACTCCAAATGCTCCCAAATTGTTACAGAAGGTGTATGGATGATATTATGACATAATTATTAGGTTAATGGATTATTTAGAGTATTCAAAAGGCTTCTACAACTCTCCTTTAAATTCTGGCCAAAGTAGGGAGTTTGACTAGCAATTTGGGGTTCAAATCCCCCTGGGGTAGATGTTGGAAATGGCTCTCCAAATTCTATTGGACCCTCTCTAGTTTATGAAAAGAGGCATGGGATATCTATGGGACATCAATATAGTCTCATATGCATCACCATTCAGTTTATTAAGTATGATACAACCCTCTCCAATCAAATGCAAAAAGACTAGTTTCGACCTTGGGGGAAATGATAGGCAATCTTTTCCAAATGATATAAAAGTGGAAAATATGACTCCAAAAGACAATTAACTAAACATGAAACTCGTATAAAAGATATATAACAGTCCATACATCATTAAATCATCAATACTTCACTGGTCATTCGAATACATCAACATAGTGGGAAATTGGCACCATTTGCTCATTAATAATCAGATTTACATAGTTCCACTTGGAATATCGACTTGAAGTCATTCTGAACATGAAGAAAAAATAATTTAAATCATATGATAAAATAATTAAGCACTAGAATCTCCCCCAAATATAACAATATATCACCAAGTGCACAATCCTTCAAGGATCATGAATATGCCAAGAAATAGAAGAATGGTTGTAGAAGCAAGCTGAAAGAAATGTGACCATGAGATTCCCTATAGATTCAACCTATAACAAAAGAATCCATTAAAGATCAAAGTGAAAGTTTTGAATGGCCTTTCCAATTACCAACTAGGATGGGAATCTTTCACCCTTGAAATTGGTGCTAAGGAAAGTAGAGTGTTAGGATATTTAGACACTTAGGAGTTAGTTAAGATCAACTTGTGTAATATATCCGTTAGGGATAGTGTGTTTCTTTAGTATGCATTAGTATGCATTTGTATATACTTAATCCGACGGTCACGATATGTTTCCGACATAGAGTGATCCGACGGCTCAACTTCTCTTAGATCAAACCTAACCTTGATCCGTGGCTTAACACCCGATTGGTCCATGATCTCTATTTAAAGAGCATGGAGGGTCATTGTTTAGTTGATCGATTATGAGAAGCTCATTTGTAACTTTCTTTCTTTGCATAATAAATTGTCCCGTAGAAGCTATTTGGCCGGGGCCGTGGAGTGTTTCCCTCAAGAGGGTTTAAACCACGTCAAAACATCGGTGTGTTGATCTGTGATCTGTTTGTGTGAAGTGTTTGCTCTTGGTGTTCAGTCCTTTGGTAGTACCCTGTGTACCCGAACATGGTATCAGAGCTTTTATGAAGAGCCGCTTCCGGTTATGATCTAGATCTTGAACTGTTGTTGCCGAAACTCGAAAGGGTTTCTAGTTCTGGTATTTCTGTGCATTTGTGGGCTGTGGGAGGTGTTCCATTGCGTCCGGAGCGTCATTTCCATTGGGAAATAGTTTTCGTTTGATCGAAAACGGTTCCCGGTTGCTCAAGAAACGCGTTTTTCATCAGATCTGAAGGTATAATGTTACAGTGACGCATTTTTTTTATTTCGTTTTTTGAAAAAAAAAAAAATCTCATATTTCATTTTTTGTTACTGTTAGATTTTTTTGGTTTCGGATTGTTGCTTTCCCATCTGCGTATGCTCTTTGCCGTGCACCTTGAGCGATCTCGGCAAATCAGAAACAGAAAGGGAAAGGGTTTTTCTCGGCTGCGTATGCTCTTTGCCGTGCACTTTGCGCGATCTCGGCAAATCAGAAACAGAGAGAAAACGTAGACTTTCCGGGAAAGCCAACAAGATCTAACTCCACAAGTGTGGAAAAGTTTTTTTTGTTTCGTTTTGTGGTTTGTTTTGCAGGAAAAAGGGCAAGCACGCAAACCGAGCAAGAAGAGTAAAAAAAAAAAAAAAAAAAAAAAAAAAAAAGCAAAAAAAGCCCCCTTCCTCATTTCCATATTTTACATACCTTTTAAACTAGCTCACTTGGTCCAAAGTTGCTTTATTCCTTAATAGGTCTTGAGTTCAAGTCTTAGGAAGTTACTTTTAAAAAGGAAAGTGCATGCAATTTCTATTTTCAAGTTACTTTATTGTAAAAGTGCATCTCACTTAAATAATAAAAAATAAAAATACAAGTGAGTCACTTAAGCTTTTTATTTATTGTTGCACTATTTAAAAGTAATATCATTGTAAAAGTGAAATCACTTATTTTACAAAAGTGATTCACTTAAAAGCAACTTTTTTGTAAAGTGATTGTCAAAAGGTTCATCTTGGGAAGAGGGGGGTTCTTTTTTTTTGCTGGACATTCTCTAGCTGCCACGTCACTATTGGGGACATCTTCAACAGTTTCTTTGTTCAAGCATAACTTCATCATACAGAGTCCGTTTTCAGTGCCGTTTTTTTTTGAAATCGGCTATTTTTTCGAGCTCTTCACCTCCAGACTATTGGTTTCTGCTTTTACAGACATTAATTTACAAATATGGCCGCCCTTTGTGATATTCTACTTAACAGTTCCAACTATTTCTCATGGAAATCTCGTATGGAGGATGTTCTACGAAGTAGGGGACTTTTCAGAATTACAACAGGGAAAGAAAAAGAACCCACTGATGATGATAAGAAAATAAAATGGGCAAATAGATGTGATGAAGCTCGTGGATTGATTGGGATGTCAATCTCTACTGATTTGCGATTCCACATATCTGGAATTGATGAACCTAATGCTGCTTGGGACAAGTTGGAAACTGTGTTTGGTAAACACAATGAAATTCGAGGTCACCAACTCGAAAATGAGTTGATTTCTTTAAATCCAAGTGACTTTTCATGCATTAAAGATTATTTATCTAAGTACAAAACTCTCAAGCTCTTATGTGCAGAATGTAAGATTGAGAGGGAAGACAAACAATGCATTTATCATATTCTTTCCAAACTTGGACCTGCATATTCTGTTTTTGTATCTACATTTTACTCCATGAAAGCGTCATTGAATGCAGCTAGCTATCAAGAGCCTAGTCTTGAATCCTTTTGTGATTCCTTGATTAGAGAACAAGATAAACTCATTCATCTTGGAATAATCAACAATGCAGATACATCTGGGAAAGCCTTATTGTCCCAACAGAAAGAAAAGTCCAAGCCTCCCAAGAAACAAAATTTTCGCAATAATAAGTCAAACAAGGGTCCCAAACCCTCTCAGTCAGCTCCTTCTTTAAAAAATGACAAAGGATCCAAGCCAAAAGGCAAGAAGACTGAGCGTCATTGCAACTATTGCGGGAAAGATAATCATGATGAATCAAAGTGTTTCAAGAAGATGGCAGCCTTGGAAGCAGTAATGAAGAAGCACCACATCAGCCTAGATTCGCCATCAGAATCTACCTCTCATGGACATGCACTTTGTGCTTCTGGTTATTCTTATAATGCATCTTCTTCTTCTACTTCAAATGAATGGCTCATTGATTCTGGAGCATCTTATCATATGGCTAAGGATCAAGCCATCTTTTCTACTATGCATGAATGTAACACCAAACAAATATTTGTTGGTGATGATAGATCTCTAAGTGTTGTAGGAGCTGGAACAGTTCCAGTAGATAATGGTCATTTTAGTGATGTACTATGTGTTCCAAGAATTTCCTGCAATTTGTTATCAGTCTATCAGATCACTCATTCTGGTGAAGGTAAAACTGTGACCTTTACACCTCACCAAGTTGTAATCAAGGATTTTAAAGATCCTCAACAGGTTCTAGCTACCGGAATTGTAGATGATATTACCAGGTTGTACAAGTTTAACAACTTTGGGTCATCACCTTTCCCTTCAGTTTTTGTTGCTCATAGTGATAACTTGAGCAAACTTTGGCATGAGCGATTTGGTCACTTAAATTATCGCTCATTGCAACAACTATGTAAAGAAAATATGGTGACAGGTCTTCCGATGGTATCTTGCAGAGATGGTGTTTGTTCCGGTTGTGTACTCGGAAAACATCATCGGGACAGTTTTGACAAACGTGCCTCTTGGCACGCCTCTGTTCCCTTGGAGCTTGTGCATAGTGACTTGTGTGGTCCTCTTCCATCTGCTTCCTTTTCTGGTTTCAAGTATTTCTTAACTTTCATTGATGATTACACCAGACGCACTTGGGTTTATTTCCTAAAACTTAAGAGCGAAGTATTTAACATGTTCTTGGCCTACAAGGCTCTTGTTGAAAAACAATCTGGTCATCAAATTATCAAGTTAAGATCTGACAATGGAGGAGAATATGTTAACAAACAGTTCACTACTTTCTGCACTGAACAAGGCATCCAACAACAACACACTGTTCCATATACACCACAACAAAATGGTGTAGCTGAGCGGAAGAACCGCACTTTAAAAGAAATGGCAAATTGTATGATCCAATCTAAGGGACTAAGTCTTCAATTTTGGGCTGAAGCCATAAATTGTGCAAATTATATAGTTAATCGCACCCCCACAAAAGCATTACAAGGTATAACACCAGAAGAAGCATGGAGTAAAGTTAAACCTGATGTAAGTCACTTTCGTGTGTTTGGTAGCGAAGCATGGGCTCACATTCCGGATGAAAAACGGAAAGCATTGCAGCCTAAAAGTGAAAAGTGCATATTTGTTGGATATTCTGAAGATGTAAAAGGTTATAGACTTCTTCAACCACATTCTCATGCTATAATCATTAGAAGAGATGTTAAATTTGATGAAAATATCTTGGCCTGCGAGCCTAACTCGGCGAGTGTGCCATCTTTGGCCTGCGAGCCTGATTCGGCGTTTGTGCCTTCTTCTTCTTCTTCCAACTTCCTTGACAGGTTTCCAACTCCAGTTTCTGATGATGACAGTGAGGATGAAAATCCACCTCCGCCTGCTCATGTTCCTCCAGTTGCACCAGCACAAGTGCTTCCTCGATGGGTTCGTTCAACATGTGAAGCAGCTGGTGATCTTGCCGGTGATCCTAGAGATCAACGTCGAACACGTTCTCAGTTTCAGCGAGCCTCTTCTCTTTTGGCTCAAGTTTCTGAGAATCATGATCCAGAAACTTTTGCAGAAGCTTCAGGGAATCCAGATTGGGATGCAGCCATGGATGAAGAATATCGTTCCTTAATGGCGAACGATACTTGGGATCTTGTACCTCTTCCAAAAGGAAGAAAACTTGTCAGATGTAAATGGGTCTACAGAACTAAGTATGCATCAGATGGAAGTGTTGAAAGACTTAAGGCAAGGTTAGTTGCCAAAGTTTTTTCCCAAGTTGAAGGGATTGACTACAATGAAACCTTTGCTCCCGTCGCCAAAATGAACTCCATCCGCCTTGTTCTTTCCCTTGCAGCCTTACACAACTGGGAAGTCCATCAAATGGATGTCAAGTCTGCCTTCTTACATGGTGATTTACAGGAGGAAATTTACATGGAACAACCTCCTGGCTATGTTCAGAATAACTCTAGCCTTGTCTGCCGCCTTAAGAAATCCTTATATGGCCTTAAGCAAGCTCCTAGAGCTTGGTATGCCAAAATGGATAACTTTCTCCTTGACACTGGTTTTTCTAGATGCCATTCTGACCCCAATGTCTATACCAAGAAAGTAGGACACCATCTCATCATACTTGTTCTATATGTTGATGACCTTATTCTTACTGGTAGTGACCCTAAGCTTATAACCCATGTGAAATCCAGTCTTAAACAAAATTTTGAAATGTCAGACTTAGGACATTTGCATTATTTTCTTGGTCTCCAAGTTCTGCAAACCAAAGAAGGAATCTTTCTTTCTCAGTCTAAGTATGCTTGTGACCTTCTTCGTCGCTTTCACATGGAAGATTGTAAACCAGCCCCTTCTCCCTTCCAGTCTGGAGTCAAACTTTCTGCCACTTGTACTTCACCTGAAGTAGATGCCACCTTGTATCGTCAGCTTGTTGGTTGTCTTTTATACTTGACTCATTCCCGTCCTGACCTTTCCTTTGCCGTTGGTCGAGTTGCCCGTTATATGCAGACACCTCATGAAAGTCACTGGAAAGCAGCTAAAAGAATACTTCGATATATTCGAGGTACAGTTCAGTTTGGGATTCATTACAGTACAGGGGGGAAACCTTTGTTGGTTGGTTTCACTGACTCAGATTGGGCCGGCGATCCTGATGATCGAAAGTCTACTGCAGGTTATGTTTTCAGTCTGGGCTCTGGACCTATTACTTGGGATTGTAAGAAACAACAAGCTCTTGCTCTTTCTTCAGCAGAGGCAGAATATCGAGCAGCAGTTAATGCCAGTCAGGAAGCTTTATGGCTTCGACAGATCCTTTCAGAGTTTGGATTCGAGCAGCAGCAGCCTACTCCACTTTGGTGCGACAATCAAAGTGCCATCAAGCTTGCCAAAGATCCTGTTCTACATCAACGCAGCAAACACATTGAGCTACACATGCACTTCATCAGAAATCTTGTTCATGATCGTGTTCTTGAAGTGCTCTTTTGCCCTACAGATGATCAAGTTGCAGACATCTTCACCAAGTCTCTTACAGAAGCGAAGTTTTCTAAACTTCGATCTATGTTAGGAGTTCAGGAACTTGTCATTAAGGGGGGATAGGCTCTAATGCCTCCTTCCTTCTCCTAATAGTGTCACTTTTGTAAATCCTTCAATCCTATCCCAAGTTGTTCTTAAGAGGGGATGTTAGGATATTTAGACACTTAGGAGTTAGTTAAGATCAACTTGTGTAATATATCCGTTAGGGATAGTGTGTTTCTTTAGTATGCATTAGTATGCATTTGTATATACTTAATCCGACGGTCACGATATGTTTCCGACATAGAGTGATCCGACGGCTCAACTTCTCTTAGATCAAACCTAACCTTGATCCGTGGCTTAACACCCGATTGGTCCATGATCTCTATTTAAAGAGCATGGAGGGTCATTGTTTAGTTGATCGATTATGAGAAGCTCATTTGTAACTTTCTTTCTTTGCATAATAAATTGTCCCGTAGAAGCTATTTGGCCGGGGCCGTGGAGTGTTTCCCTCAAGAGGGTTTAAACCACGTCAAAACATCGGTGTGTTGATCTGTGATCTGTTTGTGTGAAGTGTTTGCTCTTGGTGTTCGGTCCTTTGGTAGTACCCTGTGTACCCGAACATAGAGTAGCACTCCGCTATCTCTCCTCTCCAAATGCAAAATGAAAATTCTAAAATGATCCAAAGCTACCATCCTTCTTTGATATTGTCTTTTATAAACTTCTAATGTCCTCCATGGGTCGAATTCCTCCCAATATCTTCATGCCAACTCACGTTGGGAAGAGATTCCCAAGTATGCCACTTGTCCTTCCAATTCTAGCCCTCTCCTTCTCCAAATTCGAATTGGTGTCTCTTTGGCTGCCCTAACTCACTTGAGCGTCCTCTTGGAGGCTAGTTTTTGCCCTGACATGTCATATATGTTAGATGTCAGCCTTCAAGCCTGATTTTTGTCATTGGTGTAATAGAATCTTCATCATTGTTGTCATAGAGCTAGGGAATCTAGTCCAAGTGTCTCACTAGCTCCAAAATGCCTCTTCCTCTTCCATGGGAGTTACTCTTCCACTCCTATTCGACCTTAATTGATTCATGCCAAGTATATTGGCCTTCTAACTCATTCCAAGAATGTTGGGCTTCTTATGGATTCGAAATGACAAGAGGAGGATGCCATGTGGCATAGAAAATCTAGCTTGTGTGGGTCCCACATCCTCCATGTGTCATCATGATCAATTTCCAAGTTGGTTTTCCCTTGTATTTATTTATTTAGTTCCTTTATTAAATATTTATTCCATTCTAATTTTCAAATATCATTTATTATCCCCCTTATTTCAAATCCCAAAGCTTCCAGCCCCCCAACCTAGGGAACTAGTAATTTTCCTCGATGGAAGTTCATTTGGATGGGTATATTACAACTTTCAATTGGGAATTCCTCTTAATGTGACCCACCTTGTCCATTTGGATCTTATTTCACATTATTACTAACTTGGGATTTATTCTTGGCATTTATTTGACCCTTAGTATCCATTTGACAAATTATCATGAGTATGTCCAAGGCGCTTAGGCCATTGTGACCCAATGCAAAATTTTGAGACATGACATTTATGTGTCTTTGTCTATCCATCCCTCCCGAACCCACCCTCTCTATCTCATTCACTCTACCCAACCCCCCTTTATCTCTCCCTCCATAAAGATAAGACAAGATAAAGAGCATGGGTTAGGGAGGGAGGGAAAGACATAGACACACACATTTCCCTAATCCACCCTCCCTCTCTATAACCCCATGCCCCCCCCCTCTCTCTATCTCTCTCTTCCTTTACCTAACCCCCTATGTATCTCTCCTCTCCCTAACCCCCCATCTCTCTCCCTCTCTCCCAATCCCCCCTCTCTCTTCCTATTTCCCAGGAACATTTATGTGTCACACCACGACCGACAAGATCTCTAAAGAGCATCCCAGGACTTATTATGAGCACATAGCTCAACCTATCGGATCTCTAGGACTGATTACATGTGAATAGACAATACCTTTAAAGAGCATCCCATGAACATTTATGTGCCGCAGCACAACCGACAAGATCTCTAAAGCGCATCCCAGGACTTATTACGAGCACACGGCTCAACCTATCGGATCTCCAGGACTGATTACATGCCTCCGTAGTAATACCTCATCCCAGGACTGATTACGAGCACACAGCTCAACCTATCGGATTTCTGAGGACTTCTTACATACTACATAGCAATACCTCATCCCAGGACTGATTATGATCACATAGCTCAACCTATCGGATTTCTGAGGACTGATTACATGCTATTTGCACAACCTGCCACATATCATCTCTGACCTCCAAGTATCAACTTGATACTCATGATCTGACTGATCATCATCGCACGAAGTATCATCCTGATGCTCATGATCATACCGATCATCATCACTGTACCGTCCTGATACATATCATCTGGAGCAACATCCTGAAGCTCGTCATCATGATCATCCTGATCATATAATGCATCCACCTGATGCATACCAAGTATCTACCTGATACATATCATCATACATGATCCACCTGATCATACAGTGTATCCACCTGATACATACATTGATACATGATCCACATAATGTATCCACCTGATATATATCAACATACATGATATACCTGATCATACACAATATCCACCTAATACATATACAAATACATGGTCCAAGCATCCAACATGATGCATATACAAATACATATAAATGATCAAACTAATCATATCCAGCATCCAACATGATGCATACATACATATACATATAAATGATCCAACTAATCATATCCAGCATCCAACATGATGCGCATACAGAGCAGTAACTGGAGCATCATCCTGATGCTCATCATCCAGTGCTTACATCCATAGCCATGTGAAGGATCCTCCTTCCAACATGCTTGGAATGGCTTCAGTAAATGTCTCCATCACTTCTACCTCGAAGTGTCGTTGATCTGAAGAACACCAAGCCTCTCTCTGAAGTACTCGAACTTCACTCTAGCTAGTGGCTTCGTCAACACATCTGCAATCTGCTCATCCGTCACAACACACAGCAGCTTCACTGCTCCTCTCTGCACCATATCCCTGATATAGTGATATTTGATCTCAATATGTTTCAACCTGTCGTGGAACACTGTGTTCTCAAACAGCTTCACACAACTCTAGTTATCACAGAAGATACCAGTAGCATCTAATGGGAGATCAAACAACTCAGATAGTGGCTTCTGAAGCCATACTACCTCACAACTAGCCGAACAGGCTGAAACATACTCTGCCTCGGCTGTACTCAGTGCTACGCAGGATTGCTTCCTGCTAAACCAAGAGATCACACCTGATCCCATACTGAATCAGCACCCAGATGTGCTCTTCCTATCTGCAGCACTGCCTTCCCAATCTGAATCAACATAACCTGCAAGTTAAACTTTTGATTCGCATCATACTTGAGCCCATAATCAACTGTACCCTTCAGGTACCTCAGAATATGCTTTATAGCAACCAGGTGAACACTCCTCGGATCCGTAAGGAACTGGTTCAATGTGTTCACCGCAAAGCAAATATATGGTCTCATGTTTCTCAGGTACAACAAGGACCCAATCATCTGACGATACATAGAGACATCAACCGGCTCAGATGAAGCATCACACAGAAGCTTCAGGTTCGATGCCATAGGTGTGGCCATGGCCTTGCAATCCATCATCTCGAACCTCTTTAGGATATCTACTACATACTTCCCTTGTCCAAGGAAGATCCCATCTGCACTCTGCCACACCTCCATACCTAGGAAATAATGCATCATCCCTAAGTCCTTCATATCGAACTTGGCAGCAAACTTCCTATTTGTATTGGAAATCAATCTGTCATCTCCTGTTACAAATAGGTCATCCACATACAGGAGTAGAATCACAGGATTCCCTTCCTCAACCTTGTAGTAAAGGTTGGAATCCACTTTACTCTTGGTAAAGCCCAAACTGGATAGGAAACTGTCCACCCTACCATACCAAGTCCTCGGAGCTTGTTTTAAGGCATACAAGGCTTTCTTCAATCTGCATACATATGACTCCCTATCATGTGTTTCAAAACCAAGAGGCCACTCCACATATACTTCCTCTTCAACTACACCATTCAAGAAAGCAGTCTTGACATCCATCTAGTGTATCTTCCATTTCATCGTTGCAGCTAGGGATAGTACTAATCTGATGGAGGTGTACTTGGCTACAGGAGCAAAAGTTTCTTCATAATCTATTCCCTCTTTCTAAGAGAAGCCACAAGCTACGAATCTTGCCTTGTATTTCTCTATGCTGCCATCTGTAGCATGCTTGATCTTGTAGATCCATTTGGAAGTCACAACAGACTTCCCTTCAGGTCTTGAGTCAACATCCCAAACATCGTTCTTCATTATTGATTGGTATTCCTCGACCATGACATCCTTCCATTCTTTCTTTTCCGCTGCTTCTTCGTAATTGGAAGGTTCTTTGTTCATGATATCACAGAGTAAAGCAACATAGCTGGTATGAGATCTAGTTCTCTTCTTTGCATTGTGTTCTTCTTCTGGAATGCCAAATCTTTCTACATCTTGAATGAGCTCTCTAGCCCATGCAAGTTTCCTCTTGTGAGAGTTGTTCTCACGTGGTGGATCTACAGGTTGCAGATCTTCAATTTCACAATCAATATCTGGAATTGCTTCAGTCATGGTAGTGTCTTGAAATCTAGTTTCCTTAGGTTCTTCATGAACTTCAACAGATGTCTTCCTTGATTTGATGAATGCTGAGTTTTCATCAAATGTTACATCCCTGTTGACATCAATCTTCTTGAACCCTGGAAAGTATATTTTGTAAGCCTTCGAGCTTTCACTGTAACCCACAAAGATACCCTTCTTTCCTGAAGGATCTAGCTTAGTCCTATTTTCTTTTGGGACATGAGTATATACTGGACAACCAAATATTCTGAGATGGCTGACTTCAGGTTTCTTACCAGAGAAGACCTCTTCTGGTGTCTTGTTGTCCAATATCTTGTGGGGTGTTCTGTTATGCACATATACAGCTGTCCTAGCTGCTTCTTCCATAGATGCATAGGTAGATCCTGGTCATGCAGCATTTCCCTTACTGCTTCCATGATTGTTCTGTTCTTTCTTTCTGCAACTCCATTCTGTTGTGGATTGTAAGGAGCAATCAACTCCCTCTTAATCCATGAATCACTGCATAGCTTCTTGAAGTCACCTGAGGTGAATTCTCCACCATTGTCGGATCTGAAAGTCTTGATTTTCTTATCAGTTTGATTCTCCATCAAGGTTTTGAATTCCTTGAACTTATCAAATACTTCATCTTTGTTCTTCAAGAAGTAAACCCAAGTCTTCCTGGAGAAGTCATCAATTAAAGAGACATAGTAAACATACCCACTCAGAGAACTGGATGACATCGGACCACATACGTCGGAGTGGATAATTTCCAAGATACTTTTTTCCTTGCTTTCACTACTTGGAAATGCCTTCTTTATGTTCTTTCCTTTTGCACATCCTTTGCAAATATCTTCATGCTTGGTCTTGATTTCAGGAAGACCTTCTACAGCTTTACCTACAATCGGTAATGCCCTGTAGTGCATATGTGCAAATCTTGTATGCCAAAGTTCACTTGTTTCCATGGAATCATGCACCATGGCATGTTCATGTTGTCCCTTCAATTTATACAATCCTCCCTCTTGCTCTCCAATCACCACTGCATCATCTATGGTCTTTCCCTTTGGCCACATTAGAACTTGGCCATCCACAAATTGAACCCTCATACCTTTTGCATCCAATGCGGATATGGAGAGTAGGTTTTTCTTGAGTCCAGGTACATAGAGAACTTCTTTTATCTTCAAGGACTTTCCAGAATCTAGGTTGTAGGAGGATTCACCACTTCCTTTGATAGGGTATTGATAGTCATCCCCAAGTTTCACTTTATGGGGTGATTCATGTTTAGATAGATTTACAAAAGATTCTTTAAACCCAGTCATGTGTTTGGAAGCACCACTGTTAATAAGCCAATCATTACAACCATGAGAGATATTACTTTTGAGAGTAGAGATTAGAACGTACTCTTCTTCGCTTGATGAGTCATCATCACTTTCTGTTCTATCTTTCTTCCTGGGAGGTTCATCATCCTCAGCAACATGAGCATGATATCTTCTTTTGTTGTTCTTCTTCTTCTTCTTGAAGTTGTTGGAATCTTCTTTCCTTTTCTTGGGACATTCTGAGGCAAAATGTCCTTTCTCATTGCAATTGAAACACCTTAGATATTTCTTTTCTTTGTGATATGGATGAGAAGATTTCTTCTTGTGATGGGATGGCTCCCTCTTGAACTTTCCTTTCTTGGTGTGTGTTGTGAGAGCTTGATCTTCATTCCCCATCTTTTCTTCTCGTGCCACAAGCCTTGCTTCTTCTTGAGAACATTCCTCCCACAGTCTACTGAAGGAGATCAATTTCTTTCTTGCACAGATCCCTTGGATAAAGGAGTCCCATGACCTAGGTAGGCCATTCAAAGTGGTCATAACAATTTCACCATTCTCCACCATTTCATCTACAACTTCAAGGTGTTCTTTGATCTGAGAGACTTTGCAGAAATAAGATTGAATGATCTCTCCATTCAACATCTTGACCCCTTTCAATTGATTCCGCAAAGTCATCTTCCTATTTATGTTCTTCCCTTCAAATAGCTTGGTTAGGGAGTCAAACATCTCCTTGGGTGTCTTTAGAGATGACACATGTGGTATGAGATGGTATTTGATAGAATCGGGAATGATTCTCTTTGCTTTGACCAAGTTCTTCTTATGCAATATCTTAGCCTCTTCATCCTCTGGGATAGGGATGTCTTCTTTTACATATGAGTCCAACTCATTCTCTTCTAGGATTAACCCAATCCTATACTTCCAGGCTCGGAAGTTATCAACTCCTTCAAGCTTGTCCTCAAGCTTGGTGTGGTGAGACATCTTAAAGAGTACTTCAAATGGAAATAGAAAATATTTAGGTCTTACCACTTGATTTGCTGAAAACTTTATCTGGTCCCAGATTAGGGTTTGTCGAAAAAACCCTAAAAATTCAAAGTGTGAATTTCAACTTTCTGAAAAGATAGAAAGATGCGCCTTGATGATATGATCAGCTTGGTGTATTCAAAATTTGAGATCTGCAAAGCTTCACCCTTCAGAAATGCCTTTTTGTCTTCCCGAGTTCACTAGGGAGGACCCTGAATTAGGGTTTGCATTTCCTAGAGATCTACCCAACCAAAAATCTCGATCCAAAGCTCTAAACTTCGATTTTTGCAAGGAGCTTCCAGCTATGTCTTCAGATTCCATAAATTCCTATTTTTGTGGAAACCCTAATTTTTAGGGCCAAATATTGAAA